>CM053764.1:53250037-53328282 GCA_028658305.1 Pachyuromys duprasi
TGCTCAGATCGGGCCCATGATAACTCGGTGTAGGACTAAACACCCTAGTGAGGGAAACAGGGACTGTTTCAGTCTTGAACTTGATGGCTGACTCTTTGACCCTCCCCCATACATGCCAGGGAGTGACAGACTGGCTAGATCCCAGTGGAGGACATTGCAGCCAGCCCTGAGGAGACAGGATGAGCTGGGTTTGGATGGAAGGGGAGGAGGTCCTCTCCTGTTGGTGGACTTGGAGGGGGCGGGGAGGAGATGAGGGAGGGTTGGGGAGGGTGGGAGGAAATGAGGGAGGGGGCTACGCTTAGGATGCAAAGTACCTAACTTGTGATTGATAACAAAAAAATAAATTAATAATTTAAAAAAACAATCCTTTATTTCTTAGATTCTGTTTCTTACACAGCTTATTGTTGTTACTCTTCTGTAGTCAGGAAAGTATATATATATATATATTAATATAACATGTTGTTTTATGTATATATTCTGTTATATATAACATATATACTCTACTCTGTTAGAATTTGAAACCCCAAAACCCCACCCTCCAGGACACAATTTTTTTAACAAGGCCACACATCCAAATGTCACTGCCTAAGCAGTCAAATAATTGAGTGTAGGTGGGGGTATTCTTACTGAAATCACCACAGTCTCTATTCTGTAGCTAGTGAAAGTTCACTGGCAATATTTTTAAGATAAGAGATATACTTAAATTTTTATGATAAAAAGTGTATTCCATCATATTTTTAATGATAATTACCTTGATCAATTGAATTGAATAATGAAAATTTAGTTACATTACTTCCCCTCTTCCTGTTTTCCTTCCACTCTTACTTGTCTCCTTTCTCCAATCCCTCCTATGCACCCACTCCTATTCAAATTCATGACTTTTTGTTATTATCTTTACATATATATTAAAAATTTTTTCCACCACATTGTTCATGTTTCTAATCCATCCCTTAAGCCAGTATGAACACAGTACAATGAGAAGATATGAAACTTACGAGTTCTTAAAGCCAACGGCAAACATCTGTTCTCTTGTTCTGAGAGTGAAGTGCTGTTTGGTATGAGGAGGATGTTCTGGTACTTACCCTTATCACAATATGCTGATGGCACATACCCTCAAGACACAGACATAGGCCATTTAGGATACGCAATATATTTTTTATGTTTAAATTCTCAATTTACCCTAGATAAATATTTCTGTTCAATAAATATCTAATGTAGAGATTAATAAACCAGTTATAAAAAACAATTACTTACTGTAGTCAGTAAAGACAAGCTGTCCAGTATCATGCTTAGAGCCTAAGTACTATGGCAAATGAAAGAAACAGTCAAATCACATATATATCACTTATGTTTTTCATACTATATGTATATATAAATGGTAATAATTTTCATGGCAGCCCATAATAGTCCCTACATTATAGGATCAAATGGAATTATCTCCTTAATTATAAGTCACTGATTTTTCTTTTTAAATTATTATTATTGTTATTATTAATTACAAATGATTCACTTTGTATCTTGGCTACATCCCCCTCCCTCACCTCCTCCCAGTTCCACTTTCCTCTCTCCTACTACCCTATATCCCTCCCCTAGTCCACTGATCCCCTATATCCCTCCCCTAGCCTCCTCCCCTACCATCTGACCCTAACCTATCAGGCCTCATCAGGACTGTCTGGATCCTCTTTATCTGTGGCTCTCTTGATCTCCTTGTGGAGCAACTGTCCCTTCCAAGTCTATCTCCCCCGTCTTTCCTAAGATGCCCTGCACTCTGCCTAAAGTTTGGCTGAGTCTCAGCATCTGCTTTGATACCCTGATCAGTAGTGTCTTTCAGAGGCCCTCTGTGGAAGGTTCCTGTCCTGTTCTCTGCCTTCTGCATCTTCTGATGTCTATCCTGTTTACCCTTCTGAATGAGGATTAAGCCTTTTACCTAGGGTCTTCCTTGATGTTTAGCTTCTTTAGGACTATAGATTTTCATGTATTCATTCTACATTATATGGCTAATAGCCACTAATAAGTAAGTATATATCATGTGTGTCTTTTTGCTTTTGGGATACCTCACTCAGGTACACAATGGAATACTATTCAGCAATTAAAAACAAAGAAATCATGAAATTTACAGGCAAATGGATGGAAATAGAAAAAGCTCACTGAATTTTAACCATCGATAAAATGAGATGTTTTAAGAATTGACCATGTGGTCAGTTTTATATTATCTTTTCCAGTGAGAAGCAAGAAATTGGAAAATGATTCCTACCTATCAGATTAAAGGACAGAATGATTCTGAATGTAGCTTTTTGCAAATACAATTCAGTTAAATGTAGTTTGTTTTCCAGAAGCTCTGTTTTATGAAGTATATAATTTGATGTTTTAAATATAAAAATAAAATACTATTTAGAAAACATGGAAATAATATATTTTTTAAAACACCATGAATTTCCACATGTCCCTGCAAACATACACACAGTATCCACATTATGGAGGTATTTGTATAGCTGAACTATACAATAATGAACTTCCTATGGGCTATGCATTATTATATTTCTGCTATTGTTTTCCTTTAAAACGTGTTATTCACCAACATCAACTGTAACTACTTTCAATTCTTCTTTCTACACCATCAATGAGGATAAAATCAGAGGGGTTTATATTGAATATAAAATCAGAATACAACTCAGCTCGAGTCTTCTAGATGTCTTTCCTTCTCTCCCATACCCTTGACCCTCCTATTTACACACACAAACTTTTAGGTTGTTTGTGTGTGTGTGTGTGTATGTGTGTGTGTTGCACTCCACTTCCCTTCGTTTCTTTCTTTATCTTTTCCCTCTCCAACGTACACTGTACATAGACACTCATATCATTGACATGTTGGTTTCACTGTATTTAATTACCTTGAAGATTGAATGTATCCAATTTTGTAAACCTCCAAACTCATATATTTCCAAAACCTGGATGAGAGTGAGAAATTTGATGGATTTGATGGGACATATTTAAGGAGTTTCCTCTGCTATAGGACAGACAGACCAAAAGGTTGGGGTGTGTAGAAAATTTCTATTAATTTCTAAAATAGCTCTCAACATGTTCTTACATCATCTCTGATAGCCTAGAAACATTTCTGAGTTGTTGCTGTACAGGAATTTTATTTTTTTTATTTTTTTATTTTTTTTTACTGTGTCAGTTCATTTTATTTATTTATTTATTTTTTATTTTTTGTTATCAATCACAGGTTAGGTACTTTGCATCCCATGCGCATCCCACCCACTCCCTCCCACCCTCCCCAACCCTCCCTCATCTCCTCCCCGCCCACTCCAAGTCCACCAACAGGGGAGGACCTCCTCCCCTTCCATCTAACCCCAGCTCATCCTGTCTCCTCAGGGCTGGCTGCAATGTCCTCCACTGGGATCCAGCCAGTGTGTCACTCCCAGGCTTGTATGGGGGAGGGTCAAAGAGTCAGTCATCAAGTTCAAGACAGAAACAGTCCCTGCTTCCCTCACTAGGCCCTCCAGTCCTACACCAAGCTATCCTGGGTCCCATCTGTACAGGGGTTCCAGGACACATCCACTCGTGGTCCTTGGTTGTAGAAACCGTCTCATACAAGACCCCTGTGCCCTTGTACAGGAATTTTAGATGGCAAAGAGACAGTTATAACATAGTAGTGGAGAATGTGTGCAGGTCAGCAGACTGCCAGGCTCTTAATTTACAAGGAGTGTAATTTTTTTAAAAAGTTATGTAAATGCCTTGTAGTGTAACATTTTTTTAAAATAAGGATAATACATCTTGCCTCAGAGAACTATGATACAGACACTAAATATAAAGAGAGTGGACTAATAAATTCTACTTTGTCTTTTTCCAAGAAATACTGGCTGTTGCCTAGTAAATAATCACTAAACGCAAATGTGTGTAAAACTGAGGACAGAGTGGTAAAATGCAACTCGTATGTATTTCCTCAGAGGCTCTCAATAAATACTTCAGATGTCTTTTTGTACATTGTCAGTGAACTTGGCAAAGGAATCAGAAAAATACCATCATTATGCTAATAATATTATCAATATTAAATACATAATTTAGCCCTGTATACAGTGTTTAGATCAGCTCTGAGACATTTCTTTTCATGACTTTAGAACATGAATATTCATGAATCTGAGTCTAGTCATCTAAATCAATTGCCCCAGTGAATGATTAAAGAAATTAAAATGAGTTTAGTCCTGGAGGTTCAAATATTTAGCTACAAATCAAGACTACAAGACAGACTGAGAAAGAAAGACGAAAGAAGCCAAGATGAAAATCATGACATTTACACTGTCTTGCCCCATTGTCCTTATAATTGATGAAAACCAAAGGAAGCTTGAATACTACCTGTTGTGTCAAAGGAGATCTTGGTAATCCTGGCTGGAAGAAGGAAAATTGTGTAGTTACTCAAATGTATAGCAACTATCATCACTGCACACTGAACTTCATGAAGCAATTATTAAAATAAAGATTGACTTGGAAAATAAATGCTAAGGATGTCTGTTTTTTTTTACATAAACCAAGCTTGTGGCTGATACTTCATTGAATTTTATGCTTCTTCTCAGACTACATGAATATTCCAGACATATTTCACTTCAACTTTCCCCATGGATGGAATAAATGTTACCCAATTTCTCTTCCTGGTTTGGGGAAACTGAGCTAGTATCATTGTCTAAGATATGTTATATTGTAGTTTTCTTTCAAAAACAAATTTACATTATAAACAACTATTATGATAAATAAGTTAAATAAAATTAATTGATGCCATACTGTACTCAGAAAATAATCATATGTATTGTGATGATATGTTATATTGGATAACTGCTAAAATGATATGAATGTATTAATAAGAATATGACAAGAATATTTTCACTAGAGAATTTCGATAAATACCTAAAACTTGATGAAACTTATCATCACAGGTTTTTTTTCTGATCTCATGATATGAATTGTCTTGGACATATAAACTTACTGGGTTTCAGTTTGTTTCTTTGTTTGTTTTTCCTAACATACATTTCCCTAAGCATTCTCTACTTTCCAGTGCACAGGTAAAAGGGATACCAACATTTGAGTATTCAAAATATTTATTGAGCATATTTTTCCAAAAGTTAAGTTTTCCCCTGTACTAAGTGTTAATTGCGTTGGGGATGAGGGATGTTTATCCTCCACTGGTTCTTATTTAATAAGCTAAGAGTTGGGGAGTGACACCAATTACAGAGCAGTGTTTTCGATTTGGCGAGACCTTCGCTCACACACCCATATATCCACTCACTTACTGTTTTCTGTCTTTGCAGTTCCACCATGGTTTTTAAATCACCCTTCCAACCTCTATGCCTATGAAAGCATGGACATTGAATTTGAATGTGCAGTTTCTGGGAAGCCTGTGCCTACTGTGAATTGGATGAAGAATGGAGATGTGGTCATTCCTAGTGATTATTTTCAGATAGTGGTAATTACATTCTCTTCATATTAGTTTTGCAACTCCAGTCATTTTTTGATCATTTCCACTAATTATTTTCTTTTCTGAAAAATGGAAGTTGGACCTAAGCCCTTTGGAAGAGTCTGGAAGATTGTGAATGGATCCCAAACATATATCTTCTAGAAGTTATTTTAAGAAAACAACTAATTTGTAGTCTTGAAATGTTAGGCAGTTAAGTCAGCATTTTTATTTTTATTTTTAATTTTAAAAATCAAGGAAAAAAAATGAAGGGAGGAAAAGGGGAGATAGGGAGAGAGAGAGAGGTAAGGAAGAAAGAGAAGAAAAGGCAAGCAGAGAATTGAGACTTTTTAAGTGTTCTCATTGTCATTTCGTGGGTTAGAATGTTAAACTCAGCCCAGAAAGCAGGGTTCTAGGATTATTTTATTTGTTCAGCCTCTACAAACTGTAGTGCTTTTCAGTAGCATGTATTTATCACTATGATTGCATTACCACAGTTGTGTATACTATTGCCTCCCTAATTCTTTTTCTAGATGGAACCTGATAGCGCTGTTGAGAAGTGATGACAGTAGTCACTAGGTTCTTGTCTCTAGCAGAGGAACCACACAGTCTGTATTGCTTTGTAACTTTACTTTCCATATGAGGGAAACAGAAGAGACTATCAACCATAGTGCCTACAGCCCCCATAAACTCGAGTTCATGTTCAGTATCTTTCAGGCATAGGAATATATAAGAACCATAAAAACCACCTTTCAACTATAAAAAGAACTGTGTGACTGAAAAAGACATCCTTAGGAGCTTTTGTGTTTGAGACACATATCACCCTGTCAGAGAAAAGCCAGCACAAGGTCATGTCTCCTTGTGTGGTCATCCAGTGAGGCCACCACAATGGTATCACCCTGTAGCATCATGTGTTCTTGTTGGTACATGCCTCTTCAGTCAGACAGCTTTCTGTAACTTCCACCAATCTCTTAGTGGTATACATTTTTGTCACACTATATTGCTAAGGAATACATTTGTAAACCATACCTTTATTACTTTTGTCACCGTTTTCAATTTTTCACTTTTATTTTCATTTGTTTAATTGGTTGAGTAAGAGTAAGAGAGGGCACCATTTAACTTTTGAATGCCACACCAATCCATTATTTTAAATGCAATGCTTTCCCCACTACCACTGAATTAAAAATGACCTGCCATTGGCATCTTGAAAAGTGATGCATGTGCCTAAAATATATGCTACTTTCCTGAAAAGTAAATTGTTGAGTGCCCTTAAGGACACATGATAAAATGCAACATTTTTTTTTCCTACAGTTTGAATAATCTTTCTCACAGCATGGCTCATTACAGCCAAGCTATTTAAATGTTTCTTTTCTTTAGGTGGAAGAAAATGGTATATGCCCTATTCGCTTCAAAATGTGCTTAAAATTATTTCCCGAATAGAGGCAGAAATCTGAGAGCCATTGTGTGTTACACGTGTAATGCTGAGCTCAGATAGTAACTTAGAAGAGAATTGTTAATTAGAAGTTAGCCAGCTTTATCTAAGAATTTTACATCAGTTGAAAATTGACTACAAGACACTAAAAACAATTAAGAATTCCCTGCGAGGTAATATTTATCTCTTAATGACTTTAGGGGAAGTGATTTAACATGTCTCACTAACTGAACTAATTCTTGCACTAATATTGAAGATAAACTGAGTTCATATAATTAAATACTATCTCTAGATCATTTTATCATGCATCTTTGAATGAGATTTTGGTTCAATTTATACACAAAAGGAGTTAACTTTACTGGTTTCCACAATGAGTTGCTGAAGGTGAAAAGTTTTGACTATGAATAAAGAAAATATTGCTATAAAAATCTATCATAGGCTTGGCTTCTAGAACCCCAAAGATTACGCCAAAGAAATTGTTATTTTAAATGACCTTCAAACAGTTCTTTGGACAAACATTTCCAGAAATTATTTAATCTGGGTAGTTTGCTCTTTAGTATTTGCACGGAGGAGTAATTATTCTTTATTCACTCTTGTTTATCTATATATTCCCTAAATTTTGTTTCCTTCATAAAGTGAATGGATAAGATTTTTAGATACTGATCTTTATTTCTTGCATTCCTGATGAACACATTTTTAAATTTAATATTTAAATATCCAGGAAGACTTCTAGTTCTGTGAGCATACCTCTCTTACAGAAATAGGCAGAATTATATCCAATAATTCAGAAACAGTGTGAGGAATGTGAAGTATGTCCCAGATATCACAGGTCATATTGGCTAGGTATCTTTTGTGATTTTTCTTAAAATATGTTTTGTTCCGTGTCTATTTTGTTTATTTGAGGTTGTTCCCCTTTTTAAAAAATATCTCTCTGCTTTTCCTTTCCTCGCCCCACTAGGGTGGAAGCAACTTACGGATCCTCGGGGTAGTGAAATCAGATGAAGGCTTTTATCAATGTGTGGCTGAAAACGAGGCAGGCAACGCCCAAAGCAGTGCCCAACTGATTGTCCCCAAGCCTGGTAAGACAAGGGAATGATGGGACTTAGAGTCACCACTGGCTTGCTTACAATATCCACACAGTTTCCCTGTGCCTGAAAGAGAGGATGGAATTATTTTTATGATCAAGGTATACATATATAGGGCTATGAAATATCCCAGCTAAGAAACTCTTTGTGAGATCTGCCTATCCTATTCTCCTACCTGTCTTCTACATCAAATGAAACCAAAACCTTATAAACACTATGGCCTGCGCGTTCAGGATAGCTACCACCAAATTATTACTGTCTATTTTCTGGCCAACTCGACTTTTGTTCTAATATCCAATAGAAATAGAAAAGACATTTGGTATATATGGCTTATATGTGCTATGTGTAAATTTAGCTTTGTGTACATATATACACATGCATACAAAAGGCTGGTATGCATAAGTATAATATGGTGAATATATTGAATATTGTATTGAATACTTATATATTTGATATTATAATATTGAATAATGTGATGAATATTTACAAAACTCTTGTATCTACGTAAGTTGGCAGGTTAACAGCAGGTAGATCCTCTTAGTACCTTTTAGAACTGAGCACAGGGGCTGAGGGGCATCTCTGGAAGCTTCCATGGGGTTGGAGGATTTTTTGAAGTTCTGAAATATGTCTATTTTTGTGTTTGCATGGGATTTTTCTCTTCAGATGATCCAGTAATATAGATACCAAGAAATACCCTTGGAGAAGGAGACTCTCTCTTTCTCTCTTGAGTTTGGGTATACATATGCTGATGCGGAATGATGGTAAACATGGGAAATGGAATAGGTGTTCTGGATAGAAACTATCTGATGCTAGTCACAATTCAGGAATGAAAAAAGATGAGTCAACAATGGGAAATTACTTGACCCTGCACTAAAGTCAGCTTAAAATGATCTTTATGATCCAGGTGTAGAGTTTTGTCAATGACACAGTCCCTTTTGCATTTGTCATTGAGTTAGAAAGAAATGGCATGAAATGAAGAGAGAAATCCCCAAACATGGAAGGATATTACTATGAATCTCTTACATTCCCCACACAAATGACGCATTGCTTTTTCCTGGCTACTTAATCTGGTCTTCAAATAATGTCACTCTAATTCCTCAGAGATACACTGTGGGCTATGTGCACAGATGGTGGAGAGGCCATCTGTAAATATAAATTAAGTGGTGCAGTTGAGCATGATGGGAAGAACATAGCCCTCTCTATTTAAAGTTAAACAATAAATGGTCAACATACATTTTGAGGCACATTGTGTACCTCCATAGCACAGCTGTTCAGCTTTCAAGCATCCTTAGACCTTTGGCTTTGAGTTACTCTTGACAACCATAGCAATCTGCTTCTTCATGAAATAAAGATAGTAACCAGGTCAACCCAGTTTCCATTTGCATAAACCTTGGGAAGTTTCCCCAGTTTCCTTTCTATAGTTATCTGGTGATTTTTTTCCTCTTGAGTAGTGACTTGTGGATGTAGTAGCATAAGCTTCTTAAATTAAATTGAATTAATGATATGTTGTTCTTTACAGAAACAGATTTGGGGAAAATGTTTAAAAGGTGTTTATTGTAAAAGATGAAAGCTGCACATGCTTTTGACTAGATCTACATCCAGTTGGTAGCATTTGAAAAACATGGTATAGGAAGTTCCATCAATAAAGATGCTTGGGTAACACTGTCACAACATGTACACAGAACAGACTGCAAGATTTATACCTATTAACCCATATCCATGAAGAGAGGGTGGCTCCTGTACATTTATGAGTTTAATGAATACTAGGAACTCATCACTACATCATGTGAGCAGCGAAATATACAAATTCAAGCACTTTAGCTGATTTATGACACTTTAAGTGATGAATGCTCTCTTCCCATAACTGATAGCAGAGTTGTATTTCTGTTGTCAGTGTTTCAATTAGTTTATTTGGGGGATGGGGAGTGCGTTTTCTGAGGTATTGATGAGAAGTCTTTATTCCAAGTTAAAGTGAATATAGGTCTAATTCCACTGTTTAACAAATAACCCTGCTCCCCAGCCCCAACCAAATGTGTTAAATGTCATAAAAGTAAAGCATTTAACTTTTTAAAAACTTTAACAGCCAGCAGTGCACTCAAGTAAACATGAGCTAGGAGCTAGGTGCTCTTTTGTGGTGCCGATCATCGTGAATTAATTACTCACCTGACCGTTGAGTCAACATCCACTAAACTGAACTGGGATAACTATTAAATTAATAATTCCACATCTATATCTATATCTAAATCTATAGCTATATTGATAGATAGATAGATAGATAGATAGATAGATAGATAGATAGATAGATAGATAGATAGATAGATAGATAGATAGATAGATAGATATGTGGTGCTGTTAACATTTATTTTTGGAGCTGAACAGACAGGAAACTGGGAAGAGAGATGGACAAACAAGAAATGTATTAGTTACTTCTAGTTATTTATTATGTCTCTAGCTTCTGGTATACATTTAGTTTCTTCACAGTGTCCTCAGTAGATCACCAGAAGTAACTTTCTATTTATAGCATGAGGGTTGTGGGACAGATAAGGTACATAATACAGATGATTATATCATCTAAGATGTATTTAATAAAGATAGATAATACTAGAATAAAATCATCATGAGAAAAAATGGTACACTTTTCATATTCTACCACATACAGAAAGAAATACTTTGGAAAGAATACATATAATAACAAACAGAACGCATTTTTTAAAATTTGAATGTGTTGAGCAAACTATTCGAATCAAACAATCAAGAAAGAAATATAGTGTGGGAGTCTCATGCTAATAGTGCACATTTTCTAATGCATGATTTTTTTCTCTCTTCAACGTAAGTAACAGGATAGAGTTTCACTGTAGTAGAGGAAATAAATTGGTTAGGCATTAAGAAAAATGAGAGCTGTTAACAACTCCGTATCTCTCCTGGAAAAGGTTACCCATTACAAATGATATTGTATTTTAAACATTTTATTAAGGCAGTATATCAGATAGCCTGGCATTAGCAAAAAATATTTTGCTGGTCATGAATGAACATAAACACATAAAATCCTAAACCTGGCGTATTTTCTTTTATAAATGGTTATGAATCAAGATGAAAAACAATTTATGAATCCAAATAGACAGGAGCTACACCTACTTGAAAGTTAGAATAGCTACATATCTACTGCAAGCCACTATGGTGTACATTTCTAAAGGTTGGTTTTACCTAATAAAGGCACAGGTATTTTATAAAACTCCAAAAAAGATCACTTTGAGATCTGTTTGAATATTTTTTTTTTCAGTTTAATAACACCTACACCGCTATATTGAAGAGCCTGTAACTAAAGCTAAAACATGCATTCTTAATCATAGTAGTCACTGGGGGCCAATTAAGTGGAATCTCTTAACATGAAAGAGACTTTGCAATGTAAATACTTAGTTGTAGTTAGTAGATGATCAAAGTGCTACTGGATGTCAGCAACATGAGTTAGAAGAGGATTCCCATGCACATACTAGTGTGGTAAAACACCAACTCATGTGCATGTCACCATACAGTTTCCTTACGCAAAATAAACTGCTCATTGAAATGACAATATCCCCTTTCCAAGTTTCTTCACGGAGTTCAAATAAGTAAAAAGTGCATCTTGGCATTATAAAATAGATTCCTATTGTGGTGATACCACAGAGCTCAGTGTTTTAGGGCCTTGTATTTTGTGAATAGTTAAAATTAATTCTAGCTAAGAAGATACACAGGACCAATTTTTCAGAAGAGCTACTGACTGAAATTATTAGCGTCATCATATATGGCCATAAATTCAAATAATTAAAATGCTGCGTTTTACTTGCCCCTGGTAAAAATGAAAATAAGAGAAAATCTGTGTTTGCTTTTCATCATCTCCAAGTCTCCTGTTTGTGTTAGAAATGTGGACACTCAAGTTAATGCTTTTACAAAAGGATATATTGATTTGGCACAATTTTGTCATTGATCCTGTATGAGCAATTGAAAATGGGAGATTAATGCCTTCTCCACACTCTTGCTTGGCTTACTTTTACACCATTGGAAATATGCTGAGATGCCCTATGCTCCTATGAGAAGATGGCCAAAGCTTTCCAAACCTCCATTTCTCCACATATAAACTGAAGTAGGGAATTTACCCAAAGAGTTAATGTAGGAGTGAGGGAATGTCTCAGGTGGTAAAGTACTTGCCTGAGAAGCAAGAAGACCAAAGTTTGATGCCCAGAAAATACACAAAAACAACCTAACAAAAACATGTAGAGTGATGGACCTTTGGCATCCCAGTGATGGTGGCAGCAATAAGCTGAACTCTGAAGTTCCCTGCTCTTCTGGCATATAAAGTGAAGTATTAGGATAGTCATAAATCCAATCTCAAACAAAAGGGGGAGGTACCTATTTTCTAATAACACTGAGATTGTCCTCTGATATGCCCTTAATCAAATATATGCAGATATATGTACACCAGACCGCATTCTCTCAAAGACCCAAGCACTCACAAAAGGATTTAGTCAATAAATATATTTTAATGGAATGGCTGAAAATTGCTACACAAATGTTGACTATGGAATTCATCTTTGTTTAGTGCCAAGAAAAATAGGTATTTACTGAGAAACATAAATGAAAATCTTTTTGCAGTATCTTCTACCTTTTGAAGACATAATTAATGAACAAATATGCCAATGCTAATGCCCAATTAAAGTTTAGGTTTTTAGCTCAGTTAGCAAAGTTATTACAAAGAATAATAAAATGACTAATGATTTCTAATGGAAAGATTTTCAAGGTAGTTTGCAATCTCATTTTAATAACTCACTGATCCAAATCTATACAGGCAAAGACTTCTCAACAAATAAAGGCTTGTCATTCACCTTGTCCTTCATTCTGCATGTGATTCAAACAACGAGCCAATCCTGTGCTAATCAAAAGGATATGGCTGTATGGCAGACTTTGACATTAGAAATGAATTCTAAAATGATGGCCGTACATTGAGATCAGCAATAACTGTAAACCACTCTACATGGGAAATGTGATAGTCTCATAAATATTGATCACTTTGTATTCTGGTGGCAAACAAAAGAAAGAATGCTAAAATTTGTGAGGTTCTTAAAACTCTAAATATTGGAAAAGTGAGAGAAAATGTTGATTTTTCCATTAAATCCAAATGTTTTATATTTATTACATTTTTACCTTTTACTTAGAAAACAATCACTCCTTTTAGAGAACTCATTCACATACAACACACATATCAAAAATGTACTAAATAATACATAAAATGTGGATTTACACGTTTAATTTGATAGCTACCTTTCCAGGTATATTTTTATTTAATTTATTTCTTTTATTTTTAAGACTATAATAAAATTGCATCATTTCTCCCTTCTCAAAGACTCTCATATAACTCTCCTCACTCCTTTTCAAATTTCTGTTCTCTTTTTCATGTGCTTAATTGTTGGTGTATACATATATGTATATGGACCTGAACACATAAGTACAGTTTGCTCAGTCTATATTATGTTACTTGTATATATTTCCAGGGCTGACCATTTGGTACAAGATAATCAATTGATATACTCTCCCCTGTGGAGGACTATTTCTCCTGCTCTCAGCATTCCTAAGTTAATTGTGTTTTTTTTTTTTTTTGTCTACCTTAGCATGTCTATTGTGTGTAAAAGTAACTTTTATTTGTCTGATATAATTCTTATCTCAGAGGCTTACTGATGAATAAGCTCACTATTTCAAGTTTTTGCTTTTTTTGTTTTTTGTTTTTCTTTTTCTTAACTTGGACAGCTGATTCAACTCTGCTGTTCTGGCTCAAATTCCTCTACAAGATGGCTGATTCAAACTAGCTTCTCTCAGCTTCTAACTGGTTGGCCTCAAACTCTGGCAATACATTCTAATCTTGCTCCTTCTTATTCTCTGCTTCATTATTTCTGCATCCTGTCTCTGTAGAACTGTCTTGGTAAAGTTGCCACATACAGTACTTGTACTACAGTACTCTACCACCATCTTTTTCTCTCCTTGCCCTGCATGAGGTTAACCTCTCTTTCCTGCCATCCTGTTCCTGTGAGACTTGGTTATATCCTATCTCTGATTCATTCTGTCAAATCTGTCACTTTCTTTGTCCCTCAATTAGATGTCATTATTAAATATGGCTGCTTCCTTCCACAAGTTAATTTTACCTTCAGTGTTAGAAATTAAAGGTGTGTTCTAAGGATGTGTTTGTATTCCAGCCAAAGCATACTGTAATCCAGGGTGTGTCTCCATTCCAGCTCTATTATATAGACCTAGAATCCCATGTTGCTGGATTAAAATTCCTCTAGAAATCTTGAACTGAATCACTCAATGAGCAAAAAAGAAAGGCTTATTGACCATCAAAATGGAAGGGTATCTCCCATTATAGTTGAAGGAGCAGAAAGCAGCAAAATTTGAAAGATCAAGTACATTTTATGACAGTCAGAAGGATGGGACCTTTGAGCTGATGCAATCTAGATTGAGGGGAATTACATAGTTGATCTTTGGGGGTAAAGGAATTAAGTAGAAACCTATTTTAGGAGATATGCGAGGAATGCTGAAGTTAGGCCTTTATTTACCTAGTAACAGCCCTTCTGTTCGCTGGATAAGTGTCCTTTTGTTCAGAATATTGCCACCAGCACTGCCATTTTGGGGGGCCTGCTTTAGACTTAACATTGATCTCTGTATATTGTCAGGTTGAGCCATTTGGTCCTTCTCTTCACCATTTGTAGCTATCCAGGATTTTAAAATTGATGATAAGATCATTAAAGGTCTCTGCACTTGGTTTCCAGAATGTCCTTCATGCTTATCCCTATTTCTTCACCCACCTGGCTTAAGTAATTATTTTTTGTAGGGTATTATTTTGGCTTGCCTAAAGTGACAAGGCACAAGTAAGAGCTCAAAGTAGACCAGAAATAGACTCCTTATGTGGGTCAAAGGAGTGATGGTGACTATCTATATCTCAGCCTCTTGTGTCTACTTATTTTAACTTCTGAGTACATGGCACCAGATACTAGTCATTGATTTAGAGAATGTACTACGCTCCAGTGGAAGCCACTGCATTTATTGAGGATATTACCTATGGTTTGCTTTCAACCATCTCCAACATGCTCTACTTTTCTGTATTGAGTGAGCAGAATTTCCACAGTAGAACAGAATCTCTAGATCCCATTGTCACGTCTTCATACCGATACCATATTCTTTACAAAATTAATTACTTGGGTTTTTGCAGAGTTATTATGAATCTGAAGTACTTTATGAACCCTCAGATAGCTGCGCAAACTGAAGCCATAAGCAAAAGTAAGTGTTTACCCTGGTGGATGATTTTCTAGTAGATGGAACCTAAACAACATGGCACCAAGTGACTAGCTGATGTTTAATTAGGAGCTCAAACTTTTGCTTTGTTGCTACTCAGTCATGTATTTGGCAATGACAAGAGCTTGACAGAGTTGTACCTATGCTTATGGGTCAAGTAAAGTCTCCATTCTAGCTGCCTTGAGCTCTTTATTTGGACCACTATCATGTGGAGATTATGAGTGCTCAATCTGCTAGATATTTTTCAGTTCACAACCACTTACTTGGCATTATTTCTGTGAAGGTCGCAATCCACCTGGACTGAGTTTCAAAAGTCTTTCCACTAGGTGCTGAATTCCCTAAACCCATCCAAAAGACCTCTTCCCACAAGTATTTGTGTTCCTGATCTCATCTAGATCCCCAACAAATCAGCTAAACCACAGCATCTTGGTGTGTGTGTGTGTATTTGTCTGCTTCTTCTTTGTGTATGTATGTATGTGTGTATATGTGTCTCTCCCTCTGTGTGTATGTATGTGTGTTTGTCTACCCCCTCCAGTGTGTATGTGTGTGTGTCCAAGAGAGAGAGGGAGGCA
Source organism: Pachyuromys duprasi (assembly GCA_028658305.1). NCBI lineage: Eukaryota > Metazoa > Chordata > Mammalia > Rodentia > Muridae > Pachyuromys > Pachyuromys duprasi. Next base: position 53,265,887 of record CM053764.1, read on the forward strand.
AAGACGGAGACACAGAAACACAGAAACACAAAAAAAGACAAATTGACAGAGAGACAAAGAAACAGAAATATGTGAACTTGTGTATGTGCTTAGCTTGAGTCATTTCTTTCTTAATATATGTTAAGACATTCTTCTCTAAGTAAGGATTTCGCATAGGAATTATATACTATTACACTAAGATCGATAAATTTGGTCTTTCCCTGTAAGTCACCTTGCCATAAATGAGAATTCAGTGGAAAAAGTCCTCTTGTGAAATAATGTTTAAAAATCAGTGTGGCTGGAAGTATATGTTCTTGTCTGGCTCTTTCCTGGTATAGTATCATTATATTATCACAATGATGATGGTCCCTTGATCTTGTGATTTATGTGCACAGAGTTAGTGCCATTTATGTTGGGAAATTCTGGCCACATGTGTGCGTGTACATACCTCTGATAGACTTGATCTGACTTTGTTATTGTATGCTGTGAGGTCTTGCTTGTTATTTACTTATTGGGGCTTTCCATGATCCCTACAGAATATTTTTTCTCTACATCGAAAATACTATAGCATCCACAATATGATATAACCCTTTTGTCAGGAATGCTGATAACATAGCCCCAGACTCTCCTAAACACCTATTCCTATACAAGAATGACAACATTTTAAATTACCTGGTAAATCATTGCAAAAGGCATGTGTTGATTGAAAACTCCAAATGCCTAATGTATACAGAATTCTGCTAGTGTATATGGAAGAGTGATATACAAAATATCTTCTCACTTGAAGGATATACATGATGATGTTTCTCAAAACATATTACCACTAAAATATTTACTGGTATAATAGGTCATACCATCTTTACTGATTTTATTTCCTTCTTTCTAGGCATGTGTGTTTCACCAGAGCATCCCATGTAGTTGTCATTTCTTGCTCAGTTAATCGGACTAAAACGATGTTATCAGTATAATGGCCGAGTAAAGTAGATTGCATAGCAAGTGGGTTGACCAGGTTTCTTCAGACTCTGTCAAGACAGAACGTAGAAGAGTTAGCAGAGCCCTGGGGCATGGTTGTAATGAATAGTGCTTTTCCAATCCTAGCAAATGAGAACGTTTGATTATCCTTTCTTGTAAGGCTGAAAAAGCACATCACTTTGGTCAAAAATGTTTCACTGGAGGTTATGTTAATCTACTATAGATGAAGATATGGCTTCTGGCACAGCAAATATAATTTGAACCACATTTAGCTAAGTTTGTGGTTATTCACTGCTCTAGGATTTTACTAGCTCTTCATGCAGGATTGTTGAATTTCATTAGAATGTGATAGAAAATATCATTATTTTAGAATGTTCTGAAATATACTATTCTTTGTGATTTTCCCAACACATGATATGACAGGGTAAAAAGTGCCATGAAAATTGTAATATTGAGATGTAAATAGATAACAGAATAGATGAGTAATATATAAATTTTCAGATACAATTTTTAGTAGAATATACCTTTCACTAAATAGATCTTTACTTACAAGCCAAATAGAAATGGAAATCCACAGTAATGTTTAACCAAAAAAAAACTGTTACTTTTTTATTTTGAAATTAAAGTATAAAACTGAAAATAACATCAGACAAGGGGGACAGAAAACTAAGGCAAGCAAGGGTTTTTGATATACAGCCTTTGACATTGGCTCCCAACTACTCAGAAAATTGTCTGCTCCTTCAATCATTTAAAATGCTTCATGAGACAAGCTTCTTGATTTCAGTATTTTAATCTGAAGAGCAAATTGAAAACATGTACTATTTCAGTTTGTGAAAAAACATGTCAACAGTGACAATCTGTTGTACTAGGTAAGAGATCAGCACAAAGGGAACAAAACACATAGGGAAGTAACATTTTGAAGAACCAGCTTATGTCAGAGACTTGCTACTACAACTTCCAAAACATCTTTCTGATCACCATTTAGGATAATACAGCTTAATATATATATATAGCGACTCTGTTAGCACTGATGTCTGACAATCTGTCCCCATATGAGTCTGGTCAGGTCAGATCAATAGGTAAAGCTGAAGAGTTATCAGAACACGTTTGGAATATGTACTAAAAGGCTCTCAGCATTAGGAAGATTGAGAACCACTGTTGTAGAGTATAGAGATGATGGAAAATTAACCTGAAGGTGAACTCCATTTGTACAGCTATGGGGAAATCACCATCTGCGCTGTGTGAAAATTTTCTGAGATACAACTACTATAGATTCACATGCTCAGTAAGAAACTCAGTAGTCTATAGTTCCTAATACTGGACCTTGGATGAGTCACACTTGGTTTGTCGTTATTGTCTCATATGAAGAGACTTGGTTTTGTTTTCATGTCTCTAGTGAAGGAGTTCCTGAGGCACCTTGCCATTCATGAATGGATGGCTTAACAACTAATGAGCTTGATGCAAGCAACGTTATCAATTTTTTAATGAATAGGGAATTTCTAATGTTCATTAATTACTCAATAGTTTTTAAATACTTAGGAAAGGTCTATGCATGAAACTGGAATGCCAATTAGAGATGGCAGGTTCTTTTTAAGGAAATTTTAATTATTTGAGCTAATTATCCTAAAAGTCCAGGAAAGCTCCTGTTGATTGTGCTATTGTTTTTTGTTCTAACCCTATCTTAGAAGGATAGTAATACCATTTGTCACAGAGAATGAAAAGCTTCCTATTGTACTAAAAAGCTCTTTTAGTTACTTTTTTATTTTGTTCTCAGTTTTAAGTGAATTGCTGGTAGAAACAAAATGAGCTTTTTAAAAAGAAAACAGACAGTTGTTTTTCTTCTAAGTATCTTACAGCACCTGTAATGTTTTTTGCAATCTCATAAAGATAATCATAATAATTAGGTAATAATTACATACTAGCTACCTAAGTAGCTTGTGTATGATGCACATAGCTGCCTTTGCTACATCTTATTAATCAATATTTATCATGAGTTCTTGGATTTCCATATGTTTCACTGATAATATTACCAAAATATATTTTTTCCATTTATAGGATTGTCAGAGTTCCATATTTTGAACAATATTAGAAGGTTCAACTTGAAATTTCCAATGACCCAGTTCAAATAAAACACAATTCATTGTAAATGAATTCATATAGACATTTTGTTCTTTGTGTTTGATATTTTTTCAAGACAAGTTCCAAGTTAAATAATGATATGGAATATTCTTTTTATTTCAAAAATAAAAACTGTTACCAGGGTGTGCACATAAAACGCAAAACAAAAAGTAACAGAAAAGCAGGACAGACAGTTTGGAACAGGGACTAATGATTCTTCCTGTGATTTTCTCCTAACACAATGGCACTTATTTACAGGAACAAAGAAATACATAGTATGTATTTATTTTCTATCCCTCTCTGTCGTTTTTATTTCATAAATGGAAAGAGTCATCGATAACAATTGGTTGCCCAGATAAAAGCTTCGGGCTCCCATGGACTCTCTGACCAGTTGCTGACACAGGCTGCTTGCTTTCCTGCACCACTTGAGACTTCTCACTATTTGCTATGAGACTTTGAGCCCAATTCTGATCAGATAGTGTAGAGTTTTTAACATGTTTGTCTAAGTAGGAATAGATGTCTCTTTGGGAAATCCAACTGAGAGAATGGTAAATACATTTTTCCTGTTCTCTATTAGAGTCAAGACCAACAATACAACTGTATACCAAGTGACCATATTCTCTGCAGGTGAATCATTATTCTAGAAGGAATTATCTTCAGATTTCTCTAGTGTGATAAATATTTTTCTTTTAGTACAAAAAATTATGATTCTGAGGGGTATGTCAATACTACACATAGAGGTAGCTAGCAGTGTATCAAAGCAGATACTGAGACTCATAACCAAACCTTCAGCAGAGTGCAGGGAATCACATGGAAGAAGGGGGAGGTAGTATGACCTGGAGAGGACAGGAGCACCACAAGGACCAAATATATCTGGGCACAGGGGTCTTCTATGAGACTGTATCTCTAACCAAGAACCATGTATGTATATAACCTAGAACCCCTACTCGGATGTAGCCCATAGTAGCTCAGTATCTAAGTGGGTTCCTTAGTTAGGGAAACAGGGACTATTTCTAACATGAACTCAATGGCTGGCTCTTTGACCTCCCCCCCACCCCACCCCCGTACCCTGAGGGAGGAACAGCCTTGCTAGGCCACAGAGGAGGACATTGCAGCCATACCTGAAGAGACCTGATAAGCTAGGGTCAGATGGAAAGGGAGGAGCACCTCCCTTGTCAGTGGACTTGGAAAGGGGCAAGGAGGAGATAAGGGAGGGAGGGTGGGATTGGGAGGGAATGAAGGAACCAGCTGGGATACAAAGTTGATAAACTGTGACTAATACTAAACTATTAATTAAAAAAAGAATTGTAAGTATATGTTCAGAGAATGGTGTTCTGAAAGTCTGGGGAGATAGGAGGAACTGGACCATAAGTGGCTTTTGGAAGATGGGTAAAAAATTAGAGTTTGGTCTATGCTCCATAAGATACTGATGGGTTATATATGAATGACAGTTGTATTTCTCGGTGTGTTCTTTTAGAGCTCACTTTAATTTTTTCAGATGGTAATAAATTCTCTTTCTTCCATCCAAACCCTCCCATATATCTCTTGCTCTCTTTCTTTTTTATAATTAATTTTTTATTTTTATATTAATTACAGTTTATTCACTTTGTATCCCATCTGTAGCCCCTTCCCTCCTCCCCTCCCAATCCCACCCTCCCTCTCTTTTCTCCTCCTCTGCCCCTCTCTTTCTAATCCATAGTCTCTTATTTTTATGAATCATTGTTACATATATGTAAACACAATGTATTTTTACATATATATTATATATGCAAAAGTATATTATATATATTGTAACACACACATACATATATAGATATATATTCCCAAATACATAAATACAGCCTGCTCAAAATTTTGAGGAGTTGAATGGTGTTGAAGACACTAGAAAGAAAGTAAGGAATACCAAGAATGTCTTCAGTCCGTCTTGATGGAAGAGCAAGGTTGGGAGTTCTTTGTAGGCTATCTTTTAATCACATCTGCATTTAGAGCACCTTCAGAAAGTTTGACAATGGCAAGTGTTCAGTGATTCATGAGTAGCCTAGAAACACAACTAATTTATTTCCTGGGTAATTGATGAACCCAAGTGTGCATGATATAGTAAGAGATTACTCAGTAGAGAAAAACATTTAAAGGATCACAAAATCTATGATTGGCAGTTGGTAGGAGAGAAGGGCTCCCCCTTTCTGAGGATTAGGGGAAGGGTATGTGGGGAGAGGGAGGGAGGTTTAGACGGGATAGGGGAGATGAGGTAGAGGGCTAAGACTGGGATGTAAAGTGATTTAATTTTTAATGCAAAAAAATGTTGGCAATAAAAATAAGCAAAATTAAATGGCATGCTTGTCTGTGTAAATTTGATAGATTGCAAAGGAAAAATGTGAGTATTTTGCAAAATTCACAGGGGGAACAGGTATCTACTGGACTGAGTGACAACTGTGCTTCTGTAGAGAAAGAAATATTCAAAGAATAGCATGAAGGAAAAAAATGGTTAGAAGTTAGCATTTGAATTGAAAAGAAGCTTTAGTGCTGACTGGGAATGCTGTATGTTATTGGCTTTGCTGATGGTAATGAAAAGCCTAAGAAGGCTGTGACAGGCTTGTATTATGCATCTCTTGTTCCTTGATAGTCTATAAGTGGGTCATTCTCCTACTGATGAAATGATTTCTTCTTGCTGGACACATTTTCCTTCGCTTTGAGGAATGGCCTCATTGTTACTGCCACCGTGGAATAGTGAGTTAAAGGATTACACATTAACATAAATAGCTGTGAGTGCTATCAGTGGTGGGCTTGAACATACTGATTTGATTAGCTTTAAACATCTGAAAGGTAAGAATGGTCACATCTCTTTCTTCTCTCTCTGTCTCTCTTCCCTGTCTGTAGCAGGCACTGAGACATAAACCCGGAGTGGTTTGGCAACCTAGAAATAAAATCCATTTAACTTACCCTGACTATCCTTGTTCGGTGTTAAATATAGACTAAATGGTTTAGTATGGATTTATGCAATGAGTTTACAAATTGATTTTACAGTATATTTGCTTCAGGAAATAAACATACGATTAGTATAGCTTGAATGACATCTCTCTCTCTCTCTCTCTCTCTCTCTCTCTCTCTCTCTCTGTGTGTGTGTGTGTGTGTGTATGCATTTTTATATGATGAATTGGGTTTCTTTAAAATGTTAAGGGCTAAAGAGAGGGCTCAGTGAGTAAAATGCCTGCTCTGCAAACATGAGCAAAGATGTAAATTTTATTTTAGTCAGAATTTCAGTAGGGCTTTGAATTGTGTTCTGTAAATTATCTCATCTTTATCAATATGTGCAATGTATAAGTTTTATGGGTCTTTAGTCTCATTTGAATTTTAATATAAAAACTGCAAATATAATTATCAGGGTAATCCACATTGGAAATATATTAACTCAGACATTATGACAATAACAAAAATATTATAAAGTTATGACTGAACTAGATTTACTATTAATAATTTATCAAAGGTATTACTGAACTTTTCAAAGATATATTTTATCTGAACTGACTTGTACCTCATTAACTGTCACATTGTTATACTCTAAAATCATGCTTTTAGCTTCTACTGTCACAGAAAAGTTTGCTTTCCCTGCTATAGAATAACTCATAGTTGAGAGGTATCAATCAAACATCAGGACAATAACTGAATCAGAAATCTCAGAATTAAGATAAATATGTGAAGTGTATAGAACAAATTCTAGTTCCATGACAAGCCATTAAACAGTGTGTTGGATAAATGTAACACAAAACTTCAAATAATAAAATAGTTATAGCAAACATCCTGCTTAAAGTCATGTACCAGATCTCTCAATTACCCCTGCCTCAGAGTTTCTTTGCCATTTACATGCATTCAGCTTCTGGTGCTTTAGAAAGAATTTAGCCTAACTTTGTCACTGGGTCTCTAGTACAAAATTAGTTAACTGTTAGTATCTGCCCTTGTCTTACTTTATTACATTTACATCCCCTTATATTTATTTTATTTGAACCCTTTTTCCCCCATCCTTAATTTTAATTCACTCTGGATTTGGCAGACATACACACCCTTTTGTACCTTGTGAATTCTTTCCTTCATACTATAGTAACTCCATGGAACCTGTTCTTTTTTACTGTTTCTTCTAACTTTTCCCAAGAAACTATGGAACAAGATAAACTAGAAAATAACAACTAACAGAACAACTTGTTTTCTGCATGTTTCCCTCCAACTTTCTGTTGACAAACCTTAGCATTGTCTGTTTGTTTGTTCTGCAGTGTGCCAATGAGGAGTGATACTTGATGTTGTAGAAATTACATACTGATAATTGTGAGTGAAATATAAATGTAAAAATCCATTTGTTACTACTGCAAAAATTGTCAAGGATCCAGGTACCCTTGGAAAACACTCAGCTCCAGAAAACTGAAGTTCTTTCCATATAAAGTATGGCTAAGGTGCTGCTTGGATTTTTTTCCTATGACTAAAAAGATTAAAGATATGAGATATCTCAAGTCAATTTATTTTTCATTATTTAATTAATAAGAATGGGAAACTGCAAAGTTTGAATATAATTTTTTTTTAATTTTTCATTACCTAGAGACTTTGAATGATATTTCACAAGAGATCTTACACAATTTAAGGAGAAAAATTCCTTTGTGATTCTTAATCTAAATCACAATAAAACTACCAGACAGCTTAAAACTAAACACCTATTGTTCTGGTTCCTTTTGTTAACTTGACACAAAGGAGAGCCATCTGGGAGGAGAGGAAGTCAGCTGAAGAATTTTCTCCTTAGGGTTGGCCTGTGGACATATCTGTGGAGGCTTTTCTTGCACAGCCATTAATGTTGGAGGTCCTAGACCAGGGTAAGGGGTGCGGCACTAGGCTTGTCATCGAGCTTTACAAGCACTTAGGTTGACTACAGTCCGGGAACAAGTGAGCCAACAGTGTTCAACCGCGGTCTCTGCTCCAGATCCAGTCTCCACATTCCTGCCTCAGCTACTCCCCGTGGTGTATTGTCATCTTTAACCAAAACAAGCTTTTCTACATCACATTGTTGTGAGCTTTATTACAGTGACAGACTGGAAATTAGGACACTGAATTAGGCATTCAGAGCATGGAGACTCCAGAACACAGTAGTTTTCCCTAAGAGAACCTAGAGACCAAAAAGGTCAGAGTATTGTCCAAGGTCAGACATTCTTGGTATTCTTGGCATTCGCATTCTTGGTACCTTTATCTGTAATTTACAAGTAAAGGCTTTTTCAGTGATAATCAGGAAATGAAATAAGGATTTAAAGCCAAGGAGATCGTGGATAAAGAAACTGGGTACCAGAACATCACTTTTATCATACTCTTACAATTGGAATACGGAATGTACCCACAAGTTCATATTTTGAGCTTCTATTGTTCAGTTTGTGGCTCTAGGTTGTAGAATCTTTTGGAATGGGTACATCCTGAACAGAGTTAGGTTACTAATGTCAGACCTTCGAAGGTCATACCTGCATCTTCTGGTTCTGGTTTGCTGGCCTCCTCTACTTTGAGGTCAATCAGGCATCTCCCATGTGAGAAACTAGCACATCTAAGAGATGGAAATTAAGCAAATGCAAATTATTTGTGCAGATGACAAGAAAATTAAATAGACATAAGTAATTCTTTTCTGCCAAAAAATGTTTCAATTTCTTACTTATTGCTGACATGCAATATTGAAATTAATTCAGTGTTTCACCCTTATGTTTCTTTAAGGATTAAAAAAATAAAATGACACAGAGACAGAAGTGAGAAGCACAGGAACTGTACATTCCACACCAGGTCCTCTGCATCAGTTGTATAGTTGTATACTTTTTTGTATAGCTTTCAGCTTAGTATTTTTTATGGGACTCAGGAGTGTGTGAACAAGTGGGTCTCCGAGTCCATAGCCTCTCTTTCTGAGCTTTTCTTTCTGTTGGTTGCCCTCTCAATTTGTTTTATCTTATTTTATTTTGTTGAAAAAAATCACTCATATCTAAATCTTTGTTTTTTTCTAACCCATGTAATAAACCATTTATACTAAAAATGATTTCATATCTTAAGAAAACGCCAACAAATAATGCTGACTTTTTACTAAAATTTACAGGCTGAACAAGCTCCCGCTTCACCAAATCTTAAAGTCCTGAAAACACATGCAATGTAATAATAGATTTCTGAGATGGGTGGATGCTCCCTAATTGAGAGTGGAGAAAGTATTGCCTAACAAGCTTCTCTGCAGGCAGCCTGTGCTGCAGGGATGGTTTCTATTTGATTATGTGTGTTTTTCCCCTTTAATAGTGTAGGGAGATGAAGCTACCTGGTCACGTGAAAAGTTGGAGGCATCCCACAGCTTCCTCTAGCCTGGGGCTGTTGTGATGTTGGCTTTTAGCCACAAGCCCTGGAAAGTGACTTGTTTAAAGACGTTTGTCATAATGTTCACCCTTCAGAACACAGTCCGTGTCATCATGTGTTTCATAATTAGGAGAAAAAAAGCGCGATTACTTAAGCAGGACTGAATAAGTAATTTTTATCTTTGCTATCTCTTTTTCAGTAGCACATTTTATAAAAATCATTGCTAGCTAGAGTTTCCGTACACTGAAACCATCATCATTTCTAGCAATGATTTCCTATCATTTTGTGTTGGCTTTTATAATCAACACATTTAAGCCCCATGTATCTTCTACTTTAAATATAAAATGACTGTCCTTTAATGCCTAACGATGTGTGCACTTCCTAACTTTTAAAGCTTAATAATATGAATAGGTTTTGGTAAATAACTATACAGATGTGAATTGTTTATGATGAATGAGGCCAGATAATCTTTAATTGTATGTGAATAAGTGATTCAGTATTTTTATAAAGCAATGCAATATTGGTATTACTATATATCAAAAGAATTCTTTCCACTCTCTGTTCTTTTCCTACCTCTTCTCAATGTAATTATTCTTTTCATTAACTTACCTTGTTATTACAATAAAGTTTTAAATTTCCTAACAGTGCACAGTCCAGGCAGCATCTAACATTTATGCTATCGGACTCTCCGTCTCTCCTTTTCTTGTCATCCACACCGTTCAAAAAGTCGGCTCCTATTCTTACACAACTGCACAGGGACTAAAGATATTGAGAAATATTTTTATTATGAAAATGATTAGTCTTATTTTACCCATGATTTTGTTTTAGTGATCTTTTCATAGAAAAGAAATTTTAGAAAAATATATATTTGGGAAAGTCATCTATCTTAAATATAGTGAGTAAGGATTAAATGCCAGGACATGAGGCTGTTGCATTGACTTACCTTCTAATGGAAATGGTACATTTGGTGCCAGAATTTGACTCAAAACAATGAATTAATTATTCAGGCATGAATGAGATATATGTGCTTTGAGGTATTGCTTAAACGACGGTATCTTTCCCCCTGATGTTAGCATGAATAAGTGTTATACTACACATTTGCTATTCTAAATGAACCGAGATGTATAATATTTCCCAATGTAAAGTAAATGATTGTTGTCCCTGGTAAACAATCAATGGAGGAGTGATTGAGGGTTTTCTCAGCTCAATATATTTGACTCTATGACGGGTTTTGAACTCTGACCCCAGAAAAGCATAAGGCAGGTTAACAGGCTAGAGCAGCCAAATCTCATCCCTCTGATCTTCTTAGGTTATCTTCCGGATTTAAATTCTGACCTTCTCTAATTATTGACACATATTTAATTTATCTTTTCATTCCTAGCAAAGCTTAGCGCAGCTGCCATGGCACATGTAAATACATCACTGTTGCCCACACGAGCTGATTGGCATTCATGCTTGAGTGCCTTTTTTATTTTCTCCTTGGCTGCTGGGAGTAGCCTGAACAGCACAGAAGCTAAAGAGCTTCATCTATTAGGCATGACAGATTTGTATTCAGCAGCAAATGCCTGACCTTGCTCAACTCTCATCCATTCCCATCATCCTTTCTCCAGATGAAAGAGTATGCTTCACTCCTGCTTCCTGGCTGTTTCCTTGGCAACAATAACTGGGCACGTCTGTGGGAATAAGTAACGGAAGAATTTGTTGGTGGTGGGATTAGGAGCGTTTATTTTTTTTTAAAGTTATCATTCACAGAATTACATGTGAAGAACACTTAACATAAGAGTTTAGAAATAAAACCAATCAGACAAATAGTGATTTCTCTGTTAACCTATTGCCCTTCATGGTAAAATTCACAGCTTTCCCCAGGTATGTTAGCTTGAGATCAGAGTATTTAAACTCTTAGAATCCATTTAAGTTTTAGGATAAAAGCAGATTAGTTTTATAATAAAACTTCAACTGCTTTTGATTTTGAATTCATAGCAAAAGAAGTGACAGGCCACCATTTCCCATCTGGTAGGAATAACTTCATGACCACTGACATATCTACTGTCTAATTTCACTTTCTAATTACAAGGATAATGTGCAAATATTAAGAATAAAAAATAAAAAGAATTATCCCTGGGAGGTCATTACCTTCAATGCGTCAGGATTCTTCACTATTAGCCCCAGTTTATAAAAGAGTCATACTCATTCTTGTATTATTTTTTGACAACACATCACAAGGCTGCCTAAAGACTCTGTATCCCTGTGGAATTCTTAAATCTGTAGTAAAATCCAAAGTATCAGCTGAAGGTAAAACATTCTTCAGGAAAACTTTGGTGGAATATTACAGAACAATTTCAGATTATTTTATTTTAGCAGAATGTAAGCAGCAGAAAGGCACATCTAAAGAGTTTCAGCAGACAGACCATGGGCAAATTGATTTGGAGAAAATGTGTTCTGTATTGCTCCAGTGAGTCCATCATTATCTACTAGTTTTACCTTAAGAAAAAAAAAGTTAAATGACTTATAATTGTGAATGTTTCTTTTGCTCTAATGTTATTTTTAGCCTGGTAATTTACTGAGGCCACTAAACATGTGGATATATTTAAGTAGGTCTAATAAATGAGAGCATTTAATATCGATGTTAATGTTAATGTCGATAATTTACTCTAGATCTCCACTAAATAAAAGATTAGTATCACTTGTGTAATCATTTGGCATTGCAATTTCTACAAATGAGAGTGCATTTAACTTCTGTTATAAGAATCATAATTATAGTTGACCACAGCATTAAACAAAGCATATTTATTTATCTGGTTCTTTCCCTTTAAAACATCAGCTATCTCTACTCATTTTAATGCCCTTAATCAGTATGAGTCTCCTTTGCAATCTTTCCAAACAGCTGTCATTTGTTATGATCACTTCAAGAGATGTGTTGAACTACAAAATAAAGTCTGAAAGACGTATTACCAGTAGGGGCCATGTCAAAGTGTAGAGAAACTGCTCCCAAGTCTTCAGCAGAATGTGCAAGCTGAACTGTTGTTTTTCCCTTGATAATCCTCTGTCTCTCACAGCAAAAGCAGCCACCATCGTTGAGACAGTGGCCAGGGAAATCTTTTTCAATAGTACTTTTTAGTTGTTCTAAGAAAAATTAAACGAGAGTACAATATATAATATATTACTGCTGGTTTGGTGACAAACCAACATATATATTTGCCGTAAATGCTAGATATCTTGAGTCTAAAGTGATTTTATATTGGTTAAGGCTAATGGGCCAGTATATGACCCCTACTATACATTCCACCTAATTCATGCCTTCTACTTTCCAACAATGATTCTCCTATGTTCTCTCAAAGGACCAAAAGAATGCAAGGGAATCACTGGGATGACCTAGGACAATCATTTAGCATTAAGATCACTGATGTACTCAAATCTGTATAATCTTTCTGTCCACGATAGTTAACATATTTGCAATTTCTAAAGTTTAGGATACATGTTTTTATAGGATAACAGTGTTATTCATTTTACTATGGAAACAAAGCTTCTAAATATGTTGAGAATATATACACAATAAGTATTTTTCTTTCTTTATTTTTTATTAATTACACTTAATTCACTTTGTATCCCCCCATAAACCCTTCTCTCCTCCCCTCCCAAGCATGCCTTCCCTCCCCCTTCTCCACGCATGCCCCTCCCCAAGTCTACTGATAAAGAAGGTCTTCCTTTTCTTCTTTCTGATCTTAGTTTATCAGGTGTCATCAGGAGTGGCTGCATTGTCTTCCTCTGTGGCCTGGTAAGGCTGCTCCCCTGTCAGGGGGAGGTGATCAAAGAGCCAGCCACTGAGCTCATGTCAGAGGCAGTCCCTCCTCCCATTACTATGGAACCCACTTGGACACTGAACTGCCATGGGCTACATCTGTGCAGGACTTAATAAATATTTTTAAGCCAACAAGTTTTAGTGAGTACACAGAAATAAACACACACAAAAAAAACTAGTCAAATATTGAACAAGGAGTTGACTTGTGATTTAAATCAAATATGTACCTTTCAGGGAGATATTTAAGGAAAATGCAAGGTACCATTCCTACGTGAGTAGAATATGGGCTGCAATAGATGTGTCCAGTTATCAGTTGGCTGATTTGTCTTGTTGCATCGAATTTTTATTTGCTTGAATGAGAAACTCAAAGTTATGAAGAACTTAAGTAGAGAGGATAGAGGCTCTAACATATAAAGGCCAAAGAGAAGTAGCAAAGGGTGTTAATATATCTTGTACTTTACACAATGATAATGGGTCCAGAGACTTTTCTAAACTTCTACTGAACTAGATAGCAGTGGGGTGTGAGGTATAGGAAAAGGAGAGTGGGAGGCAGAGAAGAACAAGAGCAAGAATGAGAGAAAATATGACTAAAAGGAACATTGGCAGAGAGCCCAAGCAATTAATCAAAAACCCTGTGGTTTATGATGTGATAATGATTATTAAGATCCAAACATATGACACCATTGTACCATTCATAAAATCTCAGTGGTAAAATATTGCCCCTTTATCACAGCGTAAAATATATCAGTATTTAGATTGATATACCCCTCTCCAAACATTCTTAAAAGAATTTTGAAATAAAGTTTGTTCATAGAAAAAATATAAAAGTAAATAAAGAGAAGAAAATTTGGAGGAAAAGATAAAGTCCAAAGTGATAATGAGCCAAAAAAGAAAGATGCTAAAAGTCTGAAAGAATTAAAACCAAATATAACACTAACAGAGTTGCTACATTGCTATGTTTATGAACTGGTGGGTGATTTAGTAATTGTAATTTCAGGTTCAGTCAGTGGAGGCCCTATAAAACTATTTGACTTAACTGGATATATTTTCTGTGTTCGTTTTTCTCCCTCCTACATGCCTCCTCAAGTGTGAAATGAAGAGATTACTGTTGATGGGCAAAGGAAGATGGTCACTTCCATGGTATCACTTAGGTCCTCTCCACATGGCCCATGTTCTACTCTAATGGAACTACACACTGGTTCCTCCCATACAGACTTTCTCAGTTAATATGCCATAATCACTTTTATAAAAATATGTTTTGCATATATATGCCATACTTCCTTATTAAAATAGTATTTATCATCATGGAGCTTAAATTTGAGTTGTTGGGACACAAAAATGTTAATAAACTACAGAAACTACATTTAACTCTGATGCCTATGATATTGGTGTAATTTTAAAGGCTTGATAGAAATCTATTCTCAATTATGATGCTATATTAATCTGTCCTGTCAGCTAAAACCATATTCTACAGACTGGTTGTCATAGTTAGAGCTTCTATTGCTGTGATAAAACACCACAGCCCGTATGGAGACTGTGGCAGCCCACTCTTAATATGGGCTCTTTAGTAAGGGGAACAGGAGCTGTCTCTAACATAGACTCAGTGGCTGGCTCTTTGATCACCTCCACGTGGCAAGGTGGCCTAACTAGGCCACAGAGAAAGAGGATCCAGACAGTCCTGATGAGACCTGGTAGGCTAGGGTCAGATAGAAGGGGAGGAGGACCTCCCTATCAGTGGACTAGGGGAAGGAGAGAGCGGGGTGGGAAGGGACGGAGAGCACGGCTGGGTGGAAATGAGGGAGGGGGCTACAACTGGGATACAAAATGAACAAATTGAAATAAATAATAACAATAAAGAAAAAAATTTTAAACCACAACCAAATGTTACTTACAGAAAAGGTACATTTTAGCTCACACCTCCCAGCTCATACTCATATCACTGACTAAAGTCATTAGCCAGAACACAAGATAGAAATCTAGATGCAGGAACTGAAGTAGAGGCCTTAGGAGGAGTGCTACATATCTCTTTTCTCCCCGTAGCTGGTTCTGCTTGATTTCTTTCAACATCCAGGACCACCTTCCCAGAGATGGTACTAGCCACAGTTGGCTGGACCCTCCTGTATCAATCATTGATCAAGAGAATGCCTCACAGGCCATGTCTGCAGTGCAGTCATATGTAGGGATTTTCATAACTGAGTTTCCCTTTTCTCACATGACCCTGGCTTACATCAAGTTGAGAAAACATATGTAATAATAATACAAGGACACAGTATGAGTTAACAAAACAAAACAAGACACAATTTGCAGAAGACCCAGTTTTAGTTCCCAGCATCTACATGGTACCTCATATCATGGATCTGTGGCCCTCCTGTGGACTCTGTAGGTACCAGACATGCAAACATATACCTAAAATAAAAATAACTAATAGAAGAAAGCCCAGATGCTTCTCTCTTCCATACAATTTTGGAGGGTCTAATTCTGAGTTTAATATGCTACTAAATTCAATTTCTCAGAACAGCTCTCTTCCTGGTTTGTATGTGGCCATCTTTTCCCCTTCCCCCCTGTATCTTCACATGACCCTTCTTTCAGTTCTTATGTGGTGAAGGAGGAGAAAGAAGAGTAGAAGGAACAGGTGGAAGAAGAGAAAGAAGAGGCAGAGGACAAGGAGGATGATCGGGGAGATAAGGATGGTAAAAAACGAGAAACTACAGCCGTCTCCTGTTCATATACCTAGTGGCTACTAGCACTAAGCACTTAAGTCTCTTGTGTAGTAAATAATCTAAACCCAGTACTAATAATATTCTGTTGCCATGGAAATTCCACAATAAAGTGTCTAGTGGAAGGGCATAATCAACTATAAGATAGAAACAATGCTACCTTCCCTCTCTGGCATCAGATACATTGTCCACATAAAACATTATTTGGGAGATGCACTTTGACTTAATACATTGTGTCTGAGTCAGACCTCAGTAATGGAAATGCACCAATCAATCCCTCAGACCCCTCCCCTTCATCTCCCCCCACCCTTTAAAACTGGCTTATATAGTTACCAGTTTTTACTAACAGCAATATGGTTTTGATTTACTGGTAAGATACCACTGGAATAATCTTAAAGAATTATGACAATCAAATGCCTTCATAGTGTCAATATACCAGAATTCGAGGTTGATTCTGAATATTAAACACATGGCATACCCATTTCCTAGATCAATTTTGGAGGGCAATTCACATTTCTGTTCGTACTTGATATTGCATTTAGCATGTCAAGGAAGAGTACTCAGTCACCCAACAAAAGGGAAGAGTGAATGCCTACAAAAAGAGATGGTTACATCAATCTGAAACATGATATGTAAGAAACAGAGTGAGAAGCATTAGGAGGGATGAATTCTTAGATCTTCCTGGAGTCTTTTAACAGTGATGCTAACACAAAAGGTTATGGGACCTGTGAGAATATGCAAGATGATATTTCCTAACAATTCTCTGGTGTGCTAGTCACATACCAGTATACTGTGAGCAGTAAGCACACATAACTATTTGTTCAAAATATTTCCCATATGACTACTTAGCCAAGAAAATGTGGGGGACAACTTGTGTTTGGGTTTTTTGTTTGTTTTCACTGACACCCTTGTTGTTCTTTGTTTCATAGCCATCTTTCCAGGATAGGCATAAAATACTGACTCTTGATTCAGAGAAACCATTCAGATGCCATCAAAGTCCCCATGATTCCCTAGGACAAGTAGCAGTAAGCCTACCACAGGGCTGTTCTTGTAAAAGTGTTGACATTGATTTCTCTCCTCTTGGCATGTAGAAGTCCCAAGTGCCCCTGCTGACCTGTTACCTGAGCCTGTAATTACTCCAGGAGCTGGGAATGAAAAGGGCATATCTCTTCCTCTTTCGGGAAATGACAGGCTCAGGATATAAGCAGGCAGTGCATTAAGGTAAATCTCTCAGGAGAGCTTAAGGACTCCCAAGCCTTGCTTCCTGCCATCCTTGTATCAATGGAGGCCAAGTTCATTACCACAAATAGCTTCAGAAAGATGCAGCATTGGTACATGATTTTAAAATGGCTTCATCATATAGACAGAGACTAATGTGCACATTGGAAACAGACATAACTATAACTGGAATAATTAAGTACCATCCTTCCTACAGAGAACCATTTGTTAGCAAGTACTTTTCTACTTCATTACAAATAATAATAAAAATTCCATAATGCCCTTAAACAAAAAAAAGAAAACAAAAAAATACATGGATTCATTCACTTGACTCCAAAAAGCTTTACAAAATACAAAAGCTCCAGTTAATGGCTTGAGAACAACAGGTCACTTTTAAGGGCATTATTTTGTATTTTTGTATTTTTTTGTATTTTTTTTTTGTATTTTTGTACTGCAGATTACATAGCAGTCATTCTGTTAGAGGCACTCTGGAGTTATTCCATACTGTATTGCATTAAATACCTACTGCCTAAAATTCCTAACTGTGTATTTGTAGCTTAAAAGCCAAGCTGCTTGTGAGTGAGTGAACCAGACAGCCTGCTTAGCTGAGTCTTGAAGTTAATTATTGGGCACTGAAATCTAAAGGTCAGTCCGTGTCTATTTTCAGGGCTTGTTCAACATTATGGGCATATACGCACCACATAAATCCCTTTTCTGCTGAGGCAACTAATAATGTCCCTGTGCACCTTAACCTATCTCCTGTCCTAGAGTTTTAGATGTGGTAGGGTATTTAGAATAGATTATTGTGGACCATGTGACCCATGGGCTTTCATAGAAACCTCCTTAGGGCTTTAAAACCTTAAAGCCTATAACTACATTTCTGCAATAGGCCCCCAATACATCAACACATTTTTCAAATTGTCTGAATTATGACATTTTATCTTTTCTACCCAAGGGGAAAATTAAATTTCAGGGAGAATTTTGGAAAACATATAATACTTAGGGTTACTTACTTAGGAATATTAGCTCCCAGTAAAATTTCTTATTTATTATTTGTTCAGTTTTTCTACTCACTTGTGCATTCATTCATTCTGTGGTTTTGTATTGGTCATTACTCTGTCCATATGACCATGCTAAATTCCATGATATAACAAAAACAAAAAACAAAAACAAAACAACAACAAACCAGAAACAGATCAGCTATATTAACTACCTTATAATCTGAAAAAGAAATCCAGGGCCAACTTCCATCAGTGAGAACTGAAACATGATGCAGAAGCTGTTCTGCTGGTGGTGGCAAACAGTTGAAAGAAGCTGCAAAGAGTTCGGGGAAGGATAGATGAGCACCATGGAATGAGAATTTGGTGCATGTAAAACTGTATTTTGTGTTTGTGTATGTATCTTTTCTTTTAATTTTGCTCAAATATCCTAATAATTAAGATAATTTACTCTTGCCTTACTACTGAAGAGATGGTTCAGAGTTTAAGACCTTTTGGTGGATAATCAGGAGGACATTGGTTCATCTTCTGGCACCTACATAATAAGTTGGGCTTTCTAAAAGTGTGTATAACATGAGCTCTGAGGGATTCAACAAGATCCTCTAGCCTTTGTACTGCATAAACAGATTGCTCCTACACATGTATGTACAAACAGGCAGGTTGGCAGGCAGACAGACATACATACCCCACATGAACACATATAAAAGATCAAATTAAACAAGAAGCTCTTATTAACTGTTAATTATATATTATAATATACTGTTGTTTACTCTGACTTCAAATTTTCAGCAGGGATCCAAGTTATATTAAATGCTTGTATTTGCAGTCAATGCATTGCTCCTGGGACTTTGGTGATCTTATTCTCACTGTAGCTTCCTCAAAGCTCTCACAAGTTATACATATTACATGGCAAGATACTTTATGTCAGGTACCTAACCTTGTCTCTACCAACCATAATATTCTATTTCTATAAGTTCTTGTCCTACTTTTAAAAGATTTATTTTTTAATTAAGTGTAGTTGTGTTTCTGGTGGCCAGAAGAAGGAGTTGAATCTCCTGGTGCTGAAGTTTTAAGGGTTTGGAAAGGACCCAGTGTGGTACTGTTAACTGACCTTGGGTCCTTGACAAAAGCAGTCCTTGCAAACAATCGCTGAGTCATGTCTCTAGATCCTATAAAGTTTTTTGTCACCTGAGAAATGGAAATGTTTATCACTTCTCATGTTTATTTATACACATAGCAGCTTATTTCCTAATCAGTCTCTGATAGCTTATACTAGGCCTTTTCGTCCTGTCTCTGCATTGACGAATCATTCTACTGTGACCAACTTTGCAAAGTCCTCTCCCGTACATCTGTGAGCATGGCACAGCTTGAGGCATTTTTATCTCGACAATTTCTTCACATTCTTTACAACTCCCCATGATCCTAGATCACAGTCCAAACTGAAGCAGAGGCAGTGGAGACATTTGCAATATTACCCTGGCTGGCTTGGCTTTGTCACTATTATTTTATGTGACTGGACCAATTCCATGTTTATATCACAACTCAGATATCACTTTAAAAAGGCAATAGATTTCTTGACAGGTCAGATTCTTCTCCCATTCTTTCTCTTAAGCTTTCTGGCCACTGGGCTTCTTGCACTAAGACTCAAGGGAAGTGTCTCTCTTATAGCTGCTTAAAAGACATTCTGAGCTAAAGGCAGGCAACTTCTTAGCTGATCTTACCATATTCAAAGTGCAGAGTTGAATGTCTGTCCTACTTTATTCAATGGACTGATCCTTGCCTGCTCATAGAATATATTCACTGATATGCCTTTTGCTGGCAGGATATATATATAGCATCCCATTGCAAATAGAAGCTGGAAACATTATTTTCTCTATGCCTACAACACACATTCACTTATCTGAACAATCTCTTCAGAAGGTAGCAGCTCAGATTTAATGTCAATAAAAGCTTGTCTCTATTGTATATGGAATGTAAGAATCGAGAAAAAAATTACTCTCGGGATTCTAGTTATGATCAACCACTAAATATTTCACAAGATTTTAAGCCTTTTGTGAATATACAAGAAATATCCTACAGTCCTAATTAAAGATAGCATTTATCATAAGCCAGTAGGGAACATGGAGACATATTGAAGGGTAGGAACAGTCATTTCATCCACTGACATTCATGCCATACAAGTCAGAAATCCTTTCCCCTTTTCTGGGACATTTCATTGGACTCAACATTTTTGGAATATATATATATATATATATATATATATATATATATATATATTCAACACCGAAAAATTGGAATTAATATTCTTTATATCTACAATTACTTCACATGTCTACCCACAAAATATGATTCTGTGTTTGATATGAGAGAGAGACAAAAGAGAAAGATGCAAAGAGAATCCTTGCTTTTAATAACTTATACTAATGTCAGTCTCCTCCATCAACAAAACAAAACAAACAAATGAATAAAAACAACCACCTGCTTAGAAACTATTCCCAGTGTTGAGATAATCTGATAAGAAATTGAAGTGTTTACAGTTAGTCAGCCCTTACCTCCCTCAGGTGGTGTTTTCACACTTAATAGAGACTTTCTTTCTCATTCTGTCTTAAAGTTTAAAATTGTAGCCACTTGTGAATAATCATGATTACAGATAGACCCAGTAAGAATAATTCACATAACAATAGTGGTTGATTTTTTTGCTTTAATTACATTCAAAATGTTTATTTTTATGGCTTTATTTTGGCTTCTGTTTCTATATTTTATCTATCTGGTTGCCTGCTTATATTAATCTTACTGTTCCTTTTTTATCTATAGGTATATTTCTCCTTATTGTCTTCAAATAGTTAATCATTGCGATAGTAAGGCATTAAAATATGATACATTTACTTTAATCCAAATGTAAAACTCAAGGAGTATTTCTAGACCTCGAAAATTTAAAATCATAACAGCAGCCTTTTGCCTATTTGTTTTCCTTTATCTCTTTATAAGTGATGAAAACTTTACATTGTGTAGGCTTTGATTTTTCACCAAACACATTTTATTTAGGTTTCTTAAACTCCTTTACCTCCCTTAAAACCTCCCAGACCTTAGGTAGAAGATTAGTA
The DNA here is from genome assembly GCA_028658305.1 of Pachyuromys duprasi. Taxonomy (NCBI): domain Eukaryota; kingdom Metazoa; phylum Chordata; class Mammalia; order Rodentia; family Muridae; genus Pachyuromys; species Pachyuromys duprasi. The sequence goes on from CM053764.1 coordinate 53,287,137, forward strand.
GGGAAAAGGGCTGTAGACTTCTTTTATCTAATTTGTGCTGATTGGGGTTGATGGGTCTTCAGAGGACTACCAAACTCAGACATCAGGATACTACCAGTCTCATCCAAAGGCCAACACCACACAACACCACAAAGTCAGCGAAAGCCGCAGAGTCAGTTGGATTACCCTGAGAAGTTCTCTGGAATGTCTCTCTCTCTGCAAAGTCAAGCGTCGAAGCACAAAGATTAGCCCAGTGACGTCAATCCAGAACAGCAAGGTGTCACTGTCAGTAGGCCTCTGTATATCTCTTCTCCTCGGAGTCCACCTCCAGATGTTCTCAGCTGTCCAAAGTCATGCCCATGGAATGAGAACTCACAGCAAAACATCACACGCCTTCTCACAAACCAACCTCCAGCAACACAATACGTGCCCAGCTTACAGAAAAACAACACACGAAAAAAAAAAAGAAAAGAGTCTTCAAGGAAACCGAAAACTTCCATTTCAACGTTTAAAACCACACACATCACTGCCATCACCTCCCCCACACCGCCATCACCCCCACCACTGTCATGTTGCAGCATCGCCATCAGTCCCCACCGCTCTCACTCCACCACCGTGACCCACCATACAACCATCACCCACGACCACCACCTTCACGGCACCGTTCACGAAGCCACTTAATGTCTTCCCATATAACATTTTTTGGAGTGAAGAAGCAGATTACTTTATGTTCCCTAGCAATTTATGCAAGACTTTCCTAATCTCTCACACATTTCCCTATAAAACAACACACTTATGGAGACTGGACTAGAAACTTTACTTTGTTCTGAGGTACTGTTTTGTTTTTGAGGTGTGTACAGCTAAAATTATACAGCGTGAAGACTTCAGGGTTGAAAGTCTGCTAGTCCTCTGTTGGCTGCCTTTTTGCCTGCAGCTTACAGAGAATAAAAGACTCTGGTGTTCTCTGCACTAAATGGAATATCTATATCACATCCTCCTACAAGGCTCAGAGACCATCAAAGGAGAATCGGTAAAAAAGGCTATAAAAATCCTAGGCAGTGGGCATCTAAAAAGAATCAGTATTTGTCTGTCATGACAGGACCACCGCAAGCATAAGCTAACAGCAGCAGTGACTGCCTGCGCAGTACCCACGCAAAATCAAACCAAACAATTCCACCATGGATGAGGGAAGGGCTCACAAAGGCCTAGTCCTTGCTAAGGAGCTATTGGCAACTGATGTTTGTTAAAGAGGGGAGAGTGTTTTCTTCAGGAACTCAGTCCTTTAGAGGGTACTCATATCACAGTATATGGTCCTGCATCAGTGTTCATGCAAGCAGCGCTAAGTAGATTTATTAGATTAAAAAACAAACAAATAAACAAGCAAACAAAAAACAGCAGATGTACTAGAGAGGAAGAAGAGGGTCAGGATAGGGGAAGAATTGGAGGTAAGGTAATGCAATGAATTTCATCAAAGCATTTATGATGTATGAAGTTATCAAACAGTAAAAATTAATTGAAAGAGGTGAAAGCAGACCAGTGCTTTCAGTGCTGACCGATATAATAATGAACTCACAGCAGAAAGGACGGTTAGAAGTTACAGCCCCCCTACAGCAAGGACAATTTTGATGTGTCTTTGCAGGTTGTATTTGGCCCCCGTTTCATGGATTACACTTTCTAGTTTCTGACCATCATGAAATAAGGTGCCTTCTCACCATGATGTTCTGCCCCATAGCACATCTAAAAACAGGGGAGCCAAATGAGCACGGATGGAATGCTCTGCAACTGAGTCTAAACAGGTTTGTTTTTTTTTTTCCTCAGTAAAGTTATTTTTCAGTGGCTTGATGTCAGATATAAACACGGCAAATACAGTGTGTAGTTGTGGTTCCAATTTGCATTTCTTTGATAAATACTGAGTGTTACCGTCCTTTTGTACACACACACACACACACACATACACAACTTCTGTGAAATACATGGTCACATACATTTCACATGTCTGCATTGAGCAGTTGTCTTTTTGTATTGATTCTCTTATCAGCCTGGGGGACAGGCTTTCACTAAGTATCCCTGTGTTTCATAATATCAAGGATTTTACTATTCCGATGTATTACCTATTTTCTAATAGTCTCAGTTTTGTGGTATTGAATAATAAAGTGTTACAAAGATGAATGTTTATTAAATCAGTGTTACTTCTTTAAATAATTTGTAATATTTTATGTGGAAGTTTTATAAATTTTGCGTTCGATTTATACTGGGATTTATGAAATTCCTCTAGCCTTCTCTATCTCTTTGTGTCTTCTTTCTCTCACTCTGTTTCTTTCTGCTGTATTAGATTTACTGGGTCATCCCAAAGAACAGCTGTTTCAACTTTGGCAATTGTATTTCTTGGAGATTTGAGAAAGCATATGATTCATTCATTCATGCATACATTCTTCTATGAGAGCTTTATTCATGTATGCAATGAAATATGACCATATGAACCTCCCATTTCCCTTTCTTAACTCCTGCTGAATTATCCCTTCCAAACTTTCAAACACATCCCTCTCCAAACTTTATGCTATCTTATTATTTTTTAATAACCTACTAAGTCCAATTACCACACTTGAGAGAGTCCTATTGGTCTGTAATATGAAGAAGAGGATGGTGCTACTAAAAACCTGCAGTTCACAGGGCAGCCTTCCACAATGAGAAGTTGTAGCCTCAAATGTTCACAGTGCTAAAGTTGAGTGATCATTTGGTATGGCTACGGTATAACACTTTGGTATAGTTCATGTCTTTTCTGTTTGTATAGCACAACTTTCAAGCTTTGGGTACTTTCCTACCACATGAGGGTAAGGCAATTAGAATTTTGCTGTTTTGAGCTATCCTTGAGAGTGAGATATAAAAACAAACAAACAAACAAAACAAACAAACAAACAAAAAACAGCCTGAGAGTGTAACCATAGGGAAGCCAACAATTAGAGGTTCCAAGTTGAGGTTTTGCTTCCCTTAGTTACCTCTGAGCTGCAGCAACTATGGGAAAAAAAAAGCCTAGTCTTATATTTCTTATATTTTTTCAGAGATATCAGTTTGTCTTTCCATAGAATCAAGGATTTTTAAGTTATTTTTAAAATAGGCAGAAAGACTTTTTAATGTTTAGAGCCACGATTTTAATTGTGAGCATTTATATTGACAGAAAAGCCCATTTTCTAAATGTGTTCTGCAAACCTGTAACCTCCTTGGAATTAATTGCCTAACTGCATATGTGTTAGAACGTAGAAAGACAATGAATCAGAAAAGAAGCAAGACAGTGGAAATTCTGATGGCAGTCACTGCAGACAACCAGTTTGGTTGTTTTGGAATCCACTAGTGCAGCTGCTGAGAATTCTCTTAAATGCCTCATTGTCTCACTAATCTAGCAGGAAATGAGACTTGTGATGAGGAGAAAGGTAGAAAATACCCATTTTCATTGTGTCCTGAATACTACTTTGATTGGATGTTCATGGCTGTTTTTCCTGCTGCTTTTAACCTGCATTGAGTGACAAGTGGCAAGCTTTCTTGAAGCCACCACACAGGAAAAAAAAAAAAAAACTAAACTAAAATAAAAAAGTGAAACCTCAGTTCACAACAAATAAGTGGTAGGTGTTAAACTTAAGGCATGTTTGAAATATTATAGAATGTAAGGAGGATGTTGAGTAGAAGAAGAAAAAAAACATTTGTACTATAAATTCTTTTTTTTTTTTACAGCAAAAATTTTGGTCTAGTAAGTATAAGGATTAAGATGGAGCATATATATCGAGGGAGTGGCCAATTAACAACTGGCCCTTCTTGAGATCCAAGCCATGGGAAAGAACAAACTCCTGTCACCATTAATGATACTCTGCTATGCTATCAGGAGCCTAGCATAAATGTCTTCCGTGAGGCTTCATCCAGGAACTCGTAGAAACAGATGCAGAGACCTACACCCGAACAATAGACCAAACACGGTAGTCTTGTGAAGAGGGGGAGGAAGGAGAGAGGAAGACAGAGAAGTCAAGGACACCACAAGAAGACCTACAGAATGAAATAACCTGGGTCCATGAGGGCTCACAGAGACTGAACCACCAACCAAAGAGCATGCATGGGCTGGACCTAGACCCCCTACACATATGCAACAAATGTGCAGTTGGTCAACATGTGGGTCCACTAACAATGGGACTAGGGGCTGTCTCTGACTCTATTGCCTGCCTCTGGATCCCTAAGCTGGGCTGCAATGTCTGGCCTCTTTGGGAGAAGATGTACTTAGTCCTATTGTGACCTGAAGTGCCAGGGTTGGTTGGTACCACTTGGGGGCCTCCTCTTCTCTGAGAAGGCAAGGGGAGAGTGATCGGAGCAGTGCTTGAGGGTGGGACAGGGAAGAGAGGAAGAAGGGGCTTGGGGTCAGGCAGGAAAGTGATTTTTTTAAAAAAAGAAAAGATAAGAAATCCACAAATCACATTTATTTAGTGTTTACATGGCAAATGGATTTTTATTCTTTGTTCCTTTTATTAAATTCTAACACTGCTGCTGTTACAAATGTTCTGTTTTATAATACAAGACAAGTTCAAACTGCTGAAGTAATTTGATATTTACTAAGATACTAAGTGGCAGCCTTGCAATTTGAACTCAGACCCGGCTTTTTCATCCAGCACTCAGCATTATTTCAGAGGCTGGTGGTCCCACAGTGACCACATAATGATATCTGGATTCTGTAATAGGTTTTAGAGTGAGACTGAAAGCCTTGAGACTTCAGGGAAACTGAAAGAAGGAAGCTGGAGATTATGGAGGGGCACCCTTAAAACTATTCCCAGGAGAGATCCCATAGGGACACAATTCCCTATGGGTGCCATTCATACCCAAAAGACCATTGGCAAAGAGGTTAGAATAAAGCCACAGATTGCCCAGACTCACTCTGTTATCTAGAAATCTCTTTTGTCCCTTTGCATCTCAGGATAATCACTAGTCGTGTAATTTGTCCCTATTACTGATAGAGCTTGCTATTTCAAAACAGAACAGAGAAGATTGACTTACACTTCAGAATTCACCTAAAAAAAAAGCCATTCTTTTTCACTGAGTCTTGCTCATGACTGATTCATGGGATCAATAATATGCAAGGCCAGTATCAGGAGAGGTTTTCTTTTAAATGAGTTTCCAGGGCTCCACTGATTCAAAAAAAAATCCCATTAAGAGGTATTTTAAAAATTAAAATTGAACCCAACATATAATACATTTCTGAATGCCTATTTGAAAACAATGTAAAGAGGAAGTTTAAAAAGCTGATATATATTTTATCATTGTTGAAATATTTATGTGAGATGAAAATTCAGTGGGTTGGAATCTTTTATTCTGAGGCAGCTAAGTAAATAAGCTACAGAATTTGGAAGAGTCATTTGCACATAATTATATATATATATATAACTATACATATATATAACTTATTAATTCAATTTCAATACCAATGAAGGCTGCAGGGTGATTTAATGCTGGACAAAACAATTTATAAATCTTATGTTTGCCCTCATTCACTTTTCTTTTGGAAATTTCCCAGACTTACCTCTAAACAATGGTTTCTATCACCTTGATGCACATTTCCTCTAAATGAATTTTGTTTTTCATTTCTTCTTTTTTACTGTTCCCTTATTTTATAAAAGCATTATTGAGACATCACTTGTCTACCATGGCCTCTGTTTTTCCTTATTTGCACAAAAAGTAAATTTTGGCCATATAATAGATGCAGCATAGACTAAACATTAAATCAAAAGCTTTTCTTTTTTAAGTTTTTTTTTTGATGTGCATGAACAAGTATGTATGTGATTATATATGTTGCACACTGGTATGTTCCCTGGAGCTATGTAAAATGCTTAGGTGTCCAGCAGCCACCAAGAGCATGCAAGATTTGTTCCACCCCTACCATTCTGGAGTTTTAAGCTTGTCCTTGTCTGTCTCTTTTTATGTAGGTGCTATAGAATCAAACTCAGGTCTTCAAACTTGTGTAGCAAGCACTCTTACACAATGAACGACCTTTCCATCCCCTAAAGCCTTAATTTATTTTTATGAAAAACTTTAATTTCATCTAGAAATTGTTGATTTGTTTCTTGTCCAATAGTAAAACAATAGTAAATTTAATCTGTTAAATTAATTTAGTATAATGGGTATATTATCTACTATCATATTTCATTATTTGTTGGGTGGTTTTCATATACCACAGCACACACGTGCAGGTCAGAGAAAAATTTGTTTAAGTGAATATTGTCCTTTTATCTTGTTCATCCTGGGAATTGAACTCAATTGTCAGAATTGGTGCCAAGTATTCTTACCTGTGATCCATCTTGCCAGCCAGCCTCTTTTTCATTTCATAACTGATAATGTCTTTAAGATACTCTGCCTCATTTTCTGTCACTTGTGTATTCTGTGTTTGTCGTTTTATGTTCTTTTTGTTCAGTAGATTATGGCACTTTTGGTTGACCATTTTGCTTTTTGTGTTCTACTGTGGCAGAACATGATGATGGGGAGCAGAATTTAGGGTACAGCTGCTCACTGGCTAGGCAGCAATGGGAGAGGGATGAAGGGGTTGCAATCTCAAGAGCTCCTTTAGGGGCATTATCTTAGTTACTGTCCTATTGCTGTGAGGAGATATCCTAACCAAGGCAACTATTATAAGTGATAGCATTCAACTGAGGGCTTGCTTATCATTTCAGAGGTTAAGTCTTATTATCATGGCAGGGAGCATGGAAGCATGCAGGCAAGTTTTGGAGCAGTAGCTATGAGCTACATCCTGATGGTCGCTAGGCAATGAGAGAGACTGGCATAGGCTTTTGGAACCTCAAAGGCTACCCTCAGTGACACACTTCAGCCAACAGGGCCACACCTTCTAATCCTTTCAAATAGTGACACTCCCTATTGACAAAACATTTAACTATATGACCCTAAGGGGACATTCTTTTTTTTTTTTCTGTTATGTTTATTTGAATAAAGGACTGAAAAGTTATTTCCATGTTATGAGTTTAACTGTGTCAAAAAGCCCCGTGAATTAATCTTGCTTAATGTACTGTGGCTATCTTAGAGCAATGAATGATCAAATTCTATCATGGAAAGCAGTCAATATTTGTGTAGAGATTGAGCATTTGTCTTGACATTCTTATTTAAACCACTCCAGGGATCTTCTCCAGGTACTTGACTGACTTCCTTCTACTGAGCTCTGACATTTAAAGTTTCCACCACTTTCTAGTATCACACAGGCAGCTGACCATGCCACTAGCAAAAGGTCTGTGAGGATAGATAAGATCTAATCCAGGATTGTTTACAGTTAAGTCTTAAGAGGAATACTTCGATTCTATCTTAAATTTTCACTATTTCATATATGAGTAGTTTATTTATATCATTTCCAACCTTCCCTCTCTTCTAACAGCTCCTAATGTGCCTTAATCTCCTTCTCAAATTCATGAAATATTCTTTAATTATTATTGTTTCATATATATGTAACACACATGTGTGTATATGTATATATGCATGTATATGTATATGCATGCATATATGTATATTTTGTGTGTGTATTATATATTCTCTATATAATATACATATACATACATATATAATATAATGTAATGCAATTATAATATAATAATATATATTAACAATTGACCATCTTTTATGAGACAGTTTCTCTAACCAAGGACCATGTATGGATATAACCTAGAACCCCTGCTCAGATGTGGCCCATGGTAGCTCAGTATCCAACTGGATATCCTAGTAAGGGGAACAGAGACTATTTCTGTCATGAACTCAATGGCTGGCTCTTCAACCCTCCCCCACACATGCCCAGGGGTAACAGCCTAGCTAGATCCCAGAACAGGACATTACAGCCAGCCCTGAAGAGACAAGATAAACTAGGGTCTGATGGAAGGGGAGGAGGTCCTCCCCCATCAGTGGACTTGGAGGGGGGCAGGGAGGAGATGAGGGAGGGATGGGGAGAGTGGGAGGGAATGAGAGAGGGGGCTACGCCTGGGATACAAAGTACGTAACCTGTGATTAATATAAAAATAAATAAATTACATTTTAAAAAATAGCCAAAACCCCCCCCAAAAAACAATTGACCATAATGAATCTATCTACAACACAATGCTTACAACTAAAACTCAGGGAAAATAGGAGTCTCAGGATGTGTATTTTTTAGATAATGTCTTTTGATTATATATTTTTTTCAGGCTTTTTTATTTTTATTTTTATATCAATCAGAGGTTAGGTACTTTGCATCCCTGGCATAGCCCTCTCCCTCTTTCCCTCCCACTCTCCCCATCCCTCCCTCATCTCCTCCCGGCCCACTCCAGGTCCACCTACAGGGGAGGATCTCCTCCCCTTCCATCCGACTCCAGTTCATCTTGTATCCTCAGGGCTGGCTACAATGTCCTCCCCTGGGATCTAGCCAGACTGTTACTCCCTGGCGTGTATGGGGGAGAGTCAAAGAGCCAGCCATCCAGTTCATGACTGAAACAGTCCCTGTTCCCCTTACTAGGGTCTTCAGTAGGATGCCGAGCTACTATGGGCCACTTCTGAGCATGGGGTTCTAGGACATATCCATACATGGTCCTTGGTTGGAGAAACTGTCCCATAGAAGACCCCTGTGCCCTGATCAGTTTGGTCTTTGTGGAGCTCTTGTTCTCCACAAGTCTATTTTAATGCATTAGAGTAATCCCTCTCTTTTGCTTTAAGCATCTGAATTCCTGAAGCTTTTGTTCTCTTAAAATTTCAAACAATACTTACCAGTGTTTTCTTCTCTTGATAGTTTAAATTAAACATATAAAGGCATGATAAATTATTAAGGTACACAGGATGAACCCTGTGGAAAGTTAAATCTCATGACCCTTTATGTCCGTTGCTTGTGGATAATATACTTGTGTTAAATGACATCCTACAAAATTGTTGTTTATGAAATTCGGGTGGTGGAATTTATTTGGTGCTTTCTTTGTAGTTTTTGCACAATGTTATTATCCAATGTTATCATCATTGTTAATACCATAAGAGCTAATGTCATATATAAACAAAAAATATTTGGGTATTATTTATTAGCTCTCTTATTCAGAAGGAAAGGGGCAACCTCCCACACTGGAATGCATATGCTAACTTTCATATGCTAACAAAATCACAACAGAAAGTGAGTCTGTTTGTGAAGCAAATTCCAAAGGTGTTTCTCTTCCAGCTTGGCTTTAGCACATTTTAAATCTGGTGGGACATCGAGAAAACAGTTTTGATGTTTTCCTGTGGAAAGTAGAAGCTACAGCAAGCAGTCATGTTGTATACAGCACATTCCAAGCCAGTGGGCCCACAACAAGATCAGCAGAATACATAATTTTGCAGAAAGGTGTGGCAGATTATTTACATGCAGATCAGACACACCGGATTGAATTACTTCCACACAAAAGTGCTCAGGATTTCAAATAATTTGAAAGGACCAGGCCAGAGCTGTAGATTTCTGGGCACCTTTACTCCTTGATTACATTTATGGTTGGATTCATAAATTTATGTTAAAAAAATACTGAGAAGAAATTTTTATGTACTAGATGAGATAAATGTATCCAAATGCAATCACTGTTTCGAACTTTGCAACCAAGGCTCATTGCCATCAATTTAAAGTCATTCCCTAGCTTGAAAGCCAAGCTTTTGTTTAAAATTTTACCTTTGGCATCCCTTTCCAGAAAAACAGTAACATTTTCACTTTTTTCTTATTTTTCTTAAATGCTTGATATTCATTACTTAGGCACTAATTGAGTAAAATAGAATTTTTGAGAGAGAAAAAGGAATTCATATTTATGGGTTTGAGTGGTACCAAAAGAGTAATTTGCTGTTGGGTTTGGTAGAGCAAACTGATTCACAGTTGCAAATAAATGATGATTTTCTAATGTGAGGAGCATGAGCTGAAATCCTTACATTTCAACAAGGAGAGGATTAATATAACAGTTAGTAGATGAAATAAAATTGAAGAACAACATTTGCATTTACACAGTGATGTCTGAGATATCTTCCTATATTCTTGGATTTTAAGTATTCTCAAAAGCAGTTTTTCATGCATATAAAAACTGGTGTTAGGGGGGTGTGTGTGTCTGTGTGTCTCTGTATATGTGTACTGAAGGGAAGAGAATAAATAAAGGAGATATAAAATGATATGGAATTACCTTGAACAATCACAAAATTCTTTTCAAATGCTATTTTGTAGCTGAGTCATTGACTATCGTTCATAGGTTTAATTCAGCAGTTTCAAGGTTAGGATTAAGAAAGTTGTGAAATATGTCCATTATAATTGCTGTCAATCACAACATAGGGGACACTAAGTCACAAGTGTTTGTAGGATGGCAGGAGGGTACATGCTAGAACCTCAGCACTTTGTAGCTTGGTACAGGAGGAATTCAATTAATTATATAAAACTTTATACTTAAAAATGATTAATATTCTTTGATGGTAAAAATCCATTAGGTTCCTGTTCACTAAATGTGTGGATTTAGTTAGGTGTTTAGTATTATAAGTAATGTCAACTTGAAATTGAATTTATTTTAAACTTAACAAAACATCATTAACAATATCTTAATAAGAGAATCATAAATGTTTCCTTGTGAAGATTAGTTTTCCTTCTATACATCATTCTGTGCTAACAGATTTTACTAAAACATTTATTTCTTTACCTATTCAGTTATTACCCAGTAATGTTTGAAACATAAGATGTCAGTCTGTAGCGAAAGGACTTGAGAAAAACTCCTTTTAATTTATTTTTTTATATTAATTACAGTTTATTCACTTTGTATCCCAGCTGTTGCTCCCTCTGTCATTCCCTCCCAATCCCACCCTTCCTCCCTCTTCTGGAGAGAAAAACTCTTATTGCAGAAGAAAAAAGAATTCAAAGTACAGGTTGGCCAAACATTCCCTTATCATTGGACTGAAGGAGTCTGATAAAATAATACTCAAATGACCTGTTAATAGAACTACACGGTGGAGTCATATTAACAGCATGGGGAGTGCCTTGGTTTGGTCACTCTGTCTCCTCCGAGCACAATTACTTCTGTTCTGTCTTATATAGCGCATTTCTGAAATGTGCTTACTTTATTCCCAGCCAGTTTTGAATCATGAGAGTACTACTGGGTTTCTAGCCAGGTATCTGGTTCACAGCAAAGGTTATCTTATGCTCTGCTTCATACATGCACTTTTGTTTTGTTCTGAAAAAAGAAAACTAATCTAAGGCTCTACTTCAATTTCAGTGTAAGATTTCTCACCTTTTCTTGATTCATAATGTATAAGTAACAAACACTACATATTTATCTCATCCATTTCCCTAATACCTATGTCTAGACCTAAAGGGCAGATTCCTCATATTAAGTTAGTTCTGAACAAGCGAAATACATTCCTTTTTCTCCAGTGATTGAAACAGTTTAGTTTTTCAACCAGCCCATCAGGAGAACTTTTAAATAACCAAATTTATATTGAACTATTTTTCAAATGGGAAGTTATAATCAATGAAAATCCAGTAAAATGCAAATATAAATCCTTCAAATGTCAAAAGGAAATGTCTGACTTGAGCTTTCCAATACTAAATGCTTAATTTTTGTAATATCAAGTCACAGACTTTTATTAAAATTTTCTTCTTTGAGATACTGTAATCCATTTCTAAATCAAGAGCCATATTGCCTGCATTGCATTAGTAAAAATTGTCTGTGCAGTATTTGTTCCCAAAGCTTACACGTATTTTAGGCAATTGCTAATTGTCAATGCTTTTTGACCTAAAAAAAGTAACAGTTCCATTTGGTTCAAACTAAAATTGGCCTTCTTAAACTCTTTCAAAATTAAAATACAGCCAAGTAGTGTAGAAAAGAGTTCAGAACACAGCTAGTCTTTCAATGCTGCAGCTTTAACCTGCCTTGTTATCTATCTATCTATCTATCTATCTATCTATCTATCTATCTATCTATCTATCTATCTATCTATCTATCTACCTATTTATTTATTTATTTATTTATTTATTATTTATTTATTCTTCACAACTTATTCACTATATATCCTTATTGGAGCCTCCTCTCTCAACTCCCTGAGTCCCACCCTCTCTCCTTCTTCCCCATTATCCCTTTCCCCCTAGTTCAGTAAAAGAGCGAGTTCTCCACTATTGCCATCTGCCCATAGCTTGTTAAGTCTCATCAGAATTGCTTGGATCCTCTTACTACATGGCCTGGCAAGGCTGCATCACCAGGGGCTAGTGATCAGAGAGCAGTCAACTGAGTTCATGATAGAGGCAGCCCCTGCTCCTCTCACTCAGAGTTCCACATGGAGACTGAGCTGCCAGTCTTTACTAGTTGTCAGTCTTTTTACTGCTAAATATTTGTATTTCTTTTTTTATTAACATTTTTATTTTATATTAATCACAGATTATGTACTTTGTATCCCAGCTGTAACCCCCTCCCCCATTCCGTCCCTATCCCCCATCCCTCTCTCATCTCCTCCCTGCCCCTTTCCAAGTCCACTGATAGGGGAGGACCTCCTCCCCTTCCATCTAACTCTAGCTTATCAGGTCTCTTCAATGTCCTCTTCTGTGGCCTAGCAAGGCTGCTCCTCCCTCAGGGGGCAGGAGGTCGAAGAGCCAGCCATTGAGTTCATGACAGAAATAGTCCCTGTTCCCCTTACTAGGGTACCCACTTGGATATTGAGCTACCATTTGCTACATTCAAGCAGAGATTCTAGGTTATATCCATACATGGTCCTTGGTTGGAGAAACAGTCTCATAAAAGACACCTGTACCCTGATATATTTGGTCCTTGTGGAGCTCCTGTCCTCTTCAGGTCATACTAACTCCCCCCTCTTTCATATGATTCCCTGCACTCTGCCAAAGGGTTGGTTATGTGTCTTAGTATTTGCTTTGATACACTGCTAGGTAGTCTTGTTTGTATTTCTTGATTGTCCAACTTGTATAGAGATTTCAAATGAGTTCTTTTTCATCTGTCATTAATATTCAGACAGTTATTTGAGAACATGGTAGCCTTAAATTTTTAGCATTCAATTCTAGCTAGATTTCAGTCAGCACAAATTACATTCCATTATTACCAATATTAAGAAATGCTTGAATTTTATAAAACTCATTGCAATTGTATTATTTCTGTTCTGAATTTTTTGAGCAAATACAGCCAACCAGAGACATCAGTTAAATAACTATTTATGCTTTGGGACCAATATAATATAAATAATGAAATTTATTAATATGAACCCTATCAAATTGACACTTTACACAACATGATGTTTTTCTTTTGCATTCTCTAATCTTTGATAAAAGTAGTGTTCTTTCCATCTCATGGGTCCTGCAGAACAGGTGGCTACCTGGGTTTGGCTGATAAGCTCATTAAGAAGTTGAGACTTTTTAGCACTGTGACTTGGGTTGCATAAGTCTGTCATAAGCATTTTGTTGACTAAGAGGTTATTGGTACACAGTTTAAAACATGACAAACATCAATAATGTACTTGCTATAAAAGTGACGCAATCACATACAAACTACTGTTAATTAAACAACAGCAATGAGAACAAAATGAGCTACCAGTAACATTCAATGGCATGGCCATCAGTATTTTCTCTCAATCTATGTATATTTTAAATTACTTATCTTACAGTGTCTAGTTTTTCTTTTTTGTTTGTGTTTATTCTTCTCGCACACAATCCTGCAGCCTTTCCTTCCTCTACTCCTGCTAGTTCCCCACAGCTACCTCCTTTCTTCCCAGATTCACTGCTCCTCTATTGCCCTTCAGAAAGGAACAGGCCTGATATTTGTATTTTTAAACACACCGTCTAAAATATGCTATCACAACTATATGAATAAGTTATATAATAATAAAATTTAAATATTAGAAGATTGTAGAAGGAAATTTCATTTGGAGTCCCTTGGCTTTTTCCAAATTGGCAAGCTGACGTGACTTTCACTCATTGGGATACCCTTTTGTATAGTATTATTAAATTTCCAAAGTTTATATTTGTTTTTGGGAAGATTTCCAGAAGTGGGATTAGTAGTTCTGAGTGCATGATCATCATAATTGTTGCTGAATTTTCTGAAGTGCCACATATTTGAATTAACAGGGATGATGTGTGTTAAGTCATTTCTATTTGGCAGTCAGTGGGCTAAAGCATTTTAAGTCTGTTCTCTCACTGAATTCCAACAATTACTCCACAAAATAAGTATTATTATCCCTGCTGGTAGAAGTATAACCATGACTGGTAATAACAGAGACCAAATTAAGACTTAGTATGTTTGACATGTAAGCCTATATAGAGACATTTTTTTTTGGCCTCTTAAAATATTATGATTGTGTAGTGCCACGGCATGCATATGATGGGTCACTATTGACTTCCTTTTATCTATTGGGGGTGAAATACTCCTTACTCTTTACCTCTCCTTCTTCAAAACCGGTGAGTCAGACTCCATCATTGTCTATGTTTTCATCCACTGGGAATAAGGATATCTGGTATTCTATTATTCTGAGCATCTCAAGGGAGGTACTAAAGTGCATTTCTACTGTGCCCTACGGAGATGTATCACAGAGATTTTTACAAACTCAGAGATAAAGTAAGCTTGAGAAGTGAAAATGTAATGGGTCAAGGTCTGCTTTGGGGAGCTTGGTAAGTTTGGTATAATATATTTTTCCTCCCTTGGTATAAGAAGCCTGAGGGAGGAACAGCCTTGCTAGGCCACAGAGGCGGATATTGCAGCCAGTCCTAATAAGACCTGATAAACTAGGGTCAGATGGAAGGGGAGGAGGATCCCCCCTATCAGTGGACTTAGCGAGGGGCAGGGAAGAGAGGAGGGAAAGAGGGTGGGATTGAGAGGGAATGAGCAAGGGGGCTACAGCTGGGATACACAGAAAATAAATTGTAATTAATATAAAAAATAAAAATTTAATTTAAAAAAGAAGTTCAATAAGTCCACAGATTGTATCTTGTCCTTATACTACCTTTATTTTGGCAATTGCCTCTGATCTCATCAACTTCCTGATCTGAAAATTTTGGTTCTGTTTGCTTAGCTTCCTTCAGCATGTATCCTGACCCAGATAGCTCACCCACAGAAAGCATCAGTGAAGTAAAGTTCTCATTCTCACAATTGGTCTAGGTCTGCTTAGGAAGTTTTGGAATTCGATAAGAGCTACTCTGGTGGAAATCAAAGCCGTCAGCAGACTGTCCACTTTACAGAATTTAATTAACAGATTATTTCTCATGAAAGCAGAGTGGACTATAACTTAGTTTAATAACATATGTTGAATTAGATTTTATCTTGAAAAATTAAAGATAGCAATATATATGGAGAGATACAACTACCTATTATAAATAAATATCAATACTTCTGTAGTCATGGACTTATATTACTAGGCAAATGTCCAGCTTTTGAGCCATATCAATATTCTGTGTTTGCATTCTAACGCTATTCACACGTCCTGTGAAGATGTTCACACATTAATTCCTCATTGTTTCCAGCCCACTCGATTTTACTGTCTCCAACACTGTATAGCCAACATCACCAGAGTCTATTAAGTGTAGAATTCTGTTTCTCTTTATCCCTCGGCAGCAGGGCTCTACCACTGCTCAGTTACTGCTTAAATAGTATTTTTATATTTCTTTTAATATTGTAGACAGGTTTGTTTTAGTTTTCACCAGCTTTTTTTTTTTTATTCTGCACAGTTTGGGGAGTTAGGGTGTGACTTGTGTTCAGATAATACGGAATCAAACAATCTATTGTAAAATCAGAAAATGGGTAAAGCTTTTAAAAATACTTTCCAGATTTATTGCACCGTAATTTTGTTTAACTTGAAATTTTCAGAAATTTGCAGAGTAGTGACCATCTTATAGTTTCAGCTGTATCTCAAAAAAATGATTATTTTTCAAGTCCTTGAAATATTTGTATATAAATATTAACAAATTCACTTTATGTAAACAATTTATGTTTCTGCAAATTGGAACATTAGAAACTGTCATATTTAACACAGTCTTTAGCAGGATCCATCCATGGACATCCACACCATGCACATCTACAGGGTACTTATGTCTCAGGCTGTGTGGATGTCCATTGTCTGTGCTCTCGGAGTAAGCCTGTGCTCCCAATGAGGTCCATGGTGGTGTCTTTGGTCTGATAATACTGAAGGCCATGCAAATGTCCATGATCTTCACTGTGGCCAGAAAAATAAATAATAATAACTATAATAATAATAATAATAATAATAATGATACAACAAAACAAAACAAACCAGTGGCAGTCCCTGTACTCTAATGCTGCTGACTGTAAAGGGCAAGGAAGCATCTTTTGCAGTGGTATCCATGACTACAGACTTACAGCAAGAATGGGAGACATACAGGCTCCATCCCCTCCCAAAAGAGAAAGTCTAGACAGGAAACCATTGGAGAGAATTCTTTAAAAAATTGTGATAAGGATCCTGAAATGTAACTCTTCACAGTGAATGGCTTCTGGTTGGTTTGAAGATGTGGAAGACTCAGTTTTTGTCAAGATGTAGGTCGCTGGGACTTTAATGATGCTCCAGTGAGTGTATGGACAACACAAATTGAACTTGCTATTCTTTCTTCTTCTTTTGAGTGGACGGAAGGCCACAATAGTATGGCAGCAGGAGGTGTACTTTAGAGGACTAGGAAGAGAATGTAATCAAGGTACATTATGTGAAAGTCCCAATAAAAACATTATGTTGAAAAAATATCATATTTAAAATCCTTCCACATTTTGTTAAATGGTGCTTATATTTTATTTGGAAGTAGTATACATCTATATACATATGCATACACACACACACACACACATATATATATATGCATGCATAAATTTCATTCAATTAGAATGTCAAAACTTGTGTTTATAACATGAAACTGGATTTTAAATTTAGAATGCACTCTTTTGTGGGATTTTTATTTATATTTTTATTATACTTATGTCTTTATTTGGCATAGTGGTGGCAGCCATGGGACACTACTGGAAGTCATAGGATATCTTGTAGAAGTTAGATTTCTTCCACCTCTTGTTGCTTAGGAACAAACACAAGTCATTCATCATGACTGCAAGCTCCTTCACCTCCTGAGTCATTCACCAGCAACACCCACCCCCACAAAGTTTGTTTTTAGTTGGTGTAATTTTCTTTGTTAAAATGTTTTATTAAATTGGTAGCTACAGAAAGTCATCATCAGTTAAATAAAATGTTATAGCTTCATTCTTTGCTACGTAGAGGTAGCCTCTTGTATTTAATAACTACAAGCTATCTGTACACCAACAGGAGAGTTAGATCATGGGATTTTACTTCGTGCTCTGCTTATCTTTATGTTGATCAAAACTATTTGAATAACAAGGAAGCCAAGGAAAAATTACTCTGCTAATAAGTATAATAATGATTTTGAGTAGTGAGTATTGGAATTTTTAATGAATAAAGCTGCAAATGATTATGTATGTTGCTGCATAATTATTAAAAATTGTCTGATAATGATATACTTGTTTTAATTTTACATCTGTACAGGTTCAGTGTAGATTCAGAGTTTCTAATCTGCACCAATTTCTCCTCCTTGCCTTGCAGAGAGAGTAATATCCATGATAGAAAGTGTGGCTCACAGTATGTTAAGAAGAGGAACCACATTTAAATGAATAGATGTGTGTTGGGAGCAAGTGTTACTGTACAGAAATATTATTGAGGGAATTTGAAAATTACATTGAAATAAGACTATGATGATTAATGCAATTGTTACTCTGCCTTATTTTGTGAAAAGAATTAAGAGAGAAATTATATTTTATCATGGAGAAAAAAATATGAATCACATATTTAACACTTCATTAAATATGTAGATTGCTGTGAAATCTGGTGAGAAAGTTAAGGATAGTCAAACGCCATAAAGCCATCAGCTCCCGTTCATTCGTTTGCTTCATATATGATAAAGCCACAAAAATAAAAGAAATAAAAGAGCCAAAGAGGCAGCAGAATTAGTTAAGCATGAAAAATATGATGTAAGCAATACAAGCAGATTATTAAAAATGGTCTTTCCAATTGTAAATTTGGGGAGGTCTATGAATAACAGATAGAAAATATTTATCCAATCAACAGTATATGAAATAATGTGAGCTACGTGTAAGAATAAAATTTAGTTAAATGCTGCAGCAATAACATGAGGTGCCATTGAATACTTGTTTCTTTCTTCCTTTTTATTTCTAGAAGTACACATGTTTTTCATCTCCATCTTCTTTCTCATCATTCATTCATTCCATGCTCCTTCCTTCTTTTTAGCATTTATTATTTATTGTAATGTAATTAAAATGCAGTCTTTAAAAACCAGATCAAGATATATCTCAGCATGAAAAAAATGAGAAAACTACAAAGGAATCAGGAGGAAGCAGGTAGTAAGGAAAGAAGCCTGGGTTGACCTCCAACTTGCAATCTTCCCTTATCTTGCTTCAGAGCATTGGAACTGCAGGTGAGCATCATCATGCCTGGCTCAGGTGAGCAGCATGATGCCTTGTCTCAGGTGATGTCTCCTTCTGTTCTCTCTAGTGTAACCTCACAAGCAGTTGGAAAATTCTTTATTTTTTATTCAATCTGTATTAGTGTTTTGCCTGCATGGGTATGTGTACACTATGTGCATTTCAGGTATCCACAGCTCCCAGAATAATCCTCAGATCCTCTGAAACTGAACTGTAATTACAGAAGGTTATTCTACAAACTAAACCTGGGGCCTCTGCAGGAATAACCAGTGTTCTTAAATACGAAGCTCTCTAATCATTGACAATTCGATCTGCCTTCAGTTTCCACTTTATACATGGTGGTCACAAATCAACTTATGACTAGTTTCCCATGAGCATTTTATGTACAATATGTTTAAATGCTGCCTTAGGCTTTGGGAGATCAGAATCATTCATAAAATTTGTATATTTTATTCCTTTATCCAAAATTAGTACAGCTAATATCAACTGAGTATTTAATATGTGCTCAACACTTTCTCTAATATGTATACCTATTTAGATACATCTACTAAATCCTAGCAAAAATTCTTGTGGTTCATACAAATGTTACAGTAGAAAATGACAATCTTAACAGAGACATTGATCTCTGAACTCTTGAATCATAGAGAATTTTTGTGATTCTATGAAATTCACTCTCCTCAATTGTACTCTTAATGACAGACTAGATATTAATGGATCTTTTGAGGATAAGCTCCAGGATGAACACTTGAAGATGTATTGAAAGAGAACATAATCTGAAATTCACTTCTAAATTTCTTCAAGAAGCCCCAAGTTTTAGAAGTGTTATGTTACGTCAAATACTGCCGTGTCTTCATTTTACTCAACTGCTGCAAGCAGTGCCTGTGGATCACAAGAGAGTGTCAGATACTCTGGAACTGGAGTTACAGGAGTTACCAAGTGTGCGTTGGGAACTGAACTTTGGTCCTCTGCAAGAGCAACCGGTGTTCTGAACTGTTGAGCTGTCTTTCTAGCCCCATAAATACCCCTTTAACTCACTCCTCTGACTATTTAGCAAAAATGGTGGCATAGTTTTAGACAGTACTCCTGTACTCACGAGGGTCTTTCCTGCCTTAGCTCAAGGACAATAACCACTGCACTATTTCTCTCTGCTGTCTTTTGTTCCATTCCGTGCACTGTATTATCTCTTCCCTGATTTTTCCATTCCTTCTCATCTGCCTTACTCTCACAGCTCTCAAATGCAAAGTGGCCTGTTTCTAAGTCATCTGGTCACTCCTTCATCCTCTTGCTCTTTCTTCTTGGGTGTAAATCCTGGGTATCCATTCTGCCCATTTCTTTCTCCACTTTCTGGGTGATAAAGTCATCAGTGAAGCATATCAGGACCATGTCAGATGAGCAGTGCTAGCTGAATTACGTTTCTAGCAGATGCCCAGGTAATTGAAACTTTTTGCTGATGAAGTCCCTTCTCTGTACACCATTGTAAAAATATTTTATAGAAATCAGATCCACATATTCACTACCCCATTGGTTACATTCCATTCCCGTTATAGCACTTTCATTGTTTTAAAAAGTTCTATTATGATTATACTGTTTCCTCCTGTTGCTTCTCCATTTTAAACATGGTTGGTTTTCTTTTAAATCCTGCATGTTGCTTTGTGTGCAGTCTGTACTTTGGGACTTAACAAAACATTACGTTATTAGTGTTGGAAAAAATAGAAGGAAACCTAAACAAGGCTCTGCAAGAACCAAGGGACAGTGATTAGCCATTCGAGGACAGCAAAATATTTCCCTAGAATGCTCCTGGGGTGAGAATTAAAATTCTCCCAGAGTTCATAATCAGTACAGTGTATGGCAGAAGCTGTTGGTGCTAAGATGATCATAAATACAATGTGTTGCTAAACACACTTAACAATTTCCATTTTCAGAAAACCCTTTCAACTGAATTACTTAATACACGCTTAAATCTCTAGAATACCATAATCAGTTTTTCCAAATCAATCTGCCAATTAGTAGCTAGCTTAACACATTAAAATCATAATTTGTAGAAAGTGAATATTTTCTGAAATTAATTTCCAAGTAAAGCCTGAAAAATATACACAATACAGTAGTCTGTTACAAGCAAGTTTAAAATTATTTCATGTTTGTAACAATGAATGAAAATCTTCGTGGACCATTTAGCTGTTAAATCTACAAAGTGTCCATCCTGTGATAGGAGGAAATACTGGATATCATCTCCTGTCTCTTTGAACTCTACAGTCTTATGATATGACTCATACAGTCCTATGCGTTCTTTGTGACAGTCAAATATTGTTCATACACAAGAAACCTTTTGCAAGATTACCCATATCGCTTACTGCTCACATGTTCATTATATGTCTCTTGAAGGACCCTGAATATGATGTGACCCCTGAGTAATCATTTGTATTTTTAAATGTTTTTCCAAACATACAAATACCCAAAGGGTTTACCTACTTTTCATTCTCTGTATGGATGCTTTATAACCTTCTCTTTAACCCCTCCCCACACACATGTTTTAGAAGATGTAACCTGAGATTACATCCTGGGAATAAGTTTGTGAAGACATCTGCATTATAATAATTTGCTAGTCTGAGAAATATATGTGGGTTTTCTTGAAAGAACGTTTCCATAATCTTACAATTCAATTTTATTATTCTTTTTTCAAACTACCACCTGCTGAAGCAAAACGGCATATCCCCCAGTGAATATGGAGGCAAGCAACTCCATTCCTGACAACTTTCTTTTTTTAATAATTTATTTTTATATTAATCACAGGTTATGTACTTTATATCCCAGCCATAGCTCTCTCCCTCATTCCCTCCCACTCTCCCCATCCCTCCCTCATCTCCTCCCTGCCCTTTTCCAAGTCCACTGATAAGGAAGGACCTTCTCCCCTTCCATCTGACCCTAGCTTATCAGGTCTCTTCAGGGCTGGCTGCAATGTCCTCTTCTGGGGTCTAGAAAGGCTGCTCCTCCCTCTGGGGGGTGGGGGGGGAGTGTGGAAGAGCCAGCCATTGAGTTCATGACAGAAATAGTCCCTGTACCCCTTACTAGGGTACCCAGTTGGATACTGAGCTACCATGGGCTATATCCAAGCAGAGGTTCCAGGTTATATCCAAACATGATCCTTGGTTGGAGAAACAGTCTCATAAAAGACCCCTATGCCCTGATCTATTTGCTTTTTGTGGAGTTCTTGTCCTCACTAAGTCTTAGTAACTCCCTCTTCTTTCATATGACTCCCTGCACTCTGCTGAAGGTTTGGTTGTGAGACTTAATATCTGCTTTGATACATTGCTAGTTAGAGTCTTTCAGAGGCCCTCTATGGTAGGCTCCTGTCCTGTTGCTTGTTTTCTCCTACATTCAATGCCCATCCCATTTATCTATCTAACTGAGGATTGATCATTTTACCCCGGGTCCTTTTTCTTGCTTATCTTCTTTAGGTGTATAGATTTCAGTATGTTTATCCTATCTTATAGGTCTATATAAGTGAGTATATATCATGTGTTTCTTTCTGCTTTTGGGATACCCCACTCAGGATGATCTCATTTCCAGGTCCTACCATTTGCCTGCAAATTTCATGATTTCCTCATTTTTAATTGCTGAGTAGTATTCCATTGTGTATAAGTACCATAATTTCTATATCCATTCATCGACTGAGGGACATCTGGGTTGTTTCCAGGTTCTGGCTATTACAAATAAAGCTGCTATGAACATGGTTGAGCAAATGTCCTTGTTGTGTACTTGAGCATCTTTTGGATATATGCCTAGGAGTGGTATAGCTGGGTCTTGAGGAATCACTATTCCTAATTGTCTAAGGAAGTGCCACATTGATTTCCAGGGTGGTTGTACAAGTTTGCATTCCCACCAGCAATGGAGGAGGGTTCCTCTTTCTCCACAACCTCTCCAGCATGTGTTGTCACTTAAGTTTTTGATCTTAGCCATTCTGGTGGGTGTAAGGTGAAATCTCAGGGTCAGTTTGATTTGCATCTCTCTGATGGCTAAGGAAGTTGAGCATTTCTTTAAGTGCTTTTCTGCCATTCTGCAATCCTCTACAGAAAGTTCTCTTTTTAGCTCCATACCCCATTTTTTAATTGGATTACTTGATTTGTTGCTTTTTAACGTCTTGAGTTCTTTATGTATACTATATATTAGCACTATCAGATGTGGGGTTGGTGAAGATCCTTTCCCAGTCTGTAGGCTGTTGTTTTGTTTTGATGACAGTGTCTTTTGCTTTACAGAAGCTTTTCAGTTTCATGAGGTCCCATTTATTGATTGTTGATCTTAGAGCCTGTGCTGTTGCTTTTCTGTTCAGGAAGTAGTCTCCTGTGCTGATTAATTCTAGGGTCTTCCCCACTTTTTCTTTTAACTGGTTTAGTGTGTCTGGTTTTATGTTGAGATCTTTGATCCACTTGGACTTTAGTTTTGTGCAAGGTGATAAATATGGATCTCTTTTCATTTTCCCGCATATAGACATTCAGTTGGACCAGCACCATTTGTTTACAACTTTCAAAAGGCCATTAGGCCTTACTTTAGCACATACCTTGACCCAAAGGAGTTGTTTTATTTGTTTGGAAAGTTTTTCCACAGGACCGTCTTGTCGAATCTTCTGGTTTCCTACCATTATATATATATATATTTTTATTCCTCCACTAACTGTTTCTTCACCGGTTACTTCAAGACTTAGCACTAGAGATTTTCCAGACTGAATTATTATAACCAGGAAATGTTTAAGGACAATAAGTTCATATGATTCCATAGCTGTTTCCAGTCCTCAAATCAACATTTTAAACAATAGCTTCAAGCCTAACATAGACAGGTACTTGTCTTTTTATTATCTGTTACCTTTTGAGTTTTCAGAGATGAGTGTGCCTGTGCACACATTGGTGGGGGGGGGGCAGGTAAGGAAAGAGAGAGAGATGTAGGGAGGGAAGGGTAACAGGCAAGGGAAGGGGAAGAGGAGAGAGAGTAAGATGATGGACAACCATTTACTTTTAATTCAATTTACAGTCCAATTGCAGTTCCTCCCTCCAGACAACTGATTTTTTTATATGTGTAGTAGTTAGTGAAATCATTTTAAAATAAACAGCAAAAAGCTGACATTGTCATAAGAAAATCCAGATTGCATAAATAATTTATGGAGCATCCAATGTGTTACTATTATGTGATCCTAGGAATATGAGACCTCCTCTGTCATGTATCCTATAGGAAGAAAATTGAAGAGACAGTCTTTGAAAGTCCCACACAAAAGAGCTGGAGACACAGATAAAAGCCAGAAAAAGTGAAACAACTGTAGTTTTCAATATAGACTACAAAGGAGCAAGAGATGTTTATGGTTACTTCCTCAGTCTTAACCCTGCAACACGACAGTATTTCAGAAAATCAAAGACTACTTCAACAATGGCGTAATTTTCTTTAACTCTGATATACTAAGTGGGTTGGTAGTCCAGTGAATGGTCTTTTCCAACCCTGGAACTATTTATTACTTATTTTCTCACTAAATTATGCTATTCATTGGGACAGTTATGCGAAGAACTGTGTTCAACTTGTTGAAGCAGTTATTTCCTTTTTCGATTTTTTTAAGCGCAATAAACAGATGTAACAGAGCACAGATGTTTTGGAACTACACATAAATTATGGACTGCTCACTGATTTCTTCACTAATCTCATTTTCCACCTGTTTGTTCTAGAAAAAAAATTTAAAAAGTAAAGAATGGGGGAAAAAAAGCACAGACCAATATCTCATTGAAGTGTTCACTTAAAGTTCACGTTCTTTGTTGTCACCATTTCCTTTTAATGCTGGCATCATCCAGATGCTAGGGTCAAATGACGGTGTAAATGAGAAAAAAGTCACGGTGACATTTGAGATGACAGGCGTAATTCTGACATGAAGAAATCACTGGGAAGAAAAACACAAATGACAGCTGAAAATGAGGATCATGCCATCTACTATGGAATTATTTGATTAGATACCAGGTATTTTTGCCGTAATAATTGAATTTAAGTAATTTTCTGACAAACGAGAAAAGATGAGTACTTGCAAGCATCCCAGAAGCCCGAGTCTGTCAGGTGGAGGTGCATCTCTTCAGAAGAGCACTGCACAGAGAACAAACAGTCTCAGAAACATACTTTTACAGATTTACTGGTATATGTGACATTTTCAAAAAGAGAAAACTTGGTTCCTGTTATAAGTAATTATGAGTCCATCCCTATATACCATCTCTTCCCTCATTCTGAAAATCGCATTTGCTTGGTGCTTTACCTAACTGGTGTCCAATAAAGTGAGTTCAATACATTGGCTTTTTTTTTTTTTACCAAATATGTTAACATCAATACTTGCATGACTATTTTTCTAAATAGTTTAGTGGAAAAATACTTTTATTTTTTCTGGGCTTATGCCTCTTAGAGGAAGCTAAAGAGTCAGAACACCAAAACCACTGTCATTATTTAATAATGTTAATCAACTGTGCCATTGAATCACATACTACATTATTTTATATATGTGGCATCAAATAATGTTTTGTCAGTTTCTAATTAAAATAAATTATTCTGTAACATGAAAGTTGTTCATAAAAAGTGTTAACATACAATAGATACTAAAGGTAAGTTTTTTGTTTTTTTTTAATTTATTTGTTTTTTATTAATTACAGTTTATTCACTTTGTATTCCAGCTTTAGCCCCCTCCCTTGTTCCCTCCCAATCCTACTCTCCCTCCCTCTTCTCCTCCATGCCCCTCCCCAAGTCCACTAATAGGAGAGGTCCTCCTCCCCTTCCCTCTGACTCTACCCTATCAGATCTCATCAGGATTGGCTGCATTGTCTTCCTCTGTGGTCTGGCAAGGCTGCTTCACCCTCAGGGGACTACAGTTAATTTCAAAGGAAAAGCAAGCACCATAAATCATTTTGATAGTGGTAAATTTTCTTTATTTTATTTTATTTTTCATTATATAATCATATAATTTTCTTCTTCCCTTTCCTCAAACTAAACCTCCCCACATATCCCACTGTGCCCATATTCAAATTTATGGCCTTTTTTTTGATGAATTGTTGTTCTTCACTAAATTCCATAATTCATTTATATATATATGTATATTCACATACATATAAATATAATGTATGTGTAATACATGTATACTTATATTTATACACGTATACACATATTTACATAACTGTGTACACATATGTACAAATATGTGAATAAATACATGTGTATATGTGTATAATTAAATACATTTTTCCATATATAACCTGCTTGTCTGAATAATGCATTTGTATGTATGGTTTCAGAGCGGACAGTTTGATGATTTTTTTTGACTGTATTGATGTCATGCAGGTTTTTGCAACTAGTCATAGTGGCTGTGAGTTGGAAATTTTTATTAATATCAAATGCTCTAAAGGCATGAGAATGTTTAATTTATATTAACTTTTTTCTGTTTTGGTTTTTAAAGTACATTAATTTTTAAAACTAATTTCAATATTTTAAAGAAATTCCAAAAATTATTTTAATATCTATGAATCTGTTTAGTGAAAGGGAAGAGAGAGAGAGAATTTAGAAGAATTCTGGTAAATCTTAAAGTAAAAAAACCAAAAGTAACTTTATTATTCTTCCACATGAACACATGCCTTTTAGCTTTATAAATACCTGGTGTCAATTTCAGTCTTTAGTTCCTATTTCTTAGTTTCATATTCTTTGTTTTTTAATCTGCTTCCTCCTGATTCCTTCTTACTTTATCTCAACGTTCATGCTGATACAGTATTAGATTTTTTTTAAGATTGTTATTTAATTACATACAATGTTTCTCCCTTTCCTTTCTTTCCTCACCCTGAACCCTTCCATATATTCCTCTCTATTCCCCTTCAAATCTAGGGCCTCTTTTTTCACTAATTGATATTGCATTTGTATATGGTTTGGTCAGTACATAAAACATATGTACACACAAACATTTATATTCACACACATATTTACAAGATTTTGGATCAGATGTTACTGTTTTTTATATATACATATACATAAATATGTATATATGTATATATTTCTAAATATACATGTTGTGTCCATATATAATGTTACTTGTATATATGTCCACTGTATGACAGTGGACAAACAACTGGTATACTTTTTAAAAGTGATCATATTTTAAAATGAAACAGCAAGGCCTGCTACAAACCCTTGTTTACTGGGAGAAGTAGAGAGGGCTTCCCTAGCTAGACATAAAATCGCCATGGAGTCTTTTCAGGTGGTCTCCTAGATAGAACTTTTCCTAATCTTTATTCTGATGTGAGTCAAGATCTCCAAGGAGCCATATTTTGAAACTTTGCCCTGCATGTAATTCCGTTTCTAAGGAGCAGAGACATTGGAAGAGGTGTGTGGGGAGTGACTGTCCATTTGATCTTTGTATTGCCCTCGTCATACATGACACATTTTCTTCTCTGGATCTGATGTCCCCTCAATTAGGAAAAACCTGAATTTTCCTAGAGACTACATACCTCTTCTCTGCTTTTTGGAGGAAAACCAAAACGTTGATGTGAAATTTATAGGTGAGAATACAGTTACTTAAGTTTGTACATCACAAATCTGAGTTTGTCCTCAAGTATGGTGCCCTGCCTTGCTATAGTCTTCAGTCATAGATGTGTGTCTTTATTGTCCATCAGTGTCTAACTTTGTGGACTTTAGTTTTACTTCTCTATACCACTATCCATGTACTTTGCCTCCTTATACTAGTAATTATTTTGGTTTGAAAACTGAAAGAATTTGCATTTATTCCTTAATATCTTTGTTATGCACTTTCATATAATTTTAAATGTTGCTCATTCATGAATTTACCCAGGTGTTCAAATTACACTGTGCTGGAGGCATGAAGGAGATGGAGTGATAAAGTGCTGTTCTATTTGATGACAAAGAGGAGATGCAGTGCTTTTGCAGAGCTAAGTCCACTAGGGCTACTCCAGTCATTTTGAAGAATGCTTGAAAGACTGCTTTAGAAAACAACCCAAAGGGACTTCTGAAGCACAGAACAGAGGTGGCACCTATCTCTCTTCATTATCCACACTGTTTTGAGGGTAAAAGTTCAAACAAAGGATGCAGTCACCTTTTAAAATGTAAATGAACTGCAACATCAGCATAATTTCCCAGTGCTCTCTTTGAAAACAATAAAAATGCACCCACGGTTTTTTCTTTATTCTCTCAAGAAGGGTCTTGAAAACCTGTAATTATAGAATTTACTGAAGAAAAATTACTAGTAAATACTGTAAGAGAAAAAATGTTCAAAGGTCTAAAGAGTGCCAGCCCAAATACCTTATTTTTAGATTACATCTTAGAAAGATCTAACAAAGTTACTGACAAACATAAAGACAAGTTAGATTAAGCATATTGGGAATAAGAGGGAAGGTAAGACCCGACAAATTATTGACATCGCAGAAGATAACCAAGTAAAGATGTCCTAAAATGACACATTGATACTCTGTCAGTGTGTGAGTGTGTATATGTGTGTGTATGTGGTTGTGTTTGTATCTGTTGATGTGTGTGCCTGGTAGAGAAATTTCCCTGTATATTAATTAATATTAATCAAGGCAAGCAAACAAGAACCTGTCTAATCCCTATGCAGGCTAGTCGCCATGAAGGCTACAACATACCCATGATCTTCAAAGAGATTAATCTGGTAAAAAAGGCATATTCAAATCAACAAACGACACAGGAAACCACACATGCATTGCTAATAAGTCACATAGACAGTAAATGCCACAGTAGCTCAGGTGTGACACAAAAATCACAGGAGCGCTCAAACTGGAGCCTTCACAGAGAACAGAGTTTGCCATGCTTTGTAAAGATATCTCAACATTAATCAAGATGGAGACTCAAAGTTTGGTTGTCCATGAAGAAACTTGGAAGCCACTCTACCATTCTCTTTAAGTGAGGTTTCCTTCATTTTTTCTTTCTCTTTCCCTCCATTACATTTTTGCCCAAGGATAAGACATATTCACATACTTCATCATCAAACACTCTACAGCAATTTTAAAAATATTTTATAATGAAAATACATGTTCTATATGGTCATCATTTAAAAAAATACCAAGTTTGGAGATATTTCCAGAAGGAAATAATGTTTTATCTAATTTTAACAGTAAGCTTATTTTTCAAGGAGAAATTCAAAGTTTGGAAAAGTCTAATCAGTGAGATATTGATGAAAAACATTGTTGATTTGTATAAAATATTTCAGATATGTACACAGTTATTCATGGACCATTTCAAGCTACCATCTTAATGGTACTGAATCCTGACTTAGGAACAGCTAAGAACAATAAACTGCCACAAGGTACTTAATGGATGCTCCCAGACACTACAAAAGCTGTCACCCTCTGAGACCCCATCTAGTGAGATGTAGATATAAGGAAGTTTAAGGCATCCTTTCTCCTTTTTGAACATAAGTGGACTTTCTGCTGTTATTTTTCAGATAGTTGGTTCCTGAAATGGTAGTGTGAAAGTCAAACATGCTTTATTGCAATATGTATCTTGTTCATTTAGGCTGACATATGCAATTTAGCTTATTATCAAGAGCAGTAGTTTCCTGTTACATGAGCAGGCATGTGGTAGTGATGCAAAGAACCAGGAGAGTACTAGCAGAAACTGATCAGCAGTGACAAGGCAGCTGTTTATAATGTCTTCTCTCTGATATGAGCATGTCACATCAAGATTAGTCTTCTGAGTACAGATAAATCAATTCTCAAGTCTTCTTCAGTGTCATAGGAAGGAACTCCTAATTATATCATTCCAATGACAGGTTCTCTATATTGTCATTCATTGTCTTTAATGAGTTTATAAATAAATTGATAAAGATGTTCAGAGCCAGTGTTTTGGTGCCAAAGAGTGGTGTTCCAGTGGTTGACATAACTGAATTATGTATTAATCTAAAATTGCGTGAAGCAGGATCTTCAAACACTGAGAAGTAATCAGGCTAGAGATTACTTCAGCCACTGGCCAACCAAAGAACAGTATTCATGTTCTATTAAGAAAGTAGTAATTTCTTTGTGGGGCTCTTGTCCCCTCCAGGTTTTTCTGTCTCCCATCTCTTCCATAAGATTCCCTGCACTCTGCCCAAAGTTTGGCTAAGATGCTCAGTCTCTGTATGGGTTCTCTAGTAAGGGACTCACTGAGTCCATACTCAGTGGCCAGTTCTTTGATCACCTACGCCTGGCAAGAGAGGCCACAGAGAAAGAGTATCCAGACAGTCCTGATGAGACCTAATAAGCTAGGTTCAGATGGTAGGGGAGGAGGACCTTCCCAATCAGTGGAGTAGGAGAGGGACATGTGGGAGGGGGGCGGGAGAGTGTGACCAGAAGGAGATGAGGGAAGGGTCTATAGCTAGAATACAAAGTGAGTAAATTGTAATAAATAATAATAATAAAGAAAAATGTGAAAAATAAAAAAGAAAGTAGCAACTCCTTCCATGTAATTTTCCATTCACGAGTGTGCATCTAATACCCCCTCTCGAAGTTTTAGATACCACTAGGCATTGACCATTTCTGTGTACTGTATTTACTCACTCTCATGTCAACTAAGAAATAAAAAAACAAACAAACTTGTATCAGCACACAGCCCTACATTAGTCTTACTAGGAAGTTCCTGGAACAAAGCACATGAGGTTCTATAACCTTTTGACATAGAAAGCAGTTGTGTATAAAACTAGTGCCGCCAATAGGCTAGTGTAGCTGGAATCAAATACAGATGATGTAACATTACAATGTACCTTGAAGATGTTAGTAGAAAACTCAAACCCTATTTACTTTCTACTTCTTTTTGCAAGAATGAGTCTGCTGGATTGGGCTTAATACAAGGATCATCAGACTCTGTCCATATCCCTGTTGTCGTAAGGAGCTTACTTGTACTCACACATTTGTAATTCATTCTAAGGAATATAGTCTTTCTAAAGAATTTTTTATCCTTGTGGAGCTCCTTTCCTCTCCAGGTCTTACTATCTCCCCCTTGTTTCCTAATATTCCCTGCACTCTGGCCAACGTTTGCTTATGAGTCTCATTATCTACTTTTATACAGTGTTGGGTAGAGTCTTTCAGAGGCCCTCTGTGGTAGCCTCCTGCCCTGTTTCCTGTTCTACTTTTTCCAAAGTCCATCCCATTTGCCTTTCTGAGTGAGGATTGATCATCATACCCAGGGTC
Source organism: Pachyuromys duprasi (assembly GCA_028658305.1). Taxonomy (NCBI): domain Eukaryota; kingdom Metazoa; phylum Chordata; class Mammalia; order Rodentia; family Muridae; genus Pachyuromys; species Pachyuromys duprasi. The sequence continues at coordinate 53,317,762 of CM053764.1, forward strand.
CTCCTACGAGTTCATCTTCTTTAGGTGTTCAGAATTTTGTAGCTTTATCCTATATTATATGACTAGTATCCACTTACAAGTGAGTATACACTGTGTGTCTCTCAGCTTCTGGGACACCTCACTAAGGATGATCTTTTCTAGTTCCCACCATTTGCCTGCAAATTTCATGATTTATTTGTTTTTAATTGTTGAGTAGTATTCCATTGTGTAAATGTACAAGACCATTCATGGATACAACCTGAAACCCCTGCTCAGATGTAGCCCATGGCAGATCAGTATCCAAGTGGGTAACCTAATAAGAGGAACAGGGACTGTTTCTGACATGAACTCAGTGGCTAGCTCTTTGACCGTCTCCCCTGAATGGGGGAGCAGCCTTACCAGGCCACAGAGGAGGACAACGCATCCAGTTCAGATGAATCTGGATAAGCTAGGGTCAGATGGAAGGGGAAGAGGACCTTCCCTATCTGTGGACTTGGAGAGGGGCATAGGAAGAGATGATGGAGGGAGGGTGGAATTGGGAGGGGAGGAGGGAGGGTTGGGATATAAAGTGAATAAACTAATAAGAAAAATAAAACTAAAAAAGTAAAAAAAAAGAAATTTAAAAATATTTTCATACTTATCATTGAAACTCTTGGTTGAATTAGCCTCCTAGATTCCATAACTATTTCAAAATAAACCTTATCAGCCAGCAGTTTCTCATGCATGATCTACAACCTCATTTTCATTCTTTTTAGTAAAAGCAGTGAAGAAAAGGACATGCTGACTGCATAGTCCATGTTCTTAAATGCTAAACAATGAGTCTCTCAAATTCCGAAACAGCAATAACTTTTTCAAGCTATGTCTGTATTAAAAGCCAAGGATCAGAGCCAAGGATGGAATAATAATGGAAGTTATAGAGTCCTGGTGGAGATTATTCAAAGAATAAATCTCATATTTGAGATGCTGGTATTGAGTACATGAAGTGTAGATAAACAGGAACACAATGATTGAGAGGAGGGACCACTGACATGCTTGTCAAGGTAAAGACTCATTCTATGGAATGTCAGTAAGATTAAGAAATTCTGATCAGGTAGAATTTCTGACATATATGAAATTATTTATTTTTTGTTAAACTCCCTCCTTGTAACAGTCTAAAAAGAAAAGTTCCTCTCATTAGGGTGTGTGAATGTTAAAATGCCTTCACATAAAATGTCATTGGGGTGCAGAATGGGGTACATGTTGGTTAAAGCAGCCACATAGTTATTGACAAGAGTTTTATGGGTAGTCAATCCTAATAAAGCAGGGCATGTACTTAATTATGGTCATGTTATGTTGACTTTTCTACTTTGATTATAGATTTGTGTGATCTAAGCTTAATTTAGTTGAGTAATAATAAAGCAACTTTTATATGTGGAATGTGGGAAAATTTTGAATCATCTCTACTTATAAATTATACCTTTAATATAGAAATACAAAAGCAAAATACAGACTCAGAAATAATACATTAATAGAGCCTCAAAAAGTTCTCAAATATGAAGCAAATTTGTCGATGGTCATTGGAGATACAGAAATGCACAAAACCATTTTGATTGATACATTATTTATAAATGACTTGGGATTTCATTAGCTTGCCGGCAGATCCCTGCTTAAGGTTACAATGAATGCTTTAATTGCTAACTTTGGAATTCAGCTTTGGAGTTGGAAGACAGAAATTAAAATATAATAATTTGACATTTGTTTGAGAGCTGGTTCCTTTTAGTGGCATATTTTGTGAATTTACTTATGCCTGGAGGTTTCAAAACATTTTTCAAAATCTCCTATGAGAATGCAACATTTTTGAAAAAAAAAAGCCTACCATGAAACTATTGTTTCCACGTAGTCTTATTCAGTATTTTATTGCTGAGCATTCAGTTTTGCAATAGAGTTGCTTGTCTCTCTGTTTGGTGGATGTGCTACTTCTATTTTGCAACTCAGCTATTGGAATAAAAGCAACACACATTTGTACTGTTCTCTTCATTGCTAGGGCTTGGTTCAATTAGTAAGAGTGACCAACAGGGGTGGAGCAGATAAGAAAAGCAAAGTGTCCTCTCAAAGATGATGTCAACTGCCAGCCTGAAGCTAATGAGATAGGAGTAGAAGCTGTTAGAACTTTGAGAAGCTGGGACTTATCATACAAATGATATTCTATTACTGTTTGTTTCACAGATGAGCATGGCAGCCACAGATCATGTTTATTGTAAGAAGGAAAGACACATCCAGTACTTTCACTTTTACATTTCATCATGAATCTGTACGATATGCTCTCCGGGCACAGGGATTGTGTTTTGTCTGGGTTGAAAGTAGGTTTTGATCCAATATTCCTCTTCTTGTGTGGCTATAGTTAGCAGTTTTGCTTCCTATGGCTGTATGCTGCTTTTAGCTGGTCTTAGTGTCTTGTGTTTTTCTCTACCCCTCTGAGTGGTACCAAGCCTTTCTCTTGCATTTGTTTATTGTTTGCATGACTGAGGGAGAAACAGCACTCAGCCACTCAGAGATGGCTGAGGGAATCAGTGCAGTTTCATTTCCCAGGGGAGCCTTTGTAAGTGTGAGAACTGCTCTCAATCTATAAGTCATGTTTTACACCATGTTTTTCATTCGGCTAATTGGTTATGACAGGTGTCAGCCTAGCTCTAGCGCTCAGGCTCTCCTCATGCTAAGACACATGCACAGTGAGCACTGTAGTGTGGGTGACATAAAGGTAAGCGTGCCCATTTTTTCTTATTGGTTTTTTCTGTTAGTATATGATGTCAGTTAATCACTGAAAGCTATTTACTGTATAAATGTGTGTAGTCATTATGACTGCCTTTTCCATGAATTTTCACCTACAAGCATGATCATTTGGTCTATTTGAAAAGAAAAGTAAACTTACATGTTAATATTATACATAAGTGGACACACACAACACTGCATACAATGAAAGTCATATATCTATGAAAATTAGAATCCCTACCACGTAAAGCTGGACATGTACATGTGAGCAGAGAAGGGACAGCATGCACTGTTATACACTGTAGATAGTGTTTATTATACAATGAGAAGTTTCTCTCATCCAAGTCGTAAGCAGTCCCCACTGTGTTTGCCTTCTAAGGTCGGACAATAACAAGATCCTCTAGGATGATTATCAGAAGTTGGGGGTATTTAATTTTTTAAAATTTTATTATTTTATTCTTAATCATTCAGTAGATATCATTCAGTCTCACCTTTACCACCCACTCACTCTCCTCTTCACACCCTTCTTCTTTACAATAGTCTTCCCTCCTTACTTTTATAAATTGTTATTTTATGTGATGGACTGACTTTTACTAGAATTGCTGGTACGAATTTGGGTGCAAATTTATTAATCAGAGAAAAGGCAGATTATCAGTGTCTATACCACAAAAGAAAATGCCACCATGTCCCCTGCCAACCACTAACTGACAGTACTCAAAGGAGACCCTTCCAAGTCCTCAGCTTCTCCTGTGTTAATGTTTCAGGGTCACAAGGCAATAGAGTACCTACATTATGCTAAGTGAGGAAAGTAAGCCTCACACTAATCTGCACGCTTGCATCTGCAAACAAACATTTCTAGAAAATGCAAACTGAACCTGTAATGAGTAGAAGTGAATCACTGGTTGCCTGGAGTTCAGATGGCAGAAAGAATGGATTAGAAAAGTCAGGGGGACACTATTTGGATGACAGATCTTTTGAGGTGTTTATATACCAGTTAGAACGTATCTCATTGTATATTTCTAATGGGTATAGTCTTCATAACATAAACACCTGTGTTAAAGTGGTGTAATTAATGTCTCAACATTTAAACAAAATCAATTTCCCAGTCTACTAGTGATCACTGCTTCTCACATATGAACAAAATATCCATATTCCTCATAATATATTCCCAAATTAAACTGAGTTGACAATATCTGTGACATATATTAACCAAGCTCCAAGGCACTGTTCCTCAAAACATTCTTTGCCCTAGCAAAGCTCTCAACTTTCTCAAGTTATCCTAGAAGTAGGATGGGATATATATCATTTTTTTATATTTTAATTATTATTTATTAAAATTTATTCACTTTGTTTTTTTCAGCAACAAACACAGGTTCTTCATTTATTTGTACATGGTTTTATATGGAAACAAAGAATAAAAGAACCCTATCCTTGAATTCCCAGATGTAGAATTTTTCAGCGTCCATGCCAAGCCATTGGGCAGAGCTCCATGGGCTCCCTGGCTGAGGCCTGAACTAGCAAAATAAACAGCATCTTTTCTTTAGATGATGGATTATCTCTGAGTGGTCACATTCAGATTTCTACTGCTTACATTGTTGTTTAAATGTTTGAATGTCTTTAAACACTTCTTTTTAAATATAATTTTTATTTATTATGATTTATTCACTTTGAATCCCAGCTGCAGCCCCACCCTCATCCCCTCCCAATCCCTCACTCCTTTCCTCCCTCATCTCCTCCCATGCCCCTTCCCCAGTCCACTGATAGAGAAGGATCTCCTCCCCTTCCATCTGACCCTAGCCTATCAAGTTTCATCAGAACTGTCTTTCATAGTCTTCCTCTGTGACCTGGCAAGGGTGCTTTCTGCTCAGGGGGAGGTGATTAAAGAGCCAGCCACTGAGTTCATGCTAGAGACAGCCCCTGTTCCCCTTACTAAGAAGTCCATTTGGAGACTGAGGTGCCACAGGCAAACGGGATAGACTTGGGATATATACCATATTAACCACATGTTTCTGTATAACTGCTAACTAGACTCTTTCGCATAATATGTATCTTCAGTCTCAGAAGTCTGAGCCAAACTTAACAGAGCTCTGTGGTTCATGGTCTCTCTGGGCTCCAGTCCAGGTGAGCATTAGAGTTGGTCTCATGACCCATCTGGTAAGGAAAGATCCACATTCTAGCTCCTGGTTGTAGACAGGATCAGTGACACATGACTGTAAGTCAGAAGCCCCAAGTATTTTGCAAGATGTTCCCTGATGGCAGAGCGAGACCCTTTGTTGTCCATACCACAGCTTTCATTTCTTGAAGGAAAGCAGGAGACTCCTCTTTCTTTCCACTAAAGCATGGTTTTGTAGCAGGTTACTTAATCAAGGAGTGACCATTTCATCAACTTTTCTGTATTACGCAACTTCAACAGAAAATAGGTGAGAATTTGTGCTATATGCCTTACAATGTGTTCATCCTCACTCAGATGAAATGATGTCACTCGGGTCACTTTAGGGAATATCCATCACACTTTTATAATACACCCATGATATTCATGACTCGACAATGACGTCTTCACGAAGAAATAGTTTTAGTAGACTTAAGAGAATATATAAGAACAATTAAAATGTAGACCTTATAATTCAGTTTTAGATAAATAAGAAAGATAGAACTTTAAAAACTCGTTTGACAATGCAGCCAATCCTGATGAGACCTGATGATCTAGGGACAGATGGCAGGGGAGGAGGACCTCGCCTATCAGTGGACTTGGAGAGGGACAAGGAGGAGATGAGGAAAGGAGGATGAGATTGGGAAGGAATGAGAGAGGGGCCACAGCTGGGATACAAAGTGAATAAACTGTAATTAATATAAAAATTAAAATTAAAAACTTGCTTGATTTTCATACATTTGGTTTTTGTGAATTATCTCAGTGTCATGGCAACTTCTTCAGTCAATTTTGTCAGTGTTCAGCGTACCAGGCCATGAAGGAGTTAACACAGCTCTCTATAAACTTGTCACTTTCCATCTTCTTCATCAGAAAAATAAGACCTGTAATTTGCAAAATGAATCTACATTCTTGAACAGTAGCTGAATGGGAAACCTGAGTATTTTAATAATTAGCTATTCAAATTATCTTATCGTTGCCTACTGTTCATAAAATCAAAAACATAATATAAAATAACATAAATCATAATATTACTTACAGATGTCAGATCCCTCCACTTTTGCTGAAGAAATGGTGTTAATGAATTACTGTAGACTGATATCTGACATAATTGCCAGGATTGTACAATATATCATTCAACATTTATGCTAGCAAATTACCATCTGTGATTCATACAGTGGTAGCTTCCTTAATTTTACCATCCTCTAAATAAATGGTGCTCAGGTTTTCAAAATAACAGGTGGCTCTCTACCTTCTAGAGTCAGGACAATTTACAATTCTGCCATTGAATTGGCGAATATTTTACAGATGACACTAACGATATGCCTGTGGGTTTACAGCAGAATAAGACTGCAGTTGTGACAAGCTCCTAAATACTGCAAATGCATCTATAATTTCAACATGAGAAAAATGACTTTTAATAATTTTAGCTCTTTCTTTCTGCCGAATGTATTTTTTTCATGACAACTCTTGAACACTAAGTACTTAATATTCATTTTCTAATGTGAGGAAGACAGAGAAGCTTCCAATAGAAGTTGTTCCTAATACTCTGTCTACCTAGATGATCTATGTATATTATCATTGCTCCAAGAGCTCAGATATATAGATAATTTTCTGCTACTTTGAGATCTTGAGTACAGGTCTGAATTACCCAAACCCATTGAAAATACAAACTTACAGTAAAACATATTTACTGTTCACAGACTGATTCATGAGGCGCCTTATACATAGGAATTGCTAAACAAAACGGTGGTGATAGAACTATGTTGTGTTGGCCGGTGCATATATATATTTTTTTTTTGAACCTGTGCTGTTTCTAAGGAGTTAGTATCTTACAGGGAAAAATATCAGTAAAGTGTGTTATATATATCCAGGGTTTCCTCAGGATAGTTATTAAGCTATATTTACTTTTATCAAAAGAGGAATTGATATTTTATTTGTCTCAAACTGAGAAAATAGATACCAAGAAAAATTGAAATATTTGTCAAGACCATTCACTGGTGAAAAAAGAGCTAGTAGTTCATCTTTTGGTCTAATTTCAAGAGAGGTTTCAAATTTCTTTTTCTTCTACACATCTTTTGTGCTCTCTATGAACCAGATATTGTTCATGTGGTATATAAATTTATCTCAGGTGATGCTTAAGATATTCCTGGGAATGAGGTACTACTGTTATCATGGACATTTATAGGCAGAACTGAGACATAGAGGGCTGAAGTGATTTCTTTGAGGACACCTGCCTAGTATGTGACAAAGTGATTTAGCCCTTTATGATGTGCTGTGCTTGCCTGTTATTCCCTTATGTTTACTGTCTTTTTCATCTGTATCAGAAACATATTCGTTTTGCTCTTATTTGCTCATTGACTCAGTCTTTTGTTGTTCTTAAAGAGAGTACTATATGCTGAGCAGTGCATTCAGTTCATCTGGCTCATGATTTTTGTGACTAGAGGGTCCAAGCTGTGTTGTGTTAAGGTCACCCTCTCTGCTGTGCCACAACGTAATGGAGAAATGCAAACGGAAAGTTCTATTTGACAACTGTGTTTTGAAGCAGACATAGGCAGCAGAGTGGCCTTACTTGAAATATGCTCTCCTGAGAACTAGTGGATCCAGAGACACTGAATGGCAGTAATTCATGCTGGTAATGGAGATCACAACCTAGTTTCCTCCCAACAGGGTTCTCTCTTAAAGGTTCCACAATGTTATTACCATTACTGTTAGGAAGAGATTTCAGAACACAAAGATATAGAAAACACAGGTATCCAAACCATGGTATTTAGGTGATTGATTCTATAGATTCTAATCTGCATACCTTATTGAATCTAGAAAAATTCAATCCCCTCACAGAAAAAAAGGGGATGTGAGCTCCACCAGAACAGAGGTATGCCTTGTTTGCTCTATCCTTTATTTCTGTTCCTTGCAAAAGTGTTTTATAAAGAAGATTATATTTATATAAATATAATAAATATATAAATATAATCTAGGTATTTCCAACAGATAACTCATTAGATGGCTAGATGAATGAGTGTATTAATGTCCTTATACTTGTCTAAAGGAAGCTTTTATTCTAAGATGGGAAAATTTAATCATGTGAGGAAAACAGTTTGTATCTTCATATTTGACTCACTCTTTGAAGAGTCTTTCTATAAATAAAATTACTCCAATCTGGCTGAGACAGATTTGCTGAGTTTTAAAATATGTATTAAAAAACCATATGTTAAAATTCAAATTAAAAAGCATTTATCCACATAGCTCAGTCTTTATTCTGATTCATTTGGTAGAGGTGAAAATGAATTCTTTCACAGAAGTCTGCATGCCATATTCTACAGTAATGCTTCCATATGGAAAGCATCATTAGGAGCAGAAACTGAGAATCAGAATAGGAAGTAGATGTCTAGAACTACTGGAAGGGACTTCCTCTTTACTTTCACACAAGAGATTAAATCCAGGGCCCAATTTTGTTCTACAGGACCCCTACCACTGAACTACTGTCAAGGACATTTGTTTTGAACCAGAGATTCACTAAGTGTCTTAGGCTCTACCTGAAGCCCTCTTGCCTCCAACTCTCAATGTAGTCTTTATCTTAAGTCAAACAAAATAATTTTATGGTTGGGGGTCACCACAACATGAAGAACTAGATAAGTGGGTCCCAGCATTAGAAAGGTTGAGAACCACTGTCTTAAATAAACACCAAATATCCCTCAACGCTACAGAACTCCATTAATATACTGAGGCTATAAGACAAGATTTGGCTTTCTTGTCCTTATCACTATGGAAGCTTTAAAAGCATAGTGACAGTTAAAAAGTGAGACACTCAGTTTTCTTTATAAAACAAAACAAAAAAGGCAGAAGTATGTATTTATACTGAAAATAAAGCTAACACAATGAAGAAATAAAAATGATATTTTATATGAAGGCTAATATGTACTAAAGGAAACATAAAAGACTGTCACTCTGCAGTGGTATATGGGTCTTTGGCCATAGAAGGAGAATTTAAATTAGATATGTAAAACTCAAAAGGACATAGTATGTGGCTATCTATTCATTCAAGAAATCTCTTCTACCCCAAGGATCCACACAGAATTTAGAAGGTTTTATGTGAGAATGTATTACATAGCACATAAAAAATTCAGAGGAAAAATAGTAAGGGCATTCTGTAATGAATTATTCAGATAAATTATGAAGCTCTTAGTACACATTCTCAGATTTGCATTTGGTGCCATGAGGACCAGTTAAAAATCTTTATACTATTTGACTCTGGTAAGCTTCTCTCCAATCAAATTCTTCCAGATGTTTGATTGTTAGGTTACTCTTACTTTCTTCAGATATGGTTATTAGAAAGACAAATTAAAACCAAAGTCCCTAGTGGTTTTTGTTTTCTGTTTTGCAATTATTGTTTCATTTTGCATAATTGTATGTGGCTCACTCCCTAAAATAATTTCCAGTGTCTCTGATATAGTAAACACAAAGAAAAAAATAGAATGAAATAAATTCAAAATTATTCATTGTAACATTTAAAAGATAGAGATATGAAAGAATTCTGAGAGTAAAAGAAGCTAGAGAGAATGTTCTTCACAGACTAGACAGGATCACGAATTTCCACATGAAAGTCACATTATATTATCTGGAAATTGGGGCCATGAGCGTAGTCTAGTTGCTGGAGTGATAGCCTAGAAAGCAAAAGTCACTGGGTTCAATTCCCTGGTACCACAAAGAAACATACAAACTCCCCCAGTTTAGCTGAGCGTAATGGTATATGTCTACAATTCCAGCACACCGAATGCAGACTAAGGAGGATCTGAAACTTACATAGAGTGTTATTAGAGTTTAGAAGGACTATATGAAACCCTCCCTCAAAACAACAGGAACCAAAACAAATAAATGAACAAACAAACAAAAACCAAAAGAAACTTGAAAGTTTATTCTAGTTCACATTTTTTTCTTTTAATGTATTAGAATGAGAAATGAGTTGTGACACATAAAGTTTTAAATTTGGAAACCTGTCTTAGCTGTCTTGATTTTACGGATTTGCTGGTTAATGTTTCCATCTGAGTCATTGAAATATGAATCTTCTTTTCCACAATCTCTGCTCTTTGTTTTCAAGATTTCCTGAGCAATTTGTTTCTGCCTTCCTCCCCACAAATGTGTTTAGACAATGGAAAACATCCACCTATAATTGTGAGATGGAAAATAGCCTTCCGTTGCTTTTCATTCTTTGTATGGTTTCAGTCTTTCTTGGTGAAGCATGTAGAATATTCAAGCACTTTAGATTGAACCCCAGGGTGAATATCTTACCCAACATTGTCTCTCTCCACCAGGCAGCCTTGCAGTTTGCCAAGTCCACATGCTCTTGAACTCTCATCAGACTTAAACACGGAACTGACTTAACACACTGTCATTTCTTTTTTTTTTTTTTTTGAAAGACAAATAATGTAAAACTTTATTCATTGGCAGAATATAAATTGTACAAACTCATAAAAATACCATAGTAGTCTCTCATGTGAGATAGAGGAGAAAAAGGTGGTTTTAGTTATGTAAGACAAGTCCTAAAGAGACAGTTGCTATAGCATAGAACCTGGAGCTGACAATGGTCCATTGCTCACTGTTGGCATCATTTCACATTTCATTATTTATTTATTTATTTATTTATTTAT
>CM053764.1:53328782-53357774 GCA_028658305.1 Pachyuromys duprasi
TATATGGATATGGCCTAGAACCCCTGCTCAGATGTGGCCCATGATAACTCATTGTCGAACTGAAGACCCTAGTAAGGGAAACAGGGACTGTTTCAGTCTTGAACTTGATGGCTGGCTCTTTGACCCTCCCCCATACACGCCAGGGAGTAACAGCCTGGCTAGATCCCAGGGGAGGACATTGCAGCCAGCCCTGAGGAGAGAAGATGATCAGATGGAAGGGGAGGAGATCCTACCCAGTTGGTGGACTTAGAGGGGATGGGGAGGAGATGAGGGAGGGTTGAGGAGGGTGAGAGGGATTGAGGGAGGGGGCTACGCATGGGATGCAAAAAACCTAACCTGTGATTAATATAAAAATAAATTTATAAAAAAAGTCTTCTCGTGGATCTCCTGTCACCTCCAGGTCCTTTTCTCTTTCCTCCAACTCTTCCGCGAGACTTTCTATGAATCACCCAATATTTGGCTGTGAGTCTCAGCATCTGTGCTGATATTCTGCTGTGTAGGGCTTCACAAAGGACAACTCTCACAGGTTCCTCTCTGCAGCTCAGCAGAGCATCATTCATAGTGTCAAGCGTGCCACTCTTGCATAGGATAGTTCTTTGTTTGGGCCAGGCATTGGTTGAGCATTCCTTCATTCTCTGCTCTATTTGCTCTATCTTTATACCTGCACATCTTGTAGGCAGGGTAAGTTGCTCTTCCCCTTCCTCTTATAGGAGACAAGTCTAGTTAGCAGGTGTCCTTTTCACTCTATGGCCTCTGTTACTAGGAGTTGCTGCTTGAGTTCTCCTCATATCCTCCCAAGAGCTTACCCCCACTTAGGTCTTCAGCTTGTCCCAGAGACGTCCCAGAGACTTATAACATCCAAAATATTCTATGTTTATAATTGAATATTGAGCAAAGACCCACAAGAAAATATTGTCACTGTTTTCTGCTGTTGAATTATAATACTTCTTTTTGTTTCATTGTTTTCATTAATTATTTCAATTTACATAATGGTCAATGAACCCCCCCCCACCAGTCCCGTTTTTTCTCCTGTGTCCCCTCTCTTCTATTCCTCAAAATAGGGAAGCCCCCCCGCCCCACCCAGACACCTCCCTTGTGGCCTGGTAGGGCAGTCCCATCAGGGTGAATTGATAAAAAAGCAGGCAACATAGTCCATATCAGCGATATCCCCCACTTCCCTAACTAGTGCGCCCGCATGAAATCTAAGATGCCCATTGGCTACTTATAAGTAGAGGACTTAGGTCCAGACCATGCATTATCCTTTCCTGGTGCTTCCGACTCCATAGGCCACTCTGGGACCTGGTTTACTGACTCTGATGGTCTTCTTGTGGATCTTTTGTCATCCCTTGGTCCATTTATCCTTCCACCCTCTTTTCCAATAGACTTCTTATGCTTCAGCCAATGTTTGGCTGTGAGTCTTAGTATCTATTTTGAGAACTACTATACTTCAATGAGCAGAAAACTCTGTGTGTGTAGGGAAAACTATGCTACTCAGTTGCTAATTTTGAATAGTCTCAAGTCTGAGATGAGGTGCTTCACACAGTTTTCATTGGCCTACATAGCACAGGACAAAGTGCATGTGTTATATGTTCAAAATAAAAGGGTTCACTCAACTCAATGCTTGTAGTCTGGTCAAACTGCAGCCACAAACACCTCTGATTCATTCCACATTTGACTTTGACTTAGTTTTTAGATCATTGTGTTTTCAGAATTCTTTTACTCTTCCCTGATATTCAACTACCCCTGAATTCAATTAGGTAACTCCACTGTAGTCACAACCCACAGTTAAGAAGCTAAGGTACACATAGGTCATTCTTTAAGCTCTCTGCCTTGTTTTACTTTGTGACCTCTTTCACACTGGCTTCCCAATGATTTATTCCAGAACAATTTGTACATTCTTAAGTCCTTTTTAGTTTGGTAGGGGAAGGCTAACCAAGGCAAATGGTAACCAGCAAGCTGACTGTGAAATTTGAAATATGCCATGGGATAAAGAGAAGATATTGAGGACAAATAAGCAGTAGAGTCATATGACCCAGTGCGTGTTTGTATAAGCTTACTCAGATGCTGCACAGAGAATATGCTGGAGGAAAGTGAATTACAGGAAGGTGTAGTCACTAGGAAACACTTGTGATGGATCTGACGAGCAAGCATAGGGAAGGATGAACATGTAACAGTGAGCACAACAATGCATGTTCATGTGTGCTTTGTCCAGCAGCAAAGTCCTAAATGCAGCAAACACCAAAATTGGGCATAGATGGTACACTCTGGCTTACTGAGTGGTATATGTTTGACACTGGAAACAACTAGAGGAGTGGACCAGGAGGAGGAGCGAGCTAAGGAGAGGGCGAGAATTTGGCTTCTGTGTGTTGCTTTAAAATGTCTGTTATGCTGAAGTCAGGGAGATTTTGTGAATCTTCCTGTCAAAAGATACTGTATAGCAGATGATACTCTTTTCTTTTCCTCACACAAATCAGCTCTAACAGACTGACTAACTTGCAGCCAATTTCTATTAATTTTGAATAGCCTAATTCTCTGGAATTTTTTTTAAATACCAAAAAGTAAACAATGAATCTGTGGAGCTTGAAATAACTTGAAAGCTTCCTGCTTTTCTATAAAATCTCTATATCTTTATGTAATGGGTAAGAATTTCACATGGAAAATGTTTCATAAACCATCGGAAAGTGAGAGGTGTCCTTCCTCTCCACACCTAAAAGGATTTTACAGATAACCAGTTTAGAACACAGGAAGAATACAGACTCTGCCGGCCCCTGCACAAAGTTAATGCAAACATAGAGAACGGGAGAAAATAGTCTGCAAATGCCAGCTTAAAGATCGTGTACATGTCAGCCAATACGATCTGGATCTGTACCCTCTATATATGACACAATATTTACATGTGATATAGATTAATAAGCCTAAATTAATTAATCAAGAACACAGATTGGCTTAATGGAGTGAAAATTACAGATGAAACAAGCAACCACATTTCATCAAATTTTATCTATTTTTGCAAGATTGACTATACTGTTTCCTCATATTTATAGATATTAGTATTCGTTAAATTATCTTACTTGTATTTAAATGGACAGATATGGAACTTTTGAATGAGTCACTGTACCAGTAGTTTCTTTCTCAACAGTCATTATCAGGTTTCCCTCTTTCGAAAACCATTGTCCTCCCACTGCTTAGCCTCATCAACATCAAATCCCAGAAATAAACCTTCCTAGCAATGAGGTACATGGTCTCACATACAAAGAGTGTGATGCCTGCCCAACACTGGAAGCTGTGAGTCAAACTCTTGAAAAGAGGCTATGTGCATTGGGACTAGCTGGCTAATGAGACTTTCAGTACCATGGAGAGGTTTGAATGTTGCAGGTCCCACAGTTACCTTATTTTGGGCTACTCTCTCCAGAGGCAGCGGCCATTTCTTGCCCTCTTTTGTGTCTGAACAAACATCTTGTGATTAGTGAATAAACAAATACCATTTAGAATCCATAGATTTAGCAGACTGGTAGCTTCCACTAATCTAAAAGCTAAGATTATCATTAGATAAATAACATCTTGGGCCTACAAAATAGCTGCCCCCATGTTGCTAAATCTGCCTCTCTGATGTCCTTGTTAATGCATTTTAAACTTGTCTTGATTTACAACGTTCTCATCTGTAGAACTACAAAACTTCATGGAACTGCTTTCACACTGAAACATGGAATTTGGGGTAACCTAAATCTGAATTTCCGGACTATGATCATTCAAAGTTGCTCTAGAACAAACAGTTTTGTATTCCCTGAAGAAAAAAAAAAGATTGTATACAGACAACTGTGTTGTTTGTAGTTTGGTGCTAGAAATCATCAGTCAAGATGAAACATTTTTTTTGATTCAAGAAGCTGAACAAAAGAAAAAAAAACATATCCATCAAAGATGAATTATGCATTTACCAACATACCATAATTATGAAAAGAATGATGTTGGAATTTATAAGTGACTCAAATATATGTAAATCTGTTTTCCAACTATAAGTGTTGCAAAGCACTTCTGATAAGCAGTAGTTACTAATTTCTCCCATAAATTAAGGGACACTGAAGTGTGTATCTTTATGTATTAAAGATTTTTTTGTCTCTATTAGAAGATTTCTTATTGTAACTACTTCTGTCTTTGGCTAGCTCCTATTCAATTGAAAACTACATACAAATAATATTATATTTAACTGAAAACTATTCATGTACACTTATGGAGCACACTGTGATATTTTGGTATATGAACTGTGCCTGGATTGTTTCAAGTCAACGTGAATCAAGCTAAAGTTATCTGAGAGGAAGGAGCCTCATTTAAGAAAATGCATCATAAAATTATGTAAGAGGAAGCCTGTAAGGCATCTTCTTAATTAAAGATTGATGTGGGAAGGCAGTGCTCACTTTGGATTATGCCATTTCTGTGCAGAAGGTCCTGGGTTCTATAAAAAAGCAGGGTGAGCAAATCACTAGGAGCAAGCCAATAAGCAGCATTCCTCTATGGCCTTGGCATCAGCTCCTGCCTCCAGGTTCCAGCCCTGTTTGAGCTTCCACTCTCTCTAACATCCTTTGACAATGAACAATGATTTAGAAATGTAACCCAAACAAATCCTTTCCTCCCTATCTTGCTTTGCTTGTGTGTGTATGTTTTTTTTTTTTCATCACAACAGTTGTAACCCTAAGACATGCACATAGTGTGGCATGGTGATACTATGCTAATTACACGTCTACCACTTTACTTAATTATCATTTGTGAAATGTGACATTTCAAATGTACTCTTTCATAGTTTACAACACAGAATGCATTATTATAAACTTCTGTGCTGTTCCATGCAATATATTTTAAAACTAATTCCTAATAAGACCAACCGAGAGGGGAAAAATATAGGATAATCATATATCTGTTTAGGATACAGTAAAGTTGGGCATAGAGAAATAACCAGGTGGTTATCACCTGATCCTGGAGAGGAGAAGGCATTGATCAGTTGGTTTCATATTAATAATCATCTCTTAATTTGTTGCTTTAATTATTTTCCATCCTCAAAAGTGTTTAAGTAGGGTACTTCAAAGTTGTATCAAAAGCAGGGTAGGTATATTTTGGATGAATTAAGGTTTTTATCAGGACTGCATGTTTCCTGTGGCATTTATGCTCAAACAGAAATCCTTGCTTATGCTGTGGAATATTGGAGTCTCATCAGATTAATATTAAATGAGAATCTTACTGAAGTCTATGTCAGTTAGAGTACAATTATTTGTTCTGTGTCTTTTCTGTTGTCAATCATCTTTCACCCAGGAAATCAATAATTAAAAGAATTATAACTTTTCTTTTACAGAATAAAACATGTATTTGCCTGACATCAGGTGACTCCTTTGTTTATGATAATTATGTATAATCACATCTTTTAAAAGTAATGAAAATAATGAACAAAACAATCAAGTGAATTTGTTAGATTTCTGTGAGACTATGGCCTTTCCTTACTCTGCTTCAAACCCTTGAAAAAGCTAATTGATTCACTTTGACCAAATATAACGAATATTTAAATTTGTATATAAATATCACATTTATATTCTGAATTATAAGTTTTATTTCAAATATGGACACATGACTTTGTTTCTTTCACTCATTTATTCATTGACATACTCAAACACCACCTCATTCCAGAAAGGATTCAGAGAAATATCATTAATTATAAACTTTGTTTTGCATTTATGTTGCTGATATATATGTGTCACAATATCAGGGCTGGACATTGCAAAGGTGGAGGGAGAGACCCTATCACAGCTTTCTTCTGATTTGTGTGCAGTGGTATGTGCTTGCTCATTCATTCACATTATACATATATACAATGATTTTTATATGTTAAAAGTGCATTGTCCAATGTCATCCCCTGCTACTTGCCTACATTGGCATTGTTTTTCTTTTTGTCATGGATACCAGGAATAATAAAAACTAAACATCATGCAGTACAATCCTATACATCATCAATAATTCACTTCTTCAAAAGCTAAGGAATTCAAATATATTTTCTATTCCACTTCAGACATTATTTCCTTTCTTAGTGTTCATTGGATCTTGTTTGATATTCTTGGCTGTGTATGTTATAGTTCAGCACTGGCTTCATGCCTGATTTTCACTTGTGGCACCAGCACTTCTAATGGTCTTCTCTTGTTCTTCCTTAGCCATCCCAAGCTCCAGCATTCTCCCTTCTGCTCCCAGAGATGTGGTCCCTGTCTTGGTTTCTAGTCGCTTTGTCCGTCTGAGCTGGCGTCCACCTGCAGAAGCAAAGGGGAACATTCAAACCTTCACAGTCTTTTTCTCCAGAGAGGGTGACAACAGGTAGGTACCATCAATAACCTTCAGCTTCTTCCCCCAACACTTTTAATATCCATGTGAGGAACTGTTGGTGAGAGAACCCGAGGAGGACCTAGAAGAATGTGTGACTTCTTTATACTGTCCTTCAACCATACCACATGAATACGTGTGCTTTGTCAAAACAGGATAACTTTCAAAACCACTTACACAACATTCCTGACAAACGGCAAGGGTGCAAATGACTATGCAGTTTTCTTTGATTTTACACTGATACAGAAAAAAGGATTATCTGGTTATTGTGAGAACAAAGTATTAAGAACCACTGTGACTAGTCACTGACATCGTATGATCTGAAGAAAGCAACCACTTTTCTGACCTTTAAAAGGAGAAATAATAATTGCCTTACAAGGTTTCTGTTGGGATTAAATTAAGACCAAACATATAAAGGTCATAGTAGGTACTGTATTATTTAATAGAGTTTTTTGGGAATATTAAAATTGGCTAGATAAGAGTCTAAATGTGCTTTAAAACGTGAAATTCACGGTTTGTAGTTTTTGTTTTTCCAAAGCATTTTACCCTCAGAATATTTCAGCATGCCATGGTTTTGAGAAGTGACTTCTCAGTTTTGAGGAGATTTGAGTAAATTCTAGGAAAGAAACAGAGACTCGTTTACTGGTGTTCTATCATTTTCTCTGTAGGGCTTTAATGAGATGGGAACTTTAGGAGCATTCCAAGACCCTCAGGACAGCTTTTTCTTCATCATCATCATCATCATCATCATTATTATTATTATTATTAAATTTTAAAATATTAGTTAACGTTTATTAACTTTACGTCCCAGCTGTATCCTTCTCCCTCATTCCCTCCCAATCCTACCCTCCCTCTTTCATCTTCTCCCTGCCCCTTTCCAAGTCCACTGATAGAGGAAGACTGCCTCCCCTTTCATCTGACCCTGGTTTATCAGGCATCTTCAGGACTGGCTGCAAAGTCCTCTGTGGCCTGGCAGGGTTGCTCCTCCCTGAGGGAGGGGGGAGGTCAAAGAGCTAGCTATTGATTTCATGTCAGAGATAGTCTCTCTTCCCCTTAATAGGCTACCCATTTGGATACTGAGCT
Organism: Pachyuromys duprasi; assembly: GCA_028658305.1. Taxonomy (NCBI): domain Eukaryota; kingdom Metazoa; phylum Chordata; class Mammalia; order Rodentia; family Muridae; genus Pachyuromys; species Pachyuromys duprasi. Next base: position 53,336,217 of record CM053764.1, read on the forward strand.
ACAAGAGCTTGAATTCTTTTTTCCCCCATCATTTAATTTTTTTTTTACTTTGAGGCTCTTAATTTATTTTTTCTCTTTTAAAAAATGTTATTTATTTATTTTTATATCAATCACAGGTTAGGTACTTTGCATCCCAGGCATAGCCCCCTCCCTCATCCCCTCCCACTCTCCCCATCCCTCCCTCATCTCCTTCCTGCCCACTCCAAGTCCACCAACGGGGGAGGATCTCCTCCCCTTCCATCCGACCCCAGTTCATCTTGTCTCCTCAGGGCTGGCTACCATGTCCTCCCCTGGGATCTAGCTAGGCTGTTACTCCCTGGCGTGTATGGGGGAAGGTCAAAGACCCAGCCATGGAGTTCATGACTGAAACAGTCCCTGTTCCCCTTACTACGGTCTTCAGTTGGGCACTGAGCTACTATGGGCCACATCTGAGCGGGGTCATATCCATACATGGTCCTTGGTTGGAGAAACTGTCTAGTATAAAACCCCTGTGTCCTGCTCAGTTTGGTCTTTGTGGAGCTCTTGTTCTCCCCAAGTCTTACTAACTTCTCCTATTTTTATTATTGTTTCCCACCCTCTGCCGAAAGCTTGGTTGTGAGTCTTAATATCTGCATTGATATATTGCTATATTGATTCTTTCAGAGGCCCTCCTTGGCATGCTCCTGTCCTGTTCCTTGTTTTCTCCTCCATTCAATGTCCATCCCATCTGTTCATCTAAACGAGCATTGATCATACCAACCTGGGTCCTCCTTCTTGTATATCTTCCCTAAGTGTATAGATTCCAGCATGACCTTCCTCTCCTATAGGTCTATATAAGTGAGTATATACCATATGTTTCTTTCTGCTTTTGGGATACCTCACTTAGGATGATTGTTTCCAGGTCCCACCATTTGCCTGCGAATTTCATGATTTCCTCCTTTTTAATTGCTGAGTAATATTCCATTGTGTAAAAGTACCATAATTTCTGTATCCATTTCTTAACTGAGGGACATCTGGGTTGTTTCCAGGTTCTGGCTCATTTAATATTTTTATTTATTACAATTTATTCACTTTGTATCCCAGCTGTAAGCCCCTCCCTCATCCCCTCCCAATCCTGCCCTCCCTGCCTCTTCTCTTCTCCTGCCCTTCCCCAGTCCCCTGATAGGGGAAGTCTTCCTCCTCCCCTTTCATCTGTTTTGATTGTCAGGTGATTGTTAGAATGATGACTGAAGAATTCCATTCATGCTACTTCTCAAATGCTCATATTTCTCTTTGTTAACAGTAATTAAACTGTATCCTTCAAAGTTTCTATTTTCCTTTAAAGTTTGACCCAATTTCAAAATGAAAGAGGAACATATATACATACAGCCTGTGTTTACTAAAATTGTTCACTGATTGAAGAGACAGACATCTGTGTTAGCCTTACCTGTGCAACAATTTTCTCCTTAACTTTATTATGTGATAGGAGGATTTGGGTCTTGGAGTGTGCATTTTTGCAAACTAGAGGCAACAAATTTGCCCAGTTATTTACATGCATTTATATGGGTTTCCTAGAGACCCTTTAACTTCATCATTCTCAAACCACCCTGTCTCCACAAATACAGTTTTTTTCTCTTTTCCCCTCACTTATTCTAATATCCTCTATTTTATTTTCCAAGAAAGAAATCCCAAGTCACACATCTCTCCTCCATGCTTCTCAGCACAGTTCATTGTCAGGTCAACCCAAGTGATCCATGCCCCTTTAGTTCTGTCAGTCACTTCCATCATCATTCACTTGGTCTCTGGGAGATGTTCTGCAGTTTCTAATAGTCCCCTCCTTGTATGCAGCTATCTTTCAAAGGAGTGGCTTGGGCCAATCACTTCTCTGTTTAAAATGTGAACAGTCATGCATTTAAATACAATGTCTAAAGACAGGGACAGTAAAATCTTCAAAAGTTTTTTTTTTACTAGAAAACTTCTACACTAAGCTTTATATAAGCAAATTTTTATTCAAAATATAAAGTATACAGAAGACAAACTATGTTCTCACAGTCAGATGGTTATATTTTAAAATCGTGCTACCTTTTACCAAATGTGTGACTTCTGTGCATTTTATTTTTATAAATGATAGACAAACAACATATCCCTTTACAATATATAAAATATTTATATATAAATAAAATATTTATTTCCAAGATTGCTAATAGATATAAGTGAGGGAATTTGTATAGACTAGTCCTTGCTCATAGGTAGAATAAAAGGCTGAAAATAGCAAGCTCAGAGAGAATATGTAATAAAGGCTGAATTAATTCACAGTAGATAAAGGGAGGGACATAAACAGAAAGAGGAAGAAAGGAAAGTAGGAAGACAAGAAGTAAGGGATGTAGGAGTAAGGCAAGAGGAAGCTGCTTTTGTTGCTATTACAGTTTGAGTGAATCATTTATCTTCGTAACTTTTCACAAGTCATGCTTTTAACACAATTTGACCGTGCCCTCTCTTGTCAACATTTCCTATCTTGCAAGCTGAACCCTGTTCTAAGAACCTCCTCATTATTCCCCCTTATAGTGACACCCTAAACCTTGTCATGTACTATCTCTACTATATCCATCTCAAATATCACCCTCTAGACTCACTCTCCAGACTCCTACCCCCCCCCACACTTCTAGCTAACTCCTTTATTGCATCAAACATTTGATTTCACAGGGATCTACAAACCATATGTCCTAGGATGTCTTCTACAACATTCTTTTCTGCTATTTATTAGACAACTAAAATTTCATGGGCTAATATGTACAATGTATTTATATTTCTATGTTCTTTTTAAAAATTACTTAAAACAAACTTGGACAAATATAACTGCACTGAAACTGACATTCTCTCAGCTGGATACATCAGGAAGAAAGTCTCAGCTATACTGGCTCTAGTCACTTTAAATTCACATCTATGAATCTTGAATTACTTATTAATACTTCACTCAGTTATGGAATAGTCATTTCCATCTCTAGCACATATATTCTTAATGATAGTTAGTGGTTTTCCTCTATTGACTTTTTAACACTTTCAACCCTCTCTTACTCACAATCAACAATCTCCTGAAAAATCAGAAATTGACATCTACCAACTTTCATGTTTCTCTTACTTAGCTGGACATATATTTAACTGTATATTATGTCTTTCCTTATATTTTTATAGAAAAATTGTCTGCATGTTTAAAAAAAAATGGAACAAAAGTACCAGAATTCATTTAGTTCTGCCCATCTATCGCTTAGCAGGGGCCTGCCTTTAATGTTGTTTGCAAATTCAGTAAGACTCCATTGAAGAAAACTAGTCTTTCCTTTGGAAGTAGCTGCCAGTTGGAGATAGCTTCTCGGTTAGGTATGGGAACACTTGTCTACTTCTCCTATTAGCACTGGGACCTCATTGGATTAGAATCTGTGAAGTCCCTGTATATGCTACCACAGTCTCTGTGAGTTGATATGTGTATTATTCCTGTTGTGTTTGTGAGCACTTGTTTCCTTGGAGTCTTCTGTCCGTACTGATTCTTAAAATCAGTTTGCTCCCTCTTCACATAGCTCTCTTCAGCTCTGAAGAAAGGACTTTGATGAAGTCAGTCCGTTTAGGACCACCTCACTCTCAGCACATTTTCCAGCTGTGAGTCTCTGCATTAGCTCCCATCTCATCAAGCAGAAAGTTACTCTGAGATGAAAAAGCAAGGCACTGGTTTCTGGGCATAGCAGAATGTCACTAGGAGTAATTTTATTGTTTCGGTCCTTCAGCAGAACAAGATTATTTGATGTTCTTATAGGTACATGGCTTTTCTAGTCTTCTGAGACACTCAAGCAGTATTATATATGGGTTCTATCACATGGAGTTGTCCTTAAAATAAGTCAGACAGTGGTTGGATACTCCCACATTTGTGCCTGTTTTACCGATGTATCATGGGGACAGATCATCACTGCAGATTGAGGGGATTATAATATGGTTGGTGTTTATTTTTCTCCTCTGGTAGCATGCAGAGTACCTTCCAATGAAATAAACAATAGTCAGTAGAGGTGAAGGCTCTAATTTGGCACCAACTTGATGATATATATTCATATATAGAGAGAGATATAATGAGATATATAGGTGTTGCCTTCAACAAAAGGGCCTTACCATCAGCTTCTAAAGAGCAAACAACAGCCTTGGCAATTGCCTGAGTTTTTTTAGGGTTTCCATGAACCTTTTTTTTGCAAACAACACATTATATGTAACCTATTCAGGACACTGGAGGTTCATTTGGTTGTGAGAGATGTTTTGTTGGGGCCTTATCTCCTGCATTATTTGCTCATTTCATTTAGATCTCTCTCCTCTCTATTATATTTTAAGAGGCTTCTACTCTAGTAGACTTCCACTCCTCCATTTAATCACCATTTTCAACTTTACTTCTTTCCATAGCCATATATTCCAATTCCACGTTTTAGAATTAGAATTCCAAAGATGCTCTCCTCTAACCTAATGCCTTACAGTGAGGTTAAATGGATTGCAACATGCCTATCAAATGCTTAAATGCTAAAATGCTTGTATGTCTCAGTCACTGTTCTATTGCTATGAAGAGAAAACATGTCCATGGCAACTATTATAAGGAAAAGAAAACATTTAATTGGGGGCTTGCTTACAGTTTACCATCATCATTGCAGGAAACATGATAGCATGCAGACAGGCCCCACAACAGCAGTTGATAACTGCATCCTAATTTGTAAACAGGGAAAGAAATTTTGGGCTTGGCATGGGCCTTTGAAATTTTAAAGCCCACCCTAGTGACATACTTCCTCCAACAAGGCTATGCCCCTTTATCCTCCTAATCCTTTCAAATAGTACTACTCACTATGGACAAGGCATTCAAATATATGAGCCTATGGAGGCCATTCTTATTCAAACCACCACAACATATAAGAAAATACACATTATATATTTAATTTGGATCTGGGCTACCTTACTCAGTGATTTTTTTTTCCCAGCTCAATTCACTCACATGTGAATTTAATTTCCTTTTGAACAGCTGAGCAGTATTTCCTTGTGCAAATATACCCCACTTTCTGTATCTGTTCATCTATTAATGAACATGTAGAGGATGTACAGGCTTCCAATTTTTAGTTATGATGACTAGAGAAGGAGTAAAGATGAATTATATCCTGGCTGTTACTGATTGTTTTTGCCCTCCTGTCTAGGCATCTGAGGTTGGAATGCTTGTGAGTCTGGGTGCTGATATCTTGTGTTGTTTTTGCTTCGTGAGTGGTCTAGTCTTTTTTTTTTTTTTGGCCTTTTGGGGTCTTAGGAAAGGATGGCAATTGTGGTTTGCAAGGTAGGGTGTGATTCAGCAGGCAGTTCAGGTGGTTAGAAGAGATGATTAGAGATGGCTTTAAAAAAACTAAAAGGTGATTCAGCATCAGGAAAGAGCAAGGGGATCCCTTTTCTTGTAGAGGTGGGGTCCACCTGGTTTCTAGGAGAGGTGGAAGAGGAAATCCTGCAAGTATGTTGCAGTAATCAAAGAATTTCTAGGCACGTCCTGTAGTTTTCACTTAGATCAAACCTAATACTGTTTACTAGTTTTTCTCAATTCTTGCAATAGAGAAAGCTGCCAGATATTCTCTTGTATCAATGATCATACATAAGCCCAGAGTTGCATTTTACATTGTGATGAATTCCATTTTCATTTTCATCTCTGTCTTCTACACACAGACCTCCTGTTCCCTTTCATAATTGTTTACTCGATTGCTTAGCTTCACTCCACTGTCTCATAGTTGTCTAATCATGGTCTTGGTCCTTGTATTTTGCTGCAACTCCTCTTGTAACAGTGTTCACCAATGACCTGTATGTTGCTAAATTGAGCATGTGGGTTTTGTTCCTCATATCACCAGACTGTCAGCCAGTTTGCCATGTTTTATTACTCCTCTTTCTTAACCCTCTATTCATTTTCCTTTGTCACACCCTGCCTGTGCTGCACTTCTTCTGTAATCATCATTGCCATGGTCTTTTTTACTTTTCACTACTGAGTTCCCTATCTTTTAAATATTGAATTGCCGCAGGACTCTTTCTTAGCTGATCAGTTCACTCACCTCTTCTTTTTGTTAGATGTATTTAAGACCTGTTAACATCTTAAAACTCTCTCTCTTCCTGGTTTTAAATTTAATGTGTGATCTAGACTCCTATTTATTTTCTCACTTGAAATCAATCATTAGAATATTTGAACAAAACCTAATACATATTTTCTTTTATCTCTAAAATTCTCACCTAAATCCTTGTAATTCCTGAGTTTCTGTCCAACTCAAGAAATTTTATTTTTCTTTCCAATCATGACCGAAATCTTTGGGGCAAATCTCAAATTCTCTTTTTTTTGTTCATACTGTAGCTCTAATTAATTCTCAATCAAGTCTTTGTTCTACAATAGAAATGTACCCTGAATTTAAGGAACAGTTCCTTTTGTTTCATTTATTTTTAATTAGTTAATTTATCTATTCACTTCGCATCCCAATCATATCCTCCTCCCCCCCTCTCCTCCTCTTCCCATCTCCTCTTCTATTTCCCCCAATCTCCCTCTCCTACTCAGAAAAGGGGAGCTCCTTCTCTAATTAGCTCACCCCACCACATCAAGTCACATCAGGACAGAGTGCATCTTCTTTCCCTGTGCCCAAGTGAGACAGCCACACCAGTGGAAAATGATCATATCAGACAACAGAGTCCATGTCAGAGACAGCCCCTGCTCCCCTTGTAGGGGACCCACATGAAGACAGAGCTGTCCATCAGCTACATCTGTTAAAAGTCTTGGAGAGATTAGAAATAGAAGGCACATACCTAAATACAGTAAAAGGCAATATAGAGCAATCCTATAGCAAACATAAAACTAAACAGAGAGAAATTTAAAGCAATTTCACTGAAATCAGGAAGAAGACAAGGCTGCCTACTCTCTCTGTATCTCTTCAAGCCCTGGCTAGAGCAAACAGACAACTAAAGGAGATCAAGGGGCTACAAACTGGAAAGGGAGTAGTTAAAGTATTGCTAATTGACAAATGATATGATAATATACATATATGTTCCCAAAATTTATACCAGGGAACTCTTTTGTTGTTGTTGTTGTTTTAAAATCAAGAAAGAAAATAGTCTGCAAGAGCCAGCTCAAATAGCTGGAACTGCCACTGTGCCTGCATGCCTTGACTACTCTCTATTATACTTATTAATATTTTTTCTTAAGCTTCTTTTCCCCACTAGAACAAAGAGTTCCTCTAAGGGGTTTTGTTTCTTTTATCTCTATTGATTGCTGAACTGTTCTTAAGAACTGGAACAATAACTAAGGCACATAAACACTAGCTGTGCTTTAAATTTAAGCCCTAACTAAAACTTCAGCTACTCCACTGTCTTCCAAGTCAAAGTTCTTCAATTTCAATTCATTAATATTTCTGTTTTGTGTGTGTGTGTGTGTGTGTGTGATTGAATTAGTAGTAGAGCATTTGTTACTTTGTGTTCCTATATATATATATATATATATATATATATATATATATATATATATATATTCTGCGTCTTTGGAGATTTCTCAGTGCTCATTAAAATGAACTCCACCCTGAGTAGATAATTAAAGAAACATGTCATATTCTCTTTTTATTATTTAATATTTTTATTAATTACAGTTTATTCACTTTGTATCCCTCCTGTACCTCCCTCTCCCTCCCCTCCCAATCCTATCCTCTCTCTTCCCCACCAGTGTCCCTCTCGAGGTCCACTGATAAGGGAGGTCCTCCTTCCGTTCCCTCTGATCCTAGTCTATCAGGTCTCATCAGGAGTGGCTGCATTGTCTTCTTCTGTGGCCTGGTAAGACTGCTCCCCATCCAGGGGGAGGTGATCTATTCTTGACAGAGTTTGTCCTAATCTCTATTAAGGTTTTGTGAAAGATGAAAATGCTGACTGCTATTCAATGAAAACTTTCTCTTTTTTTAAAACGTAATTTATTTATTTTTATATCAATCACAGGTTAGGTACTTTGCATCCCAGGCGTAGCCCCCTCCCTCATTCCCTCCCACTCTCCCCATCCCTCCCTCATCTCCTCCCCGCCCCCTGCAAGTCCACCTATGCAATGAAAACTTTCTTAATTGAGAAAAATAAATTGATATTGAAATGATATCAGCATTCCAATTCATTTTGTATGTTCTAGCTTCTCACTGAAGGGAATACATACCATATGTCTCTGGGGGAATTAGCTGTGCTATTTGTTTGCAAATGCAGGTTTCTCTGGCTCCTTAACACAATAATGTTTTTAAAGGTGGATGATTTAACTTTAGGGGCTGATGAACAACAACTCTGTCAGACAAATTACTCTGACTAACATTGTCATTACTCTGTCTGACTGGGTAATAGGATCAGTGATACAAGTGCCATATTTAACTGTTTAGTTATCCTGCCCCTCAGGGTGCTTTCATCTTATAATTCAGAGAACATCAAATACTGAAAAGTCTAAAAGTCAGATTTCAGAAGAAAAAAAAAATGCTTCCCAGATACCCACTGGTATTGAGAAATCACCAGAACTAGAAGTGACCTCTGAGGTCATAATCTATCTTTCTCTTATGTAAACGTTCAGAGGCTGATGCTCAGGGCAAGGGAGTTGCTCCCATGTCCAAAGCCATAGAGTTGGCATCAATAATAGTAACAAGCATTTGCTGAGCACTTACTACACCAGATTGCAGAATAAGTGCCTTGTGTGCAGGGGATCATTAATATTGTCCATGAGTCAAAACTCCACATGTAAGATTAGAAGCATATATTTCTTTTATGTAGCTAGCAAGTGGACCAGATTTTAATGCAAGGCTGAGTTCAAATCAGGTACCCTCACCCAGTTTCTTCTGTAGTAAAGAGATAAAAAAGAAGTTATCTTTCTTGACACTTTTAGAACAATGACATACATTTCTCCTCTATGTTTATCTCTAAGAAATTTTCAAACTCAATGGTAAATTTGATACGTACATTCATTCATTTGGTACAAGTTAAACATGTTGGTATATTTTCTATAGGTGTAAAGAACATTATAATGTACATTTAATTGCCTGGCAATTCATCGCAGTGCAATCAACGTATAACATATAAAAAAAATTGTAACAGTTATAGAATTGAACTGCAAAATTTTGAATCCTGACTTAGAACTGAGTGGTTACTAGTCTGGATATCTAGAGACATGGAATTAATAATGTGCGTGTTTATTACATTAACTTATTATAGACTAAATAATCTTATCATGGTTGCTTGCACATTGATAAGCCCAGAAAGTAGTGGCTGCTTAATCCCAGCCTGATACAAAAGTTCCACAGAGTGTCCAGTATGAGCGTACCTTGAAAGGTTGAAGAAGCTGAAGTCTGATATCTACAAATAATGACCACAGCATTAGACACACAGTAGAAGAATGTACTTGCAGCACATGCTGCTCTTATTCCACCTTGGATTTTACCTTTTGACAGCTCTGCCATAGTTCTCCTCCAGTTTCCTGTCCTACATGCTGTTTCTGGGAACACATCCAGACACATCCAGATCATTGTCTTAGTAATTTCCTAACATTCTCCTAATCCAATGAAGTTGACAGTCAAGATTAAACATATGAAATTTGTGATTTTGTTTTCTTTTGTGTTTTGACAACAATATTTGGTATGTAATGTTGGGATGAATATTTATGAAGCTTATAAAAGTACCTGAAACATTAGTTCTTTGCCCATGGCAACAAAAACAAAACAAAACAAAATGTTCTTGTTAACTAGCATAGATTAATCATTGTGTGGGTTTAAAAATTAAAATATGTGAAATACAGGGACATTTCCTGACGCTTACTTAAAGGGGAATTTATTGCTTTCATAAGCATTATTCCACTTGATCCCTAGATAATGTAGTTATAATAATTTTCATTTTATAGATGAGCATGTTCAGAAACACTGAGAAATGGTGCCTAAGGAGCTTCGCCAGTAGTAAATAGTAGAACCGAGATTTAAATGTAAGGTGATCCCTTTGCTATATACAGGAAATAAGAGATATTTCCTTTTAAAAGCTACCTGTAAAGTACAGTAGGCATCTAGATGAGAGAATTAAAACACTTCTATGGGCATCATTCAATTTAATCCTCACAGTAGCCCTGTGAGGTAGGTAGATAAGGGCTGGTATCTTCATTGTGCAAATGAAGCATGGAGGGCTCCCAGACACCCCTGATGTGTTCAAGGTCACTTGCTATTTTGCAGGAGAACAAAGCCTGGACCAGGTCGCCATCGTGCAACACTGTTGTTTTATATGGCTCTGCTCTGCCTCAGAAACCTGTACTCACTTCCAAGGATTAGGGACAAGGATTTTATGATTGACGTGGAGGATTTATTTTAGAATTCACTGTGCATTACATTTTCATACATGGTGTTTACATATCCGTCCCCTGCTCTTCAGAGTTGAGGATTCAGCAGCTGAAGAAGCTTGTTATCCATGAAGGGGGTGCATTGTGATGGAAAGAGGACATGGCTCAATCCAAAGCACTGCAGTGACCCAGGCATAGAGATTGGGGAAGTAAGCCCTCCTCTCAGAGCCTCTGCTTCAGCATAACCTGTAAAACAGCCAACTTTTACTGAAAAATATTTCCCAGGACATTAACTGAGAGAATGAAGGTTTCATTCCTCCTGGGGATGTAAACTATACTGAAAGCCAAAACAAGCCATCTATAGAGGCTATATGTAAATAACCCATCGTTCATTTAATCAGCACATGCTTAACTTAGCTCAGAGATTCATCCAGCGCAGTATTTGATATAGTAGAGAAACCACAGGTCCTCTGGACATCTTTGCGGGACTGTCCTACTAAAAATGACTTTAATATAGGCTAGATTTTAACCTACAGGAATGGCTGTGATGGGAAAGAGTAGGTTCGACCAGAGGTGAGCTGCATGGAAGCTATCAGGCATGCAGCAAGCATGACCTAGGGCTCATACTTGACATCCGTCTGTCTTGCACTTCCTGTTTGCTGGGAATATCATGACTGATTCCCTGGACTAACTCAAAATGTTGAAGCTCTGTGTAGTCACTTGAGATTAGAAGGCTGGAAATGTCCATGTTCACAAATAATAAAGTTAAATTCAGTTTAAACATGATGTATTTGGAAGAACTTTACCACATTAGAGTAGGAATGTAAATATAAAGATTGCCTCTGAAGATAGTAATCTGTAGTTCAGAAAAGTTTGAGCCAGAAAAATGAGTTAGTGATCTGCAGTGTGTGGATGGTTATGACATCTGAGCAGGAAAGCTGGTCTCACCCTGAAAAACAGAGTCAGCTGACAACTCAGAACTGTTTTACCATAAAGACAGATGCTGAGACTAAGCAATCTTAAGACAAATCTTTCTTTCCACCAAAATTCTGTTTAATTTCTTGTTAGTATCAATGTATTCTTTAATTCTTGTCTTGAATGAATACTAAATAGCAAGAGAAAAATTTATAGTAAACATAGTTTTTAAAAGCCTGGGACCAGAGGTGTGCTTCTCACAAATCAAGAAGAGAACACATTTTAATTAATAACTAATAGACACTTCTGAACCACCTTAAAAATATTCTTTATATTTTTATCAGAGTTGCTGGTAGTGATTTTTTCAGAATCTTTTCTCCTCTGAAAAGTAATATTAATTCCAAAATTCTTTTATTCCTTGAGAGTAGGGACCACAGCATTTGCATATAGATTTGTGAAGGATCTATCTTTTTTATGCGTGTAAGTGTTTTCTGCATGTATGCACATGTACATGTGTGCCAGGCGCAGATGCCAGGAGAGAGCATTAGTTCTTGTGGACCTTGAGTTAGAGATGGTTGTGAACAGCCATGTGAGTACCAGGAAGTGGTCCAGGCCTTTTGAAAAACCTGCAAGTATTTTTAAATGCTGGGCCATCTCTGCAGACTCCTTATTTGGAGGTTATTATTGCTCTCATTTGGAGTCATATTCCATAAGGAGCAAATCATAAGTTTTGAAATATTTCTACGATTGTGCTTTTTAGTCTATTTTTCTGATAGGACCTCGCCATGGAATCTGTACTGTCTTTGAACCCATCTCATCTTTCTGCCTTGCCTTCTAACCTCAGCACTTGCACCTTGTAACACAGACATGCACAACTTAGGTTGTTGTGCTACTTATACTTACTGGAGGGACAGAAATGAAAAGAAAGTGGGTAACAAGGAGCTGCTTAAACTATTTCCATTAAAATACAGTTTCTTCGCTACAAAAGAATTAATGTAATTCTTCTTCCTGGAAGCAACTAATTAGGTACTTGGCACCTCATGACAGCATTTGTTGCTGAACCATTATAACTAAATGTTATCACCCAGAACACTTAGGTAAAGCGGAATATATTTATATAGTAGAAAAATTTTAGTTACAAATAAATCTCTAAAAGCAGAACCAAGTTTAATCTTCAAATTCTATTTATCTCTGAAGCATAAAAACACAAGTTCTGAATTCAGCTAACATATGCCAGAAAACAAAACAAAACAAAACAACAAAAACAGCTGAAAAGATGATTGTTCTGTTCCTAATATAGAACATGAGCCTGGAAAGTCTTTTTTGAGCAGCTCTCACTCGTTTTTTGTCCATAATACAACCACCCTCAGGAAAGTGAAGTACTATAGGAAATGTGACCCAATATGAATAGGATGGAATACGGAATTAAATACAAATTTCTAGGAATTTATAGAATAATGGATATGTGGAGATTTTATGTACATGATCACTTAGTTTTTCTAAATAATCTGTATACTACCTTAAACATGTTGGGTCGTAGTGGCCTAGTAATTCCCTACACTAAGAGAGTATATATGGCAATTGTGAATCCAGCATGAATGTGATATGGCTTCTCTTCAAAGTAATCCCCAGCTGAATAAATAAGACATTATGAGCATTGACATATATTATAAAGTATATTGTATATGCTGTATGGAGTGTACAAAGCACGAGTAATGACAATGTGGAGAGACACAGATTAACCTCTCTGGGACTAGGAGAGAGGATGGGATACAGATAAGACATTGAATTTCAGTTGGATCCTAATTGAATTTCACGTGAAACAAGATTTTGCCGAATCCACAAGGAAGCATGAGTTAAAAGATGGCAGTTGCAGGTTCATCGAAAGCACAAAACATGAGAAGAAAGGCAGAATGAGAGACAGCAGAAGGAAAGTGGATTCGTGGGACAAGCAGGCTTTTCATAGCGGAGTATGAAAAAACTGGGCCACACTGTGAGAGACTCTAGATTGTCTCCAGAAGGTGAGTTTGTATCAGGTACCAGACGAGGACAGGACACAAGGCTGTGGGTATGAACTGACAGATTACATGTGTTAAAATGAGGATTGCCAACAGAAAGTAGAAATAACTATGAAAGTTAATGACAAAGCTAAAACACAAGGTGGAATTAGGCTTAGATTGCAAGCATCAGCTACACCAAGAACTGTTTCCAGACTGTGTCCAAAGTGCAGGTCTCATCTTTGATGGCCACTAAACTTATTGAGGATATAGAACAAATACCATAGTATGATACACAGTATATGAGAGACAAATCTACTCTCACAGTGATTTCCAAATGCTCATTGTTCCATTTTTGCCTTTAAGACAAGTATACTAGTAACCAAGACCCAAATAGGCTCTTCATTTCCCTGATACTGGAGCAAGAGGATGGAGCTCCAAATATCACTCCTTCAAGCTGCAAATCCTTTGGTGAAAATGTATCTCTAAATCTCACCATGGGTCTATAAAGGAATGATGATCAAACAATTCTGTCTACATTAAAAGACTGACAAAACATAAAGTAGCTAATTCTATAAAGTCAAGAAAGGAGTTCTGAAAATAAAAGTCACATTCACACGCTTCACATTAGCAAGCTATACACAGGACATGAAATCTGAATAAGAGATTTCATTTTCCTTTTAGCATTGATTATTTTTATTTTAAAAATTCATATTTCAGCAGTACCCCACGATAATTTGTTGCATGTACAAAATGTATAATGATCAAATGGGGGTTGCTGGGATTTTTTTATCTTCTTAAACCTGTTTTGTCAGTTTTGATTAAGTCATTATAAGTATGTATGTTTATGAGTATTGTGTGAAATTTCAGTACAGAAGCCCAATGTGTACTGATCAAAAGAGAAGTCTGAATATTTCTCTCTTTTATCATTAGAATGTATTCAGAGGTAGAGCTAGTTTGCTCTCTGTTGCCCTGATTAAACACCATCACCAAAGGCAACTTGAAGAGAAAAGAGTTTAATTCATCTTCTGCTGCCAGTCCAGGTAGCTTTGAAAGAAGTCAAACAGGAACTGAAGATGAAACTAAGGAAAAATTCTTATGGTTGGCTTGTCCTCTGGCTCACTTTGCTTCATAACTAACTAGCTTTCTTGTACAATCCACATCCTCCTGCCCAGGGCTGTGTCACCCACAGTGGGCTGAACCTTTTTACATCAATCATCAACAGAGATATCTCACAGTCATGGCCACAGGACAAACTTGTTGAGGCAATTCTTCAGTTTGAGGTTCTCTAGGATCGAAATGCTCTAGGTTGAGACAAGTTGACAGTAAAAACTAACCACCATTAAGGCTTTGAACAGTTACTTCTTGGTTATTTATAAAACACATTTTAGAATATTGTGAACTGTGCTCACCCTAACACTGGAGTTATTATTCCTTCTCTGTAATATTTTGGTAACGACTAGACAGTTTCCCTCCAAATCTCTTGCCTCCATCTTGCCTAATCTCTAGTATTTTATAGTTAGACTCCATGTATAAGAACATGAGATATTCACCTTTTCTACCTCATTTATGTCACTGAAGATAATCTCCAATTCTAACTACTTTCCTAAAGACTGAGGGCTATATCCCCCTTTATAGCTGAATAATGTCTACTGTGTATACACACACGTAGTTAACCCTGCATACATGATGGACATCTAGGTTGGTCATATCTTAACTATCTTGACGAGTGCAGCAATAATACAGGAGTGTGGATGCCTATTGATTATCGACAGTATTTTAAAAATTATATTCTTGGGAATATAAAGCAGGAAATTATATGATAAATCTGTGAATAATGTTTCTCCATTGACTAAAGGGGTCTTCTATTCCTATTCATTTAATATGATTTTTGTCTATTTTATAATAGTCACTGTGGCTGGCACCAATGACACTATGTTTCTTTTATTATTAATTTATTTTTTAATTAATTGCAATTTATTCACTTTGTATCCCAGCTGTAGCCCCCTCCCTTCTCCCCACCCAATCCCAACATCTCTTCCTTTTCTCCACCCCTGTCCCCTCCCCAGCCCACTGATAGGGGTGGCCCTCCTCCCTTTCCTTCTGACCCTAGCCTATCAGGTCTCATTTGGAATGGCTGCATTGTCTTCCTCTGTGGCCTGGTAAAGCTGTTTCCCCTTCAGGGGGAGGTTATCAAAGAGCCAGCCACTGAGTTCATGTCAGAGACACTCTCTGTACCCCTTACTAGGGAACCCACTTGGAGATGGAGCTGCCTTAAGCTATATCTGTGCAGGGCTTCTATGTTATCTCTATGCGTGGTCCTTGGTTGGAGTATCAGTCTCAGAAAATATCTCTGAGCTCATATTTATTTTGGTTCTGTTATTCTTCTTGTGGAGCTCCTGTCTTCCTCCAGGTCTTTCATCTCCCCCTTCTTTCATGAGTCTCAGCATCTGCTTCGATACCCTGCTGGGTACTATATGCTGGAGAGGACTTGGAGAGAGGGGAACCCTCCTCCATTGCTGGTGGGAATGTAAACTTGTAAAACCACTTTGGAAATCAATCTGGTACTTTCTCAGGCAATTAGGATTAGTGCTACCTCAAGATTCAGCTATACTACTCCTAGGCATGTATCCAAAAGATGCTCGAATATACAATAAGGACATTTGCTCAACCATGTTTGTAGCAGCTTTCATTGTAATAGCCAGAACTTGGAAACAACTCAGATGTCCCTCATCTGGGGAATGGATACAGAAATTGTGATACATTTACACAATGGAATACTACTTACCAATTAAAAACAAGGATATCATGAAATTTGCAGGCAAATGGCGGGAACTAGAAAATATTCTGAGTGAGGCATCCCAGAAGCAGAAAGACACACCTGATGTATACTTACTTATAAGTAGATATTAGATATATAATATAGGATAAACAAACTAAAATCTGTATACCTAAACAAACTAAGCAAGACAGGGGACCCAGGGTAAGATGAGATCAATCCTCATTCAGAAAGGCAAACTGGATGGACATCAGAAGAGGGAGAAAACAAACAACAGGACAGGAGCCTACCATAGAGGGCCTCTGAAAGACACTATGGTTTTGATTTGCATTTCTGTGGTATCCAATAAAAATTTCAATTATTAACAATTCTTTTATCTACTTATCATAATTTGCCTACTCTATAATTGGTAAATTTTGTTCTTACTAAAGAAGGATTGAGAGAAGAAGAGGAAGAAATGTTAGGCAATTTAAGGTTGAGCTGACTGGTCTCTACTGGATAGTATGAATGTAGACAGCACAGGAAACACCACTCATGTTCTTTGAAGCTTTGCCTTAAGAAAACATCTGAAAATCTAATGTGTAATTATATTAAAGAGGGTGTCAATTTAAATGTGTCCAAAATATAGAACAAAACTCAATGACAAAATTAACATGCACATAAAATCCCTGTGAGAAGTTATAAAAATATTATCTAGCAATAAAATGAATAACACAATCCAATAGTCTCAGAATTTCTATTTAACTTTGCATAATCAATTATGTGCTAAGGGTTAGTGAGCACATGAAGAAGGTCTAGAATCATACCTTAAAAATATTTTACTGCTTCTCCTTGTTGAATGTCAGTGTCATCAGCCACAGAATTCTTCATCCTTAATTATGGTCTATAAATGTCTGCAAGCTCTGCAGATTCACTTTTCTTTCCAACAGGAGAAATGTCTTTGTTGGTAAGCAGACTGAACACATGTGGCTGTAGTTTGAAGAACAAGGCAAGGCAACATATGCATCTTATCAGTTTTGTATAAGAAGACAAATGTCATTTCTTCCCATAACTGAACTTAACCATAGGAACCATAATTCCACACATAAACATATGCTTCTCATGTGCATTTTGTTTTCCCACCAAAAAAATGCATGGGTGTATTTGTTGACAATGCTAACAAAGATCAAATTATGGAGTTATTTAAACCTTGAATTCTATCTTTTACTGGATTTTGTATAATACATTCTCCTGTCTAGATTGCAGATATTTCTTTTTTATTTTATTAGCTCTTTTATTTCTTTAATTAATTTTATTAATATCTTTATTTATTAAAAATTATTCACTTTGTATCCCTTCTACAGCTCTCACTCTTCTCTTAAAACAGTACCACCCACCCTCTCCCTTCTCCCCCTACGCCCTTTCCCTAGTGCCCTGATAGAGGAGGACCTCCTCCTCTTCTGTCTAACCTTGGCTTATCTGGTCTCATCAAGGCTGGCTGCATAATCTTCCTCTGTGGCCTGGCAAGGTTGCACCCCCCGGGGAAGGTGATCAAAGAGCTGGTCACTGAGTTCATATCAGAGACAGCCCCTGCACCCCTTTCTAAAGAACTGACTTGGAAACTGAGCAGCCAATGGGCTTCCTATAAACATGGGGTCTAGGTCCTCTCCATGCCTGGTCCTTAGTTGAAGTATTGGTCTCTGCAAGTCCCCCTGGGCCCAGGTATTTTGGCTCTGTTGTTCTCCTAGTGGAGTTCCTGTCCACTCCAGGTCTTTCTATTTCTTTCTTCTTCCATAACGATTCTGGCATGCTGCCCCTAGTCAAGACTTTTGAATTCTAAATTCTAAACAGTCAAGTAACAAGACTTTAATTTGCAAGTTGCAATGAGAATAATGGTGTCTTAGACACACTCAAGTTTTGCAATGTGTTCTTATGGGTCCTTTCCATTCATTTTATTTTCATAACAAACCTTAAAATTTTAAAATTTTATCCTGGAGTCAAAATTAAATGACTTTACCCCTGTATACCAAACAAAGTTTGGGCTAACACTTACATTTTAAGATAATATTTCTCTTTAACTTGATTTCCTAGGGAGCGAGCTTTGAATACAACCCAGCCTGGGTCCCTTCAGCTTACTGTGGGAAACTTGAAACCAGAAGCCATGTACACCTTCAGAGTTGTTGCCTACAATGAGTGGGGACCTGGGGAGAGTTCTCAGCCCATCAAGGTGGCCACTCAGCCTGAGTGTGAGTATGAAAACAGAAGGGCAATTTTAAGTGAATTTATATTCATCTGTTGTTTCCTTGCATCCTTTCATAGAAGCTTTTCAGGTGACAATATGGAAGGGAGATCTTTGTAGTAACACATTGAACATGAGCACTTTTAGAAGTGAATTGACATTTTGATGATACAGTGACCTGACTCAAACCATAATAGGAAATTATGAACTAGAAAGACATCCTAGTAGTCCACATGCTTATCTTCCAAGGAGCAGCTTACCCTACCTAACACTATTTCATCATCATTTCTTCATTTTTTTCATATACTTGTTATTTTCTATGAAGTCTAATATTAAAGAAAAAAGCCTAATGGCATATAACTTTTAATCTTAAGATCCTATTAAAAAACTTAAACATGTATTCAATATATTCAAGAAATGGAATCAAAACATTGGGAATATGTATAATTTGCATCTATTTGGTACACCATCCTCTATATCTAATCACTGTATTAAAATGCATATCACAAAATAAATGGGATGAAGACACTAAAACCTTAAGATTTAAAAATTTCTGTTTTTTGAGGTCCAAACTGAAGTATTCCTCTGCTTTGTTAGGTTTTACTTATACATTTTCCAGATTGTTTTAAGGGAAAATTACAGACCATCAGCTTGTCAGCTTATATTTAATAAAAGCATCCATAATCTAAAAGTTAAATTCACTGAAGGAGTATTTATAATAAAGAACATTACATCCCATACTGGATTCCAGCTCCTCATTTCCAATTAATAATAGTAACTCTATGGTATTTGTACTCCTATTTATATTTTGAAAATCTTTGTTTAATGTAAATATAATTTGAATTTTGGAAGGAGATGACATACAAATTAGAAACACTTTAACTAGTAAAGACAAAAATAATCAACCTTTGATGGGTGGTGGTGATGCTTGCCTTTAATCCCAGCAGTTGGGAGGTAGAGGCAGGTGGATCTCTGTGAGTTGGGAGCTAGCCTGGTCTACAGAGTGAGTTCCAGGTCAGCCAGAGCTACATAGAGAAACCCTGTCTCAAAAACAATCACTGAAGTGGCTGACCATCTAGGGACTGTGATATCACTAATTTGAAGACCATAGAGAATCTGAATCCTTGTAGATGATTGACCCTTGGAAAGAACTATAGCCTTTCTTCCTGCTAGCCTTTATTACAGAGACCATATAGAAAAATCATTCATGAAAGCAAAAGTGAATAAGCCTTAATATTCATGTAAATATTTGCTTTATGAAAACAATATTCCATGTGGTAACATCAAAATCATCATGACATATACATTTCTAACAGATAGTAGGGGCCCGTGTATCTTGAGAAGAATCAGATAGGTAACTGAGAGGATCATGGGGTAAATGAAAACATGTAGGCCTTTTATTGAAAATTTAAAACTAGTTTGGGACAACCAAAGCCATTATTCCCACAGAGTCATTTTAAACAAGAGGACGTGCAACCTTTGTGACCTTGTATTCATATTGTGCATTGCTCCCAGAAGTTTGTTCCTAAGAAACTCGTATTGCTTCACTCATTTACATCACTAGACAATGTGCCACAGAGATGGCTTATCAGCTAAGGGCCCTGACATCAAGCTTGATAACCTGAGTTTCTATCCCTGTTGTTCACAGGATGGTATGAGAGAATTGACTGCTATACATGGTCTTCTGACATCTATCCTTGCTTGACCTATGATATATGCATGCCCACCTACACACACACACACACAGACATACACATGCAGACATACTCAAATAAATAAATGTAATAAAATATTGAAGTAGCTAGGTAAAACTGATATGGTGGCACACACCTGTTATTCCTGCAATTGGAAGATTAATGCAGGAGTATCATGAGTTTGGTCTACCCTGTGCTACACAAAGTAAGATTATGCCTCAAAATAAATAAAGAAAGAAGAAATACTGACAAATAAATCACATGGTTAATATATTTGAGTCATCTTTTTCCTCGCTGACTTACTCTTCATATTCATGTCTTAGTTACTGTTGTATTGCTGTGAAGATACGTTATGATCAAGGCAGCTGTTATAAAAGAAAGCACTTAACTGGGACTTTCTTACAGTTTTAGAGGGTTAGCCTATGATCATCATGGTGGGAGGCAGAAAGGATGGACTGGAGCAGAAACTGAGTGATTTATATCCTGAGCTCCAGAAAGCAGGCAGAGAGAAAGACACTGAGACTGACTGGGGCTTTTGAAAACTCAAAGCCAACTGCTATGACATACCTCCTCCAACAAAGCCATACCTACTCCAACAGGCTACACATCCTCCAACACAACCATGATCATGCCTCTAAATCCTTATAAGACAGTTCCACTAACTGACCATCAAGCATTAAAACATATCAGCCTATGGGAATCATTGTCATTCAGACCATCACAGTTCATTTATATAGACTTGGTTTGTTTTTATGATTATTTAGTACTTTTAATCAATAAAATTGAGTAAAACCATGAATCAAGTGTATACATATATATATTACATTAACTATACTTTAAATATCTATGATATCTATATGTCTAATTGTGTTTTAAAAATACTTATGGCTAGGTTGGCAACTCATACCTATGATTCCAACACTTGGGGAGAAGCCAAGGTAGGAGAATTGTCATGAGTTCAAGTAAAGATTAAACAACATATGGAAATTATTTTTCAACACCACAAAATATGTTAAGAAAAATAAAATAAATTCACCCACCCAGATCTAGTCTTGATAAAATATGTCCTACCATATTTAATGCAAAGTTGGAGTTAATTTTTTTATCATACTTAGAACTTAACATATATATACATATGCATATATGTAATGTACATACTAAGTGCACAATATATTAATTTTCTACTCTTCTTAATATATAACATGTATATGCAACACACTTTATTTTAAGCATGCTAACTATAAAAACACCTCAAAATTAGAAATAGAAAATGCTTATAAATTATTCTAATATTGAAATCTAAACATGACTATGTTTTCTTTCAGATGATCGTATTTCTCTGGAATACCTGAATTATTCATATTTTTTAATAAATTTATTTATTTTTATATCAATCACAGGTTAGGTTTTTTGCATCCCATGCATAGCCCCCTCCTTCATTCCCTCCCACCCACCCCAACCCTTCCTCAACTCCTCCCCGCCCCCTACAAGTCCACCAATGGGGGAGGATCTCCTCCCCTTCCATATAACCCCAGATCATCTTGTCTCCTCAAGGTGAAATATTAGGGTCGTTTTGATTTGCATCTCCCTGATGGCTAAGGACGTTGAACATTTCTTTAAGTGTTTTTCTGCCATTCTATAATCCTCTG
>CM053764.1:53358274-53369256 GCA_028658305.1 Pachyuromys duprasi
GGCCCGTGGACTCACACACAGACTGAGGTGGTTCTTGGCCGACCCGCAGTGTGCAGGTCAGTCAAATAGTATCCGGTTCCTCCTCCGTCTGGCCCAGAGGCTGTGAGACCCAGTCTGGTATTTCAGCTGTGGGCACCCAGTGCAGCTGCTAGTTCAGATCAGAGCTGTGCGCCACTGGTCATCTGGAGATTTTTCCGGGGAATAACTGGGTGTCCCTAGGATTTTCCCACTTGATTTCCTCGCTGTAGGAGTTCCGCTCACCTGGCAATCACAAATACTGGTGTTTTAGGTCCCAGAGTCCAGCCTCCTGGTTGCTGCATTGTTTCTGCTGTCCTACTCCTCAGACATGGTGTCCTCTCCTGGCAGCCATCTTGGATCTCCCAATTATTTATATTTAATCCTAATGTTCTCTAGAATTTTTTTCACAAATTATTCAAGACTAACTAGTCACAATCATTTCATTTTTCTGATAAACCTGGGAATGTCAGCCTAGCTTTCTAACCATGAACACCATGTTTTCTTTTTCTCAATAGTATTCTTTAAAAAATTCCTACTTTAAAAGTCAGGTGGGATTTTTGTTTTTGGTTATTGTTGTTGGTTACTTTTGTCTTTTATCTTATGCTTTGTATAAGCACTAATGGTTTGAAATCATGAAATCAAAACATATTTTGACTATAACTGCCATCTTAATGTGATTATTACTTTAAGTTAACATATACAGCTATGTGTGTCCACAGATATCCTGAACTGTAAAAGATGCAAAGAGTGGCATAAAATGTACAGTGTATTTTGTGAATGGCCACTGTGTGCCTAATACTATTCCAGACCGTTTAAAATACTTATGAAGGAATATGCATGCAACATAGTAACAGCACTGACAGAACTTGGAAAAATCCTGAGGAAGTAAGCAGCACAAATATTTAATACGAAAACCTCCTCAATAAGAGAACTTGCAGGAAGTTGTTCAGTAGGATGCAAACAGAGCTATATGTCTGTTTGTGAGCATGATACAGAGGGGACAATGGGTCTGTTCATTTCTTAATTCTTAACATTTTACACTCACCTCTCAGATAAATGCTTTGTTACAGGAGCACCAACATCATGCTTTCTATATCATTCCTTCCTTACCATTCAGAAAACAACAGGATGGAGTTGGCACTATAGTTCAGTGTTTGAGAACTGAAACATGCCCAAAGACATGGGTTCCATCTGGTAGTGCAAAACAAAGAAACAAATAAACCAGACCCTAAGTCCTATAAACATGTTTTATGTAACAGCTGGCACAAACTATGATGAAGCCATTCGAGAACATAATGTATCTACTCCAATGTTGCTGATTGGTGGTATTGTTACATGTAAAGATATCTTTCTCAGAAGAATGAAAATGGAGATTCCTTCTGCTTTAGAAGCCCTTTTTTGCCTTGAATATCTTTTCATTAAGAGCCCTGAGGACTTTTTGGATTCTCTGCAGTTTTGGTCATTATTCATAGCATGTCATTTTCAATAGCCTCTGGTCTCTAGTAGTGTAGACATCATTTGCCATTGTGTATTACACTATGCCTTGACTCTGTTTCTGAGAGTTGTCTTTGGTTTATTCATCTCTTCCTGAGTTGTTGGGTAGACAGGATCAGTTCAGCCTATGTCAGCTGCCTGTGCATACAGAAAAGACTTGGAGAGCAGATGCTAAATTACTATTCTTCAACTTATTTATACTGAGTACTATGCAGCTCTCTTTTTACATTTATTACAAAAAATGTGGTAAATAAATTGCATTATCATAGTTAATAGATGATGCAGTAAATTCCATTCTATCAATATAAAAACATCACTAAGATTATTTAATAACACATCAAATGGTGAGCATGGTATACCCAAGATGTCTGGGCTTCTTCGACTTCCACTATCAAAAAAAAAAAAAAAAAGCCTACTGTCTGTATTTTTTTAGAGGATGTACTCAGTTGTATTTCATTATGTGGCTAGAATTTACACACACTAGAGGAGAAATTTTGTCAATATTTCCTACTAACAGAAACATTTTATCTTTTGAAAGCAGATATCATCTGGGTTTACATTTAGTTGCTGCTTTTACTGCTGGTTTCCCAAATGTGATGTAGTAATTGTATACTAACATTGCACAGCTTTTACACAAATTTAATGTCCAGATTTTTATTTTATTTGAGTAGTCAGTTCCATTAGAAAAAAATAGCTTTTGCAAGGAATACATCCTGATGAAAATATGTCTGAAATATAAATCATCAAGAACTATTTCTACAAGCACATGCATTGTGTAGTGATTACTTAGAGAGATCAACAGTCTAAGATTGAGTGTATAAAATAATAGCTTAGAATAAAAAAGCCTAATTTATATGAAGGCAAGTGTCCTCTGATTAGATCTTCCTTTTACTAAACCTTTGCCCTTTCTCCCTTGCTTTTGTGGTGTGTAATTTCTCCACAGTATTATCAGGCAGGATTTAAGTCCCTGCCTGTCTAAGACATGTCTAATCTTTTCAAACCACATGTGGCGATTTTTGAATTATTATGTAGGGACCCCATAAAATGCTGTTAAGGCAGTTTAATCATAAAGGATGTTTAAAAATGGACCACATACAGGCTTGAGAGCCCAAGTTACAATACAAATTCTGTTTGCTAGACCACAATGCAATTGTCTACAAAATTCTTTTGTACTTAAGAATTCTAAGTAATGATCTTAGGTCTACCATGTTCTTTACATGAAAATATAGCGAATGTGACCTCTCAAGCTGAGCAACTTCCAAATATATAACATAGATGTATAATAGCACTTACTTTTCCCTCTTTTGATTATTATTTTAAATTATAGCAGCATTCTACTTGTATGGTAGTTATGATTTAAAAAAAAAAAATCCATCCTAGAGGCTATTCCTTAAATGTTGCGACTTCAGCTTTCTGAAGTCTGTAGAATTAGGAATTATTTATTTTACCTTTAAAAGTGCAATGTAATCATAGGAGAGATTCTAGGTTTTGTCTGCCACCTAGGAGCCATTCAGTAATCAGAAGTCACCTAAGCCCATCAAGAGGAAGATCAAATAAGAACATAATACCAACTTTCCAACACTGTAAAACAAGTGATGCACTCATACCTGCATTCACTCCAGTACATAAGGCAAGCATGAGACCTATAATTCAGGAGTAGTTTGATTACTATGTAGCTCCCCTACACAAATTGGTCAGTCCTTAAAATTTCAAAATATCTTATTGACTTATCCTCTCATTTTGCCTATTGTAAATCTTAGTGTCTTTAAATAAATTTAGGTTTATGATCAGAAAATAATATAGCATCTTGTAAGTGTGATACCATACTGTTTTTTAATAAATATTTGATTGATTAAAAGATACTAGTAGAATAAGATTTGTACTCTGAGTGATGTAGATGAGAAACACAAGTTATATTTCTTCATGACTTTGTGAACTAAGTAAGTCAATTTTTTACGGAAGTTGTGTCCTGATCATTTCTTTAATGACCTGATCTGGTTTCCAGTAATCACTGTCTCAATTGCAAAGTGATTTGAATGAACATTTTTTTTTTTTAGTGAATCAATGAGTTTGATTTGAGTTACTTACAGGAATATGAGTGTGAAGTTATTTATGGGAGCAGAGATGACTCAGACAGCTGCATCACCAATGTTCACCCAAGCATGGGTGACATCAGGCAAAAGCTAGAAACCTGGAGCCCACAGCATAGCCAGCAGCCAGCTCAACAAGTTGGAGAGTAGCCTTTCCATGTAGTTTGAGCCTCTACCACATGGCTCAGCTGTTCTCTTTTTCTTCTGTACAGTTCAGCAGGTTTCTGCTTTTTTTTTGGGGGGGGGGTTGTCTGAATGTCATCTTTGCAACTTGGCTTGTCCAAGAGTAGCTCTTAGCAGTTCCTATTGCTAATATATGCTTGGGGAAGGACGGGCTCAGTGAATCTAGTTGGCTTCAGGGACATCCTTCCTGAAGCTGTTTTAAGGTGTTTACTTCTTGTCCTAAGCATCTTCCCTCTCTGAAAACTACCTGTCTTAACATTTCCTGCTGCTTCCTACCAGCTACATTGAATGAGCATTTGAAGTAATCATTCTGGAAATGTTGATGACTGGCCAGTTGATGATGGTGATCCACATTCAAGTATAGATAGTAAGAGTAGGAAGAAAGTAGACAAGAATGGCTAGTTGGTCTCTTTTGGCAGTCAACAGATGTTGAAAACAAATTAAAAAGTCTCTCAATGCAAAACACATTTTCAAGTATTAGAATTGTTACAGGTGGGACCTTATGGTTAAACATTCTTACTGATACAAGGCATAAGAAACCCATTTGGATTTAAGGTGATTGTCAGGTGAGATATGATTTTATAACAAATAATAGTTAAAGAAAGAGCAGTAATTTCAGAGGGATAGGGTGTTTAATAATTGTTAAAGGCATTCAGAGCAATGAAACTCACAGTCTTTCCCTATCTAATAAACAATAAATACTTTAGGTTAAATTCTAGACCTGAGATGTGGAGAAGGTAAACTCTCTGCACCATCTATCTATGGATGTTTATTTGTAATGAAATAAGCTTCATGTTCTCAGTCACAACAGCTTCACTCCAACTTATCAATGACACCTAAAAATCAAATCAATTTAAAATCAAAGTTAAACTATCCTCTTTTAAACCAGTATCTCTGTTCTGGACAGTATTGATCACATTTCCATGATTTTAGGATGTTCTCTCCCATGGTACCAGTCTGAACACTGTGTTAGTAAATGAGAAGAGAAATGCCAGTCAAGGCATCAAACCCATTCTCAAGGCTCTATGACTCTAATAGGAGCTCCTACTGTGGTGAATGCACTGAAATGTAGCAGTATAGACCACATTTATGAAAAGTTGTATTACTGTGCTTCCAAATTGCAAGATCATGATTTGCTATAGAGAGTTTATGCAATATTTATCAAAAATCAATGTCTCAAGACTTCTATAAAGTTCTTAGGATATAAAAATAAAATATTAAGAAAACTAAGATTATTTATCCCTTTTTAGGATGAGGGGAGGTGTTTGACTGGGCTGTTTCATTTCAGTTCTTAAAAAAGATCTTAACATCTTAATGATGGCTGAGCCAAAATCTCGTCCTCAAATGCTACACTTCATGATACTGTTGTCTTTTGGGAGGTACCAGAAGGAATTCTGGAAATGAAACAAGGACACAGAAAAGTAGAAGCACCAGAGACATTAGTAGTACAATTTTAGTGACAACATATTTAGAAAATAAATTTCTGCATATCATACTTGATGATGGGATTTATTTATTCTTTTCAATATAAAGTTATTATTCCAAAAAGTAGTAAAAAATCAGCATATAATTTCTTAGTGCTTTATGCACAAAACATGTTTGCTTTTAATACTAATTATTTGGGGAAATTTTAGAGCATGGGCCCACCACATTGGCACACACTCTTGAGTACACTCTGCAATATTATCTCCTTTTGAATTATGTACCTAAAATATATATCAATTCTCTGTCAGATGGACAGACAGCAAAGATTTTCTCCTATCCTCACAGATTCCTCTTAACCATGTCCATTGGTTTCTTAGATGAACCTTGTCATGGAAGGAAGTGGAGGAAAGAGTACTGTCAGAAAGGAGAGAAAAAGAAAAGAGGGGAGAAGTGAAGGGAGATGAATTCTGACTGACCTGATACAAGAGCCAATCAAAATTAAATAGAGCTCACTTTTAATCACTTCTTCATAGATGCTTTTAAGTGTAGATTCTCTTCTGACAGCTATAGAAGTGGTAGATTGTAAATGTTTTCCCCCAAATCAACAATATGATGAATGATTGTTCTTTTAAGTGTAAAACTCTTGCATTCTATTACTTTAATACATCTAACATGTCTATATTGGAGAACACTGTGTAGCAGACAGTCATGGGCACAAGTGGTTTCTATTTCATAAAAAGTCTTTCCATTTTAGCACAATCTTTCCTGCCAGGAAGCAAAAAGTAGGTATAATCTGTTTGGTAGGAACATAGTTTCTGATCACAGAACATTTTACAGGCAGGGGAATTGCTGTGGTGTTCAATTGAAAGATTTTAAGGTGAAGACAATTGCTCCATATAGCCATGGGTGTTAAAATGAAACTTAAATGGTCACCATTAGTTTCCACAAGTAAATGATCAAGGATTTTTATTTTTTATTTTTTTATCATTTCACCATCTGGAAGTTGGGCTGTGGAGTGGTGAGACCACAGACAATACCAGAAATCATTCATGGTCACCTGCTTTAAAACTGTAATCTAAGCTGAAAGTGTCCTGAATGGAAACACAGTGAAAGATGCTTATATGTGATAGCTCACAAGTCATCCAGGCTTTAATTCTGGCTCTTTCATTTACTCTGTAACTGGGGCAAGTTTGATTTGTAAGTCAGCTCCTTCATATGTAAAATCAAGAAAATATCAGTCATTGCCGCTATGTCATAAGGAATAAAAGAAAACTTTTCAAATGGGAATATTTGCATATACCTTCGCATGAGAGTTGGGATGGCTGAAATATTTACCCTGCTTCCACTGAATTGTCAGCTATCAGTGTTGTTATTGTTGTAATTTTCTATTAGTCCATCACTTGATTCTAATTGGTCATATGACCATATTAATATGAAGTGTTATCTTACTACTTTAGGCTATTACAAGTTTCTTCTATTTTTCCTTTAAAAGTTTCATTAAATAGTTTACGCAGGACATTCTCCTCCTGGCAAATTCATCATGGCTATATCTTTCAGTCTACAGACACCCTTGCTTTTACTCTCTAGGTTAGTTGGAATCTATTCTGGCATCAACTCATTCATTCAATCAATCAATCAATCAATCAATCATACATTCAGCAAGTATTCGTTTTGTATGCCTAGTGAAATCCTCTCTATTTCTTGGCACCAATAATTTGGCAGTTCATTAACAACAAAGTACTTACCCTCGTAGGATCCATATTACTGTGATGAAAATGGACAACAAAGAAAATGGTAAAAGCATAAGGAATGACTTCTTTAGGGCATAGAGAATTAGGAAGACATAGATAATTTGAGAAAGCCACTCTGAGACAGGATGATAAGAAAATGCCTTGGTGAATCTAGAGTAATGCCGGAAAGTTTCTGGTCCCAGGAGGTAATATTGGACATAGTCAATAATATTTGCCTGCCGTATCATGGGGAGAAAGAACTAAAGGTGTCTGAGCCGTACCATGGGAAGAAGCAGCATGGCACAGGAGATTTGGGAGGTGGCAGGCTTGACTTTGATATTTTGGAATCTGGCTTTAACACCATCTTGACTCCCACCACCAGAGGAGCACCTGGACGAGAAGGTAGGGACTGATGGAAATCTCAAGATTAATTGATATCTTGAAGATAAATTAGGTTTCCACAGTAATGAAAGTGGAGACTTGATAGGACTTAAGATTGAGACTGTTTCTCAAACCAAGGACCATGTATGGATATAACCTAGAACCCCTGCTTGAATATAGCAAATGGTAGCTCAGTATCCCAGAGGGTATCCCTAGTAAGGAGAACAGGGACTATTTCAGACATGAACTGAATGGCTGGCTCTTCCACCCCCCGCCACTCCCTGAGGGAGGAACAACCTTGCTAGGCCACAGAAGAAGACATTGCAGCCAGTCCTGAAGAGACCTGATAAGCTAGAGTTAGATGGAAGGGGAGGAGGTCCTCCCCTATCCATGGACTTGGAAAGGGGTAGGGAGGAGATAATGGGAGGGATGGAGGGGAATAGGAAGGGAATGCAGGAGGGGGCTATGGCTGGGATACAAAGTACATAACCTTTGATTAATAGAAAATAAAAATGTTAAAAAAATAAAATAAAATAAAAAGTTAAAAAAAGAAAGATTCCTTTGGGATAGGAATAACACATGTTGCTGGATGTGGGATGGAAGCAAAGATGGAAATTGGGCTTAATTGTAGGTCTTGGTCTTCAGAACATATGTGAATTGTTGAAAATTGAAATCTGAGGGGATAAGCCAATTTGGAAGGTGTATAGGAAAAGAGGTATAAGACTAACAAATTTGGATACTTTCACCTTGATAGATTTAGATGTTAAATATGGTCAGATATTATGTATTTATTCAGACTATGAGCTGTAAGAAATTGCCCAATAGTTTCACTATAAAACCAAATAAAATGCTCCATGTGACCAGGCTAATGGGCAGCAAAATGCAATATTTAGCTTCTATGTTTGTGCAAAGGTAAGCATGACAGTCCTGGAGATTTCTTATGTAGTGACCTGTTGAAGCAACTGTACCCTCTGATGTCCCTTGTGGATGTGCAGCAGTAACAGGCACAGCGCTATGAACTTGTATTAAAATGCTTGCCATTTGTGAGACAACCTTGCTTTCATAATCCTCCCTGTCAGGTCTGTGGGGTATAATTTGATGTGGTCGATACCAGAAAGAATGAACTAAAAAGCAGGTTTCAGATCAGCAGCCTA
Organism: Pachyuromys duprasi; assembly: GCA_028658305.1. Classification (NCBI taxonomy): domain Eukaryota; kingdom Metazoa; phylum Chordata; class Mammalia; order Rodentia; family Muridae; genus Pachyuromys; species Pachyuromys duprasi. The sequence goes on from CM053764.1 coordinate 53,366,750, forward strand.
GTTTTCCAGTTGCCAAGATTTAACAAGTATCCTATCCAAAACTGTCAGGACAATGCCAACATAAGTGTTAGCTGAGAGCCAGCCTGCTCTCTGATGTGTGCTTTGCCTATGTTCATTAAACTGGAGGCAGAAGACTAATGCAGTAGCAATCACAATGATCTACAGGTTGAAACTTAATGTTCTCTCATTGCATTACAATCACAGAGGGAGAAGTCTCATTTAGGACCAAGTGAAGGCTACAAAATTAAAGAAACATTTGACTACTGGCTGTCAACATCCTTTTTCTTCTTCATCATCATCATCATCATTATCATCATCATTATTATTTACAATTTATTCTCTTTGTATCCCAGTTGTAGCCCCATCCCTCATCTCCTTCCAGTCCCACCCTCTTTCCCTCTTCCTCCCCTATCCCTCTTTCCAAGTCCACCTATAGGGGAAGTTTTCCTTCCCTACTGTCTTACTCTAGCCTACCAGGTGCCTTCATGACTGTCTGGATCCTCTTCCTCTGTGGGCTGGCAAAGCCACCCCACCAAGGAGAAGTGAACAAGAAGAAGATAACTGAGTTCATGTCAAAAACTGTTTCTTCTCCCCATACGAGGGAACCCACATGGAGACTTGAGCTACCTGTAGGCTACATTAGAGTAGGAGGCTTAGGTCCTTTCTATACAAAGTCTTTGGTTGATGCATCAGTCCCTGCATTTTCCCCTGGGCCCAGCTTTTTTTTTTTGCGGGGGGAGGGGGTTGTTCTCCTTGTAGGGCTTCTTTCCCCTCCAGGTCTTTCTTATATTCCTCTTCTTTCATAAGACTCCCTGTACTCTGTCCAAAATTTGGCTGTGAGTCTCTGTATCTACTTCAATTCAACATCTCTTTTCATTTAGCCCTTTTCAAATTTCAAACTAAGGTGGTTTGAAGAATGGTGAATTCTGGGCATCCAGATTCCAAAATGTTTACTCAGTACCAAGTAGGCTGTTAAATCCACAAAGGACTTTGAAATTGTAGCTTCTGCATTGAACTTCACAAAGGACAAACTTGGGCCTATAGATCTTAAAGTTTGACTGAGATAATCAATAAACTGGTAGGCTCTAGAAGCCAATTCTTAGAATCTGGACTCACAGCCTTCACAGTGTTAGTGGCAGGCTGGACATAACTGCAATTCCTTTTCCGGAATGAGCTGGAACAAGACTGACAATAAAAGTCTTGGGTTCCAGGCTGACATATAATACGTAGTTTAAGAAAATGACTTTTCCATTCTGATTCTTGGTTTATTTTTACAGGGATCATACTGTCTCATCTGTCTAAGAAACCTCCACATATTGGCTGGTTTTTAAAAAAAAAAAACAGAAAAATGGTTTCTCATCATCTTGAGCCTATAAGTATGGAGCCCAAGTGTCAGTAGCCCCTCTGTAAGGGAATAAAAATTCCTTTATTTTTGGATACATCCTGGCAAGGAGAGGCATTTCTTGGCTAGTGTCTGCAATGATCCTCTGTTAGGATCATCTCATAAGAGTCTTCTCAACTCTGGGTCTCTGTGTGTTTTTTCTCTTTTAACAATGAAAGCATTCCTGTAGGATTTAAGAGTTACGTCAGTTATTCTAATTGTAACTGTAAAGAATATTCCAATGTTTTACAAGTCTGAAACTGTAGACACACTCTACCATTTCACAGTTGCAGAGATTAGAGGAGATCTCTTCAATGAATTATGCCTTCCTACAAAAATTGGTAGAGTGAATATAAATTGATCAGGGAATAAGCACATCACATATATTTTTACTTAAGTAAATTCATAGTTGTTTTTTTTGTATATTTATATAGGTCCAGTTTGTGCCTCTCAGGAAAAATTTTTAAATGAATTACTGTGTTGACATTTTTATTTTTATTTTAAAATATGCTCACATTTTGGTTCTTGGGAAAAACGACAAAGCACATGACAGCAACTACAAACAAACAAAAGAATGTTGCTATTGTGACTCCCCAGTTCCCAGTGTCCTTAAGAGTATATTTGGTGTGTTCTTACCTCCACAGCTTCTCTTCCTTAGATGCCTGTAGGACCTAGTACTTCATGAATATTATGACTAAATCAGTAATGAAAATAGGAGGTGAATAATGTGTGCTTGACACAGGCCGTTCTGATGTTGTCAGGCAGAGCTGTACTGTGATACTGTTCTCTCAGATTTTCACTAATCACCAATATGTGACAGAACTGAGTTATCCTATAACAGTGGGCAACGCCTCCCCCAGACATCAAAAACTATTACTAAAAAGACCCAGTGACTGTTTTCAAGTTGTTGTTCAATGTAGTGTCATAAATCCCCTCTCCAAAATATTACAGGCTATTGCTGTTGTTCTTGGTTACCATCTAGAACTTGATGTTAAACTCCTGTCAACCATGGGACATGGAAAAATTGAGCTGGTACTGATTTGAAAGCTTCAGCTCTATCTGCAAGCTCAATTCCTAGTGTCAGAATGTGCCCTCCATACTACCAAGGGGAAAATCTCATCAGCAC
>CM053764.1:53369356-53383057 GCA_028658305.1 Pachyuromys duprasi
TTATGACCAGGATATACAGCAGTCCAGCAAATCAGCAAAACAGTAAACCAAAAATCCAGCAATCCTGACACCCAGTAATAGCAAAAGCAGCAAAAAGGACCACCACCAGCAACCAGGGAGGGCATCAGCAACCTCCTTGAATTGTTTTCCAAAGCGTTTCTCTCTGGGAGTGCCTGGAAGCACAGCATTCTTTTTCTGTCTCTGGGCTCATATTTATACCTTCTTGGAGTCCGAACAAGGATGTTTTTCAGTTTGCAAAAACCATGCCCCTGGGACAAGGCAGTTTCCAGATGACAAGGATCACATGCCCTCTCAAGAGGCTGTTTATCAGCTGACCACCCCCACCCCCAAAATGCTTCTCATGAGGCTGTTATCCCCTATGGATACCCTTACCCCACAATTGAGATTGCAGCAAAAACATATTCATATAAAATAACTCAAACTTCTGCTACAGAGGTCAGTTTTGTTCTGTTTTTGTCAGGGAGACTCCTTAGAGGCTGCCCATACTAGAATATGTGGTCCTACACAGAGGACATTGGTTTTTTGTTGTTGTTGTTTATGTTTTTAATTTATTCACTTTACATCCTGGTTGTAGTACCCTCTCTCATCTCCTTCTGGAAGCACCCTCCCTTCGTCTTTCCCCTTATACCTCTCGCCTAGTCCTCAGAAGGGTTACATCTGAGCAAGAGGCCTAGGTCCTGTCCACGCATGCTCCATGGTTGGTACATCAGTCGTCACAGGCCCTCCTGGACCCAGATCTGTTGACTTTGTTGATCTTCTTGTTGAGCTTCTCTCCAATCTGTGTCCTTCTATCCGTCCACTTTTCTGTAAGACTTCCTGCACTCTGCCCAAAGCTTGGCTATGAGTCTTAGCATCTGCTTTGATCCCCTGATGGATGGAATCTTTCAGAGGACACCTATGGTAGGCTGTCCTGTTCCCTATCTTCAACCACTTCCAGGGTCTATTGTATTTGTCCTTCTGAATGAGAATTGAGCAGCTTCCCTAGGATCCTCCTTGTTACTTTGCTTCTTTAGGTATGTGGATTGTAGTATGGTTACCCTGTATTGTATGGTTAATATCCAGTTATGAGTGAGTATATGCCATGCTGGGTCTGAGTTGCCTCACTCGGGATGATCTTTTCCAGATCCATCAATTTGCCAGCAACTTTCATGATGTCCTTGTTTTGAATAGCTGAATAGTATTCCATTGTGTAGGTGTACCACAATTTCTTTATCCGTTCTTCAGTTGAGGGTTAGCTGTGTTGTTTCCAGTTTTTGCCTGTTACAAATAAAACTGCTATGAACATAGTTGAGCAAATGTCTTTGTTGTGTGAGATCGCATCTTTCGGTATATGCCCAGGAGTGGTATATTGGATCTTGAGAGGAATATCAAATCACCAAGAAGCACTTAAACAAATGTTTAACATCTTTAGTCAGCAGAGAAATGAAAATCAAAACGACTCTGAGATTCTACCTTATACCTATCAAAATGGCTAAGATCAAACAGTCAAGTGACAGCACATGCTGGCAAGGTTGTGGAGAAAGGGCATCACAGCTTCATTGCTCTTGGGAGTACAAACTTGTACAATCACTTTGGAAATCAATCTGGCGCTTTCTCAGAATATTGAAGCACTGGGTTTTTTATGGTGAGGAGGATAAGGGGGGAATGGGAGAGGAGGAAATGTGATGAATTTTATCAAAACATAATATGTGCATATGTAGAAATTTCACATAAACATATACAATCTTTTCACCAGTGTTTCTTCCCACATACTGATGCCCACATCTGTGCTTCAGAATTTCAAGAGTTATAACATTATATAATAATTATGTGCCATTATTGTAATATCTACTGAATTTAAACAGTGTGACTTACCATACTTGGAAAACAGTCTCTGAGCCATCATTCTGGCTTAAGCCAAGTCCTGAACTGCTTTGACAGAATTAAATAGGATAAAATGAACAGAAATAGAGCTTGGATTTGAATCTACCACAGTATTCATACCACAGAGCTATGTGTATAAAAACAAAAATAAAAAAGAGACATTTTGGGGGAAAAGGCAAGAAAAATCAAAAATAACTTCATTTTTAAATGACTTTAATGATGTAATATTATCATTAATTCACCACTGTGAAAAGTCGGTATAGCAAGCATATGTAAAATCATGACATTATGAGGGTTATAATATCCTGGATAAAATATGATAACTTTTATGTTAGAGGAACATATTGAACACATATTATTTTAATCTTAATCCTAATGGTTTTCTCTAGCCAAGTTTTCTAGTGTTTTGCAGTGAAGTATCATCACTATTTTATTTTTCCAGGGTTTATTCAATCTGTATTTTAAAAACATACTTACAATTCCCCAAAATGCATGTATATATTTTCCTTCCTGTAGTTTGATATATGACAACATGTAATATCTAAGTTCAACCGACAACATAATACTTTGACAGGTCATTAATAGTTTGGGTATTTAATTTTAATACTTAATTAACTATTAACTTAGAATATGAATTACTTTATGTCTTCATTGTTCATATAATATTTTTGCCTAATTCCTTAAAAATATTTAATCACTCTTCCTATTCTCATCACAAGGTTTCTAATTGTTCTACTAGAATTGACTATATATGCATTATTTATTAATAATGACCACTTCAACATTGACTTTTCTCACTTAACGATCATTATAATTATGAAACACAGTTTATGATAAAATGTATGACAAAGGGGCAAAATATGCCATTAAGTTTTTGTTACCAATATTTGAAATGACATACTAGATTGGAGTGAAATGTGTACTATCACAATTAATTTTATTTATGTCACTTACACTTTTCAACAAACATGCTGGATGATTTAGGCTACACATGAGCATTTTTATGGGTCACGTGTTTCTTTTACATGGAGATGGCTTATGAGCATTTTTATGGGTCACGTGTTTCTTTTACATGGAGATGGCTTATAGGTGTAGCCTCTAATCCAGGCTAGGGAGACACTTGGAAGGTTGTTGTTCTCACATTAAATTGAGTTTCAAAGTTGTGAAGATCTAAATTTTTGAACCTAAGCCTTCTTCCCAAAAACAATTTCTGATAAACTTATCTGGCATTCCATACATTCCTAGAACTTCCATTACTTCTATTACCATTTGCTTACTATGATAATTAATGTACTTTGAATGCAAATTAAAGTCATGCCCTTCCAACTGATGTCATTCTTTTCTCATTCCTGGGAACTGAAGCAAGGGCAGTGGCTAACTGAAGAGAAAGCTGTTTGGATGTATGGCAGAAGGCTCCTGTTCCTGTGTTAGGTTTTACCTAATGCCTGTCTTCCACTTCTGTGTTTTACTGCCCAAGTCTGTCCTGCTACTGCTATCTTTGAACAAGCCTAAATCTTCCTAGTGGTTAATAAACTTCTTATCTTTTGAATACTGGAAATAAAATAAACTTAATCCTCAAGGTGGTTCAGTCAACAGACCGAGAGCCTTTTAGATGCTTTCTGGTGATATGGGGCAGCCAGGTTTTCTGCCCTGTGTGATTATCAGTCTTTCTGTGGGATGCATGTATGTGTAAGGACATTAAAGGTGCTTCTTCAAGATAAATGTCAGCAGAGTCACAGAGTGAATAATAATTTCAGGATCCTCAAGGTCAGATGTGTGTCCAGGTTCATTGGAACAGAAATGCTTATTGTTGCTGCTGCTAGGAATGATTCTTAATCTCCGCTTCCCTTTCCAAGCATCAAGGAAGTGAGTAAGAGAAAAGCTTGCATGTGCACACCCACTGCTCAGAGAGGAGAGGGACGTCCATGCAGTCTCATCTATCATTTAGGGCAATTATTTTGAGTGCCTTTGAAATGATCCAAGTTTAGGTTTACAGGATCTAACTTAGGGGGGAAATGGCAAAGAAAAAAAGTAAGAAAATCCCCAGACATGGCATGCTGATGTCCCTGAAAAGCAATTTATGGAAAAAAGGAAAAAAATAGCAACAGAAATTAATAGACACTTAAGCATCTTTGGTATGTCCTTTTACATATATGGTGAGAAATGAACTAACTGGAAACACAAGAAAATAAAATATAAAGAAAGACACAGAGGAGTACTAGCCTAGACGGTAGTTAGGAGGGTAGAAACCCCTTAGTACATGGCGAGACACCTAAGGAAGGAGGTCCTTCCCTATCATTGGACTAAGGGAAGGTCATGGGGGAGAATAGAGAAGGAGGGTGGGACTGGGAGGAAATGACGGAGGGGCTACAGCTGGCATACAAAGTGAATATATATACATACAAAGTGAATATATATTATATATAAATATAAGTGAATATATATTACACACAATAATAATGTTTATTAATTTATTTTTATTATTTACAGCCATATATATATATATATATATATATATATGGCTGTCAAGTGAGTCCCTATACAAGGCATTTCCCCCATCCCTTAGTAGAGAACCCCATGAAGCCTAAGCTGCCCATCTGTTACATCTTTGTAGGGGCCCTAGGTCTAGTTCACACATGGTCCTTGGATTGTGCTTCAGCTTCATCAGTCCCCTCTGGGCCCTGGTTATTTGGCTCTGATTGTCTCCCTGTGGAATTCCTGTCACCTCCAGGTCCTTTTCTCTTTCCTCCCACTTTTCCACAAGACTCCCTATACATCGCCCAATGTTAGGCTGTGAATCTTGGCTCTGTCAGGCTCCTGTCTGCCACCTTAAAAGAGTATCATTCATAGTGTCAGGGGATGGCACTTTCCATAAAGATAGAGCAGATAGAGCAGAGACTGAGGAAATGCCCAACCAATGCCTGGCCCTCCCAATCCTGCACTCCCTTTCTCTTCCCATGGCCCTCCACAAGTCCACTGATAGGGGAGGTCCTACTCCCCTTCCCTCTAATCCTAGCCTATCATGTCTCATCAGGACTGGTTGCACAGTATTCCTCTGTGGCCTGGTAAGGCGTCTCCCCAACCAGGGGGGAGGTGATCAAATAGCCAGTCTCTGAGTTCATGTCAGAGACAGTCCCTGTTCCCATTACTGGGGAACCCACTTGGACAACTGAGCCACCATGGGCTACATCTATGCAGGGTTCTAGGTTATCTCCATGCATGGCCCTTAGTTGGAATATTAGTCTCAGAAAAGACCACTGTGGCCAGATTTTTTGGTTCTGTTGCCTCTCCTTGTGGAGCTCCTGTCCTTTCCAGGTCTTTGTATCTACCTTCTTTTATAAGATTCTCTGCACTCTGCCCAAAGTTTGGCTATGAGTCTCAGCATCTGCTTCAATATCATGCTGGGTAGAGTCTTTCAGAGGCCCTTTGTGATAGGTTCCTGTCCTGCTCCCTTTTTTTCCTCCCTTTTCTAATGTCCATCCCATTTGCCTTTCTGAGTGAGGATCGATCATCTTACCATGGGTCCTCCTTCTTACTTAGCTTCTTTAGCTGTACAGCTTTTAGTATGTTTATCCTATATTATATGTTTAATATCCATTTATGAGTGAGTATATACCATGTGTGTCTTTCTGTTTCTGGGATACTTCATTCAGGAGGAAAAAGACATAACTTTTAAGTTTTTAAGGCCTGGCTGACCCTCTGGGATTTTAGCATCCTTCCCACTCCCCATGTTGGATTTTCTTGCTTTTGACTCTGTGATTCCTCTTGCCTCCTTGATCTATTGATTCTATAGAAACTTTTCATTGTGTTCCCCACCAATTAGCATAGTCTCTGGCACACTATAAAATGTAGTAAATATTTAATAAGAATTTTATTTTTGTTATGAACTATGAATAAATTAATATTGATCTTTACAGCAAGGTAAGACCTATATGAACCCCATCATTTAAAATAAGGTAACACATGTTCAAAGACTTTAAAAATCTTGACCTTTTCTACATAGTCTGAGTGAAGCTTATAAATTTGGACCTATGATCCCTGATACCTGAGGTTATACATATTTCTGCTAGCCTTTGTTCTCAACTATTAATTGAATGGAACCTCTGGCATTTGCTGCATTAAGACATCTGACTTTTAGGAAACTTATTTTAAGTGAATAAGATTCTAATTTTTCCCTTAATTTATAGTCGCTTCCCAAAGAGCCATGTTATTTTTTAGCAGTTGCTTAGCATTTAAGGCCAGAAATGAATAAACAATAAATTACATCGCAAACTGATGAGACCTGATAAACTAGGGTCAGATGGAAGGGGAGGAAGACCTCCCCTACTAGTGGACTTAGAGAGGGGCAAGGAGGAGATGAGGGAAAGAGGGTGGGATTGGAAGGGAATGAGGGAGCTATGGCTGGGATACAAAGTAAATAACCTGTAATTGATATAAAAATTATAAAAAATTTGCATCCCAAAAAGATGGTATATTTTAAGGTAGAATCTTTTTTGTTGTTATGTAGAAAAATCTGTTCATTTAACTGTCTGTAAAGATTGCTGTTTCTTGCTCTTCTAACAAATGGCAGCAGGGTTCTTTTATAAGAGCAATCTACATGTATCTTTTATAGCTCTATTAAAAGTACAAATAACAGGTATTGATTACTCCCACACTGACCAAAAGACAAGCTGACTTTGAGAGAGGCTGCTGGTACCTAGTTACTTTATCGCCATGGGAAACACTCTGGGTCATGCATAAGCTGTAGGCACCTGTGTCTCTCATTCTTATATATTTATAGACAGCTGTGATTTTTTTGTGGTAAAATATAATCCACAAGTATATATGGGTCTCAGATCAGTGTGAATCAGGCAAAGGCCAAGAAATATGTTTCCTGAAGGTTCTACATGGAATGCTTCTATAGGAATGGAGCAATCTGTTGGTTTCTGCCTATTATGGATATAATACAGTGGACTTATATAATACAAGGAGGTGGACACTTCAGTTTTTATTTGTAGATAAATTTTTACTCTTTGATGAGGGTGTCACTTGGCCACATGTGACTCATGAACTTAATCCTGATATGGGTTTCTACCATGTTCTGGTAGACATTTCTTTAGCCTTGTTTTATATATCAAATTTTTATTCACATTCTTCTAACAGTTCTAAAGTTAGGAAGAGAAAAACACAGGTTTTCTCTAATTGTCTAGCTAGATAAGAGAAATCTGGAAATGAGCAAGGAACCCTGTTTCCAGTAACATTGACTCTACCTACAACATTTCTTAATTTTTTTCTTTGTAATCTCCTATAAACTTTATCATGATCATAGTGTGTGTGTGTGTGTGTGTGTGTGTGTGTGTGTATGTACACCACAATTTTTTTTTTACTAAATTTGGTAGAACAAAATTTTAGTTGCTAATGGCCTGCAGTAAAACAAAGTAGCAATTTAATCATAATCCCATAACTTGTGGAAAAGTGACTTTTGTCCTCACCGTGTAAAGAGCTTCTGTTATCATTGAATTCCCACTGGAATTACTAGTGTTACTTGAAGTTGTCATTGTATGAAGCCTTTGTCTAGAGATGTGGAAACTGTCCCTTTACCAGCTTGTTCTACAGAGGCAACCAGGATACATTGCCCATCAAATTCATTCTTTTTTTTAAATTAAATTTTTATTTTCTTATATTAATTACAGTGTATTTATATTGTATCCAGCTGTAGCCCCCTCCCTCATTCCCTCCCTCATCTCCTCCCTGTCATTTTCTAAGTCCAGTGAGAGGGTTGGTCTCCTCTCCTTCCATCTGACCCTAGCTTACCAGGTCTCACTAGGACTGGCTGCAATGTCCTCCTCAGTAGCCTACCTAGGCTGCTCCTCCCACAGGGATTGGGGAGGTCAAATCACTAGTCACAGAGTTCATGCCAGAAATAGTCTCTGTTCCCATTACTGGGGTACCCACTTGGATACTGAGCTGCCATGGGCTACATCTGAGCAGGGGTTCTAGGTTATATCCATGCATGGTCTTTGGTTGGAGAAACAGTCTCAGACAAGCCCCTGTGACCAGATATATTTATATTTAGTCCTTGTGGAGCTCCTGTCCTCTCCAGGTCTTACTAACTCCCTCTTCTTTCATAGGATTCCCTGCACTCTGCCCAACATTTGGCCATGGTTCTCAGCATCTGCTTTGATACACTGCTAGGTAGAGTCTTTCAGAGGCCCTCTACAGTAGGCTCCTGTCCTGCTTCTCGTTTTCCCCTACTAGTAATGTCCATCCCATTTGTCCTTCTAAGTAAGGATTGATCTTACCCAGGTCTTCCTTCTTGTTTAGCTCCTTTAGGTGTACAGATTTTAGTATGTTTATCCTATCTTATAGGTCTACTATCTATTTATAAGTGAGTATAGACAGTGTGTGTATTTTTGCTTCTGGGATACCTCATTCGGGATGATCTTCTCCAGTTCCCACCATTTGCCTGCAAATTTCATGATTTCTTTGTTTTTTATTGCTGAGTAGTATTCTGTTGTGTAAATGTACCACACTTTCTGTATCCATTCCCCAATGTTTCCTGATTCATCAAATTCTTTCTTTCTTAAACACTATGTTTTTACACCAATGAATATTTTAAGTGTTCTTCAATAATAGATTTTGGCAAAGACTCTACATTGTCACCTCTGATAACTAGATATTACTTTTTAGATTGATTTCTAGAATTTCTGTATGCTTAGTCATCTGCCCTTACCATCTACTATAAAAGCTTACTATAAATCCTTAAGTATTTTGTACTTGCTTACTGTGTTTTGACATTTTTTTGAAAGTATGTACCACAAAATATCCCACAGTTCTGAAGAAAGCACAAAGAATAAAAAACATAAAGTACAATTAAACTTCAAAGCCAGTCTGTTCTTGAATATAAGTTTTCCAGTTGCAATGGGAAATAAATAAACCCAACATATCTAGGAGGATAATCAATCAAATGTTGCAGCCCTGTTGGAAATCAGTTCTTTGTAAATGGGAGTTTTTCCTGGACTTTGAATTGAAAGTCCTTTATATTAGTAGAGTCTTTTGTGCTGTGGTGTGAATGAGAAGTCCCTGAAAAAAAGCTATGCCTATACTAAAGGGTCTACAGATTGTTTGAACTTTCACGATAAGGTTTAATATAATCAGCATAAACAGGCAGCATAGTCAGGTTTATATAATATCATGCCGACATTGACATATAAATATCATATGAGATTTATCAAAATTAAACTTGTTTATTTCAACTTAGTTTTCTCAATTTTAATGCTGTATTTACTTTTGCTAGATCATAAAACAATTAAGCTATAAGTTCTCAATTTAAATGGGTTAAAATCTTTGAGGCCAGAGCAGTGATTCAATGGTTAGGAGAACTGGCTGCTCTTACAGAGGATGTAGGTCTAATTCCTTTAGACCCAAGGCAGCTTACAGGCTTCTCTAAGTCAACTCTCATTGGATTCAGCATCCTCTTTGGGTTTCTGTGGGCACAAGGTGTGCACACTGTGCACAGGCCTTCAGACAAAGCATTCATACATAAATTAAATCAATAACAGTTGTTAAATAAAAATAATGTTTGAGAACTGCAACAGAGTTAGGAATCCTCATTACACTTGTCTTTTATTAACATTGCTCTTAAAAATTGAAATTCAATACAATTTATATGCTTCATTCAGATATGTTAAAAGTTGCTTGTAATAGTGGAAATTTTGAAGTATCTTCCTAGCAGTATATTATCCTGTCCTCACACCCCACCCCTTCATTAATGTAATTAATAGGCTACTTCAACTTCAGTGTGACTCATTAAGGTTGTTGATATTAAACTATTGTATATATGTGTATATATATTTATATTCACACACATATATTCATTACATATAACTTATGTATTACGTAGAGATGTACAGGTATATGTGCTTACATGAATATATTTTTCTTCCTTTTTGCCAAATTCACATAATATCTCATAAATACGTATTATTCAGTCAAGATTCATTATGTAGATAATTACATCATCAGTAGAATGTTTGATGCTGCATTTCCTATAGAAAAAGAATATATATGTATATACATGTCCACATATAACTATATATACGTGTATATCTCTAAGTAATACATAAGTTATATATTAAACATTCCACACATTATATGTATATTTATGTAGCTGTATCTGTACACTCTTTATGTGTGCTAAAATACACAATTACACCATTAAGTATATTATGTATTAGCAGAAAGAATACCTATTAAAACAAAAACCAAAACGAAGAGATAATAATTGTTTTCTCCAAGCAACCATTCCTGTGGTTTCTTACTAGAAACCTACCTCATATTTATCTTCTTTTTCCTTGCCAAATTACCATCATATCTCCTAAATACGTAGAGTTCAGTCAAGATTCATTATAGTGATAATTACATTGCCAGTAGGCTTTTTGATGTTGCATTGTCTATACAAAATAGAAACAGATTTCATAGAAATATCACTAAAGCTGTTAACTACAGGATTAAAAAATCAAGAGGCAATCAAAGCATGAACTTTATTATCAATAACTCTGAATAGTTTCAGAAATGACTTGCATATGAAACATACTTTTAGGAAATCATTGGCAATAGAAATTTCTGCTACAAGACAGAGAATGTTGTGAGTAAAATCCATGCAGATCACTGCAGATGATTGCTTAGATTCCTCATTATCATCTTTAAAACTCATCCCTAAATCACTTTAAAATTATTACACAGATAAAAAGAATCATCTTCAGATTTCTGTCCTGACTTGAGGGTATATGACTAATAGGTCATTATTTGAATGGCAACACATACAATGCCTTTTTAATTTTTTTTTCAAAATGAGGCATTTCTTTGGTTCTTCAAGAGTAATAGCTGTTAAATTGTCAATTTAGGAACATTAGAACTCATTGTACTTTACAGTCATTTAAAAGAAAAAAAACTTTAAATATTCAGATTTTCAACTACATATTGGTTGACACTAACATTTGTCTTCATTTCAGATTTCCAGCTGAGAACCATCAGTGTAATGGCTGAAAGACATTAGCTCATCTAGTGTTCTCAAGGCTGTGGCATGCCTTTATCCTCCTAAAGCATTTCCTTGAAACCTTTAGATTCATATTATTGTTTGGGACAGACTTTTCGACTCTTCTAAGATTTTAGAAAACGCAGGCTGGAAAAAAAATTGACTTTGGGGGTTCACAAAACCACACTGTAGCCAATTCTTAAAACGATACAAGGGAAAGCAAAAGATAAGTATGGTAACTATACATACATTATAAGAGTTTTTTTCTCATGAATATAACTTAAAATACTATTAGATATAATAAGATGAACCAAAAATGCTCTTAAAATGCTCATAATTTAAAAAGTGAAAAGGATCTACTGTATAAAACATAACAACTTTACAAATACCAGTCTTTGATTAGGAGTTGAAAATGGGTCTGAAGAAATGCCTAAGCCCTTGAGAGAGCACCAATTGCTCTTGCAGAGGACATAAGTTCAGTACTCTGCACTGACATGGAAGCCCACAATCTCCTCTAACTCCAAGTTCCAGAAGATTGAACACTCACTTCTAACATCTAAGGACAGCAGGTACACATTTGGTGTACACACATGAAAGCACTCATAAAATAAATAATAATAATGGTTATTATTATTAATACAAATAAGTAAGGGTTAAGGGTGTCTCCAAGGCGAAACAATTATCATTTCACTGCTAACATAATTAACAACTAGTCATCATAATTTTGTGAGAGTAAACCACTGACTTTTTAGAACTAAAGCACCCTGAGATATTTTAACACATTAGTCATTACCATTCACAGATTTCAAACCCAGACACAGAAACTGGACATTCACCTTCAAATATTCATTTGTAGTTTTGACACAATACATTCCCCATCAGAGAGTTCATAAATTTCTTTTTTAAAGCTGTTAGTACTTTATAGCAGATAAAACTAATAGTAGCACAGATATCTACATTTTCCTAAATCTCATCTTTTTAAATTTATTTATTTATTTATTTATTTTTTACAGTTCGTTCACCTTATGGCCCATAGATTTCTTAATAAAAACTACAGATAGTATGTCAGTTAGGGACAAGAACACCACACTTCCTGACTGTCCCTCTGCCATCTATAATCATTTTATTGTAGTTCATTAAACCATGGCTCCCTCTCTGTTTTTGTTTTCTGATATCTCCTAACTCTCTTTCTTTCTCCTTTTCTTTCCTCCCTACTTGATTCTCTCTCCTACTCTGTCCTCAACATGGTTGTATTGTATGTGATTGATTTTTATTAGACATTTGACTAGAATGTCACTTGAAGGTTAATATACAAAATCTTATAAAATGCTGTTATCCTACAATACATATAACCATAGATAATCACAAATTTCTTTCCCCAGTGCAAAGAATGACATCTAATATATTTCATTTACTGCACTGTAACTATTTAACCAGTCGTTAGACACAGGTGCTACACAAAATTTCTACTTTAATACAATATTAAACTTTAAAAATATACTTGGTTAGACTGACATTGATTGATGAGTTACTTGCATAGATTATGCCTTTGTCCCAAAGTCATTTCATTATTGGAAGAAATGGGTAACTTGAACTGAGATAGAAAGAAATTAGATGCAGCTTGGCACAAAATTATTGTCCGAGGGGATCAGTAGAGGCTATTAAATATATCTTTGAAATGATGAGCTGTTAGACCCATTAAGTGTTTTGACTGACATATGAAAATGTAGTGCAGTGGAAGGCTGAAGTTGTTAACTCTATTGATTTCACATCTAATACTGGTCTTTGAATATTTGTGAGTATTCCTTTGCAGTTTATCTCTTCTTTGCAGCTCACATGCACATATTACCTATGTGATACCATATAAATTATATTTCAACATATTTTCTAGATAAGCACCTGGATACAAGCATTACTGTTTTGCATACATTTTCATATATGTATAAATATACACACATAATTCACAATAAACAATATATTATACACACACACACACACACATATATATATATATATATATATATATATATATATATATATATATAAACAGCACTATATGTCAAAAGAAAAATGCTGCAAAATTCTTCCACCTGAAGTTATAGCACTTTTATGAAGAATAAACACTTAAAACCCAACTGAATCCTGGAGTCTTGACACTAGGGAATGAGCTATTTAGAAGAACATTTTAAAGGTAGTATTTAACTCTTAAACAGAATTTTGGAATTTTGATGAAGGTAGGTTTAATTAGTATTAATCTCTGATATATAAAAATATTCAGATATATAGGACTGTGATGTTTTAATTTTAATATATGAGAATGTTAATAATATTCTTCCCATATTACGAAATGATAAATAATATTTTAAGATAAAAGTCAGTATTGAGACTTCACCCAGCAAAGAAATTGTTTTCCATTATCTGATAGTGAGTAAAACACTTGAAACAAATGCTCTGAGTAGTCCTTGGCACTTCTGGTGTCTGTTATATCTGCTTGGAATTCTCCTGAAAATCCATGCCCATGTCTTCCCTGAATAGTGTCCAATGACCATTAGCAATATAGACAAATACAACTGATGAATAAATAATGAGGGTTGGCACAGCCCATGCTAACTTGGTCCAAACTAGGGTAGTAACAACCTGATGTTCTGTAATCAACAGCATTTAAGTGACATAAATATCAATTACAAAGTACACATGCTCACATGGATACATAGTCAAACCTTATTCTCATTATCTTTCTACAAACATCAGTGATCACTTGTAATAACTAATTATTTGTATTGTCTAATCAAAAATGACTA
>CM053764.1:53383557-53401714 GCA_028658305.1 Pachyuromys duprasi
TGTTTCTTTCTGCTTTTGAGATACCTCACTCAGTATGATAGTTTCCAGGTCCCACCATTTGCCTGCGAATTTCATGATTTCCTCCTTTTTAATTGCTGAATAGTATTCCATTGTGTAAAAGTACCACAATTTCTGTATCCATTCCTCAACTGAGGGACATCTGGGTTGTTTCCAGGTATATGCCAATCATGTTTCTCTTGATATTTTTATTCCATTAAATGTGGAGGATAATCTTATGTCTACCTATACATTTCTAGTAACTTGTGAAATGTGTTGTATTAATTAGACAGTTTTGCAAAAAGTTTTTGCATAGGTTTTACATACATGCAAATTGTAGGATTTTCCACTTTGGGGACTACTGATTTATTATGTAAAAATATATATAAATGGGTCTGCATTTTAAAGAGGGTAATAGCTTAAAGAAACCAACTTGTGGAATTTATACAGGCAGAGAGAAGATGTATATAACAAAATCAGATGTGAGAAATTTAGTTTCTAAATTCATTATCCTGATGATTTTCCAGGTTTGCTAATTTGCTTGTACATTCCTTTATCCAGATCAGTTGCCACTTATAGTTTAGCTCGTTTTAACATTCTTCTGGATACAGGTATACTTTTTCATTCAATTTCCTTTCTATAGTATGCCATTGGTTATAATGACTGGCATCTCTGACATATTCAAATTATTTAACTTTAGGTACTATGTAGTTATGTTTTCCAAAATGTTTTCTTGAGATACTTGAATCAAATGGTCAATATTTACTGCTCTTAATAAACTTAATTATTTGCAGATCTATATCCAACAGCAAAAAGAAAATTTCACAAGCTAACTAAGTATAGTTCTATGCTCATTACTAGTTATAATTCATATTTATGGGTACTTTCTAGTGAATGCCATCATCCACTTTCCAGATCATTTCTATAATGATTACTTCCTAATAAAGTTCAAAATCAAGTTCAAAGAAAGTATCAGAAAAGCTAGGTGTGTGATATATAGCTGTAGTTCCAGATAAAGAGATGGGACCTTGAAGTTGGCAAGTTTTGGGTCATCCTACATACACAGGGAGGCCCTCAAATGACCAAAGAAGCAGCAAGGACAATAACAACAAAAATGGCAGCAGCCTTTTGATCTAGGAAGTAAATAAGTGGAATTTAGTATAGAAATATTTCTCATTTTGTGACAAATATTACACATTAGTATGTTTTTCAAAGGGTATACATTAAATCATGAGCTACTTTGGTCAATGAATATATGAGCACAACAGCATGCATTACTCAGAGATAATTTCAAATGCCTCTGTTACTGAGGTGCTTTTAAGAAACATTAAAATCTGATCTATCCTCATCTTATGTATATAAATCCCTAGGTTTTACCATATTGAGAGAAATCTCTGATACCCTCTCCTCAGCTTAGTGATATGCTGTTGGTGATATCTTCACATTTTGAAGATAAACATGTCCTCCCTCTATACAACTATGAAAGATGAAAAAGAGCCATGAAGGTGTGTGCTATGTTCACGTCCACCGAGCATCTGATCCTATCTATTGTTGACTGGTAACTGAAATCCTAAAAAAGAATTTTCTACTTGCCCTCCAACAAGATCAGTCAGTATTCAGTGAATGGAAATTAAGAGAGTTTTCTATTGTAGAAAATTTACAAAATAAATCAACACCATCAAAGTAAAAACTTTGGGAGTTTTGTTGTATCAATTATCAACATTTAACAAAAAGTAATTGTGATGCCTCTAAGGTTGTGATCATACCTGTTGATATCAGTTTGTTTTTGGAGAATTGGAAATTGGAAATTAACTACTATTAAAAAAACTTAAAGTGACATTTGAAAATATCACATTGCTTACAGAAACAGACCCCTTATCAAATTAATATTAAATTAAACCACTTTGGTCTTCCTCCAAAATTTAGTTATCAGAAGTGGCTACAGATTCAAACTACAACTGAGATGATTTCCAATCTGAGAAATTTCAGTTGCATCAAATATGTTAGTTATACACAGACAAATTAAATAAAACTATTTTAACCTATGCTTCTATTTAAATACTGAAAATGACCAATTTGTATCTGAAGTTCTAAAATTAAAAAAAGTTATTGCTACCTCATAACATTACAACTATCAAAAGTGAGCTGTATATGTTCCTTTTAACATTAATGTTTAAAAGACAATGCAACCAATCCTGATGAGACCTGATAGGCTAGGGTCAGATGGAAGGGGAGGAGGACCTCCTCTATCAGCCAACTGGGGGAGGGGCATGTGAGGAGAAAGGGAGGGATGAGGCTACAGCTGGGATACAAAGTGAATACATTATAATAAACATATAAAAATTAAATACAAGAAAAAATAACAACATAGCTAAAAAATCCCCAAAAGAAAATAAACTGGTCTTATATTAAAATAATCTATGGGCCAACAGTATTGTGGAAACTGCTTGCTTCTATTTCATACAAGTTTAATTATAAACTAAAAAATGAGCACACATATCCTTCTCTTCACTCTCCAGGAGACAATAATGATTGCATTATAGGAATTAAGCAACCCAGGTGTCTGTTACAATGATATATTCTACCATAAAACCTTGTAGATCCTGAAAATCACAGTATGATAATCCTTAAAGGCTACTCTAGAAAATCCCCCCCCCTGTGTTTTCATGGGTTCTGCCAGGAAAGTTATCACAGAGCTGTAATTAGATGGCAGTATTTGCTATCACAGCTGGTACTCTTTTGCAAAATAAGTTTTGGGGGCTTCGTAGATGGAAAATTCACTGACCCAGCCCATGAGACAAAAATAAATGAGTATTTATTTATCTACTCTCTAGGAATATTGAGAAGGGCCACCTGCTTGCATTATCTTTCTGAACTTTCATTATATAATTTCTCTTTTCATTAATGGGCTGTAATTTCTTTTGTAAACCTTTGGCAGTAACCTTCACACCTTATTGATTTCTTTCAGTGCCAAGCGCTCCACCTCAGAACATCTCACTGGAAGTGGTTAATTCGAGGGTAAGTCAGCCAATAGTTATTACTGTGTTACCTCTTACGCACATATTCTGCTCTCCATACTGCTAAGTAAGTCCTGGATGTTGGCCTGTGTAAAGGAATGTTCTGGAGCAACACAGTTAGTGGTATTTGGTTGCACATGTTCATTGAACAAACGGACATACTGTAAAGAACATTTAAAGAGTTTTAAATTTATTATTGTTGTTATTGTTGTTGTTAATTACATTTTTTTCACTTTGTATCCTAGCTATAGCCCCCTCCTCATCTCCTCCTGGTACCACACTCCCTCTCTCTTGACCCCCTAGTCCACTGATAGGGGAGGTCCTCCTCCCCTACTATATGACTCTAGCCTATCAGGTCTCATCAGGATAGCATGGATGTTCTTTTGCTGTGGCCTAGTAAGGCCACCTTATCAGGGGGAGGAGATCAAAGAGCAGTCAGCTGAGTTCATGCCAGAGACCGCCCCTGCTAACCTTACTATGGAGTCCCCACAGAGACAGAGCTGCCCATGAGATATATCTGAGCAGGAGTTCTAGGTCCTCTCCGTACTTGGAAATTCATACAATATATTCTAACAACTGTTTTCCCTCACACATTTCCTCCCATATTCTTCCCACTTCACCTCACCAACCATCCTACTCCATGCCTTCTTTCTCTCTCTCTCTGTCCTTAGAATAAAACAAGGAAATAAAAAAGCAAACAAACAAAATTTAAAAGAATAAATAAAATAGTGAAAAAGGATAAAACACACACACAGAAACCACACACAAAGGAAACCTGTAAAAGTACAAATTGGAAACTCCAATATACAAGCAAAAGAACAGCGAGGAAAGAAAAGATATTCAACAAAACAATAGCAGCCAAAAAAACAAAAACAAACAAACAAAAAAACCTACAAAAACACAACTGAGTTTTGCTGTGGTCATGTACTCCTGGGCGCAAGCTTATATACTTAATAAGAGTCCAGTGAAGAAAATGATTATTTTTTTCTATGTAAGCAGGTGTGTTTTGGAAAAAAAAAAACACCCTACTTAAGACCAAGAGCTTATGTTCATATTCCATTCTCAGAGATGGGATGTTTTCTAGTTTAGACCTGTGAAGGCCCTGTGTGGGTTCTTATTTGTGTAAGTCCTATAGTGTCTGAAAGAGATTTTCTCTAACACCTTTTCTATGTAATTCTGAATGGCTCCTTGTTCCCTGAGGGGAGGTATTTGATGAAAACATCCCATTTAAAATTGAGTACTTTGAGGACTCTCGGTCTCCACACACTATCTAGTTGAAATTCTTTGTATTACTTCCCATCTCCAGAAGGAGAATGCTTCTCTGATGATTGGCTGAGTGAGAGACTGATCCATGTGTATAGCAGAAAGTCCACAGGAGTCATTTCATTGCTATGTTCTTTTAGTAGGACAATAGTATTTGAGTTTCTTCTAGATCCATAACCTATCTAGTCTCAGATTCATGGACACCTGAGTAGTGTCAAAGATGGGTTCCATCTCATAGTGTAGGCCTTAAGTCCAATCAGATAATTGTCGGTTATGCTCCAAAATATGTGCCACAGTTACGCTAGTGTGTTATTCAGATAACTCAGCAGTGTAGATCAAGAGTTTAGATCAGGTTTGGTGTTTATTTATTGTCTATGGTAGTCATGCAGAGTACCTACCATTATCATGAACACTAGCCAGTGTGACTGTGTGAGTGTGTGCGCCTGTATGCGTGTGCACGTAAATGTGTGTTGGCGAGGGGGTTCTAGGTAGGCATTAGCTCAACTTCTGCATGCTCAGTGAGATATATAGGTATTTTCTTCAGCAATAGGGCATTGTCATTAGTTTCTGGAGAGAAACCGATAGCTTTGGCAATAGGTTGAGTTGCTTGACGGTTACATATGACCCCTTTTGTCTCAATTATATGTGACCCATATTAGTTATCACTTGGGGCATTGTTTCCTTAATTATTTGGTGACTTTATTTACATTTCCTTGATTTATTTGTCTATATTTGGGAGTATCTACAGGACTAGTTTATCATATGACCCCTCAAATAACCTTTAGTGTTAGCTGTCCTTCCCCATGTTCTCGCCCCTAATCCCCTCTTCTCTCTGATCTGTTTAATCCTCTTGTTACAGACTCCCAATTTCTTTCTAACTATATATTCTATTTTCACCTTCAGGGATGATACTTCACTCGCTCTCAGTTCTTTACTCTATATGTAACCTTTATGGCTATTTTGATTGTAATATGACTGACAAAGGCTTAAATGCTTACATCCATGTATAAGAGAATATATACTATATTTGTTATTTTGGATCTGGGTCACACTGTCTATTATTTTTCCTTTTAGTTTAATCCATTTATCTGAGAGTTTTGTGATTTTTAACAGCATTCATCTATTGAGAATTACCTTGATAATTTCCAATTTCTGGTTATTATGAATAGAACAGAAGGAACAAGGTTGAGCAAGTGACTCTGTAGCAGAATATAGAGTTCTTTGGGTTTATACCAAAACTTATATAGCAGAGCTATGAGTTAAATATATTTCCAGATTCCTGAGGAACTACTACACTGATTTTGATAATGGCTTTAAAAATTTTTTACATCCAACTAGAAATGGGTAGGTATCCTCCTTTCTCCACATTCTTGCCAGCATAAGCAAAATAGTTTTTGAAGAATATCTTAGATGAGCTTTTTAAAAAATTATTTATTTATTTATTAATCTTTCTATCCCAGCTGGAGCTACCTCCTTCAGCCTCTTCCAAATCTACCCACCCTCCCTCTTTTCCTCCCATGCCTCTTCCCAATTCCACTGATAGGGGAGGTCCTTCTCCCCTTGCCTCTGTCACCAGCGTTTCAAGTCTCATTAGGACTGGCTGAATTATCTTCCTCTGTTCCTGGGAAGGCTGTTCCCACCTCAAGTGAAGGTGATCAAAGGGCCAGCCACTGAGTTCATGTCAAAGACCGTACCTGTTCCCATTACTAGGAAACCCACTTGGACACTGTACTTCCATGGGCTATATCTGTGCAGGAGCTCTAGGTTATCTTCATGCATGGTCCTTGGTTAGAGTATCAGTCTCTGAAAAGACCACTCTGCCCAGAATTTTTTGTTCTGTTGCTCTCCTTGTAGAGCTCCTGTCCCTTCCAGGTCTTTCTACCTCCTCCTTATTTCATAAGATTCCTTGCACTCTGCCCAAAGTTTGGCTATGATTCTCAGCATCTACATTGATACCTTGCTGGGTAGTCTTTCAGAGGCCCTCTGTGGTAGGCTCCTGTTCTGTTCCCTGTTTTGCCCCTCTTCTGTTGTTGTTCATCCCGTTTGCTTTTCTGAGTAAAGATTGATCATCTTACCCAGAGTTCTCCTTCTTGCTTAGCTTCTCAGATTTTAGTATGTTTATCCTATATTATATGTCTAATATCCACTTATAAGTCAATATATACCCTGTGTGTCTTTCTGCTTCTGAGTTACCTCACTTAGGATGATCTTTTCTAGTTCCCACCATTTGCCTGCACATTTCATGATTTCCTTGTTTTTAATTGGTGACTAGTATTCCATTGTGCAAATGTACCACAATTTCTGTATCCATTCCTCAGTTGAGGGACATCTAGGTTGTTTCAAGATTCCGGCTATTCTAACCATTTGCACATGGTTGAGAAAATGTCTTTGTTGTATACTTGAGCACCTTTTGGATATATGCCTAGGAGTGGTATAGCTGGATCTTGAGGAAGCAATATTCCTAATTGTCTGAGAAAGCACCAGATTGATTTCCAAAGTGGTTATATAATTTTACATTCCCACCAGCAATGGAGGAGCGTTCCCTTTCTCCACATCTTCTCTAGCATGTGTTGTCACTTGAGTTTTTATCTTAGCCATTCTGATGGATGTAAGGTGAAACCTCAGGGTTATTTTGATTTGCATCTCCCTGATGAGTAAGGAAGTTGATCATTTGTTTAAGTGTTTCTCTCCATTTGGTATTCCTCTATTGAAAATTCTCTGTTTATCTCTGTACTCCATTTCTTAATTGAATTACTTGGTTTCTTACTGTTTAACTTCTTAAGTTCTTTATATATTCTAGAGGTTAGCCCTCTGTGAGATATAAGGTTAGTGAAGATCCTGTCCAAATCTGTAGGCTGTCATTTTGTACTGATGACAGTGTCCTTTGCTTTACAGAAGCTTTTCAGTTTCATGACAGTTCCATTTATTGATTTTTGATCTTAGAGTCTGTGCTGTTGGTACTCTGTTTAGGAAGTTGTCTTCTGTGCCAATTAGTTCAAGGTTCTTCCCCACTTTTACTTCTAACAGATTTACTGTGTCTGGTTTTATGTTGAGGCATTTGATCCACTTGGACTTATTTTTGTGCAGGGTGGTAAATATGGATCTCTTTGCATCTTTCTACATGTAGACATCCAGTTAGACTAGCACCATTTGTTGAAGATGCTGTTTTTTTTCCATTGTATGGTTTTGGCTTCTTTGTCAAAAATCAAATGGTGTATGTGTTGGCTTATTTCTGGGTCTTCTATTCGATTCCACTGATCCACTATTCTGTGTCTATGTCAGATGATAATGAGCTTTATATATTTATAATTTATACCCTCCTGACTCCATCTCCCATTCGCTCTCCCAAATTCACAATTTCTTCTTTAATTATTACTCCCGTGTATGAATACATATATGTCATTTATTCAGGAATATCAACCAGAGATCAAATATTCTATGTAAGAGTTTGTTTACCCTCACAGATATATGTGCAATTTAGCCCTTATATCTAAGGCTAGGGAAAAATAATGAATAGGGAGCAGAAGCATTTTAGGAGCCATAAGACCAGGACACATATTGCTTGCTAAGTATTGTCTCCTAGGCATAACAGAAGAAATGTGCAAGTAAAATTTCAACAACATGGTTGCCAGAACAAGACCAGTATGGTGACAGTTGTGGATGTTACAATGTATACAGGAGAAATTATATGTGGTCCCACTCCAAACCTAAAAGTGGCCAATTGATGCTGAGCGAAGGGGAATCCGGGAGTTTTTATAAAGTTCCCACAGATCTTCTTATGATGTCTACTATAAGTTAATGACTTTCAGCCATGCTTAAATCTCAATACCTGTATGAATTTTTGATTCATGCAAGCAGAACTTAGCAAAGATTTTATATAATCTTCTAATTGTTCATGTTTCATACACTTAAAAATATTTTTCAGGCTGTTTGTGCATTTAGATTTGATGCATTTTTGCCCTTTCGTTACAACCTTGCTTTTTAGCATATGTACACAGGAAATTTTGACAAAGAGATTAAATTAAATAACAGAATCACTCCTTTTAGAATCATGGTTATATTCTTTCATCACCTGTAATTTAAACTTCATCATACACATTTCTAATGTTCCTTTTTCTGGTTGGCTCTTCAGTCAGAGCTTGCTTTAGCCTTTGCATGAGGTTTAATGAGATTTCTTTTAAACCATACATTTTTTAAAAGAGAGAGGTTTAATAATAGGTTTAAATTAAATGATCCTAGGTATAGTGATAAGGTCTCTGATTTTAATTTAGCTCATGGAAGCTGCCCTTATGGTTGGAATGGTTGATTAGACAGAGAACATGAATAGGTTCAATCCTGCCAGCAGGTGAAGGTACTGTGTAGTTTGAGTTTAGAGACTATAGAATGTTCACTTACATGAAAGTATTCACTGGTATAGGTTTAAATATGTTTGAACTATGTAAGTGTAAGTACTTTAATGTGAGATTTACCACACTGATATGACTAAAGGGAATCAACATTATTGATCATTTTTAATTAGTAACTAACAGTGAAAGTCATTAAAGTGCAGCAATGCTTTGTGCCTGGCAATGTGTTCAGCAATTCAACTATCATTTTAATTCAACTATCATATTATTTCACTTTTGCCTTGCAAACTTGTAAGCACTGTTCATTAAATAAATAACTGTATTATAAACTATGAGCTTTTAAGAAAGGCAATCAAACACCACTATTTCCTAGGATTTATTCATATTTGATAAAAAATAATCAAATCATAAACAATTTAACAATTAACACAAGAGAGTGATAAGTTCATTGAAAAACTTAGACACACCAAACATGACAGGAAATAGCTTCCAGGGTAAAAAAAAAAAAAGGCAACACAGGAGCTAAGACATCAGTAGAAAGTGAGATAGTATTGTGCAAGCCAAGTGTAAAGCATTGCTAGTAAACATAGCTCTTGGTAAAGTGCTTTGATGACAGAATTTGACACAGATTATTCATAGATCTTCTAGAAGGAGAAAGTATGAGAAGAAGAGGCAAGATGGCCTTACACTAGCTAACAGTAGAAAAGTTTTATAGAATTTGGGAACTGTTAACTCTTCTGTGTGCTGATGATGTATATAGTTAAATGAGCATAAAATGACTGTCATGGGCTAAAAATATACATACTGTTTAGAGGCTAAACAGAATGAATGTTGGTTTGGAATTTCTTATAAGTGGACGGAATTAAATGCTAGAGAGAAATTTTACTGTTTTGATCATTTTAGTTATTATAATTACAAATTTGGGAGATATTGCAATTTCTAGAAAAAGGCAATAAATAAGGGAAAACTAAGCATGCAGAAAATAGAATGGAAGAATACAAGTGTTTGATCCTATTTGCAAACAAGATGGCGTAAGATCTAGTAAATAAGGAAGGGTACAATCAGTTCAGTCATGATAAGTGGAGCAAGAGCAGAGGGGAAAGTAGACCCTAGTGTTTTTGAAGATGGAAAGATGACTGGTCCAAAAAGAGGTCATCATCGCAGTATAAAGGATTGCCCAAGAAATTAATGAGTATTTGAAAATGGGGAAAATGGGTCAGTGGTTATCCAAAGTTACAGTGATCAATGCTGATTTTTTTATGCTGCTGTAATTGTTGTGCAATATTGACTGAGCATTAAAGATTATGGTCATACTTAAAACTTAATCAACTTATATTTATTCTTCTTTTCATGACTGGCTGCTTGGTTGCTGGTATGGTGTGGTCAATGAATTGGTGTTTGTTTTTGTTGTTTGGGTTCTTTTTCGCTAAGAGTGTTAAAAGGTTTGATAAACAAGGAGACTCATTCTCTGAGTTTATCTATTGCTCTGAAGGTTTATGTTGATCTCAATTCCATGTTACAACATATTACAAAGAGGCAGTACAGCAATAGGTGTACTGAAAGAAGTAGTCATGTGACATATACAGTCAAGAGCAGAGAGCAGCAGGTAGGCATGCATTGTATTACTCATCTGCTCTCTACTTTTCATTTAGTCCAAAGCCCAGCCTATGAAATAGTGCTTAGGACATATAGGGTTGGTTTGCCTACCTTAACTAACCCAGTTAAGAAAAATATCCAGACATATCCACAATCTAATGGAGTCTAGGCAGCTCCTCATTCAGATTCCCACCCCAGGCAGTTCTACATCATCATCAGCAAGTCAACAATCAAAACTAACCATCATAGTCAAGGCTTTTAAATTGTCTATGAGAGGGAAATTAGGTACAGGGATGCTGCAAGATGACACATAATATAAAATGGTAAGTTCCATGAATTATTTAGTTATCCCTACTCTCCAAAGTCCCTTGAACCTTAAAAAAAGCTCAGTTATACACCCAAAACTACCCAGAGAAATATACTAGAATTCTAGAAATTTTAGAAAAAGGAGCTAAAACTGGGCTGGATTAAATAGGTAATTTGGGGTATAACCTTTGTGTGTGTGTGTATGTGTGTGTGTGTGTGTGTGTGTGTGTGTGTGTGTTTGTATGTGTGTCTGGCAGAGATGGGGGTGCAGGGAAAAAATATCTTGATGCATTGTATACTGGTCTCTATTTCAGCTTTCCTCCGTCCCATGTTTTATCCACCATGATATTCTGCTAAGGCACTGATATGCTGAACCCTCTGAAAGTGTAATACAAAATATATATTTTCTCTACTTAATGTCTAGTATTTTGTCATAAATAAGAGAAAAGTAGTGAATACACCTACCTTACCACTTTGCCCACAATGAACCTATTTAAAAGACTGTGTATCTCAAAATTAAGTATTTCTCTCTGAAAAAAAAAAAACCTACTTGGAAGAACTGCAGTTTGTTAAGAGACCAGAGATAATACCTCAGTAAACCTTAGTAAACTAACTTGAAACTTTTGGGGCATTTCCAAATGTAATTTTTTCTCAATTTAAAGTTATAGAATGCATTTGTTATTACAAGTTTTTAGGCAAAATTTGGATTTACAAAATGAGCCCTTGTTTTAGCCTCCAGGGTTGGCTGACAATCAAATAAAGCCTCTAATTATCTAGCAGTATTATTCTGGAACCATGCAGGAATAGATGCTGAACAGAGAGCAAATGCAAATCATAATGCAAAGTACACATTTTACAATTAACTATTATTAATTTAAATAATAAACAAAACTTAGCTAAGATTACACAAATTTAATGATTATAGAAGTACTGTCAGATAATCATATACCAGTCTAAATATGAGCTATAACTTGAGATTTAAATCTCTTTTCTTTAGCAAGTCTTTTGAGCTTAATATCTTTAAAAAGCACACTATATTTTCTAGTTCCCACCATTTGCCTGCAAATTTCATGATTCCCTTGTTTTTAATAGGTAAATGTACCATCAGTGAGTTAACTCAGAAGCAAAAAGTATACTCACTCATAAGTGGATATTAGCCATATAATATAGGATAAACATACTAAAATCTATACTCCTAAAGAAGCTAAACAACAAGGAAGACCTTAGGGAAGAGGCTCAGTCCTCATTTAGAAGGACAAACGCAATAAACATCAGAAGCAGGAGAAGACAAGGAACAAGATAGGAGCTTACCACAGAGGGATGCGAAAGACTACTGATCAAGACATCGCAGCACAGGCTGAGACTCATAACCAAACTTTGGGCAGACTTCAGGGAATCTTAGGAAAGAAAGGGGAGATAGAAAGATCTGGAGGGGAGAGGTGTTCCAAAAGGATACCAACAGAGCCATAAAATCTGATCCTTGTGGACCCTGAAGAGAATGATACTCCAACCAAAGACAATGCATGGAGAGGACCTAATACCCTCGCTCAGATACAGCCCATAGACTCAGTCTCCAAGTTGATTCCCTAATAAGGGGACCAGGAATTTTCTCTGGCGTGAACTCAGTAGCAGTCTCTTTGATCACCTCTCCTTGGGGTGTACAGCTTTGCCAGGTCACAGAGGAAGACAATGCAGCCAGTCCTCATGAGACCTGCTGGCAAGGGTCAGATAGAAGGGGGGAAGGAACTCCCCTATCAGTAGACTAGGGAAGGGGAATAAGGGGAGAAGGGTGGGATTGGGAGGACGTGAAGGAGGGGGTTACAGCTGGTATACAAAGTGAATAAATTGTAATAAATGATAATAATAAAAAATTGAAAAGAATAAAAGCCCACAGTATGGCACTGGCAAGGTTGGTGCCAAGGTGACTGAATTAGAATTTCAAGAGTTTCAATCTGCCATTCATAAGAAGTTGCAGGTTGTTCTATGCTATAGAGTAGTACATTTTCTCTTAACCCATGCCCAAACAAAGCACCAAACAAAACAAAAAGGATCCCTTCATCACTTAATCTCCCTGAACTTTAAATTTGATATGATATAGAGATTGTGATAGATTTACTTTGATTATATTCCGTATTTCTGTACAGAACTTTATGTCCTTCATTGTTTTTTATCAAAGCTGCCTAAAATGTCACTCTTTCCAATGAAAAGCTCTTCATATAAAATTTATAGCATCTGCTATTGTCATTATGTTTCCCAAGCACTTTTCCTAAAATCTGGTTATGATTCCAATTGGATTTTTCAGATACATTGAAAATTTGGAAGCCTAGGTTATATATACATATAACTTGATAATTTAGTACTTCAAAGGATCAATTATTTCATTACATATCTAATATTACTGCAATGAGGAATAATTAATTTTATATGCTTGATGTACTTAAGTATGTTTTATAGATTAAATGATAACAAATTCCATTTCCTCTTATTTCTTTCTTCCTTTTTTCAAGTTACAATTCAAGTTCTACCCATCAAAGTGTTTCTCAACTTTCAGAAAAATCAACTTGACAGACCTCTTTGCATTTTCCCTGAGGCAGTAGCCATTAAAGAGATAGCTTTCCATTGATAAATTAAAGAGGTATAAACAATAGGAATTAAGGAGGTATAAGCAAATGCCTTCTGATTTTTTAAAAAATGAATTGGGTTTTCTGCTTTCTGTACTTCAAAGAAAACCATATTAAGTTTCATTTAGATGCAAATGCACATAACTTTGTTGTGTTGTCATATTGACACAAGGTAGAGTAATTCTGGAAGAGAAAACGTCTACTGATAAAACCCCCACATGAGATAGGCTTGTGGCAAGCTTTGGTGCATTTTGTTGATTGATGATTTATGAGGGAGAGCCCAGGCCTGGATTGCTGGCCCTAGGTGCCTTTTTTTCAATTATCTATATTTTTATTAATGATAGTTTATTCACTTTGTATCCCCCTTGTATCCTTCTCAATCACCTACTCCCTCCCTCTTCCCCACCTGCGCCCCTCCCCCAGTTCACTGATAAGAGAGGTCCTCATCCCCTTTCCTTTGATCCTAGTCTATCAGGTCTCATCAGGAGTGACTACATTGTCTTCTTCTGTGGCCTGGTAAGGCTGCTCCCCACTCAGGCGGAAGTGATCAAAGAGCAGGCCAATCAGTTCCTGTCAGAGACAGTCCCTGTCCCTATTACTATGAACCCACTTAGATACTGAACTGCCATGGGCTACCTCTGTGCAGGGGTTCCAGGCCATCTCCATGAGTGGTCCTTGGCTGGAATATCAGTCTCAGAAAAGACCCCTGTGCCCAGAGTTTTTGGATCCGTTGCTTTCCTTGTGGAGCTCCTGTCTTGAAAAAAGGCTGAGCAAGCCATGAGGAGCAAGCCTGGAAGCAGCCATCTTACACAGCCTTTGTATCAGCTCCTGCCTCCTGGTTCCTGCTGTTTGAGTACCTGCACTGCCCTCCCTCAGTGGTGAACTGTGATGTGGCACTCTAAGCTGAAATAACCCCTTTCCTCCTCACATTGCTTTTGGCTGTGCTGTTTTATCACAACAGTAGAAACTCTTACTGAGGTGTATGTCTGTCAAATAATATGCCACTTAGGATCAAGGATTCTATTTTTTTATTTAAAAATTTCCAACTTTTATCTTAATTTGAAAGTTTTATCACAGAATTAAAAAATGAAGGAAAAATAGCATTTCTGATATACTCTTGGGTTAATTCTTTAATGGGCTTATTGATTTGTGCATTCATTTTACTTTTGTTTAGTGAATATGCATACAACAGTCAGCATTATTTAGCTCCACCACTTTAATAAGATACTTGTTAGTTCTTGATGACCACACTTTCAAGCAGTAGCTGTTAGTGTGAAATTTAGGAATGATGAATGATGATACCTGGGACTGAGAAACTTTTACAAAATCAGAGACTTCTTTCTTATAATAAAGGAAGCAGTTGGGTGTTCCCTGTCTATTTTTTTTTTTTTTTTGACAAGCCTGGGTGCTTTCTCATTACACTTTACTACAATGTAGTGAAGCTTGTTTTATTTTGTGAAGAAAAAAAAATGGATCAGCAAACCTGATCCTCAGCTACAGGTAACACTGAAAACTATTTGTCACCTGGACTGCCCTGGTACTTGCACTAACAACAGCTGAGCTAGCGGGGGCGTAAGCCACCGGCTCCATTTTGGAAAAGTGAGATCTGGAGTGAGCTGAATTGAAGTTGTCAAACATCAAGGAACCTACCCAACCTTTAAATGACCATCCAAGAAATTTCTGTTCTCAAACAGCAGTACAAATGCTCTAAAGTAGATGTTCTATATATCCTTATATATCTCATGAACGCCATGGCTTTCATCTATCTTTATTATTTTAAAACACACCTTGCTCTAAAATGCAGAAACCAAAATACAATCATCATTCTCTTTGGGACAAAGGTGATATTATATTGCAATCACCCAGTACTAGCTCATAAGTCCTGACTTAAATTATTAGAAGTTTCCGAAACAAAGGCCAGCTTTAAACAGATACATTATTAAAATAATTGCATAAACCCATAGTTAAAGGATGTTGGAAAAGTTTATGTTTTAAACCTACCATTTCATCACAGTTTGATAATATTTCTGCTCTTAGGGATTCTTATATATGCATGGTAGGAAGGCGACACGCATGTCCCGAATTCCTCTTTTAGTGACACCATGCTGTTAGCTTGATTTATATTATTCCATAACTCAACAATTTTTTTCTCCCAGAAGATCAAGTTTTTGATGGCTTTTCCTAAACCACCCCCAAGGGGAATTATGAGGACTGTCAAATTTTAAGCCTCTCCTTCTATTTCCTTAGTAGATTCGGGATACCCTCACAAAATAATCTACATTGTTTGTCTCTTCGTAGTTTTTTTTTTTAAAGAAAAGAATAGCTGGACATTGGATTTATAGACACAGAATGGTAAAGGCATGACAAGAAATGCTGAGTTCTGTATCGTGTGCGCATAAGTCATAAATGTGATAATTAAAGTAAGAATGTTTTGAATAGGAATGCCAATCTTTGGTAGACTTTAATTTACTAAGTGTGAGTCCATGAACTCAGTCCCTAGCCTCTAGAAACAAATAAACAAACAAAAAAAAAAAACAAAACAATAAACTCAGATTTTTTCCACTTTTCTCCTGTTTTCTCTTTTGAGATCTCTTTCCTCAAGCTCTTTTTCTCTCTGTCTCTCTATCTCTGTTTCTGTCTCTCCATCTCTATCTCTCTTCTTCCTTTCCTTCCTCCTCACCCTCTCTTAAAAGCTTCCACATCTTCATTGTTAGTGAATGCTAAGCACCTCTGTAAAATAAATACATCTTCTTACATAATAAAATTGCATTTGACATTAACCTCAGGAAATATATTTATGGGTGTTTTTCTTGCCTACTGTTCCTAACTTGTACTTTTAGATTTAACACTAACATATAATTTTGTTTGTCTGTGAAGTAGAAGAATTGCTCACTGCGTTTATTAATACCTTTATAATGAGTATGAATAATTTCATTAGCAAGAGATTATTTTAGTTGTAAAAATGCAATGATTTGAATTATTTTTATTTATAATGAATAAAGTTTAGTTTCTGTGTGACCCAAGCTATATAATTTAATATGATGTGAACTTTTGCCTGTTATTTGAGTATGTATTCATTCATTCATTTCATTTATTCACTTGTTAAACAGTTCATTATTATGTACATATTGTTAACAATTAGATGATTGAATCCATAACACTTTATAATTAAATAGCCTGAAATTTAGATAATTAAAATGAACTAGCTGAATTGTAGTAACATAATCAAAATAGACTAATCTGTACATTTTATTGATGAGATGAAATGTTTGCCTTGGGAATCTTCACTTAAAAATGACACAATACTTAATTATTCTGCTCAGAATATTTCTCTACAGAAGACCTAACAAAAGGTTTAATTGTCAATCATTTGTCTGATTTCTAAGTATAAATGTCATTTAATTCCCAATGTAGACTTGATTATTATATTTTATACAAGTTTATCTATGTCAATTTTTCTAGAAATACATTTTTAAATTTAGAGTAGTTTCTTCTTTTGTAGAGGGCATAGATGTCAAGAACTTTTCTATAGGATACAACTTTACTGAGTGATGCACACACAGTCAGATGTTACAGGAAGAAACATTCTTATACTGTGACATGTTGGTCTTATGAGAAAGTGGCATTGATGGGAAGCAATGCTCCTTAGCCAAAAGGAAAAGCCTCTGTCATGCTATCATATCACATTTGCTTCAAACTATATAAACACTTTTGCTAGTGTACTAACCTTAGAAAATGTATTTCTCACTATGTCACTTCTGTTTTGAGTGAGTCTTAAGTGGCTACACAGTGTGTAATACAGTAGCTGTCATAATAAACACATGATTAAAGTAGTTTAATGCTGTACTATACACATGCCTGAGTGTGTGAAGTAGACAATAACAGAGAAGATGGAAACAGGAACAATGGAAAGACACTCTCCCACAAGCATGGTCAGCAAGCCTCGGTCGGTCTGCATTTGCAGATAACTGTGTTTAACAATTCAGCAAATGTGAACAATGTGCTCTCATAAATGACTACATACATAGCTCAGCTTAGCAGTTTATATTTGATGAGCTGGCTGTTATGTCACAGACACCCCAAAAGTAATGCCAATTTGTGTATGAAATAGTCTTAAATTTTCAAATGCATGATAATTGAACAAAATCTATTTCATCCTCCTAATGTTAGGTGCTCCATCTAATTAACATTGCCAATTTATTTCATTATACTTTTCTCAGTTTAGAGTCTCCTTTATCCACACTTATTAGAAGTAAACAGAATAATTGACATTTTACCTTGAGGCCAAACCTTTTTTGTCCCCTTTATTGGTACATAAAATATGAACCAAAATACTTAGAAATATCTGATTCTCTGATCACACATTTGATGTTTACATTTCTTTATGTCACTATTTGAAACTCCCATTTGAACTACTCTGAGGACAGATTATTTTTTACAAAGGCAGCTGTTGTGTCACACATATGTCTAACTTGCAGAATATGTGCTCAAAGTTGTATTCCTTTATAACATCTACATTTTCTCATATCTCTGTGGCTTTAAAGAACAGTAGATTGTGAGAATTACACAGCATATCTCTGATGACTTTAAGATGTCAAGCCCTCTGTCTTCTATCAATGTTTTTCTACAAGTTAGATATTCTTAGCTTCCACAAATATTTCTTTGTGCTTGTCAGCTCCCTACTTGACATGTCACCCTCCCTGCACATTTTAGAGTACCCACCTGACTCTGAGACAGGCCCTACAGGCTTATTCTTCATTTACATATTTTCTTATTATTCACATAACCTCCAATTGCATTGATGGTGAGAGTGAACACATTATCTTACTCCGAGCATCTTAAAGCACTAAAGAATGATTCTGGCAGGCTTCAAGTTCTTTCCTTTATTTATGTCAAGCCTTATCATACATACATTAACTGTCTTTTTTTTAAATTTATTTATTTTTGTCTCAATCACAGGTTAGGTACTTTGAATCCCAGGCGTAGCCCCCTCCCTCAGTCCCTCCTACCC
>CM053764.1:53402214-53494005 GCA_028658305.1 Pachyuromys duprasi
TTAGTAATAGGTATTCATTAGGAAGATATTGGTTACCATCATTAGTAATTGATAGGAAGTAAGTATGATGAAGTCCCAAAAAATTGTAGACCTGGTTACAAAAGCATTGTATTAAAGTTGTACAACACAGTTTTGGTTTTGCTTGGTTATCATTAACACACATACATATCAAGTATTTACTGGATTAGACATGTGTATATTATTAACCTTAATTTGTCTTTCGTATTTTCATATCAACATAGGGGTAAAGAATCTACATAGGCAGCACCCTTTCAACTTCACCTTGTTCAATGAATTTTTTAAGTGTTGTCTTCAGCTAAGGAACCTTGCAGTCAGTTCCTGTAGAGAATCCAATAGTCTTGGCAACAGACTGGTTTGTTTGTGAACTCCCATGTTACCCCTCTGGCCAACAACTCAATTAGTTGTAACACATCCTGGGACTGAAAGCTTCATTTGGTGACCAGACATGTTCAGTTGGATCTATGTATTCACTATTACTTGGTGTTTTCAAGTAGAGTGCATTCATACATGTACACATTTTAGGAAGCTTCTCTTGCATTAGATTTCCATAGTACCCCACAAGTGGCCCTTATTTTAACTGAATCTCTTCACTTTTCCTTTCTTTTTTGTTTTTTTTTTAAGTTTTTTTTAAATTTTTTAAATATTAGTTACCATTTATTAACTTTGTATCCCAGCTGTATCTCGCTCCCTCATTCCCTCCCAATCCTACCCTCCCTCCCTCATCCCCTCCCTGCCCCTTTCCAATCCACTGATAGGTGAGGACTTCCTCCCTTCCATCTGACCCTCCTTTATCAGGTATCAGGTGTCTTCATAACTGGCTGCAAAGTCCTCCTCTGTGGCCTAGCAGGGTTCCTCCTCCCTTGGGAGAGGGGTCGGGGGAGAGGGAGGTCAAAGAGCCAGCCATTGAGTTCATGTCAGAAATAGTCCCTGTTCTCCTTACTAGAGTACCCACTTGGATACTGAGCTACCATGGGCCACATACAAGCAGGGGTTCTAGGTTATATCCATACATGGTCCTTGGTTGGAGAAAGAGTCTCATAAAAGACCCCTGTGCCCTGACATATTTGGTCTTTGTGGAGCTCCTGTCCTCTCCTGGGAAAGAATCTTGACCAACCCTATATCTGACAGAAGGCTGATATCCAGAATATATAAAGAACTAAAGAAGTTAAAAAGCAACAAATAAAACAATGCAAATAAAAAATAGGGTGCAAAGCTAAATAGAGAATTCTCAGTAGAATAATACAGAATGGCAGAGAAACACTTAAAAAATGCTCAGCGTCCTTAGCCATCAGAGAGTTGCAAATCAAAACGACCCTGAGATTTCACCCATCAGAATGGCTAAGATCAAAAAGTCAAGTGACAACGCATGCTGGAGAGGTTGTGGAGAAAGGTGAACCCTCCTCCATTGCTGGTGGGAATGCAAACTTGTACAACCACTCTGGAAATCAATCTGGTGCTTCCTCATTTTCCCTTTCTTATCTCCCTCTCCTCTCCCACTCCCACCTGACTCTCCCTTCCCAGAACCCCCATCCATCCAGAAATATCTATTCAATTTCTCTTTCTGTAGGATAAATGCCCACCCCAACATGCCATACTTTATGCCTAACCACTGTGGTTTTATGATGTAGCTTGGTTATCATTGACTTAAAACCTAATACCAACTTGTTAGCAAATACATAACATATTTGTCTTTCATGGTCGAAGTTACCTAATTCTATATTTATCTAGTTCCACCTAATTTACTGAAAATCTATTTTATGATTTCATTTTTAACAGCTCAATAATATTCTATTTTATGTATGTAATACTTTTTCTTTATCCACTCAACTGTTGTAAGCCAATGAGGTTGTTTATTTTATTTGAAGATAAATTTTAATAGAGAAGAAACAAACATGATTGAGCAAGTGTCTCTGTCATAGAATGAAGTATCCTTTGGGTATGTGCCCAAGAGTGGTATAGCTGGATCTTGAGGTAGATAAATTTGCATCTTTCTGAGGAATGGCTGCATTGATTTTTATAGTGGCTGGACAGGTTTGCACTCCCACCAGAAATGGATGAGTGTTCAGTTATATCACATCTTCACCAGCATGAACTGTCACTTGTTTATTGATCATAGACATTTGACAGATGTAAGATGAAATTTCAAAGTATTACATTTCCCTGATGACTAAGGTTGTCGAAGATTTAAATGTTTTTCAGCCATTTGAGTTTCCTCTTTTGAGAATTGTGTTTAGATATGTACTCATTTTTAAAATTTTAATTTATTTATTACAATTTATTCACTTTGTACCCCTGCTGCAGACCCTCCCTCATCTCCTCTCAGTCACACCCACTTTCCCTCTTCTTCCTTTCTGTCCTTTCCTCAGTCTCCTGATAGGGTAGGACCTCCTTCCCTTCTATCTGACCCTAGCTTATCAGGCTGGCTGCACCATCTTCCTCTGTGGCCTGGCAAGGCTGCAACCCACTCCCCAAGGAGAGGTGATCAAAGAGCTGGACACTGAGTTATGTCAGAGACAGCCTTTGTATCCCTTATTAGTGAACCCACTTGGAAACTGAGCAGCCTATTTATTGGCTTCCTTTGAACAAGGGTCTAGTGAAACTGAAAAGCTTCTATAAAGCAAAGGACACTGTCATCAGAACAAAATGACAACCTACAGACTGGGAAAAGTTCTTCACCAGCACTACATCTGACAGAGGGCTAATATCCAGAATATATAAAGAACTGAAGAAGTTAAACACCAAGAAAACAAGTAAACCAGTTAAGAAATGGGGTAGAAAAGAAGGGTGGTGCACAGCATGTGGTCTACTACAAAGCTAGGGAATTAGATTTGGAAGAGAATAGGGAGAGATCTTCAGTTAACCTATCTGCTTCCCTAGCCTTTTGTCCTGTTCTTAAGAGTCACAAAATCTTACAATAAAGGAAAATTTCTGGAGATGTTTGTGGAAACCAAATATTTCTGTCCTGTTCTTTTATTAGATTTTTTTAACCAATGAAGTAATTTTATAAGTAATATTTAAAATGAGCATCTATCAGTGACATGTGCGTGGTCATACACACCAAAGGCCCTTTGTTTGTAGTTTAGTTGTCCTATGCTGTTATCTCTTCTATTTTAAATTTTAAAATTTATTTTTTATTACAGTTTATTCACTTTGTATCACAGGAGTAGCCCCCTCCCTCATCTTCTCCCAGCACCACCTTCCTTCCCTCTTCTCCCATGCCCCTCCCCCAGTCCACTGATAGGAGCGATTCTCCTCCCCTTCCATCTGACCCTAGCCTATCAGGTCTCATCAGGACTGGCTGCACCATCTTCCTCTGTGGCCTGGCAAGGCTGCTACCCCCAGGGTGCATGCCAGAGACAGTCTCTGTTCCCCTTACTAGGGCACTCACTTTGAGACTGAGCTGCTTTGGGCTACACCTGAGTAAGCGTTCTAGGTTATCTCCATGCATGGTCCTTGGTTGGAGTATCAGTCTCTGCAAAGACTCCCTGGGCCCAGATTTTTGGTTGTGTTGTTCTCCTTGTGGAGCTTCTGTCCCCTCCAGGTCTTTCTGTCTCCCCCTTCTTTCCTAAGATTCCCTGCACTCTGCTCAAAGTTTGGCTCTTAGATAGAGTTGATGACACCTTCAGCTCTCTTCTGAGTTTGCAAAAGCTGCTATCTGCCTGTCATATCCAGCAGAAGGCCAATTGCCTCTCAGTATCACAAAGGGGGTACCAGAGGCTTTTCTCTTACCTCCTTGATTCTCATAATTTCTTACTGAATACAATAAGGAGTCCAACCAAGGACCATTCATGGAGATAATGCCTGCACAGGTGTAGCCCATGGCAGCTCAGTTTCCATGTGTGTTCCCTAGTAAGGGGAAGAGAGACTGTCTCTAACATGAACTCAGTGGCTGGCTCTTTGATCACCTCCCCATGAAGAGGATCAACCTTTCCATACCATAGAGGAAGACACTGCAGCCAGACCTGATAGGATAGGGTCAGATGAAAGGGGAGAAGGACTTTCCCATCACTGGACTTGGAGAAGGACATGAGAACAGATGAGGGAAGGAGGGTGGAGTTGGGAGGGAATGAGGAAGGGGGCTACAAGTAGGATACAAAGTAAATAAACTGTAGTTAATATAAAAAACAAAAATTAAAAAAAATAAAATTTGGCAGAGCAGTTTGTTAGGAAGTGAACATATTGAAACCCTCAGAAAGTGGCAGTGAGTTTCCAAGAAGATAGTAGAGAACTATTGTGTAGTATTTATTACAATTCTTATTAAATTTCATTTCAGGATTATTACCTGTGTATTCTCTCAGGAACTGCTCCTTCGGTGTGTGTTATTTCCTTTTATATTGCCTGGTACGTGTTCAAGGGTGATCATTGCAAGCAGTCCTGTACTTCTTCCGTTTATGAAATGGGTTGGGCTAAATAAAGCATGCTTTTTGTCATGAGTGACTGGGTGACATTCAGGACGCAGTCTACGGTAAACAGATTATTTTCTTCTCACAGATATTTAATGAGAGCCTAGGTGGTTGGCCTCATTAGAGCTCAGATTTCAGACTCACGATACTAGCAGAAATGACAGCCTGTGAGGAATTTGAGAGGAAGGGTGATGTTACCCATGTTGTAAATAATGTCTGAGATGAACTTCAGCGGTACATGTGTTCTATGGATTGGACATTCATGAAACACACCAGAATTGTTGGCTTGTGATTACCAAGTACTGAGTGAGTATAGGTGATGTTTGACAGCACAGGATTTTCTTCTGTCATAAAAAGATGGTATGAGGGGGATTTGGAAAACACTATTTCCTACCACTTCTCTCTCTCTCTCTCTCTCTCTCTCTCTCTCTCTCTCTCTCTCTCTCTCTCTGTGTGTGTGTGTGTGTATGTGTATGTGTTATACATGTAAATACAAGTACCCAAGTATACAGGAGTGCTGAGGCCATTGCTTGATATAAGAGGCCTTAATTTTTTTTTTTACATAGCGTTCTCACTGACCCTCAGCTTGCTCATTTTGGTAAAATGACAGCCCAGCCAGCCTCAGGATTCTCCTTGGTGCTGGGAGGACTCCTGGAGCCCTTTTAGGCTCTCACTGCTTACTGGAGACCAAGCCCAGGTCCTCATGTCTGTACAGCTAGCCCTTTACTTACTGATCCACTCCACAGCCACACTTGCTCTTCTTACTAACCGATTGCTGTAGTTTTCCTGAATCTTAGCCTATTCAAATTTAACTTAGCTCATTGGCTTTCAGTTGTTGGTAGAGAATAAAAAGAATGCGTGTATGTTGAATACTCCCAGAAATAAACGTATCACAAAAAGTCCCAAGTGGATATCCAGCTTAAACCAGATATTCTCTGGAATATTGAGGGGTGTTCAGGGATTAATTGCTATCACTTCAAACCAATATATTAAAACATGGAATTTCAACTATAAAATGTTCCCTTATGTCTATCTCCTATTCCAAATGCTCATGTTTTTATCATTATTATTATTTTTTATTGGTGTTAGCTTTGCTCCCATGTTTCCCATATGTACCTATTGGACTATCTTGCACTGCCCATCCTATACTTCTGCCTTATTGCCATACTGTCTCTTCTTTCTCTTTACCCTGCTGAAGGCTCCTTTCCATCTGGGGAATTGTTTCCACTTCTTCCTGAAAGCCATAACCCTAACCAATACAAGGTCCTTTTATTGACTCTATTCAGCTTTTTCTTTTCTAAGCTGCCACCCCAGCTGTGGGTGAGACTTGCAGTATCTATTTCCTCATCATTGTTAGCCTTTGTTATTAAACCCTGTGTTCAGTTATGTGCATTTGGTAGCTATAAAGTAAATCTTATCTCCTTATGGTTATATTTTTTATTTCACTAATGGCTAATGATGCTACCACCCTTTTCAAACTTTTCTTGCAAACTAGCTTTGTTTTTTGTCCCTATTTGATTTTGTATTAATTTTCATCTTAATATTCTAAAGTTGCATGTATTCACAACTAGCGTAGGGTATAAATTCCAAACATTTGCTCATCTTGGGAAACACCTGCTAAATATCTTCACACTTGAAACTTCAGAATTTCCTCATAGAAGAACCTTAGACTGGGCTACAAGGCTGCTGATTTTCTCTTACTCTGTGTTTGTCATTTAAATAAAATGTCACTTTATTCTTAATTGTGGTTCTTGGAATCTTATATTTCAAAGCATAAATTAAATGTTGCTAATGAGGGGAGCACAATGCTTTACAGTTATGGCTCGTGTGGATATGCATCCATAAGAAGCAGACTTCCACCGCATTCTATTCAATACTATTCACGTCTTGTATAGTTTGGCTTCAGCAGAAATGGATTCCTTTATAACTGCAGGTATAATTACTTTGCAGCTATAAAAAAATAAGCACTTCAAAACACTCAAAGCTTTCCCAGTGTGCACACCTTATTGCAAAATTATTACTTTGGAGATAGCTGAGTTCTTCCATTGTATCTGTAATATTTGATTTCCACTTGAACACAGGTAGCAAAAATGAGTTTGTAGAATGTCTCTGAGGTAAATTTAGTGAAAAATATGATTAGAGTTAAATGCTGTTTTGGGCTTTGTTTCAGAGGTATATTTTTTTTTTCCCTCACTAGAGAGACCTTCCTTCTTTACCTTGGAAACTCACATTAAACATGTCAGCATGTCAAATTAAAACAAGTCTTATTTACAGACACTTAAGTAAACAGAACTGGTAATGAATGTACAAAGCCTAAATTAACCTCAGATACATTTCGGAAGCCTTAAAAACATGTCTTTTTAATATTAATTAAATTTAATATCAAGAATTATCACTCTTTAGGCAAAATGGATTAAATCCTAGATATTTTTTTCTTTTTACTGAGAAAAATATTAAACTGTAAGGGCCTTCCTGCGTATTTAGTAAGTCCTCCAGAATGTGTCTAATCAGGATTTCTCAGCCTTCAATTTTCTCATTTGGCATGCCATTCTCATTTTTTCTTTCCTTCTTCTCTTCATTATATGGCTTTAAAAAAATGGCAAGATTCATATCTATGTCCAACCGCTGAACTACCCTAAGTTTAAAATGGCAGAGTTTTTATAAGCGAATCTTAGGGCTGTCATAACGATTTCTGGAGGCCTTGCTTCTGTTCTGTCCTCTCTCAGTGCTAATGGTGACAACCTGAGCTGAGGCACAGATGCTGTCTCCGTTGGCATAAGAGCAGACTGCTCTTATGACCAGAGGGCAGGGTGGGTAGGGAATGAGAAGAGCTGAGGAGAAAGGGGAGACAAAGTTCCAAATATCACCTTTGGAACAGAGTGCAATTGCTCTTTACAGAGTGCATTGGACACAAGTCGTTCACACTAGAAATCTGTGATTTTAAAGGAAAGAGACTATCCATTGGAGACAGATAGAATGGCATCTCAGGGCCAGTTTTACTTAACTTTAACGTTCACAAAAGTATCTGATTTCTTATTGTCCTGGCAGATTCTCCTTCTCTCCCTCTTTCTCTCTCTCAGTCTCCCTCTCTCTCAATCTCTCTCTTTCTCCTTCTCTCTCTCTGTGTATGTGTGTATACTTGTGTGTTTTTATGTACTTGTGCACAAGTATATAGATGAATGGTTAGCTTCTTTAGTTTGATGAAATACAGACTATTTTTAAAAATAGGTTTCAAAATAATAAGTTATGATTTTTAACACGAATGTGCTTTTAGTTTTCTCCATTACAACTTAGTGACAAACATATAAATTATTCTTCTATTTTCAAAATTGAGAAGTTTCATGTTGTCCTACATTTAATAAGTGTAGTAAATTATTTGGTTCTCTTCCATAAATATGAAGCCATTATACCATTTACCAGTGGTAACTAGGGAGAAGGGGCAGGTCTCTTCTAAGTTGTAAAGTACATTCATGTTAGTATGGTGGAGAAGTAGGGTAATTTGCTACATTTGCTTTGACTTTTATTTCTTAGGAGAGACACCAGGTATCAGTAGTTTTTCCACTTTATTTAAATGTATTTCACCAATAATTTTTTGTTCTTGGATATTTTTATTCAAACATCTTAAATTATTTAACAATTGTTCAAACATGATTTAAGGATGACAGTCTATATAATAAAGGATTGCCAAATTGAAAAAAACACGTGATTCTTTGTGGTTTTTGTATCTAGGGTAGTGTAAAACATTAATTGTTTTGTTTTGTGTTTGTTCTTGTTATTTTTTTATAAAACTTGGGGAAGAATACTAAAAATTAAACCATAATTACATGTGACTAGTTATATGCCCTCAATCC
This sequence comes from Pachyuromys duprasi, assembly GCA_028658305.1. Classification (NCBI taxonomy): domain Eukaryota; kingdom Metazoa; phylum Chordata; class Mammalia; order Rodentia; family Muridae; genus Pachyuromys; species Pachyuromys duprasi. The sequence goes on from CM053764.1 coordinate 53,410,490, forward strand.
TCGAATTCTGACAGATCTTGTAAGTGAAATGGCTGCTTTAGAGGATTACATAAGAGATGACTGTCAACCTGATCTCTCAGGTTTAAGGATTTAGACTTTAGCCTAAAACATTAGAAGACAGATTTTCGAAATATCTGCTTCTTATAGAATTTTGCTTTATAACTTCATGATGCAAAACATGTAATTAGCCCTAAATATCATATAACATTTTGATACCCATTATGAGTTTTTAAGAATGCTTTATTTTGTGATCTCAACCTCCACAAAGGTGAATTATATCCATGTTATTCATCATGTCATGTTGTAAGGTATCATTCATACTTCCCCATAATTAAGTAAAAAACTCATCAGGATTTCATTTCCGTTATAAGCAAACAGCATTGTTGTAATGCTTCTTACATACATCAGTTGTTCAATTCTTGTGGTTCCTCATGCAATACTTCACGTGTCCTGCACTGACTCCGAGGTGCAGTCCAGTGCCTCCTTGACAATCATCATGTTAAAAACTACTTCAAAAGGCAGTGGCTTAAGGTAACTACTCTATACTGTTTCCCAGTTTTTGTGAGTCTGAAACTCCGGTGATTAATCTAGGTGCTGGCAGCTCAACCTCTCATGAGGTTGTCATCAAAGTATCTGCTGGGGTCCTAGCCTCAGCTGCAAGCTTACCTGTCATCAGTTTGCTTCACAGCTCAGAGGTGATTGTTAGCAATCTCCCAGTACCGTGCCTTCTTGCTAGAGCCAGCATTTTCTCACTACATCAACTTTTTTATGGCACATCTTGTAAGATGGCGGATCAGTTCCTCCATAGTAAGACAGGGCAACTCAAGGCCTCATAATCTTCTTGTCAATACCAGTTTTGCTGCATCCTTTATATGATAATAAGGTCAGTAGGTCCCAATCAGACAGGAACAGGAATGTTTATTGCCTGGGCTCAATGTGTACCATCTTTGAGGTTGCCACCAATATTTCCTCCTCTGACAGCCTAAATTTGTATCTTTTGAGGTAGTAAAGGCTCATTAAGTCTGTTGTCTCCTTGCTTGTTTTACAGTTAACAGATGCACAACATACTTCTACCCAAAGCTTCTTTTAGGAAGAGGCCATCAGTGTACACTCCATTAGCTTCACACCGATTTCTCTTGCTTCGCTGTGTAGTGCTAAGATATTCTAATTACAGTGTCTGCTTCCAAGTAACCAGTCCTTCAGTTACTTGACTAGGAGATAGCATTTGGCACAATCAACTCATTAATGTGCTTACAGAGTGGTTAAATTGATAAAGCAACTTGCATGACATTGAGTCCTCTGTAGTACACGCTTGGTTAATAGGAATAGCCAGCTGCTGAGACTGTTAGCTTCAGATCATTAGAGTTTTGACAAGAGTGGCTATTGTCCATCTTATTTTCAATATCACTGTAAGGAAACCTACATTTCTATATGTAACAGTGACATTTCAGGCAACGATATACTATGTAGACAACTGTAACTCCATAAAAGTGTATCACCTACTTCAGTTTGTGTAAATACACTGTATGATATTTGCACAGTTATGAACTCATATAACACTACTTCCATAATGCAGATCCCTGTCATTAACTACCACATGACTATATGATATTAACTAATTAAAACGTTTAGATGCAGAAGGACAGTTTATCTGGAGAAAGAAGAATGTAATGATAAAAAACATTATTTTGCATGTTGTCTTAAAATTAACAAATTAAAATTAACCAAGTCTAGAGTACATAGACTAAAAGGAAACACTATCGAGTTGGCTCTGAAACACTTTATCAAAATTTTTATTGAAAAATGCTTGCATCATTTTTCTAATTATATTACAAAATTATTTTCATCCCCACAATGACATAGTAGTGCACCAATTCTTGCTTACACATATTTGAGATTTTTAAATTTTTAACATAAGTTACTCATTAATCAACTACTTTATTCATTGGTATATGTTAATAGAATGCTTACTCTATGCCAAATATAGTTCTGAGAGCTGTAACATTAATTTATACATTATTTGAAACTATGAAGAGAATTCTAAATTTCAGCACGTTTAGAACTTTGTTCTGAGTTGGAACAGAAATAGTTACTTCTGAATGTTTTTATTAGAAAACAAACTTCAAACAATTATGTTTCCCTTTGTTTCTAAAAGCTGCTCTCACACATAAAATCTATGTTCTATTCTCCAGGAATAAATCCTTATGTGAAAATAAATAAAAGATTCAACTGAAACATAGAAATACAAATTAAGCCAGCAAGAAAAAAAACCCCACGATTATTGATTAGATCGAAACCTTGATTATGAGTCAGTAGCAAATAGTAAAACAGGGATAATGATCCATTACTAAGTGGAAATAATTTTGCTTGATTATTCCTGCATTTTAAAGAGCTCCAAGATCAGCCACATGCAGACAAATGCTGCAGACTTATGAGTTAAATGCAGTGATGTTATGATTATACCTAAGATATCACAATTTCATTTAGTTCCACAGAGCAAAAAGCACATGCTCTTATGAATAATAATAATCTTATGAGTCTGTGTTCATGAAATGAAATCACAAATGAAACTCTGAATTTCTTCTCAGTTTGTAAGTCAGTACTTACCATTGTGGTTGATATGATTCTTTGTACATGTATTTTGAATGGCTGACTGACTCATGTGTGTGTGTGTGTGTGTGTGTGTGTGTATGTGTAGTAGTAGTAGTGAATGGCCTTTATCCAATTAAAGCTGACTAGTAAGATGAGCATAGTACGAAATGTTTGGGGTTTAAGGAGACAAAATGTCGTTAAAGTACTTTTTGGAAAAAATTAAAGTGCTGCCTAATTTGTAGTCCTTGGTAAAGAACTTGTTTGGCACTGAGCTCAACCTCACCATTAAACATTAAATTTCATGGCATGGCCCAGGAGCTGGAAAAGTTTTATATTTTCTTCTCTTTACTTGGGTTCTGTGCCATTGGAAACCAGTGTTTTTCTACATATTACCTCTCCATTGCTGTAAGTTTAATTCCTCAACTGTATCACTTTTTGTTGTCTTTTAAAAGCATCATTCATTTCAGTATGAACCTTTTCATGTCAATAGTGGTTCACTAGACTTGTATAGGCAAATTATCTGATTCAATCCACGACTCACATGGCACTGCAGTGGCTCTGGCACTTCGGCCAGATGCCAGCACCTGAACTGCACAGAAAAACATTTCTTCTCCTCATAATGCCATGCAGCAGAAGGAAATCAATAAGACCCCAGGCAAGCCTGAGGAAAAGACTTAATTAATGGATACAGAGTAAGGAGGCATCATCAGCAAGCGTCTCAATACATTTAAAAGGACTTTTTCTTAAGAATAGTATCAGCATTGAAAGACAGGAAAGACAGGGCAAAAGTGTGCTGTATCTCTTCACAGACATTATCAGTCATTTACTTAACTGTAAGCACAGATACATACCTTCTTGTTTGCAAGTTGAAACTACTTCATACTTCAGGCACTGTGTGCCACGATGCCTATCAGTTCTGCTGATCATAACATGCTGTATCAATCATGTGGTATGTTCAGGGCCTAACTGTGATTTCTTCTGCATCATTCAGCTTGCCTTTGTGAAGTTATAATGCTTTGAAGCACAAGTTCATAAATGATGAAGGGGAACATTTTGGATGAGTCCTCGGGTCTGAGATCTGTTATGTGTTACTCCTTCCCCATAGTTTTGACTTAGTCAACTTGTTGCTGAGTAAAGAGTACCGTTTCTTTCTCCTTTGAGCTTCATTTTCTTTTCTCAATGCTATCTTATCCTGCATGCATAACTATGCATACATGCATACATACATACAAATCAACATACATACATATATGCATACATGTGTATGTGCATATTTGGTATTTGAAATGTTCATTGCCATGTATATATTGTCTAGTACTATCCCTGTGTCCTTTGTGTTTGCTGTCCCTTGACATTGGAACACCTATTTTACTGTTTTTGTCCTAGTCCATTTTATCCTGCAAGTCTCAAACAGAGTAAGGATTATGTATTAAGAAATTCTTTATTCAACCTTGCTAAAGTAGTGTTTACTCTTTTAGTGCCCCTGACTGCATTAACTCAACCTATGACTGAGCCTCCGTGTTTTAAATAGCCTCTTGTGTCAGTCATTTTATTTTTCTCTCTAGACAAAATTTAAAGCTTGATGTGAAATGACTGTCTTGGAGCCTTTGTGTTCTATACAGTACTCAACTAAGTTGCTGAATGAATTTATTCATATCTGTCTCCAGAGGTTATACTTTTTACCACAACAATATTTTCCTTAATCTGATTGTGTTCACAGACCATTGTTTTATAAGAACAAAGAAAGGGAAGTGAGTTCTTACTTTTAAGTAGAGGTGGATGTTGGGTGGGAAAAGATGAAGGAAGGCTTCAATGAATATGGGGCACTACAGAGAATATACATAAGGTAACAAGGAATAGAAAGTGAGTAACAGAAGAAAAGCTATTAATGTGTGAGAAACACATGTGTATCAAGCATACATGGTAAAGACTTAAGAGCTTCTCTTAAATGAAAGAAAAGATGGAATTGACAATAGTTTTTGTAAAGTTTACAAAAAGCTTAGGTGCCAGGGCCATTTGATTCTGTGTTTTTGTTGTGGGTAAAGAAGCCATTGCAAGCTGTGTAGATGACTAAGCTGGTTACAGTTAACATTTCTTTTTTATTAATTTATTTTTAAATTAATTACAATTTATTCACTTTGTATCCCAGCTGTAGCCCCCTCCCTCATCCCCTGCCGTTCCTACCCTCCCTCCTGCTTCTCCTCCCATGCCCCTCCCCCAGTCCACTGATAGGGGAGGTCCTCCTCCCCTTCCTTCTGACCTTAGCCTATCAGGTCTCATCAGGATTGGCCGCATGGTCTTCCTCTGTGGCCTGGTGAGGCTGCTCCCCTTTCAGGAGGAGGTGATCAAAGAGACAGCCACTGAGTTCACGGCAGAGATAGCCCCTGTTCCCCTTACTAGGGTACCCACTTGGACACTGAACTACCATTGGACTACATCTGTGTACGGTTTCTAGGTTATCTCCATGCATGGTCCTTGGTTGGAGTTTCAGTCTCAGAAAAGACCCTTGTGCCCAGATTTTTTGGTTCTGTTGCTCTCCTTATGGAGTTCTTGTCCCTTCCAGGTCTTCCTGTCTACCCATTCTTTCATAAGATTCCCTGCACTCTCCCCAAAGTTTGGCTATGAATCTCAGCATCTGTTTTGATACCCTGCTGGGTAGAGTCTTTCAGAGGCCTTCTGTGGTAGGCTTCTGGAGAACCCTGGGTAAGATGATCAGTCCTCATTCATAAAGGCAGACAGGATGGACATTGAAAAAGGGAGAATACAGTTAACATTTCTTTGAACATATTCTCAATACATGAGAAGAAATTGCTTTGAAGTGATGCTTCCCACTTTTATTTACAAACTAGAAGCCTGTTGTCATTATCAAGCTACACAGGTCCTTGTTATTCACTGTGGGTTCCTAGGATCAGAAGCACAAGTCACAGCCTCACTAGGATCCCATTTGAGTGCCACCCACAGATTTCCGATTTCCAGCTGAACCTTCACTGCCATCTCATTGATTCTTGTTTCCCACAGAGCCTCAGACCATTGTATCTGCACTGTAAAAGGCATAAGTTAAAAGTTGTACCTGCAAGTTTCAAATCATGTTATTTTCTTATAAACTCAAATACACTGAAAGAATGTGATTGCAATCGATGCATATAAAGGTCACTAGTATGTGAATCCCCCCACTGTTGCTCTGAATAGTGAAGAATGGAGGAGAGAAAGTGATACATTTTGTAGACAAGTGGATTTAGTAGAGAATCCAAATGCCTTCCTATAACTGCACATAAAATATGCATTCAAAACTATTCTTTAACCTTGTTTAATCAAGTTCTAGGCTATGATCTTCCAGCTACCATCACTGTCAGTCCTGTGAAAATAACATTTATTTTTAGTATACTGTAAGAAAGGTTTTTTTTCTTTGTTTCTCTCAGTGACTAAGATTCTTACAACAGTATGCTGACCTTTGGGAAAATCAAAATTCTTTCTGATCTCCAACCTTGAATTCTTTTGTCTGACTAAACACTTTACATGGAAAGATTAGTCTTTAACTGGTTTTAAAGTGATCACCATTTTATTCAATATTATTTTGTAGTATCTTTCCTTCATTGTGTTTCATTATAGTTTGGAAAGTTTATATTAAAGAGCTTTTGCATCAAAGGCTTTTAGTCACATTATAACCATACATATTATTAGCAATTGTTACACTATCTTGGGAAAGACTCACACACACACACACACACACACACACACACACACACACACACACAAAGTAAATAGTCCTGAGTGGTGAGGAGTTTTCTTTAATTCTATGTTGCTTTTGCCTCTCAGTTAAATTTTAGTTTGTTATAGGCCACTTAATAAGTGATAAGAGAGAGTTTCTCTTAAAGTGTAGATGACCAAATAATATGAAATTAATTTTTAAAGAATCATATTGAGTCATGTTAGTTTTTCTTCTTAAACATTATATCAACAGCACAAATGAAGAGATTAAAAGTTTATTTTTTTAGAAGTCAATGATTATTTTCAATGCATTATTAAGACAACTTTAAATGAATGGGTATAACTATGACTCACATAAATTAAAAATGAATACATAAAATATTTTATCTATCTCAATAATTAATAACAACTCAGATGTTGGGAAGGCTGGTATTTATTTGTTTTTTAATAATAAAATTCCTGGGAGAGTAATATAATTACTTATGCTCTTGTAGTAAACTATATACTCTGACATTTTCTTCTCATTTTCAAAGGAATGAGCTACAAAACTACTGAACATAAAAATCTACAATGAAACCTGCAACTTTACTAAAGTGAAAATCCTTAATCAGTAGAAATTCAATAAAATACAACATCCTATAATATTCAATGATCTTTCTCAACCTACATTTCTTTATTTGATTTTTAAATTATTATTACTCTTTATTTCAATGTATTCGCTTTGGATCCTGGCTGTAGCTTCTTCCTTCATCGATTCCTGGTCCCACCCTCTCTACCTCTTCCCCATCTATACCCCTTCCCAATCCACTGATGGTAGATGGCCTCCTCCCCTACTATCTGACCTTAGCCTATCAGGTCTCATCAGGACTATTTGGATCTTCATTCTATGTGGCCTAGTTAGGCCACCTCACCAGAGGGAGGTAATCAAAGCACTGGCTATTGTATCTGTTCTTATGTACATTTCTCTTTAAAAAAAAATTAAATACTTTCAGCATCCAGATACGCCTTTGTAAAGACCATGTATGAATTCCATTTAAATCAGTCATTGCCCTTGTTTTGTTTTTAATAGAGTTATTATACAGTTTGTTTTTAATAGAGTTATTATACAGTATTTTGGCTGGCTGTGATGGTATATTCCTTTAATTACATACATGTTAGGGTAAGGGAGAAGAATCCCCGTGAGTCTGAATAGTGCAGGTTACATAGTAAGTCCAAGGACAAATTGGGATACATAACTGAAATTATTTCTCAAAACAAAACAAAAGTGACTCCTAGAAATGACAAGGAAGGGTCAGCCCTGTTACCTTCAAAACCTGACTGCCTAAATAACACCTGAACAAGCTCAATATCAATAGACAAGCTAAAGTAGAAAGAGGAAATCTCAGGGGGCCCTACACATGGATATAGAACTACGGGTAACTAAGGAATGCTGAAAACAGAGCAAGTAGTCTCCCATAGCTATTAGCCTAGTCGGTTACTCAATATCAAGTCATCAGGCTGGAAATCATACACATATAAGCAACTCTAAATAGACTTACCAGATTGTATTTATAGTTTTGTGTGTTACAAGGGAAAAGAGGACACAGACTGGAGAGGATTCAAGGAATGTGGGAAAAGCTGGGAGAAGAATAGAGAAGTGACTCTAAGTACCCTCTTGCCTTGGTTTTCTATCAATGTTATGATCTTCATATTGTCATATTACCTCATAGAATTATAGAGCTGCTGTTGTTTATTGGTGTATCTTAAGTCTGTAGCTGAAGCTGAAACTCTGTATTAACTGCATAGACAGAAGGAAATGTGTCTGGGATACAACTAGGAAAATGACACTGAAAGTACCTCATTAATGCAAAGAAATCTGGGAGTATAAAACATCAGAATTGATTATGGTATCATGCTAGGACTAGCATAGGTATTCACACTGTATATTCAGGGAACTAAGATGAAGAGGTTAATTATGGGACTATATAGTTGGTGTACAGAAATTGATACTTATAGTCATGTAAACTGAGTAAAAACTACACACCTAAGAAGGGTATTAGAAAAATTAACCCCGTTTAACCAGAGTTAGAAACAAACAGGAAATGGAACATGACAGAACAACTACAATGAAACTGACTTAGGACCCAGGAAAATGGTGTAGAAGTTAAAATCTTTTCTTGCGCTTGGATAGGACCTGGGTTTAATTCCAGCACTCATATCATTGCCCACAACATTCTCTTTTTTCCTTTTTATTTGTTTCTTTTTTACATTTTTATTGTTTTTATTATCATTATTATCACTTATTATAATGTATTCAATTTGTGTCCCGGCTGTGGCCCCTCCCTCTTCTCTCACCATGCCCCTCTCCTAGTCCATCGGGTCACAACATTCTTTAACTCTACTTTCAAAGAATTTGATGCCCTGCTTTGGTCTCTGCAAGCTCTGTATGTGCATAGCATGCAAACAGGTGAAGGCATAACATCCATATACATAAAATAAAATAAATACTTCTATGATATAAGACTCTGAAGATTAAATATAAACAACACATAAAAAGAAATGAAAATAATTTTCTAAAATTAACATCACACATGTCTATATTTCCACAAACAGTGTTCGAGGCATTGCACAATGTCTTATAAGCCTGTAAGGGTGTTAGAAATAAGAGAGACGGATCTGTGGTTTTCCCTTTAAATTAAGCCAATTGAGACCTATTTCTCTGAGAAATTTAGGAAACACAGGTGAAAACTGAATTTGAGAAAAGGAGATGGCCAGAAATCCAGCTTCCCTCAGTCTTCTGGGGATCTAGGCTGTGTCAGTCTGTGTCTGAAGTACTTACAGAGGGATTTGGCTAAGCTGTATGTCCTGTTTGAAGTGGCAATTTGGAGCCCTGGAAACTCTAAATGAATCATTTCACCAGGTACATTTCACTGTAAATGACACTCTGTGCTGCCGAAAAACTTATTGTCCATCTTAAATGTCAGCAATGAACTTGAGCCAAGAAAGAAATTGCAAGCCTTTTTTTGCTTCTAGGCCAGGCCATACACTCTGAGACTCCTGGTTAGTAACCTTGTTCATCAATCTCAGGGCTCCATTTGCTTTGCCTATGTGGTGACCAGGTTTACTCTTCTGGTCTTTGTTATTCTATTCACTTGACATATTTGCTTGGCAAATGGGAGTGCAATCTGCACACTCATCCAACACTGTCACTTTTGCTCCAGCTTCAACGTGCTGAGAGCTGACTTGACAGCAGATATAATTTTGACAAAATTAGAGAATCCCATGGAATGAGTTTGTCTCATTCAATTTATGACAGAGGTGTGAAAGGATCCCTTGCCTGCCCCCAGCTCTCCTCCCCTTGGCTGTCATGAGAAAACAATGGAACAGACAAGCCAAGCTCCTCTCCCTGGGAAATCTTTCCTCTTTCCATGGACTATACCTAAGTGATCCTTTCATCATTTGGTGAAATAAAGCTATTTAGACAGCCCCGGATATACAGTGCCTCACTGAGGAATTGACTAACAGATATGCTGTCATCTCCATAGCCGAGGATACTTTGCCTTATTTGCTGTGCTCTTTTGCACTGCCACCAGCTATGATGACAGTTCATGTGATTCAATGTTTGTCCCTGAAGTTTCCATTTAAGATCTACAGGGAAAGACAGTAGCATGTTTTAGCATACTAAATTATTGTCTTTTATATCTTTGGTGGGTCTTTTTTGACAAATTGCAATGTCAATTAAAAATGTTATTATCATTTATTACAATTTATTTAATTGTATGCCGGCTGTGGCATCGTCCCTCATCTCCCAATCTTACCCTCCTTCCTCTAGTCTGCTGATAGAGGAGGTCCTCCTCCCATTCTATTAGACCTTAGCCTATCAGGTCTCATCAGGACTGCTTGCATTGCTGTCCTCTGTGGCCTGGCAAGGCAGCATCCCCCAGGAGGCAGTGATCTGAGAGTCTGTCACTGAGTTCATGCCAGAGATAGTCCCTGCTCCCCTTACTAGGAATCCCACTTGGAGGCTATGTCTATGGGCTATATCTGAGCCAGGAATTTAGGTCCTCTCCTTGCATTATCATTGGTTGGGGTATCATTCTCTTCAAGGATCCCAGGTCTCAGTTTTTATGGCTTTGTTGGTCTCTTTTGGAGCTCCTGTCCCCCAGGTGGATATTAACCATATAATATGGGATAAACAAACTAAAATCCAAATTCATAAAGAAGCTAAACAACAAGGAAGACCCTATGGAAGATCCTCAATCCTCATTCAGAAGGATAAAGGTGATAGACATCAGAAGCAGGAGAAGACAGGGAACAGGACCGGAGCCTATTACAGACGGCCTCTGAAAGACCCTACTGATCAAGGCATTGAAGCAGAGGCTGAGACTGTAGCATAGAAAGAATGCCAACTTTTTAATTGTTATAGTTCTTTTTCATGTAACTCAAACCACAACAGGCATTTTAACATCAATGACTTATTTTTTAAAAAGACAAGGAATGTGGCTGTTTCTTTCGCTTCTTTAATTATTTCCTTTTCTTTATATTTTAAGGTGAATATTTTTTATTAAAAAGTTTCAAAGTCAGGTCAGCATAATCTAAGTAAATCCACAATGTAGGTGATTTCTGCTGTTTTTGGTTGCCTTTCAGAGATTGAAGGTGAGTCCTTATAGAATACCACACACTTCAGACAAGGGACCTAAAAGATTTCAAGCTGGATCTCATCTGATCTTCATTCTTGTGGTTTAACTGTCAGAATACTGGAGAGTACTACATAGACTGCCAAGGGAGGAAAATAATCAGTAGCCCTATGCATCTGTGAAACTTATGATCCACAACAGTTAATGGGATAGGAAGATGTCCCTAAAGATACAGAAGTGACATTGAGCTCTTGCTGGTAACCAACAGCAGCCTAATTAGACTTTAGGGCCTGCTCAACAAGGAGAAAATCATGCCTGGTACTAGACACCGAGCCAACTACCCTGGACTAGTGAGGTCACATATCTTAGAAGAGAATGTATTACTGCCACTTTGCTAGGCAAATATAATTCCTAACAGCACTGTAAAACTTATCTTTATATCTAGTTCTCTGTGCTCAGTGTAATTCTTTTTAATTAACATTCTTGCCCAGCAAGAGCACCTGGTATTTTCACATTACAACTGCTTACTGTACTGATGCATGTGATAACATACTGTTCATCCTGTTGCAGAAGGCCCATTGAGGAAACTTGAGACACCACCCAAGAATCAGTAGGTGTATGACTTACAAGGACTCTTGGAATCTTGACATTCTGCAATCTAATACAATGCTGTGTAATCCCATTGTGTATTCATAAACAATGTTAGAACTTTCACTTTGTAGCAATGTTTACATGATCTTTATTGCTTTGCAAGCATCACTTTATAAGGGCTAGATGAAAGATATCATTTCTTACTGAAACTGTTAATTTCAATTTGTCAGGTCAGCTCTTTCATTCATTCATTCTTTCTTTTTCTTTTTGAATAAAAACCTCTGATAACTACTGTAGAATAGCAGAAATAAACAACATTCTAACTCTATATGCCTATAGTAGTCAGATGGCAAACACATTGAATTAGACAAAATCATGTCTTAAAAACCTTGATAGAATTACAATGATTTTAACCTAAAATTGTCTCATTTGAACTTCTGGTTTTGAGGCTATTATATCCTTTTTTGGATAAGCATGAACAAGCATAAGAACATGGATACAGAATCCAGCTATTCAGGAAGAGAAAATAAGGGGAGGTGGAATTTGGCATTTCACACTGAATCAACTATGCTAGCATTTACAGCATAATCCTTGAAAGTCTTAATTCTTATGTTTTTGATTTTGAGCCTAGCCTTTAATGGTTGAGCCATCTCTCCAGCCCCTTAATTCTTATTAGTAGCAGGTTAGTTCATTAAAAACCAAAAGGTGAACCGTGGAGTGTTATGTTCTAGTAGCTAGTAGCAGGGGAAGAATGCAGAGCAGTTGGAGAACTGTTGCTTAGCTGACATGAAAATGAAAGCTGTTTAAACTTTGATTGAAGATTTACTTCCCAGCCTTTTCAGAAATTCCACTAGGAGGAAGAAAGTGGTTTACGCAGAAAACACCTACAGTATACTGCATTTCAGTAGTAATTAATCCCCTCACTCAAGAGTAACAAGCTTGCCTGATCTACATAGTAAGACCTTGCCTTGAAAGACAAGACCACAACAAATATAAAAAATGAGAAGAAAAGTACACAAGTGTCTCATTAGCAACCAAGGGAGCCCAACAGATTATGGCTCCACTTTCAAAGACATCACACCTCCAGTAGCACCCCCTTTTCACATGTTCAGTTTTGTAGTTTCACTCTCCTGTCACATCACATAGGGTAGCATACTTTTCATCATATCAGATGAAATCACAAAGGGGATATAACCAGCACTGAGCAACCTACTTTGGCACTAAACTGCAATATAAGTATGTTAGAATGATTAAATTCATTTTAGAAATAATGATCTTTTTCTTTTTATGATATGTTGTTTTAAGGGCCTATAAGTGAGTCAGATTGAAACTTGGTCTCTTCTCCTCTCTTCCACAGTTGCCTAGGCCAACTGAAGTGTCAGACCAAATGCTGGAATTCCACTTCCTTTCTTATCCTTACTGTATGTCTCTTTATCCAGAAAAGCTAACACAAGGTGGAAAGACAGAAATTAAGGTTAGAAAAATAATTCTAAAGGGGATATTTAGAAAATTAATGATTTGTATAATTCATAACCCAGAGGGTTAAGAGCATCTCACCTTTATGTCCTCATTTGCAAAATAACTACAGCATAAGAGATCATACAAAAAAAAAGCCATGTGATGTCTTTGGAACTTATACTGACGCATTATTTAAATGTGGAACATTTAAATTTGTGTATATCAGTCTCACTGTCCTTCACTTAGAGACTAATGCTTAAAATGTTCTTTGTTTGGAGGTAAGGAACAAAGTGAAAACAATGGATGTATTTGTAACTCTAAATTAAGACATAAGATACCCAGCAATAGTTCTGAGCCTCGTGTTATTGAACACATGCAGGGAGAAAAAGAGACTTCTAATTAAACAAATGCCACTGGGTACAAAATTTAAAGGCCTGCTCTGAGTGACCCCAGTCATTAATCTTAAACAGAAAATCAATGTGTACAGAATGCTTGCTGATGACTTCTGGTCACTCTCTTTCCCAGTAATACTCAGCAGCCTTATTGTATGGTTTCTAATGATCAGAAGAAAAAGGGAATACAAAAGAAGGAATATGTATACTACAGCACTGACCTAATTCATACAAAGTGAATATTTTCATAGTAGACCTGTATGTATCAGAGAATGTGGAATACCGTCCTTCTAGCAAATCAATATATCTTATGAATCATAAAGCTTAGAGCATAAAATGCTATCTCCTACAGACATCTTACATAATGCAGCACCCAATTTTAAACAGCTGAAATATTCGCTTGTACGCTGGCTTTTCCATGATAATCTGGGGTAGATAAGAAACTGATTATAACCAAAATTCTGATTAACACAGTTAAGAAGCTATATTCTTTTTTTTCCATTTTTCTCTTTTTAAATGTATTTATTTTTATTAGTTACTATTTATTCACTTTGTATGCCAGCTGTGCATTTCTGTGTCTTTATTTTATTATTCCTTCTTCAAATCCATTTTATTCCACAGGCTCTTGTTACTCTAGCAAAAGTTCTGAAATTGAAACATCTACTGTAACCTCTGACATTTGCAGTTAGGTCACCACTTTCATTCAGAAGTATCTTCATGTTCTTAGCCCCTTTCATATTTGTCTTTAAGCTGTCGTCATGCTGTGGGAGAACTACCACTGTTCCTCCAGGGGGCCCTCCACTACTTTTCTCAGTGCAAATGGAAATAAAAAGCATCCCAAGTGTCTCAGAAGTGTCCTAGCAATGGGCATGTTGTTAAAAAAGAAAACAGAAACTGCTGTTTGGAGTAAAGTCTGCGTAAATGAAGACAAACCTCCATTATGACCCATATGTATTAGTACATATAACTAGTCATTAAATTGCGCTATAAACTTAAGATGTTGTTGACATTAAGAACTATAATTTACAAAGCTGAAAGAGTTTATTAGCTAAAGTTCCAGAAAAAATTATGACAAAACAAATAAATTGTAATTGACATTGGAAAAAAAGTATGCAGCTATAAAGGCATTAAGTATATTTTTACCTAATTTTCTTGGTCTTAAGCAAATAAGTAAGATTGCACAGTCATATTTTTTCCAAAATTACACATAATCTCATGCCTACTTTCATATATATATATATATATATATATTTGTATATGAGACTTCAGCTACCTCTACTTGCTCTGCACATGCTCCCCTGTGTTCTGTTGAAATTAATCAGAAGGCATCTCCAAGTTTTGTTCATTGATTTTGTCAGAGGTATCTGGAGATGCTCCAGCTCCTCATTGTACCTAGTTTTCTATATGATAAATGACAGCTGCCTAAAGTTGTACAGCCATTGCCATATTAATTATAAAACTCACATCATATTTTAAAGAGATAGTGCAACCCTCAGCAGCACCTCTCTTTTCCCTGGAACCCCTCCCACAAATCTAGTGTCAGCGGTTTGTAATCTATTCTTGTTTTGCCTCTATAGACTTGTTAGTTCATTAAATTTCATGTAAATGGAGTTCTGTAGTGCGATGCCTGTGAGTAACTGATATTTCAAAGTTCATTCACAGTACATCATGTATGAATATTCTGTTCCAATGGCATTCATTGTTTAAGTACATTTTTTCCTGTTCATCAGTTGATTAACATTTGGCATATTTTCATTCTTTTGTTCTATTTTGAACAATGCTACAAATTAATATTTTCTATACACATTGTACAGTTATATGTTGTAATTATCATGTTTTTACAATTAGGAAATATTTTCTTGGTCATAATAATCCTATATTTAATATTTTCATCTATTTCTAATGATCTTCCAAAACAGTTGCTCTAAGAGATAACAACCAAACATTATAAAATAAAATATATTAAGCTAAAACAAAAAACTATCACAACTAGGCTAGACAAGGCTACCCAACAGGAAAAAAAAAAACGAGCTCCAAGAATAGGCCCAAGAATCAAAGACCCACATGTTCACACATTCTAGAGTTTTATAAAAACACAAAGGTAAAATGTAAATTATATACAAAGGGAACAAGGTACAGACACTGTCCTTGCTGTTTCAGTATCTGTGAGTCCATATGACTCTTTTCTGTTTTGAAACAGAACAAGTCTAAGTTTTCCTCTGGTGCCTTTCATCCCTCAAGCTCTTATATTTTTTCCTCCTAATTTGAGGTGTTCCTTTACCTCTAAGAGAAAAGATTTAAACCTTTCATTTAGATCTGTGTTTTTCAAAGAATCTCTCTGTTATGCCTGGCAATGGGTCTCTGCATCTGTTCCTGTGTGCTGCAGGAGGAAGCCTCTCCTGACAACAATTCAATTATCCTGATGATGACTGAGTCAGGCACTGATGTAAGAATGTAGTAGCATATAACTAGGAGTAATTTTACTGATACACACATATGCATATATATATACTATACATTTAAATTATATATATACACACACAACCAGTGAAGTTTGGTTTTACCAAACCTAGAGTTTGGTTTTGGTTTTACCTAGGTATCTGAGCTACTTAGTCTTTAGTTCTGGTCACCCAGTATGGGTTCAGTCTTGTGGAGTGGGCTTTAAGTCCAATTAGAAATGGGTTGATCACTCCCACAAGTTCTGTATCACCACTAATCTAGCATATCTTGCAAGGAGGACAGATTTTAGACCAAAGGTTTTATGGATACATTGGTGTTTACATTTCTTCAAAAGTACCTTCCCAAACCAAAGGTATGAGAACATAGGGATAAAGGCTCTGTGTAGGCACCAGCTAGACATCTCCATGTTCAGTAAGTTGTGTAGGTGCTGTCCTTGGCAATGGAGCCCACTGTCGGTTTCTAGAGAGGAGCCTGCTGTCTTAGCAACAGTCTAGGTTGTTTGAGATTCCAGTGGACCATCTTGGTCAACCACTCAATTGAATGCAACCAAATTCCAGGTCTGGAAGCTACAATTGGTGACAATTATGACCAGATGGGACTTTCTATTTTCCATATTAGGTCACCTCATTAGTATTGCCTTTATATATTTTAGGAAGTGTCCATTGCACTTCTGTTTCACCACTAAAATTGCTGCTCAATTCCAAATGTCTCTCCCTGCAATCCCTCCTTCAATTCTATCTCCCCTCACCTCCTCACTTGATCCCCTCATTCCTGTCCCCACCTGCCTCCAGTCTACTTGTAAAACCTATTCACTTTTTCCTTCCCAGAGAGATCCATCTGTCCCTGCCTAGCCTTTTACTCCTAACTTTTCTGGGTCTAAGATTGTAGATTAGTTGTAATTTATTTAATGGCTAATATGGACATTTAAGTGAATATATGCCATGTTTATCTTTCTGGGTCTGGGTTACCTCATTTATTTAGGATGATTTACTCTATTTTATCCATTTGACGAAAAATTCATGATGTTGCCTTTTTTAAATAGTTGAGTAATAATCCATTGTGTAAATTTACCACATTTTCCTTATCCTTTTGTTGTTGTTGTTGTTATTGTTGAGGGACATCTAGATTGCCTCCAGTTTCTGGATATTGTGAATAGAGTAGCAATTAACATGGTTGAACAAATGTCCTTGTAGTAGGATGAAGTGGTTTTTGGGTGTATGCCCAAGAGTTACATAGCTGAGCCTTGAGGTAAATTGGTTCTCCATTTTTGAGGAACCACACGTATTAATTCCTGTAGTAGATATACAAGTTTGCGCTACAACCAGAAGTGTTCCCTTACTCCACATCCTCACCAGCATGAGCTGTCACTATGTTATTGGTACTAGCCATTCTGACCGGTGGCAAATAGAATATCAAAGTACTTTTGATTTGCATTTCTCTAATGGCTAAGGATTTTAAACATTTTTAATGGGTTCCTTGGCCGCTTGAGTTTATTCTATTGATAATTCTGTGCTTAAATCTGTACCCCATTTTCACTGGATTATTTGCTTTTTTGATATCTAGTTTCTTGAGTACTTTATATATTTTAGATATTAGTCCTCTATCAAATATGGAGTTGGTAAAAACAGTTTCTTATTCTGTAGGCCACTTCTTTGTGTGATTATCAGTGTCCCTTGCCTTATAGAATCTTTTCAGTTTCATGAGGTCTCATTTATTAATTGTTGGTTTTAGTGCCTGGGTTGTTGGTGGTCTACTCAGGAAGACATCTCCTATGCCAATTGAGTCAAGGCTATTCCCTCCATTCTTTTTATCCGGTTCAGTGCATCTCAATTTATATTGAGGTATTTGATACATTTGAACTTAAATTTTGTATAGGGTGATAATTACAGATTGGTTTGCATTCTTCTACCAGAACAATTTGTTGAAGATAATGCGTTTTTTTTCCAGTGTGTATTTCTGGCTTCTTTATAAAAAATTAGGTGTTCAGAGATGTGTGGACTTATGTCTGGGTCTTCACTTTAACTCTGTTGATTTTTGTGCCTGTTTTTGTGAAAATACCAGGCAGTTTTTACTACTATAGTTCTGTAGTGCAACTTGAAATTGGGAACAGAGGGACCTCTTCTAGCAGTTCTTTTCATTGTTCAGGATTGTTTTAGCTTTCCTGTTTTAGTTGTTGTTGCTGTTGTTTTGTTTTTCTATATGAACCTGAGATTTTTCCTTTTGAGATCTGTGAAGAATTACTTTGAAATTTTAATGGAGATTGCGCAGAATCTGTACTTGCTTTTGGTAGGACAGCAATGTTGTTAATCCTACTAATATATGGGCATAGAAAATCTTTCCATCTTCTAACATCTTCAGTTTCTTTCTGTTGAAGTTTTTATCTTACAAGTCATGCACTTGCTTGTTAGAGTTGCCTGAAAATATTTTCTTTCTTTCTTTCTTTCTTTCTTTCTTTCTTTCTTTCTTTCTTTCTTTCTTTCTTTCTTTCTTTCTTTCTTTATTTTTGGCTATTGTGAAAGGTGTTCTTTTCCTGACTTTTTCTTAGTCTGTTTGTAATTTGTACATAAGATGTCCACTGATTTTTGTGAGTGAATTTTATATTTAGCTACTTTGCTGAACGTATTTATTAGTTGTAAGGAATTTCTTGCTGGAATTTTAATGTGTGTGTGTGTGTGTGTGTGTCATCATCAAATAAAGACACTTGAATTCTCTGTTTACAATTTGCATACCCTTGATTTCTTTCAATTGTCTTATTGTTCCAACTAAGACTTTAAGTACTATATTGAATGTGTAAAGAGACAGTGAACAACCTTGCCTTGTTCCTGATTTTAGTGGAATTTTTTTAAAATTTTCTCTCCATTTAATTTGATGTTGACCATTGGCATGCTATAAATCACTTTAATTATGTTTAGGTATAGTCATTGTATCCCTAATCTTTCCAAGACTTTTATCATGATGGGGTGTATAGTTTTGCCAAAACCCTTTTGTATATCCAATGAGAAGAACATGAATTTTTTTAAAAAGTATATTAGAAATTAGCATCTATTCTTATTTAATATTAAGGAAATTCTTTCTACTGTTTTTTCTTTATGCTCATTTATTACCACATATTTCAGAAAAAAATGGATAAGTAGATTAAATGCTTATTATGGGACTTCTCTTTATATTATGTTTTTGGGAATAATTCATTGTCATTGCTAAAATTAAAACATCCCCCATTTTATTGAGTTGACATTGATCTCAGCCTTATTGATTAATAATTTGGGGATTATTTTATTCTTTATCAACGCTAATACAAACATCATTTTCTGTAATCATCCATAAAGTAATCAGTAATTAAAATGATAGCCAGCCACAGGTGCTGGCCATTGTTAATCAATTAGATGCATTATGACTGCAGATTCGATTGAAATGCTGATTGAAGTATTGGTGGTTACTCACCCTTTTCAGCAGTTGCATCTTACTGTTTTAAAGTTGGAAGTATGTTTGCTATCATATTTTCAACTACACTCAGTCAATTTCCTGAACACAGAAGAAGCTGTACCAAGTCCTTCCGCAAACATGAATAAAGTTAAGACCATGAACCAGAAAGCAGTCTGCTAGATATTGGATGAGTACATAAATTTGCATTATTTGCACATTAGCAATAACTTTCTATACAGATATTTCTGTAAGTCCTATGTATCTGGACTTGGAAAATTCTGGTACCGTTATATAGGAACAGAGCAGTCACTAGACATTGAGTGTACCTCCAGTTTGTGAGGATGTTGCAATGGTTATCACTAAACACCAATTGGTCAGCCTTCACAGACATTAATTAGGTCATATGTTCATAGTAGCTAGTTAGTTAAAATACTTATATTACAAACACTGATTTGACATGTATTCTTTCAAAAGAAATGAAATTTCTTCTGAGTCATTTGAAATTTGCAAGGCAACTTGAAAGATACATTTACCTATCCTGTCACAACTAAAAGTTGTTCCTTCTTTTTTTAATTATTGAAGCACAGGAATAGAATAATCAAGAAGTGAATTCTGGATAATATTTAATCTATGATAAGTGTGCCATAAATTTTCAATAGAAAATGAGATTTTTCTTTCCAAAATGAAATAAAAATATAGTTATTTTAGTGAGTTTGGAAGATGTAATTAAAGCCAACTTGCCCACAGCATCAGAATCTAACATTGGAAAGTGTTTTAAGTCAATATGATTCTCCTTGAGTACCATTACTTGAGCACAACAAGGACTTCAGAGGCTCAGTGTATAATATATGAATGTAAATAACAGCAAGGTCTGCATTGTATATCCAAAGACATGGGGAATTAATCCAGAGGAACCTTTTATGATTTCTTTGTTTTTAATAAAAAGTCAGCAACGTATGCTAGACATGATGGTACTGATTCATGGTTTCAGCATTTGGGAGAATGAAGCAGGAGTTTTGTGAATTCCAGGCTAATATGGAGCATGTTGTAGAATTCTGCCTTACAAATCATCATCATAATAATTGCAAATCGTAGTATAAATTAGGCCATGCAATCCCCAGGTGCTCTGAAGATTAAGTATACATTAGTTCTGTTGCCCTTGTAACAAGAATTTAAAACATCTGGAGTTGACTTTTAAGACTCATCTCCTACCCTAAGAAAGAACACCCAGTTATAGACCAAAATGACATTAAGAACTTTAGAGAAAATAATGAAACCCAACAACACACCTTCCAAAATTCTAAAGGAAGCATCATCTTATGTAACAAAATGAGAATGCATTCTAACTCATGTATTAGAAAATGGGCCTGCGAACATGTACCAAATACCAATTTTGCCATGGAAAGCTAGACAACTATTTTATCATTCTCTAGTTGGGCCATATGCCTCTTAATGAAAGCATTGTATATAACATTGCTTTTAATCCAGCAACTCTATTGACACCTGGATATTTATGGTTTGGATATAAGGAACACATAGTAAATTATACCATGAACCAGCTGTCTGCTGGTATTACCCGAAGATGAAAATGGAAGAGAACGATTCCATTTATTACATCCTCAGAAGGAATATTTATCAAAACGTCTCCTCCCTCCATCTCTAACAGAAGGGCACTATCAGACATTGGTGGTTCTGGAGGCAGTCAGCTGTGAAGATGAATTATGTGACTCTGACCTGCAATCTAATGTGACATTTTAAGCTCAAATATTTTCCCATATTTCTCCACACAATTAAAATATTTAGTCTCACTTCATTTTATGAGACATAAATAGCTATGTAAGTACCCTGTAATTACTGTACATTGTAACAAATGACCTCATAAATACATTGTAATGTCCCATGTAATTACATGGTTAAGTCTTGTCTTTGAGATGGCTGCTCTTCGATGGAAAACCTGCTGGTTTCTGAGATTAATTACTTAACGGACTAATTTGACATTTTGCTTGAAGATATGCTTTCATTAAATAGCCACTTGTGCTGTTTTTTTATAGAGAAAATTGTTTCATAATATGCTCTTATTTCCTTTTTCAATATTGAACTCACTGTATGTGTTCATCTCTGGGTATTGGCCATACCTGCATTGTACACGAAAGCCAAAAGGGCATAATTCTACATAAAGGAAGATTGGTTGACAATTATATTTTCCATCAAACATTAGCTACAATTGTGATAGTAACTCTTGTAACAATTCTGATAATCTTTTCTGGTTTATTACTTCTAAAACATATAGGAGTACCCAGTATAAAAATAACATATCAATCTCTGGTCAAGCACTTAGGCAACTAATGTTGATTTAAACACATGAGTTGCAGTGACATGCATAATATACTATATGCTTCTAATATTTTGAATACATGTTTATTCTTAATAAATGGCTATATATAATAAGTGACATAATCAGTGCTGAAGCTTTATTTCTGTTTTCACAAGGGATAGCCAACAATGGTAAAATCAGCAGCCTACAGTAATATCATTTACCTGACTGCTCAATTAATAACTTAGTATTACAGTATAACAGCATGAAACAAGAAATCAATGAACACAATTTTTGTCTTAACTATATCCTGCATGCTTGTGCTTTGGAAGTGTGTAGCTTTACATGCACCTCCCTTGAGAGGCTTTTTTGCTTTTCTTTCATTGCTCTAACACCAAGATTATTTTATTGCATGTAATGCCTTCATCTGGTAGAAATTAATATTCTGGAAAAAATACTTAGTGATCTCCAGAATCAGTGAGAATCCCTAAACGTTCAGCTTATTCCTAGGAAATGACTTAAGTACTATAGAGTAAAACCTATTGATTCTGACAAATCCTAAAATGAGTACACATAAGTTCACTATATCATGAACTCTGGGGAGCAACAAAATTGCTTTATCGTAATGGAATTTTGTCAAAATGTGAATACTTCCTAAAATTATGTTTTCCATTTTTGGGGGCTAAGAATAAATCAGACCTGGCTAGTAGACTATGAATATCAAAATATTATGTGGAAAATGCTATCTTAGATCCAGTGTCTTAAAGCACAAAGGAGTTACATTCACATGAGCCCTAGTTATTTGTTACTTGTTCTTTTGCTCTCTTTCTCTCTGTCTCTCTCTCTTTCTCTTTCAGTATGTTTTGTATTCCCAGTCATATTATTCATTAGTTTACAAGTACTGAGATAATTATATGTTGTTTTTGAAGACATGTTAGGTTGTAGAAAAGATTAATTTATTTTTATTCTCATAAATGGAGCTACACATGTTCATATCTGAGAGCCAGCTTTTGGAAGTCAGTAAAGTATTTCTTTTTTTTAAATAAGT
The DNA here is from genome assembly GCA_028658305.1 of Pachyuromys duprasi. Classification (NCBI taxonomy): domain Eukaryota; kingdom Metazoa; phylum Chordata; class Mammalia; order Rodentia; family Muridae; genus Pachyuromys; species Pachyuromys duprasi. The sequence goes on from CM053764.1 coordinate 53,433,092, forward strand.
AATTTATTTATGTTTATATTTATCACAGGTTATACATTTTGTATCTCAGCCGTAGCCCTCTCCCTCATTCCCTCCCACTCTCTCCATCCCTCCCTCATCTTCTCCCTGCCCCCTTGCAAGTCCATTGATGTGGGGGGGGGAACCTCACCCCCTTCCATCTGACCCTAGCTTATCATGTCGCTGCAATGTCCTCTTCTGGGATCTAGTTAGGCTGCTCCTCCCTGGGGTGGGGTGTGGCCCACAAGCAGGCCATTGAGCGAAATAGTCCCTGTTCCCCTTACTGGGGTACCCAGTTGGGTACAGAGCTACCATGGGCCACATCCAAGCAAGAGTTATAGTTTGTATCCATACATGGTCCTTGGTTGGAGAAACATTCTCATAGAAGACCCCTGTGCCCTGATCTATTTGGTCTTTGTTGAGCTCTTGTCCTCGCCAAGTCTTACTAACTCGCCCTTTTTTCATATGATTCCTTGCACTCTGGCGATGGCTTGGTTGTGAGTCTTAATATCAGCTTTGACTCATTGTTAGTTAGAGTCTTTCAGAGGCCCTCTGTGGTAGGCCCCTGTCCTGTTGCTTGTTTTCTCTTACATTCAATGTCCATCCCATTTGTCCATTTAAGGGAGGATTGATCATCCCACCCTGGGTCCTCCTTCTTGCTTATCTTCTCTAGACGTATAGATTTCAGCATGTCCATCCTATCCTATAGGTCTATATAAGCGAGTATATACCAAGTGTTTCTTTATGCTTTGGGGCTACCTCACTCAGTATTTCTATACTACTCATACTATGGCGAAATCACCCATAAGGAAACACCTCTTCACACATTTCACTGAATGAAGTTAGACTGGCAAACCATGGCTGGTTTTGAATATTGGTGATCTAGTTGGGATCACATTAAGATTTTATACAAGTAATTCAGCGTCTTAATCACTCACTTATTTTTAGGTCTGCAAAATCCAAATATATGAAAGAACATGTCTTGGGAGAACTTGGTATTTGATTTTCTCTGTACTTTAGTAGGTGTCAAAAGTGGCATATACTCGCCAGTGGGTTCTATAAAGTAAAATTAAAATGAGTGCAAAGGACTGCTCTTTGCAATACAAAGCTTTTCTAAGTCCTTTTCAAAAACAGGACAGGATGCATATAAGAACCAGTGCAATATAGTGATGATGTTGAGCAAATGGTTCTTAGTTCTTAATCTAAAAACCTCGTGGTAGACTAGAACATCTCCTGCTCATCTGTGTTATACTATTTTTGGTAAATAGTCTTTTTGACAGCACACTGCTGCTTTCCATGTTCCTAAATAAAAGTTCTGAACACAATGCTAAATAAAGCATCCAATAATATTTTCTGGGCACAGGATGTACAGATTAATAAGGCCCCATCTATATTTCTATATATCTGTATCTAGCATTTGGTCTTTACTTAACACTGGAATTAGTCATTAAACAAATTTTGAATGTTTATTATATAAAATAAATGTGCAAGTTTGAGACTAGATTTCAATTAACCTGATCATTTCAGACACTCCTGTAGACTTCAGAGCTTCATTTATAAACAACAGTTTTTAAATGTTACTTTCAAAATTAAAATTTTTCTCTGGCAATCTCATGCTTTCATATAATTAATACTAATTACTCTCCTTTTCCACTTTCTCTTAACTACTTCAATCCCATCTCTGTCTACCTTCTGGCTATCCTCAATCAATCACTTTCTCCTATTTCTGTCTATTTCTTCTTTGATCCACTGAGTTTAATCAAGGCTTTCTGTGTAATTGAGGGTTTGGAGCTATTCACTGGAGCCTGGTGGACTCACCAAATCTGCATGACTGAAGACAATGCTCTCTTTCTCCCAGACTCCATCAGCAACCTTGGTTCATCTGTAAGGAGTGAGGCCTCTAGCAAGTCAGGTCCAAGTTCTAGGAACATAGTAACAATTCTGTAAATTAATGACAGCTGTGGTTGTCATGCCTAGAGGCTGGCATTTCACCATTCTCCTTGTCTTCCAGCTCTTTAAATTCTTCCTGTTCCTTCTACAATATTTCCTGAGCCCTAAGAGGGTGGTATAAACATTTTCCTTTGGGATGGGCCAAAAACATCATATTCTCAGCATGTTTTACAGCCAATTCATCTAAGCTCATTTCAAAGAAAGGATTCTCTTATTAAAGGTGAGAGTATCTTTTGTCTATGGGTATAAATACAGATGTTGAGAAGGTGGGTTAATACTAAGTCAATGTAGTTCAATAATACCTAGTTCCCATCTTTTCCCTAAATCCTCTTCAAGAAAGGGTTGTTGATAAGGTTTTTCAGTACCAGAATAGATTCATCCTTTAGAGTAGACCTCAAATCCAACCAGAGAGTAGATAGTTGTCCATTTAACATTCCTGTTTCAATCGCAATGATGGACATATCTCACTGAGAGGTTGACTTTGAAGTTCAGAAGTGTCACAGATGATTGAGAAAGTTTATGCCTTTTTTCCTATCAGCTGCCTGCACTGTACGTTCCAACACATTGAAAGCTAGCAGGCAGGAATTATACAGCTTAGTTCTATATCTTGTATGGTATCTTCAGCACCCTGGTCTTTTTTATCCTTTAGTTTTGATGGACAATCAAAAGGGTAGACAAAAGCCTTCATTGTTCCAGGGGTCTCAGAGAGCTTCTTGACCAGCGACTCCTTTAGAGGTGTCATTTTCATTTTACTGGAAATTTTGATTAATAAACCCACTGCTTCCTGGATTTCATTATCTAACCCAAGTTTGCCTTGTCTTCTCACATAAAGCAGGAAAATAATTTTTATGGAGTAAGCAAAAGGAGTTTAATTTCAAAGTAAATGTGTCACTTTCTTTATTTATAAGGCTGGACCAGTAGGACAAAAATAAATATAGGACCATTTAGAGGTAAATAAATATATTGATGGAGAAGTGGTCATATTTCTCCATTCACTAAATAAGATCAATATAGGGTAGTTTCTATTTTTCAATAAAATAGAGCAGTATTCCTTTATGAAGTATAACATTATTATAAAATATTCATTAAAATCAAATTTGTTTTATTTGTACATAATCATTTGTTCATAAATTTTAGAAACTGGATGTAGTGGTGACAGGCTTCAGTCTTCAAGAACTTTTGTCTGAATATGCTTAACTTATTTTCTTGTCATCTTGAGTAAATTTGCTCACATGAATTCACAAATATAAGTGTTGATTTGCAACTCAACATTTAACATCACTTATTCAGAATTGATTGTATTATCTATTACAATAAAATAAATCACTAACATAGCATTTGGTACAAAAATATGTGTTATGATGTTTTATTGACATTTTATCAAACTCACAATTGGTTAGCACCTAAAGTTTATTGGTTTATATAGATACTTTTATTAAATTTGTAGGAGTTATCTAGTTTATTAAAAGGAAGAACAGGTTTAGGTGCTATTGACAAAGATATACTCACACCCGAGTTTAAAATGTTACAGATTAATAAATTTATTATAGTTCAAAATCCAAATAGATGTTTTAAACATCTCCAGAAGTTATCTATTAAATGTTGTCTTCATGCAATCTGCAACCTCTTGTCATATGTGACCCTTAGTATTTACTGTTAACTTCCAGGAACACAATGAAAGGTTGTTTAGATTAAGATCAACCTCTTGGAATGTCTATGAAGAATTGTCATAATTGTGTTAACTGATATTGGAAGACCCATCTTAAGTGTTGTTGGGGCCATTTCCTGAGTGGGAGATCTTCAACTGTATAAAATAGAGAGTGCAAGCTGACCACTCCAGTTGACACTTCTTTATTGTGACTAGCAGCCTCAAGCTACTGCTGCTGTGACTGAGGTGGCAATGGTGAATGATGACCTTGAACTGTGAGCTGAAATGAGCCCTTTCCTTCCTAATTTGCCTTTATTACAGTATTTTATCACAGCACCAGGCAAAGAAGATAAAGCACTCTTTATTGTGATTTTACTATTGGTATAATTTATTCTAGTTGAAATGTTAGGGAATTGCCCTTGGTCCATTGCATTTTGACTTGTAGATTTCTGTTACAGTCTTCATCTGTTGCCAAAGAAATTTGTTTGATGACAGGTAAGAGACAAGTATCTGTGTAGAATATATTATATTTACATGATTATACCTTATACTAATTTGGGGAAATGGCAGCAGTAGGTTCTCCACTAGCGTACACAACCTCCCAGCTATAGGAAGTTGGCTAGTTTTATAGCACTAGCCATGGGTTCCTGTGCACTGAGTGGGCTTTAAATCCAATTAGACAGATGTTTCGCCAAAGATATGACCTCAATATTAAACCCCTGGAGCTCTCTTGTTGGGCTAGTCACAATTATGGTTCATAGATTTTACTCCAGGACATATAGAACTCTTGCTTGTTTTTCTCCCTTGGAAACTTGCACAGCACCTTCAGATATTCTGAGAGCTTGTCCTGGGGGAGGAGGCTTGCAGGTCAGATGCTGCTCACTCCTTCCATGCCCTATATTTGGTGTGCGCTGTCAATAACACCTTAACTTTCTGAGCAGTAACCAAGTACACTGTGTGTGAGTGTGTTTAAGGTTCTCCTATGTTTTTAAAAATACTATTAATGTAATTCATATGATCTCCAGTTCTCTCGATATTAGTTTATCTCTACTTTCTACAGTTAAAGTTCCGACATATATCCTGGATATTAGCCCTTTGTCAGATATAGGGTTGGGGAAGATCCTTTCCCAGTCTGAAGACTGTCATTTTGAGAATTCAAGAAGTTAAAAAGAAACAAATCAAGTAATCCAATTAAAAAATGGGGTACAGAGCTAAACAGATAATTCTCAATAGAGGAATATCAAATGGCAGAGAAACACTTAAAGACACGTTTAACATTCTTAGTCATCAGGGAAATGCAAATCAAAACGACCCTGAGATTTCACCTTACCCCCAGCAAAATGGCTAAGATCAAAAACTCAAGTGATAAACCATGGTGGAGAGGATGTGGAGAATGGGGAATCCTCCTCCCTTGGGGTGGGAATGCAAACTTGCACAACCACTTTGGAAACCAATCTGGTGCTTCTCAGGGAATTAGAAATAGCTCTTCCTCAAGATCCAGCTATACCACTCCTATGAGTATATCTAAAATATGCTCAGGTATACAACAAGGACATTTGCTCAACCATGTTTGTAACAGCTTTATTCATAATAGTCAGAACCTGGAAACAACCCAGATATCCTTCAACGGAGGAATGGATACAGAAATTGTGGTACATTTACACAGTGGAATTCTGCTCAGTAAATAAAAACAAGGAAATCAGGAAATTTACAGGCAAATGGTGGGATCTAGAAAAGATTATCCTGAGTAAGGTATCCCAGAAGCAGAAATACACAATGGGCATATACTCACTTATAAGTGGATACTAGACATAAAATATGGGATAAATGTACAAAAATCTGCACACCTAAAGAAGCTAAGCAAGAAGGAGGTCCCATGGTAAGATGATCAATCCCCATTCAGAAAGGCAAACAAGATGGACATCAAAAGAGGGAGAAAACAGGAAATAGGACAGGAGCCTACCACAGAGGGCCTTTGAAAAACTCTGCCCAGCACTGTATCAAAGCAGATGCTGAGGCTCATAGCTAAACTTTGAGCAGTGTGCTGGGAATCTTATGAAAGAAGGGGGAGATATAAAGACCTGGAGAGGACAGGAGCTCTACAAGGAGAGCAACAAAACCAAAAAATGTGGGCCCAGGGGTCTTTTCTGAGACTGATATTTCAACAAAGGACCACAAATGGAGCTAACCTAGAGCCCCTGCACAGATATAGCCATGGCACCTCAGTGTCCAAGCGGGTTCTCTAGTAATGGGAACATGGACCGTCTCTGACATGAACTCAGTGGCTGGCTCTTTGATCATCTCCCCCTGAGTGGGGAGCAGACTTATCAGACCATAGAAGAAGACAATTCAGCCATTCCTGTTGAGATCTGATAGGCTAGGGTCAGATGGAAGGGGAGGAGGACCTCCCCTATCAGTGAACTTGGAGAGGGGCATGGGAGGAGATGAGGAAGGGAGGGAATGAGGGAGCTGAGATGCAAAGTAAATAAACAAATGATAATTACTATAAAAATTTTAAAAATTCCCACATTTTCTATATCCCCTTTAAGATCACTTGTGTCCTAAAATCCTCTCCTTAGAAATCCCCACGATGGTCCTTTTCCCCTATCTTGGATTCTGCAGTTACTTCTGGTTATATCCTCACATCTAAAGGCTCAAAGATGGAAGCCACAAATAAGAAAGAACATGCAGTTTGTCTGCGTGGTTCTGCCTTATCTCTGTCAATAAAATGTTTTTTACTACCATTTACCAACAAATTTCATAACTCAATTTTTATTTATAGCTGAATAGAATTCTATTGTGTATATATAGTGCATTTTTATTATACATTCATCAGTTGAAGGGCATCTAGATGCTTTCATTTCCTTGGTACACATGGACTGTGTTGTGAATTCCTTTGTGTATGTTCCAAGAAGTGGTATGGCTGACTCATGTGTATATCTACTTTTACCTTTTTTTTTTTTTAATTCTACACACGTATCTCCAGAGTGGCTGCCATGGTCTGTAATACACAATGAAAGAAAGTTCTTCTCTTCATGCATGCTTACCAGTGTATGTTGGCAATTGCCTCAATGATCGTAGCCATTTTGACTGGACTAAGATGCAATCTCAATATAGATTAAATTTGCATTTCTCTGACTGCTACGGATTCTGATAACTCTTTAAGTGGATTATTTATCAGACAATTTTACCACAGAGAATTATTGAAATCTTCTAGTTGCTTAGATCTGACACATAGGCTTTTAAATTACTATTTTTCCTTCTACTACTGAAAATTAGAAAAATCACCAAATTCTTTTAAATCTACTTCTAAAAACATTTATTAACTTCATTTTTCAATGTATTAGTGTGGTTTTCTTCTTATTCTATACTTTCTTACTACCCGGGGATGATGTTTATATTTGCTAAAATAAAGTATGACAATGGTACCACGTATGAGCAAGATGCTCAGCAAATGTATATCGAAGAATAATCATTCTTAATGTGTTTCTAGATGAGTTGTCTATTTGGTGCCTCTGTCAATTTTCAGTAGAAAAAAATATTTTATTTTATTTTTGTCCAACACAAAATAAATCCATTCTCTCAATACCGTTTTTCTTGTTTACTTCTTTTATTCCTTTCCAAAATATTACACTTTTATAGTTCTTAATTGACAATAACAATACAGGTTGTGTTTGTGAGCAGTGGGAGTCTGTAGCATGTGAGGCCCATTAGCTAGGAACATGTTCTGTGCAGTATACAAATCATGATCTAAATTAAAGTAGTGCAGAGTGAAAGTAACTAAGGATACTTGTGAATGGTACAAGGGATGTGTGCTATTTGCAAGTGATTCCAGGCAATCTAAATAAACTAAATGAACATTAAGTAGAGTTTAATCTCATTTTCAAACCACTTCTTATGAGACACAAGCCACCATAAGTACAGAGAAGAAATGTACTGTCTACAATGGATTTCATAGTGTTCTCAGAATTCCCAGACACATGCTTCGTTCCAGCAAGGGCATTCTAAGTTCTCTTGAAATGGCTCTTCCCAGTCACATCTATGGGAAAGCTAGTCAGACATCACCATAGTAAGATAACGGAATATCTTCTGAAACTATATAACAGAGCTCCAAATGAGCTAGTTCTCATCCAAACATCTTACTAGAGAAATGATGCTAAAGCACCAGTCCACTGTGAGATGTGGATTTAAAAACAGAAGCTTGAAAAGAATGGAGACCTATGACACAAGCTTCCGGGAAAACTTGAGTTGGTGGGCTTGTTACTTGTTTTTCTTGTTTTCTTATGTTCTGCCCACATGTATATAGATGGAAAGGAAAAGCTGTTAACTAATGATGCACATGAAACACAAAAATCCATATCACTGATTTAGACAAGACTCTCCCAGGGATTTTGTGAATGTAGTAAAGTAGAGCATTTTAAGTAAATTTATAAACTTAACTCTTTACGACCAAATTCACAGATACAACTAATTTACCTTACCATCTTCTCTGTAGTTCCTGATTCTCCACCTTTTGTGAGCTGGGATGACAGAAGGACCTTAATGATCACTTATCATTTGCACAGGTGGTAAGGATCCAAGCTCAAATCCTTATGCTAGCAAGGCGAATACTTTTCCCAATGAGACATTTCTACAGCCCTCTTTTTCTTTTCAATAATATTAGTAGGAAAACTTAGTTTGCTTAATTGCCAAAGAAAGGCCCTATGATTCTGTAAGTATAAAATAAGAACACTGAACTCAACAGTTAGAAAATGTGACAGTGGTGCTGCATGGTGACGTCAGCATAAACATTAATTGAAATCTATAACTCGGTGGCCTCTGCTGGGTAATTTTAAATTGTTAGAACTATATGTTTTTACTTAGTTGAAATGTTGGAAAACAAAAATTTTAGGTGATATAAATATGAACCTGCATTTTTTTAAATTCTAGTTTTTTTTTTTATTTTTGCTAGTTTCTAAAACACTTTTAGCCAGGAAGTTGTTCATATATATATAAATGTGTGGAGGGAAGGTGGCTGGAGATAAGTAAATAAGTAAGAATGTGCATCTTGAAGACAAATGCTTCAGTGTGCATGCACATCCAAGCTCATGTCTCTTTGTATTACATGAGAAATTCTCAGAAATTCTTATCTGATAAAACTCATTTTTCACATTTGCTCTATCAGATATTTCATGACATGAAGTTACTTTACATTGTCTTGACATTTTGAACTTATTTCCCTATATTTAAATATCTTTTCTACTCTCTCCATAAAGTTCTGCTCAAACTTGAATGATGAACTATTAATAAAGTGTTTTTTGACAAGATGAGACATATGAGATGCAATTAATGTTCATGTTGTGCCTCTAAGACAGTCCTTTTTGGTTTTTGGCACTCTGCCTTCCACAGTTTATGTCCCTTTTTCTGTCAGACTGGGTAAGCCATGGCTTGAGTTTTGCTTAACCCACAGATATATTGTAAGGAGTAATGACCAAATGAATAATATTCTTAACTTTGTGAACTTCCTTTGAGAGGCAAGTTAAATTGTAATGAAGCACTAGTTTCAGAATCACAGTATTTCAGCTTCAATACTGTCTCATTTACAGGATGCATGGTTTTAAGTTATTTAACCATTTTACATTGTAGTTTATATAACAGGACAAAAGACAAAACAATGAACTGCAACTCATAGAATTATCAGGAGCTCCACAAGGAGACCAACAAATCTGGACCCAGATGAGGTTGCAGAGACTGATGCATCAACCAAGGACCATGCATGCAGAGGACCTAGACCCCATGCACAGATGTAGCCCATAGGTAGTTCAGTCTCCATGTGTGTTCTCTAGTAATGGGAGCAGGGGCTGTCTCTGACAAGGACTCAGTTGCCTGATCCTTGATCACTTCCCCCTGGTCGAAAAGCCTTGCTAGGCCACAGATGAAGAGGATCCAGGCAGTCTTGATAAGACTTGCTAGACTAGGGTCAGATGTTAGGAAAGGAAGACTCCCCATTTTAGTGGTCTAGGGGAGGCAGATAGGAGAAAGAGGAAGGGAGGGTGAGCCTGGGAGAAGATAAGGGATGGGGCTGCAATCAACATATAAAGTGAATAAATTATAAAAAAATAAATAAAAATAAAAATAATTATCAAGACTATTAGGATGTATCTTATGTAGAGTATGTACCATATCATGTCTATATGAAATTAAATATGTTAATAAATACTAGAAATACTGAAATCTACCTGCCACATTAGTATTTGTGGGGGTCAATATTCTCAGTAATTTTATATTCTCCTGCAGAAAATCTAATATATTAAATAAGTTGGTGAAATGCTACAAAGAATAGCTTACATTATATATATTATATTTAAACTTTGTGTGAATGCTTTATATGTTCCAACTGTAAGTTATATAATTGTAAAACTATCACTGATACTTCCCATTTGTGAAGTCTATATTTGTGAAATGAATACTCACTAAAGTACCACAATTTTAGCATTCATGCTCCTTTTGTGGTCTTGGGCAGAATAGTGAAAATTTTGGTGGCCTCTATCCTGCTTTCTTCTTTCAAATCTCACATTGGAAATTAATGTCTTTCTTTTTTTAAACACTGTCCTTTTATTTTTATTATCTATTTTATTAGTAATTTTATTGTTTTTAGTGTCCCTTAAATGCAGTACTGTCATGTATTCAGTGTTACTAAATACAAGAAGAGAGGGCCTTATGGAGAACAAGAGTTATGTAAGCTAGGTTGGGTATTGAAAATTAATAATAACCAGTAATATTAAATAAGGTACTTTAAAAGAAAACCATAAAAAGGCCATTAACATACAAACTGGCATGTTGTTTTGTAATCAGAAGCTGGAAGGAATCCAAAATGCTATTTTCTGTATTATCAATATTTCAGTAGTGAGAATCAGAGCTTCACAAGGTTTTATAGAAAATAAATATGGTAAATAATGAATATCTACTGCTGGCACATATTATGTTTGCAAGGGTATTTGGCAAAGAACTATACGTTAACATGATCTATAGCCTTGTAGGTGAGAAAGTGATCATGGATAGCACTCTCCCTGGAGAGAAACGTCCTGTGTTAGCCATTGTGCCCTGAAACCAAGGAGGTGAAAAACTCTGGATGTGACCCAGACTCAGAGTTTTGGTCAGACTTCTTTCTAAAAGCTGTTCATTTATTCTACTATATCCAAAGAATGTTTGTAATGTTTACTTTTAAAATAATTTGAATGTTGTCAAAATACCCTATTATTGTTATTAAGTTTGTATTTATTTCTTAATTTTTATTTTTATTAATTACAGTTTATTCACTTTAAATCCCCCCCCCCCGTAGCTCCCTCCCTTTTCCCCTCCCAATCCCACCTTCCCTCTCCCTTCTCCACCCATGCCCTTCCCCAAGTCCACTGATAGGGGAGGTCCTCCTCTCCTTCCTTTTGATCCTAGTCTATTAGGTCTCATCAGGACTGGCTGCATTGTCTTCCTCTGTGGCCTGGTAAGGCTGCCACCCCCTCAGGGGGAGGTGGTCAAAGACCAGGCCAATCAGTTCATGTCAGAGACAGTCCCAGTTCCCATTACTATGGAACCCACTTGGACACTGAACTGACATGGGCTACATCTGTGCAGGGGTTCTAGGTTATCTCCACGCATGGTCCTTGGTTGGAGTATCAGTCTTAAGAAGCACCAAGAAGCAAAAAATTAAAGTCCAGCAACTCATGAAAAATCTTTTGCTTTCACCAATGTAACAGGCACGAATTTGGGTTTCAGGAAACTACATCACCAGTGAAAGTCGGCTCATACCCATGTGTAATCAAGCCCAAAGTTTCACTGCCACTGCAATTATTCTGTATTTTATTGTCATATTATATTGTTATATGCTATATTTCCTATTTTTATACTTAATCAAAATGGATTTATTCAGTATATACTATTTTTGAATGTGCTGACTTTAACATAGCAAACTTTACATCAGGTTAGTATTTTCTTTTTTGAAAGCACACAAACTAATTGTAGTATAAACAAATGGTAGTTATAAAAACCATGAAACTAAAAAATGATCGAGGTTGGTAGTTAATGTCTACCAGCTCTCTTCTCAGAGGAGACTCCAAAAGGGTCAGCAGTCAGTTTGAGAGGAATAAATGCTCTGTAAACCAGGAAGATGAGTGACTAGACATTGGCTGGCTCTTCTGCCTGGGCCTTAGCTCTAATGTCCTATGCCCTATAGTCCATCTGCTGGAAGACTTGTTCAGACCATTAGATTCAGAGGGAAAAACAAACAGAGCTGCTTCCTATACAACATAGAAGGCAAAGAACGAAAAGAGTGGAGTTGGGAAAAGCATTCAGTGGAACAAGACATGACGTATAGTTCCCTGAACCCCTAGACTGGTGACCTCAACCATCTTTTTTTCATTTTTATTTTATATTAATCACAGGTTATGTACTTTGTATCCCAGTCGTAGCCCCTTTCCGCATTCCCTCCCTACCCCTCTGCCCTTCCTTCCCTCATCTTCTCCCTGCACCTTTCCAAGTCCACTGATAGGGGAGGACCTCCTCCCCTTCCATCTAACTCTAGCTTATCAGATCTCTTCAGGAATGGCTGCAATGTCCTCTTCTGTGGCCTAGCAAGGCTGCTCCTCCTTTGGGGGGTAGGGAGGTCGAAGAGCCAGCCATTGAGTTCATGTCCAAAATAACCCCTGTTCCCCTTACTAGTGTACCCTCTTGGATATTGAGCTACCATTTGCTACATACAAGCAGGGGTTCTAGGTTATAACCATACATGGTCCTTGGTTGGAGAGACAGTCTCATAAAAGACCCCTGTGTCCTGATATATTTGGTTCTTGCAGAGCTCCTGACCTCTCCAGGTCATACTAACTCCCCCTTCTTTCATATGATTCCTTGCACTCTGCCAAAGGGTTGGTTATGTTTCTTAATATTTGCTTTGATACACTGCTAGGAAGAGTGTTTTCAAGGCCCTGTGTGGTAGGCTCTTGTCCTGCTACTTGTTTACTCCTACATCCAATGTCTGTCTCATTTGACTTTCTAAGTGAGGATTAATCCTCTTACCCCAGACACTATCTCACAGCAGATAGCCTAGTCAGAAGGCTCTTACAACCTTTCTGCCCATCTTCTGCAATATTTCCTGAGCATAAGCTGTAAGTATTGTAGAAGTGTTAATTCAGACTGAGCATCCCACAGTTAGCCTCTGCATTTTTACTAATTACAGATTTCTGTGATGGTCTCATTCACTTCAAAAACAAAACAAAAACAAAAACAAACTTCTTTTTTCAGTTTTCTTAATTAGGATATCACTATTGCTGTGATGAAACACAATGACCAAGGCAATTTGGAGAGGAAAGGGTTTATTTGGCTTATACTTTCATTTCACTGTTCATCCTTGAAAGAAATCAGGGCAGAAGCTTAAGCAGGGCAGGAACCTGAAGGCCGACACTGATGCCGAGGCCATGGAGGAGTCCTGCGCAGTGGCTTGCTACTCATGGATTGTTCAACCTGGTTTTCTACAGAATTACAAACCCAGGGTTAGCAGCACTCACAATCAGCTAGGTGCTCACTCATGAATCAATCTATAAGAAAACGCCCTACAGGCTTGCCCACAGCCCAATCTTTTTTTGTGTGTGCGTATAATGAAAGGTATTTAGAATGGAGTTGAGAATTATGCTGGATTAAGAGACGCCAGTAGCAGCTTCTCCTCTGGAATGTGTGGCTCACCAGCCACAGGAAATTCAATTGGCTTATGTGCAGGACATGGATTTTCTTTGATTGAGTGGCTAAGTCCAATCGGGTGGTGTTGATTACCCGTGAGATATAAGTTTCGCAATTGCATTATTGAGAATATCTTCTTATGCCAGTGGGTAGCACTGCTGTACTCAGTAGGGCTTGCATAGCACCTCAGATGATGTGAGAGCTAGTTCTGAACAAGGAATTTTCCAGAGAAGTTCCAGCTGTATTTCTCCAAGTCCCGTGTCTACAGTGTGTGCTGACTTCACATGTCACACCGAGTACAACAGCAAAGGCTTCTATTTGGGAGATCTGTGGGACTCCTCTAACTAATGACTTGAACAGAAGTTACCCATGACCAGCACTGGGGTTTTTGTTAGCTAGTCCTTGAATCTTCGGAGGAATATTTTCACCTCAAGAGATAAAGTGGACATACTCATATTATATATATTTTAAGTAAATATGTTTCCACATGGCTCTTCTAGGCATCCTTGCTGTTCTTTATTCTTCCTCCATCACTTTTCCTAAGTGTTCCCACCCTTCCCTCTCCAGGAAAGGTGATCACCCATTTTTTTTCCTTTATTTACCACTCTCTTCCTGAGACTTCCATGTTTATGGTTCCAATGACCTGTATTTCAAATCTTTTTCATCATTTTCCTAGAACATGCTCTCATTAGTGTTCTGATAAAGGTAATACAAGTGTCTCTGAAGCCATACACATTGGAAATACTCACATGCTACACTTACAGGGAGCATGTTGTTATACCTGCTGGCTATAGACTTTTCCTTTGCTTATTTATCTTGTGATACAGAGTGCTATGTTTAAATTACACCCAATATTTTCTCAGTTCCGTTGTGTTGTTTTCTAACTTCCAATGTTTGGGAGAATGCTGATGTCATTCTTATTCTGGGTCTATTTTATGTGACCTGGCTACTCTGCCCCTTATGCTTGGAAAAATTTTTGTCCCAGCCAACTCTCATGAGGATGTAATGTAGCTACCATTTTAACAGGATTTTTAAAAAATTTGTTCTGGTAAATATTTCATGATCTCCTTCGAGCTAGTCCCAAACCTCTTCAAGGACTGGCTTTATTGGAAGGCTGGGTAGCTTTATTTACCATCATTTTTTGTTTTGTGTTGTTTTTCTTTTTTGTTTCTGATTTTCTAACTTGGTTGTCTTTCCATTCTCTCAATTTACCATTTAGATATTGGTCATTTTCGAGTAAACTTATAGATTTTTATCCTTTGTCTACAATTCACAGCAGTCTTTTTACCTTCCTAACACATTTTCATTTATCTTCTAATATATCTGCAGAATTTTTAAATTTTTATTGTCATATTTTCTGGTTTAGTTACTATCTCAATCGACATGTATTTTCATTACAGGCAGGATTGAGCATTTTCTCTTACACTTTTGTTGTATAATTTTATATTTTTCAGGGTTCTTTAGTGTATTTTTGCTATTTCTCTCAGGTCACCTTACATATATGTCTTCCTTCATTTTTTTTTATGTGTGTCAAAGACTTTGCAACTATCTGGTCATGTGAAATTATCAGTATATATTAAAATGAAGTTCTACAACTCTAACTTGCAAAGGGCAAACTCTGGTCACTGGGTGGGCCTTGTTAAGCTGTGACTTAACTGTTGGAATCTCAGGCGGGGTTCTTTCTTCCAGTTCAAAGTTCTTAATTTTCTGCCACAAAAGGTTAGTTCATATTGCCCCTAGCTAACTTAAGTCGCCTTGGTACTGGATGAGAAAAGAAAATATGGATGCCTCACATCTTTGACCTGATCACCCTTCCTACATCCCTGCTCACTGGTGTTCCTCTTATCTGAATCTGTGACCTTTGTGCTCAGACTTTCTGTGCTTTGAGCTCCCTGCTACTCCAGTCGGTGAGAGTTAGCATGCTAGCTTGTCAGATGTTAAGAAGCTGAGATTTTAACAAGTATTCAAGCTCTCCACGTCATTTCCCTTTTCCGAGGCATTCCTCAGTACCATGTTCAAGCTGAAATGGAAGCAAAAAGCCCCAGAACTGGATGATTTGTAAATGTAAATTAGCTTGGTTTTCATTAACATATTTGAAAAAGTTCTCCTCTGCCTCTGATTGACACCAACTTGTTGGTTTAGCTCATGAGATGTATCCTGTTCCTGTCTTTTAGTTGCCTTTACTACTTAGAACCTTTTATTATCATTCTAATGCTGCCTGCAAGGGAGACATGATATTGCATGTAATCAGTTAAATAAATTGTATGCAGTGGTATTAAAATAAAGCAGTTATGAATGCTGTCAGGCTGTAGAAAAGGATTTAACTTGAAGGCCATGCCTTACATTACGCACTTCTCTGTTTTATTCACATTTGTGCTTGGATTACTCCTCTGACCCTGTTCAGTTGTCCTTCTCTCTTAGATGTCTTAATTTACATTTTTTTATTTTTTTATTTTACAGAGTATCAAAGTAAGCTGGTTTCCTCCTCCATCAGGAACACAAAATGGATTTATTACTGGCTATAAAATTCGACACAGAAAGACTACCCGCAGGGGTGAGATGGAAACACTGGAACCAAATAACCTCTGGTACCTGTTCACAGGTCAGTGTTCACGCAGTGCTGTCTGGCAAGCTTTTGATGAATTAAATGCTTTAGGAATAAAATATACTCTTACTTCAAAGGAACATCGACTTTCTTCCTGGCAGCTGACATTTATTGGCCTGAACAAGAATAACCTTTATATTTTTAACTTTATATGCTCTGAAATGCTTTCACTACCTATTTTCCACTCTATCATCTTAATAAGAGCATCATAGACTTTTTCCTGTTACTTCTCAGAATTGCCGACTCAGCAAGTCTTGTGGCCTAATAATTTTTAACTTTTTTAGTTAACAAATTTTAAAAGACTTCTAATGAAGTGGCTCTATATTTTACTTACTGTGCCCCCCTTCACTAACACAAATGCCAAGATGAAGTAGAAAATGAACAGAAGAGGGAATGAAGAGGAAGAACATACTCTATAAACTCATAAATCTACTTTTGTAGAAATACTGCTGAAATTTATAGGAGGTTAATATGTATAAAAACTGTATTGAATTTTCATAAAAAGCATTTTTTATTTTAGAAAATGAAAACACACTGTGTTTTCTCATAGTTTAGTAATCTCAATGTATATTACTGTAAGTTCCTTGTAAACAGACTTAGGAAACTCTTCTGAAGTCCTCTCGGTGAAGATGTGTACTCTAGAGTATAAGAATGAGTGAGGGGGCTTGGGAGGTGGCTCAGAGACTAAGAGCACTGCCTGCTCTTCCAGAGGTCCGGAGTTCAATCCCCAGCAACCACATGGTGGCTCACAACCATCTATAATAAGATCTAGTGTCTTCTTCTGGCGTGAAGGTGAATACGCAGATAGAACATGTATACATAATAAATAAAATATTAAAAAAAAAGAATGAGTGAGCAACTCGAGCGAGGGAAGGACAGGGAGAAATTTTCTTGTAAAAATCATGATATATTATTGAGTTGTGTGACCATGATTTTGGAACAAGTGCAAAGCTTGCAACACTTCCTGGAATGGTTCTGGGAGGTCACACAAATGACCATGTCCATAATCAGTAGCTGGACACAGCATGCCCAGCTTATCTTGTCTGTCATTGGACAAGAGGTTGACTACTGCCTAGATCAAGGCAAGTCACTGCAAAGCAGACTTCTGGTGAGGGTTAAAAGGAGCTCTCTCTTGTTCATCACTTCTTTATGTGATGATGGTAGCAAGGCTCAGAGTTTTATAGGTCTAAGATGAGTTTAAGACATGTTGAGAACAAAGTATGGTATAATGGTTCACCTTAAAAACAAAGCATAGTATAATGTTTTTAGAAGTGGATTCTGAAAACATTAGGGATGGTGCAATGGTGTCACAAAATGCTTCACAAAAACAACTTAAGATTTCTTATGGTCGCTTATTGGAGAGTAGAGTTCCTCATATCAAAGAAGGCATGGTACAGGAGTGTGAGAGAGCTCTATGCTGGCCTTCTACTCACTTTCTATTTTTCTTGTATGGTGCTCTAGACCTTGAAAAGGAACCACTCACATTCATGGTGGGACTGCCTTCCTGTCTATCAATTCCCTCAAAGACATTCCCAGAGGTATATCTTCTGAAAAATCTCAATTGCAGTCAAGCTAACACTCAGTGAAGATTAATTATCCAAGGTCAACCTCTGGCTCAGTAGGACAATTCTTGGTGTACAAGAATCCAAGATAGGTCACATAGCCCTCACATAAAACACATCAGGCCAGGTTTGGGGGTTTACCAACTATAACACCAGCAGTAGGGCATGGAAAGGTAAGCATAGTCAAAAAAACTATCTGGAGCTTAGTGACCAGCCAGCATAATCAATTAATGAGTTCTCAGTTATGTGAGAAACTCTTCTTCAAATAACAAAAAAGGTTAAAGGCCAACAGAGGAAGATACGTGATATAAACTTCTGATCTAAACACACACAAATACAGCATGCAAACATTGATTGGCACACCTATACACACATACCCTTATAAATACAAACAGGGTCCACACTCCTTGTCATATGAAACTAAATATAGTTTCAAAACAATAATTTTCCACACTTGATCTTCATCAGCTTATGAATTTCTAATAATAAAAAATAAATGTAATGCCTTTGTAAAATCCTCAATATTGTAATGATACAACATTGTTCAAAGTCTCTTTTAAGGCACAATCTATCCATTAGATTATCCATAAAAGTAATAATTTACAAACTATCATCATGGAGTTTTAACTTCATTACCATATATTTCCTTTCCTCATTTGTCTTGTATATTGAGTATTTAATCTTTTAAAATAGTGTATCCAGTTAAATATTGAGTTAAGCAATATTTGTTTTTTGTCCTGTTTATTGCAAAAAGTGCCAATGATGTAATGATGTCCTCTCTCTTTGTCTCTCTATCTCTGTCTATATGTCTCTGTCTGTCTCTGTCTCTCTGTCTCTCTCTCTCTTTTCTGTGTGTGTGTGTGTGTATGTTAGTATTAACATACTTTTCTTTGACCATTGGACTTGTTAAACATTTAATATGGAGAAATGAAATTATGCATTGTATTTTAAGGAAACCTGATTAACCCAATAAATTGCTTTCATACCTTAGTAAATAAAATGCCCTTCTACATAATTATAAATAATATGTGCATCTATTATAAGAAGCAACATATAGAAAGATCAACTTACAGAAAGATCAATCAGAGAAAGGCAACCACCAAATCCTTAAGCTCCATGGCCAGCATCTAGAACTCTTGAAGGCATCATCTGTCTCCATCATGCTTCAATAACCCCACACATCCAACTTCTCTACAAGTTGCAAACACAGCAGCTCCTTTGTGGATGTTCTATGCCCTAACCTGTCCTAACTCAGCTTTCCTTAGCATTTTAATCAAGTCTCTGGCATAAATATCCCAAGTCTCCACCACAATGATTTTCACCTTCACAGCTTAATGCAATGGAGCTTCACTCACAGCTCAGACTGTCTCCCAATCTAACTCCACCTCCTGTTGCCTCAGCAACTCCCTAGACCTTGGTTCTCACTTCCACGATACAATCACCCTCTCTTTCATTTTGTATACCTGGAAAATCAGTACTACATAGAGAATGCTGCCTACCACCAGCTACAGATCTACTCTGAATGCTATCTGCCACTGTCACAGTGTATATTTTGGCAACTGGACTTCCTACAGTGGTTGTTTTGATCAAGAAATGCCTTTAGCATAAGTCTCAATTCATGCTCTCCTTTCCATTGAACTTGCAATTTTACAACTTGGAACCCCTGATGAGTTGCCTTCAGGACACCTTTACTATTTGCCAAGTACATAACAGCAGGTCTGTCTTTGGTGGCATCAGTCTCTTTAACAATTCCAGCTGGTTTCCAACCAGGCTTGACTGCAACTTTCACTTTGTTCATAATGCTTTACTCATCAAAATTCTCTCTCTTTCTCTGTCTGTTTGTCTCTGAACAACCATGACAAAGCCTGGATGTTGTACTCTCTTGATATAGCCAACTATTTATTTCATTACCTTTAAAAATTTGGGCTCATTCTATTTTTTTTTCAGGAAGTGGGCAGAAAGCAGCCAGATTTGGGGCTGAATGTAACATGAAGGCATCTAGCTGAGCTCCCAGTAGATGTTTTGTTTCCTTTGGAACCTCAGGAGCACAGACTTCACTGTCTGCTTCTCTATTGGCAGAGCCATCCTATTGGAAAATGTGCAGTTCTCACATTCTTGCCAGAATTTCTTGGCTTACAGTATTCTTGGGCTTTTCTACTCTTCAGCTCTAACCTCCTCTATGTCTGTCCCACAAACCAATCCCAAATGCCCATATGCCATATGATCAGTTTTATCATATCATGTGCCAAATCTTAGGGACCAATTTTCTGTATCAGTTACTTTTCTCACTGCTGTGTCATAACACTTGACAAAAGTGATGCAGGGAGAGAAGAGCTTATTTTGGCTCACACTTTCATGGTGTAGTCCGTCAGGAAGGAGAAGTTATGATTGCAGAAGCATGAGGTAATGGTCTTAGTGTGTTCACAGTCCAGAAGCTGAGACAGATGAAGGCTAACTCATTAAGTCTAATACTCCAGCCCATGGAATGGAATCTATATTCAGATGGTTATTTGCACTTCAGTTAAACTTTTTTTGGAATTACTGCAAAGATATTCTCAGAGGAAATACTCCCATGTGCTTTTAAATCAAGTAGAGTTAACAATGAAGATATGCCATCTTAGCATCACAGTACATGGCCGTGTGATTATAGGGAAACTAAAATTGATATTCATTGTAGTAAGCAGAGTCCCTAATTTTTCATATAAGTCTATGAGTGTCTAGTGGACAAACTACCAGATACGCAGCATTTATTAGTTGAAATAATAATATGCATAGACACACACATTGTCTTTTCCTTAGCCTATAATCTTTGACTTCATAATAACATAGTTTGTTCTCATAGTAATATTGTTCTATACAATCATATCATAATTGTGAGAATGTTTCCAAGACAGATTACAGAATATAACAATACCTATTTTAAAACTAGACAAAATCCTAGGTGGGTATTGTTGAATTTAAAAGCCAAACATAACATTCTAAAACACTATTTACAAAGCTCTTAAAAAGTCAAGTCTATGATGTTATTTTCCCCAACCATGAAGAAGTAATATGAAAGATAAAAATAATAGATGTTAAAATAAGACCTACATGCACATTAAAGTACCTAACACGACATGTGGTTACTTTAAGGAAAAAAAAATCACACTTTTGAAAAATCTTACTGAAAATGTTTTAATATATCTAAGATTTAATAATAGACATAAAGAGGTATGAGGATGTTTCATTCTCCTTTTTACAGAATACAAAGAGTTGGATCCTTGACATTTTCTTGTCATTAGATTTCTTCTTCATATAAAAGCATTAAAAATATGAAATAAACTTTGTTTATAAAATAAACGATGAACATAGAACAGAGATACTAAAGACTGGAAATCCAATCCAAAGCACTTTAAATTGCCAATAAACATGATAAAATGCTCAATCTTGTTTGCAAATAGAGAAACAGAAGTTAAATTAGTGATTATTTTCTTTGGTTAAAGTAATGATGATAAAAATAAGTAGCAGTGCTATATTCAGAAAGCATATGTGTAATACAAACTTCCACATTCCGTTCTAGGCTGGAATATATTGGAATGTTCGTGCAAAACATATTTGCACATGTAGATAAGCTTATACACACTGTGAGTTTACATTTATTTTCACAGAAAAACAATACAGGCCCAGTTTTACAAATTTTATCACCTATTCTAAAGTATAATTCTAGTTTTTCAATATTTCAAACAAAATTTTGTTTCTCAAATTATTACTTTCATAAAAATAGCCTTTTAAAATTATAAATAACTTTAGCCAATAGGCCTTTTAAAATCAGTCATATCAGCTTGTGGAGACTGAAGCACCAACCAAGGATCATGCATGGACTGGACCTGGGCCCCCTCCACAGATGTAGTCGATGGGCAGCTTGGTGTTCGTGTGGGCATCTTAGTAAGGGGAGCAGGAGCTATTTCTGACATGGACTCTGTTGCCTGCTTTTTATTCACTTCCCCCTGGCAAGTGGAGGGGCTCCCTTGTCAGGCCACAGAGGAAGAAGATGCTCTCAGTACTGATGTGAAGTGATGGGCTGGGGTGGGTTGGTGGGGGCTGTTTCCCTTTTCTGAGTTGTAAGGGAGGTGAATAGGAGGTAGATGGAGGAAGGGTGAGACTAAGAGGAGAGAAGGGAGGATGCTTCTATCAGGATGTAAAGTAAGATAAATAAAAATAGAAATAAATAAATAGATAATCAGTTATGTCATATTTACTGAAAATTATGTTGAATAAAAACTAGTAAGCAACACATTGAAGATTTAATAATGATTCAGTTATATTTTTCTCATCTTAAATCCAGAATCATTTCACTTATGCTCTTCACCTACATATGTCCAAAGAACCTATCTGTAACTATGGTTGAATGCTGACATTCCTGCTTTGTATAAATTTGATAAAGATAATATTCAGGCCACCACAGATCCATGTTATTTTTTCCCTTAAGCACAATAATTTTAACTTGTGTCGTCCAAGAATATGTACTAATTCAAACACAAATTATTCATCTATACGTTTTTATTTCTCAGAACTATGCAAGATAATAAGTGCATATAATCAGCAGAGTAACCCATTACTACTGCAGTTTATTACCCAACTACCCAAAGGAAAGACAAGATATGAATTAATTACCTTATTATTGAGAATGGATTATAACTGTCCATTTGACTCTTTAAAGGTTTAAAGGAATATGGTTTGAAAACTGTAACTTTTAATTTAAATGTTACATCTTTGTGACAAAAATAAGTTTAATACACTTGCAAATTTAAACATGAAATGATCAAAAAGTTTGTAAATGAATCTGCTATTAACCTCAAAAATGTCACCCATGCTTATTTTTGGTTTGAACTGAAGTGATAACCACAAGGGCAAGCAAAAATGGCAGAGCTTCTGCCTTTCTTTTCTCTGCCCCATGAGTCATGCTCTGGAGTACCTGTCAGAATGTGACCATGTAGACAATGTGACCATGGTTTTAAAAGTATTAAGGAGGCAGCAAGTACTGCACACTTCAAGGTTTACTGTGGTTTAGTCTTTCCCCCGTAACGTGTCTAGGAACTGATATCCTTTATGCTTAGTAAAGTAGAAACATTGATTTTCAATATAAATCTACAGTGTTGTAAAATGTGCAGGACTTGACCCCATGTTTTCAATGCCTGGAACATATATGGACATATTGATTTGGACGTGAGAAAATTGGAAATGTTTTAATGCTTTCTTTTTGTATGGTATAATTGAAGGGTAGAACTGCAATTTTTTTAAACAAAGCTCTATTTGTTAGACAGGTGTTTTGTTGTTTATGTTTTTTTTTACTATGATAATGGGACATCTGCAATAACAAAGTGATTCATAATTCTAACAAGGACTTTAAATTGCATGCATCAGTCTAGTGGGAAACCCATATCAACTAAATTTTAAGGTGATGTTTCTAATTTCTGAGTGATCTTCAGGAAAGGTTGTTTGGAACTTAATTCAAATGTGTTCTCACATTTCATGGCCAATATAGAATAAAGATAATGATAAACATGCACTGGCATTTTATGGGCTAAAAACTGGAAACAGCATAGTAATTATCTAACAAGGCTACCATTAGAGAAATCATGTTGCTTGAACAAGATATACCATCTTTTATCATATGGTGTATAACTTAGAAATATAAGAGAGGAATTACAGTGGTTAAAGACTCTTACTTTGAAGAGTAATAATAGTCAGGGATATTCTGTTTTAATGATAGAGTTTTATGACTAAACATAGGAATGCAATACTCTCTTAAGAATAATTTTATTCTTAAATGCCTTTGGACTCATACACAGACTCACAGACATATAGGGAACTGAGCTGAGCTTTACAGTCCCACCAAACATCGTAGAACTCATATGATTTATGACATCCCAAACCCCTCTCTTTTAGCAAAGGTACATTCCACAAAGAATGAGGGCGGGAGAGTGAGATTGGGAGGGAGCGAGGGAGGAGACTACATCTGGGATACAAAGTAAATTAACTGTAATTAATAAAAAATGAACAAAAAAGGAAAAAGGCCTCTCACAGTGTGATTATTTAATAATATTCATAACGTAAGGCTATATATGGACTGGAGGGTGATCCACAAGTTATGTGTCTTGCAACATTTGATTAGCACTTTAGTCACTAGAGGTCCTAGCCCAGCCCAGCTGTCACAGAAAGCTAGTGATCACAGGAAGCCTTTGAGCGTAGTTGTTGCACACATGGTTGATGCCTTTTCTTGCTTATTCATTTTGAGCAAAAGTGTAGTTAATTTTCTACCTAACGTGGAAGAGTTCATTCTTCTTGATAAATTTCAACTCAATCTAGGACAATACCCATACCAAAGCCATTACTTTCCATGATTGGATAAACATATTTTCCTGGGGTTCTTTCCTTATTCAATCTAAAAATTTTAAAGATACTTCTGTAATACATATTCACTAGCAATCACTAGTAGTGCTTACAAACGGGTAGCAAACTAAAATGACTATAAGCTTTCTTGAGGGATGACAAAAATCTCATGTTAATAAATGTCTTATTGTGCCCTTGATGGTATGTGTTGAATGTTATATTTTAATCTAATATTCATTTGCATTAATTCCTGTCATGCTCATTCAGCTTTATTGGCTTGGCAAGTGGTATTTTTACGAAATTCATCAGTGTGTCAAACACTCTAGTATACTCTATGGGTAGACAGTTAAAACATCAGTGTTGGCAATGACAAACCACCAATAACAATCTTAGGATTCAGGGCTTTTCCATTTTACAAAACTAGAAGATTCCCTAGAAAATGATATCTCTACTAAATGTTTGTGTAGATGAATTGAGCAAATAGATTTCTTCAAGATGTAAAACATACATATAAGCTTTGATGTACCTGCTATTAAACATCATCTGATTGATACTATGCCTTATGAGTAGTAATTTAGGACTACCTTGGTACAAAATACTCATATTTTTGAATCTATCTATTCATATTACATATATATGTATATGGGTATACTATATGTTTGTATATATACACACACGTATACATACACATATATAAATTATATATAAATATATAATATAGTTTATATATTTGTATATGTATGTATATATATATATATATATATATATATATATATATATATATATAATTTGTCACCAGATATAAGCATCATCCCTCAAGTATCTATTTCACTTACCTGTTTTGGTATCAAATAGTGATGCCATTTCATCTTGGAGAGAAAAATAGAAAAATCGAACAACACTATAATCTCTTTAAGAGCTTTTCAACCAATTCATATTTAAAGACTTGACAGTTTACATTGAATTTATCAGTGTCTTAATATGACCACTCATGGTTCTTTAAAAGCATTGACATGTAGGAACTGGACAAAGTATTATTTCACTAAGACACTTTCTTTTTCTTTTTTGTTGTTTGTTTCATTATTATTATTATTATTATTATTATTAATTTATTCACTTTGTATCCTGGCTGCAGCTCCTCCCTCATCAATTCCCAATCCCTCCCTTCCTCCTTCCTCTCCTCTCATGCCCCTCCTCCAGTCCACTGATAGAGGAGGTCCTCTTCCCTTATTATATGGCCATAGCCTATCAGATCTCACCAGGACTGTCTGGATTCTCTTTCTCTGTGGCCTAGTTAGGTTACTTCACCAAGGGGAGGTCATATAAGAGCTGTCAACTGAGTTCACGACAGAGACTGCCCCTGTTCTCCTTACTGGGGAACCCACTTAGAGACTGAGCTGACTATGAACTACGTCTGAGCAGAGGGCCCAAGTCCTCTCCATGCATGGTTCCTGATTGATATATCAGTCTGTGCAGGACCCCCTAGGCCCAGAATTTTTGGCTCTGTTGGTCTCCTGGTGGAGCTCTTATCCCCTCCAGCTCCTCCTATCTCCCCCTATCAGAAGTAGGAGAAGACAGGAAACAGGGCAGGAGCCTTCCACAGAGGGCTTATGAAAGACTCTACCTAGCAAGGTATTGAAGCAGATGCTGAGACTCATAGGCATAGTCTTATGTGTATAGAATACATTTTTCTTATGTGTATAGAATACATTTTATGCATTTCTACTATTACAATGGGTTTTCACTAACTGGCTGGTTAATAACTAATAGTAGGTGATTTGGGTCATTATCTGAAGGCTGGGAGCATAATACCAGTACATGGTAAGAGTCACCCCATGAAGGACTATGGGAGTGCAAGCAAATGTACAAAAAGAAAATGTGGCCAAAGCCATCATTTGGATTATGAACTCATTCTTGTTGGAACTGATCCTCTTGCCACAGCAACATTAATTCACGGATGATGGCAAATGTTTCATGGTTTAATCTCATCGTAATGTCCTTTCTAACTGTAACAAAACGAAACAAAACAAAAGACCCTTAAAGCTCAAAATGAATTTGAAACCAGTCAAACCAGGGCAATAGAAATTACATGTGTAATGACAACTTGTCAAGTTATTAAATGCCTTTGAGATTTTGGGAAAAACAAACAAACAAGCAAGTTTTTTACATCAAAATCTTAAATCCATAAAACTGATAATCTGTAAGGCCTGTTTAACTCTGTTTAATTTCTGTTATTTCTTTTTTATTAGTTAATTAATTACAATTTATTCACTTTGTATGCTTGCTATAACCCCCTCTCATCTCCTCTCAGGCCTACCTACACTCCCTCTTCTCCCCCTATGCCCTTTCCCTAGTCCACTGATAGGGGAGGTCCTCTTACCCTTCTATCTGACCCTAGCCTATCAGATCTCATCAAGGCTGGCTGCCTCATCTTCCTCTGTTGCCTAGCAAGGCTGCAACCCCCAGGGGAAGGTGATCAAAGAGCTGGCCACTGAGTTCATGTCAGAGACAGCCACTGCACCCCTTACTAGGGAAACCACTTAGAACTGATCCAAGTAGAGACTCAGCAGTGTATGGGCTACATCTGTACAGAGGGCCTAGGTCCTCTCCATGCCTGGTCCTTGGTTGGCGTATCAGTCTCTGCAGGACCCCCTAGGAACAGGTTTTTTTTTTCTCTGTTGGTCTCCTTGTGGTTCCTGTCCCCTCCAGGTCTTTTTATCTCTTTCTTTTTCCATAAAGTTTTCTGCACTGAACCTCTGAAAGACTCTACCTATCAGGGTATCTATCAAAGGAGACTCATAGCCAAATTTTAGGCAGAGTACAATTTCTGTTATTTCTAAAATACTCATCAATGTCATTATTTTGGATAACATAATACACCCAAATTGTTATTATTATTGACCTCAATTATCTCTACTGTGGGATCCAACACAAAGTAAAATATACTGGAAAGGTGGCTTCAAAAACACAGTACACAGAATCAACTGAGTAGGACTCAGTGGGACTTGCAGAGAACAGAGATCTGTAGGGGTC
This sequence comes from Pachyuromys duprasi, assembly GCA_028658305.1. Taxonomy (NCBI): domain Eukaryota; kingdom Metazoa; phylum Chordata; class Mammalia; order Rodentia; family Muridae; genus Pachyuromys; species Pachyuromys duprasi. The sequence goes on from CM053764.1 coordinate 53,459,964, forward strand.
GGATGTATATTTGGTAGATACATAAGTCTCTGCAGGACCCCCTGGGCCCAGATATTTTGGCTCTGTTGTTCTCTTGTGGAGGTCCTGTCCCCTTTAGCTCTTTCTGTCTCTCCCTATTGAAATTAGAGGAAAACAGGGAACAGGACTGGAGCCTTTCACAGAGAGCCTCTGAAAGACTCTAACCAGCAAGGTATTGAAGCAGATGCTGAGACTCATAGACATTTTCTAATGTTTCTAATATTTCTAACATTTAAGTATATATATACATATACATACATATACATATACATATACATATACATATACATATACATATACATATACATATATATATATATATATATATATATATATATATATATACACACAGTCTGATTGTCTGAGTAGCTTAGTGTTCTTTTAGTAATCCTAACAGTAGGATCTGGGCTTCCCTGACTCTTGCCTACATATCAGACCTCTTTGATTCTACTGGATTGCCTTGTTCAGCCTTGATGGGATGGTATATGCCTGGTGTTATTGTAGCTTTGTAATATCATGTTTGGCTGATGTCCCTGAGATGCATGATCTTTTCTGGGGAGAGGTATATGGGCTGGATGGATTGGAGGATGAGAGGATAGGGATAGTGGCAGGCGAGGGAGAGGGAATGTGATAGGAAAGTAGGCATATATCCAAAAGATGTTCAAGTACACAACAAGGACATTTGCTCAACCATGTTTATAGCAGCTTTATTTGTAAAAGCCAGAAGCTGGAAACAACCCAGATGTCCATCAATGGAGGAATGGATACAGAAATTGTGGTACATTTACACAATGGGATACTACTCAACAATTAAAAAGAAGGAAATCGTGAAATTTGCAGGCAAATGGTGAGGACTAGAAACGATCAACCTGAGTGAGGTATCCCAGAAGCAGAAATACACACATGATATGTACTCATTTATAAGTGTATATTAGACATATAATATAGGATAAACGTAATAAAATCTGTACACCTAAAGAAGCTAAGCAAGAAGGAGGACCCTGGGTAACATGCTCAATCTCCATTCAGAAAGTCAAAGGGGATGGACATTGGAAGAGGGAAAAAACAGGGAACAGGACAGGAGCCTAGCACAGAGGACCCCAGAAAGATTCTACCCTGCAGGATGAAAAAGCAGATGCTGAGACTAATAGCCAAACTTTGGTCAGAGTGCAGTGAATCTTATGAAAGAAGGGGGAGATTGAAAGACCTGGAGGTGACAGAAGCTCCACAAGGAGAACAACAGAACAAAAATATCTGGATATAGGTGTGTTTTATGAGACTTATACTCCAAACAAGGACCATTCATGGATATGACCTAGAACCCCTGCTCTGATGTAGCCTATGGCAGCTCAGTGTCCAAGTGGGTTCCCTAGTAATGGGAACAGGAACTGTCTCTGACATGAACTCAGTGGCCTGCTCTTTGATCATCTCCCCCTTGTGGGAGGGAAGCCTTACCAGGCCACAGAGGATGCAGCCAGTCCTGATGAGATCTGATAGACTAGGATCAGATGGAAGGGGAGGAGGACCTACACTATTGTTAGACTGCAGGAAGGGTATGAATATAGAAGAGGGAGGGAGGGTGAAAATGGGATGGGATGAGGGAGGGCTCTATAGGTGGGATACAAATTGAATAAACTGTAATTAATAAAAAATAATAAATTAAAAAAAGAAAATTAAAGTGTGTATATTTTCTACCGAGACTCAGTTGCTTTGGATTCTTCTCTCATAGCCCAATGTAAACATAATCACTGACCTTGAATGAATGATGGATACATAAATTTTTGAGTTGATTGTTCTTGATTTATAGACAGGGCTCCTCAGAAGAGTGAGGAAAATTATTCTTGCTATTTTTGATTATTTCTCCATCATCCATATTTTATATTCTGCATCTACCCTGAGGCTGTTTTCAACGATACATTTTTATGAACTGAAAAAATACACAAGAATTTATAATTTATGAATACAATTTCAGTTTCCCCATGCTATTTTTCCTCATGTAATCAAAATAACAATAATTATCAAAACAATTGCAATATTTAAATCATACTAATTATTGTCATAATTTTTCTAAAGATTTGGAAACCCAGCTGGAGATTCTTATTGTTCAGTAACATTCTTTTTCTGGTGGAATTTTTTTCATAGGATTGGAAAAAGGGAGTCAGTACAGTTTCCAAGTGTCTGCCATGACTGTCAACGGCACTGGACCACCTTCTAACTGGTACACAGCAGAAACCCCAGAGAATGACCTAGATGGTAAGTTCTCGGTTTTCTCTTTGTAACCTCAGCTTCATTCTCTAAAAGAAAGTTCATGAACTCCATTTCTAAAAATATTTGTTTTACCTCTATCTTAAGTTGCACAACTAAAAGTACCATTTATGCAAATAGTCCTCAATAATGCTTATATATAGCCTGGTGGCATTGATTGCACATTCATTATGGTTCCTATTATAAGTTACATTTTTGTATAATTTGAATTTTTCTATCATAGTATGTTAAACTATTGATCTTAGCTGTTTTCTTCACAATACTTGCTACACTTTCTGACAGTAATTATATATTATGTCATATTTTTTTCTTCTTTGGACTTCTAAGAAAGTTTCTTTAAAATGCCATAAATATTTTTTGACTGCTTCTAATGACTTGCATTTATATTTGACACTATTTGTTGGGCTAAAGAAAACCTACTAAATTTGCTTAATTGTGAATTATCTTGATACACTCTGAGTTAAGAGATTAGAGTTCATATAAAATTTGTGTAACAATAAATTATAATAATACTTTATTATTATAAAAAATAATAAAGTCAGCAGATAAGAAATAGTTCTTTATATAAGAGCATCATAGCTAAATAATTTTTTTAAAAAACTAAGTAAAAGGAATAATAAAGTTCAGGTCATAAAATACATAGATGCCACATATACTTTGAATAAATAAAGAACAAATAACTAAACAAGAGAGAAAAAGAAAATAAAATCTGTATATTTAATGTTATTTATTCAAAACTAAGGCCAAGAAAAACTGAATTAAAATTAAACTCCAGTTATGTGTAGAAAACTGATAATATGATAATGAGAAATGATAAACTCTTAGTTACTAAGTTTGGACATGAAAATGTCTGATGAAAATTAAAGATAAAAACACCAGTAACTCTTTTCTTTTTTTCTTCTCTTATATATCCCAATCATATTCTAGGTTTCCAATACATTCAAATATTTTCTCCTATATCCTAGAACTTGCTTTTTATTATCTTTTCTCTGTATCTTTCCATCTTACCTTTGTAAAATAAACCATTGTTGTTCATTATTGTACAGATTTCATTTAATGAAAACAACCGTAATGTCAATAAAACAATAAGCAGATGGTGTTTCCACAACGGTGATAATCATTGCCATGTGGTCCTCTAGCTATTGTATTAGTTCCTTTTCCCATTACCTTGGCCAAACACCCATTAAGAAACTACTTACAGGAGAATGGGCCTGTTCTCTCTAACAGTTCTAAAGGTCATCCCTTTATAAAAAGGATGGCATAAGGGAAGGAACAGAAGAGGGGTTCACATAGCAACAGTAGTCCTGCAGCTGACAGTAAGCAGGATGAAGACTCAAGGCCTGCCCTTATGTCCTACCAAACAGCTGAGGACCAAATGTTCAAATAAATGAGCCTATGGGTGTCCTTTCACCTACCAACCAAGATACTCATTCAAAGAATAGTTTACAAAAACTTGCTTCATGACACACATAGTGTGCTGTTATGAAGATCAAATACTGTAGAAGAAAGACATATTTTTTCATGTTAATAGTGTAACAGAGACCTAACAGACTAAATTGTAGAGAATAATCATTATTAAAGAGCAAATCAGGTTGAATGTTTATAGTCTTCTCTAACCCAACAAAGGATAGAAGAATGAATGAGGAAAAGGAGCCTTACATTAAAACTGAGCCTTTCAGGATGTCATGTTGATGACTAAGTATAAATACAGCCTCTGAGAGGCTAACCCACAAAGACAGGGAGTTTGAGGGTAGCCCAGTCAACAGATGAAGACCATTTATCCAAAACAACTTCAACAAAAGTAAAACTAGGACTCGAAGAGTAATGATAATTTACTATAAAACGTGAATTAATAACTGAATGTGAGCGGCAGAGTGTAAAAAAATTCAGGATTTACTGTAGCATAGGCAGCAAAGAATTATAGCACTGAATTTTTCAAACCAAAATCAAGATTGAAACACATGATTAAGTTTGTACACAAAGTTGGTCTAATTGACAACACTGAATGTTGACCAATTTTGAATCTTTTCAATATTAATATTTTCTTAAATCAGTAACTTATTTATGCTAAACACATCATTAATTTTTAAAGAAGCATCATAATTATAATTACATTTTGAAGAGATGGCTTTCACGTATTAGAATGTACTTGCTGAACACTCACATAGAATAGGCCAACACTGGAGGTTTGCACCAAAATAAGTGTAATAAACTATTGACATGGGTTCTTTAATTAACACAAAGTCCAATTTTACAAGGTTCATATTTCATTAATAGGTCAGGGAATAGTTTATATGTATGTATGTGTTCAGATAGCTCTTATTATTCTTTTTCAAGCAAAGCATTAAGGTCTCTGCTCTCAAAGAGTATACATTTTATTCAGCTAGACATCTGTAGTGATAAATAATTTAAAAACTTAAAGCAGAGCTGAAGAGATTCCCAACTCTTAAAACTGAATGCTGCTCTTCCAGAGACCTTATAATCAAGCACTCACGTTGGCTTACTCATAGTTGCCTATAACTCCAGTTCCAGGGGCATCCAACACTTCTGGCATTAGTGGGTACATACATTCAGGGGCACATAGCCACTCACATGCATATAAACAGAAACATCATTTAAAATAATAGAAATATTTCTTAGAGAAAAGAAAGCATTATAGAGGAAATAGAAGAGACTATAGAGGATCACTTTGTATAGCATTGGGTAAAGCATATAGTGCAAACCATAATAAAACGAAGCTATGTGAGTATGGCAGACAGTACTCAGCCAGCAACAATGGAGATCTGATGTCCTAAATCTGTAGCTCCACTTGAAAAGAGGTCAGAAAAATTGGACTTATGTTTATGAGTGCTACCATTTATTTTATTTCAAGAATCATAAGCCATAAACATTGTGATTTTTTTCTATTTAACATCAGAAATAATGTTCCAAGTTTTTGTGGCATTCTTTGTAAATCCTCTCAACCAAATTCACAAAGTAAATATTATTCTCTTTAGTTCACAGAAAGAGAACAACCTAAAATCATTCAATAAATTGATCAGGGGAGATAGAAACCAATAGATGAAACTCAGATCTGTTTGTGTGAATCCATGCCCGGTGCTCAGTGTGAAGTCTCCACTGACCCCACAACTGTGGATGTAGGTAGAAATTTATGAAACAGAGCTGTGGTGATTCAAGGCAAATGACTCTAAGAAATGAGATCATATCATTTACCCAAACCTAGAGGCCGTATCTCTTACTGGAAGGAGTGAAAATAAATGGATCAGAAGTGCAGGAGGTCCTATAAAGTATCCAGAATGGAAGGGACTCAGCACTTGACTTATATGCTCTTTCCCTGACGGCAAGTGAATCAAACTTCATGTGGATCCAATGTAGAAAATCACAACTTCTTCAATGTAACACAACATTTCTTCAATTGAATGCTCTTTTGCATACATGTGCCTTCCGTGTGTAATCCACTTTACATCTCTGTTATAGTCAGTAATCTGAATGTAATTCTCATAAGTAAAGCCACATTAAATGCTCATGGGTACTGAGCTTTTCCACATTCTACCTTTAAGTTGGTCTCTCTGCTCCATGCAGTATTTCTCCTTACATTTTCCTTATTTCATTATTGATGCAAGTATCAGGAAATGTAATTAAGAACCTCTTGTCTGTTGAGTCACGGTGAATGCAAACAGGAAATTGGTAAGAATAGCTCTGCTGGTGCATAGATAATCATTGCACTGATTGGAAACTATTTCATTACAATGAGTAGAACTAGAAACAGGTATTTTAAGGAAAGGGTGTTTTGACAAGGATGATTAAACAGAGAAGCTCTCAAATATTATTTCAAAGGCATGCCTTTAGTATATTAGTGCAGTCATTACCAATTCAGAAAAAATATATTCCTTTATGTAAATGTTACTCTTTTGTAAGTTTTATTTTTCGTTATTATTTATTATTAATAATTACAACTTATTTACTTTGTATCCCAGCTGTAGATCCTTCTCTCATCTCCTCCCGATTCCATCCTCCATTCCTTTTTCCCTGCTCCCACACTGTTCCTCCCCTAGTCCACTGATAGGGGAGGTACTCCTCCCCTAATATCTGACCCTAGCTTATCAGGCTTCATAAGGACTGTCCAAACAGTCCAGATTTATTTCTTTTTATTTTCTGTGTTTGAGAGTTTGCCAACATTCATGGTATACTTGTGGGACTACATGTCTGGTGCCTGTGGACGCCATCAGAGTACAGCAGGTGCCCTGGAAGTAGAGTCACAGATGTTTGTGGTGCCATATGGGTGTTGGGAATAAAACCAGAGTCTTCAGCAACATTATAAAGTTCTCTTAACCTCCAAGTCATCTCTCCAGCTCTGTGAATGTTACTCTTTTGCCAGTCCTTTACCTTGACATGGTTCAGTTTGCCACCTTTCATTTTTATTCCTCTACAAATTCATCTTGATGATTATTATTGAAAAACATTCTGGTCCCTTCTCACAATTCAAGTTAGTAATGTAAATACAGAGAGTAAATGAAAAAGAATGCTAGAAGAGCTGGTACTTCTTGATCCCATAAAGTTACAAAATGTGATACATATTGTTTGAAGCATAATGGAAATTAACAGATTCTAGTTAGCTATAAAAAAGTAAGGCAAGCTTTACTTTCTTAATCAGTGTTTCAGTCACTATAAAAAATTAGTCAGACTGGTTTTAAAGCCTTCTAGTTTTATTGAGCAATGATGATTCTTTATTAAGATGTAAAAATAAATTTGAGCTGACTTTCTTCTGATTTTCTTTTCACCATATGCACTATATAAGCATAAAAGTCTAACCTTTAATATGAATAACTGTAGTAATGAATGGACCAATTTGAGAGTCACTACAACAGTACCCAGCATCCACTCAAACATACCCATACACACTTACACCCACTCTTGTTCACACATACATAGTTTTATAAGTGAAGTACACTTTGTTTAAATATTTAGCTCATTTTTACTAATTCATGTAAAAGCTTAAATTATAAAATTACAAGAAAATGACTTCTACAAAAGCTTTCAGAGCTGATGTGGAGAAGCTTTTAGTATAAATCATTCCAAAACGAGGCGAAAAAAGCACATAATATAGCTTTGTTCTTCCCCCAAATTATGGATAAAAAAGAAACAGTCATTTTAAAAATCATGTAAGATGCAAAGTTTTGTGTTCCATGATGAAATAAATCTATATTGGGAGAAAGCTGGGACGTTTGCACTGTTGGCATCTACCTGCAATTTGCTCATCTCCATTCTCAGGTGTCCTAGTAACCTCTAGAGAGATGTGCTAATGTCTGTGGCTCTGAGTCTTGAGTTCCTAAAGAGAGATAATGCGAACAGCCTTCATCTGCCCCTTGGATGCGGGTGCTTCTCTGTCTTCCTCTAGTTGGCTTAATCTGTGTGAAAATGAAAAAAAAAAAAAGCTTAGAGAGCTACTGTAATCCTCATGGATTGTCCTTTTAATTAGGCTGTTTTGTTAAAGCAATTATAAACCCAAACAGCACTGTTTGTTCAAGGTTCCCTGGAAATCACACTGCTATTACTGGCAGCTGGGAAGTTCTGAAATATTTATTGTGTGCCTCAGATTTTCAGCTTAAAATCCAAGGATCATTAGAATTCACCAAAGTTCGTTTATACATGCCTTACATAAAAAATGAGAGAATTTTTGATGAAGTTTGGGAAGTAACCTTCAGGAGATCTGTTTATCCTACCTTTAAAAAGGCAAGAACAGGTGGAAATTGCCTTAAACCATCAATGGTGATGTGATTTAAATTAAACATTGCCATGCAGTAGATTTGCTTGGATAGCAAAATACCAACAATGCAGAGACTCCTGAAAGTAAGGCACTGGTGCAGGAAAAGAAAAGAGGGGAATAGATCTGGGATCTATTCTAACTTCTTGCTCTCAGGAAATAGGTAATTTCCCTTATAATCATGAAGATGGATTCATTCTACACTCATTTCATTAGAGATAAGATGGAGCAAGGCAACTCAGTGCTTTGAAACCAGAATAATATGTGACACTATCTGAGGGTATGTAGAGAGAGAAAACATATTCAAGCTCAGTGTCAAAATTATGGTAAGATCTATGTGTATATGACTCCCTATAAAGAAAATACACTGGATATTTAAAATGGGGTATGTACTTAAGAATAATGCTTTTGCAGAAGAATTGCAAGGCATAAAAATGTGATTCTTTTGTAAATTGAAAAATTTGGAAAAAAGAAAGCAAACAGTAGAAAATGTATAAGTTATGATATGAAGTAGGAAGCTCATTCCCCCAAAGTCTAAACACTATCCCCTTCAAAATCTGTAATTTTCAGGTCAAAAGATATTTTGTAGGTGTGAGTAACGTTGGGTTCTGAGATGGGCAGATTATCATAGATAATCATGAACTTTACTTGGTTATTAATGTTATTATTTGAGAGAGGTAGGAAGTCATATGTGAGAGGGTATGTCGGAAAATAAAGACTGAAATAAAGCAATGCCTGAATGTATACCACGCCTGTCTTTCTGTTTCTAGGTTACCTCACTCAGTTCGATATCTTCTAGTTCCATCATTTTGCCTGCAAATTTCATGATTTTCTTGTTTTTAATGGCTGAGTAGTATTGCATTGTGTAAATGTACCACAATTTCTGTATTCATTCCTCTGTTGAGGGACATTTAGGTTATTTCCAGATTCTAGCTATTACAAATAAAGCTGCTATGAACATCCATGTGGATCTCTGAGTGATTAGGAGCTGCCTCTTTCATGAACTCAGTTGACTGATCTCTGATCCCTTACTCCTGATGAGGCAGCCTTGCAAGGCCATGGAAGAAGAGGATTCAAGGAGTCCTGATGAAACTTAACAAGCTATGGGCAGAAGGCAATAATGGAGAACTCCCCCTTTCAGTGGACTAAGGGAAGGGGATGAGGGGAAGATCGAGGGAGGGTGGGACTGGGGAATTAAGGGATAGGGCTTCAATTGGGATATATAATGAATAAATTGTGAAGAGAAAAAAAATATATATAAGAAAAAAAGAAATAAAGCAATTCCAGCAACCAAGGAATGTCACAGATTTTAGATGTCCTTCCACACTTGACAGTTGATACATCTACAATGCAACCTTTTACTTCTAAGGTACAGGAACAACCTGGAAGAGGTAGTAGAAAGATTTTGTATATAACAGGAGAGTTACACCCATGGAACATGAACAGCATGGGTGTCCAAACAAAATTTGAATAATGTCAACCCAGAAGATATGTCAATGAATATGGAGAGAAGAAATGTACAAGACCACACCCTGAAATGAAGAGACACAGGCAATTAAAGACAACTGAGAAAGGGAGATTTAGTATTCAACAGATGAGCCCCCTAAATGTTTATGAAATTTTAATCGATCAGCTTTAAAAGACATACATAAGAGCAATACTAAAGGGACTCAGCAGAACACAACACCCACTCACACACACACAGCTAATCAGCTAATAACTTAATTTAAGAAATCTGATAATTAATTATTTTATTAATTAATGAGTATACAACTATATATGTTCTTATAAATTTATATTATGTGTGAACAGAACTTAAGGGATATATATTAAAGAGAATGATAATCTGATACACTTCATGAAGTTAGAATTTTCAATCTGTTGTTTATATTTTGTATCTACATCTCTATATAGTACCTGTAGGTGTATAATATAATAGTATTTGAGTCATTGACAAAATTAACTATACATATATAAAATAAGTTTGCATACCATAAGAAAAAGCATGTTTCCATTTATTTTAGCCTTGTGTTATAACTATTATTTGAGGTCAAATTGTGTCAAAACAATGAATGCTGAGCATGAAAAAGAAAAAAAAAATGAAGGTAAAGGAAAACAGAAGTACTTGTTACTTTTTGCTATTATGTGAATGACTCACTGACGTGGAGCAACTTAATGAGAAAAAAAAATGTGTTTTGACTGATAGTTTGCATACAGTAATAAATGTATAGAGTACACACTTCCTGGCAAAGAGTGGTGCATGGTGGTGTAAGTGTCTTAGCTGGTGATGTTCTGTCCACAACCAGGAAGCAGAGTGCAATGGATGCTCGTGTTCACTTTGCTTTCTTCTTTCTGCTCCTGTGCATCCTGGAGCCCAGCCCATGGAACTCACAGTCAGCACAAGTCTTTCGCCTCCAATTTCTTCCATCACCATCGCAAGCAAAGTTGTCTGTCATTACTGCAGTGCCCTCCTTGTTTCTTAATCCAGTCAGGCTGACAACCAAATTAACCATCATAAGCATCGTTATATAAGAGGGTGGGAATATGATCTGAAATTCCACAGTCAAGTTGGGAATATAAAAAGGGGCTGAAGTCGTGGCTAAGTAGTTAGAGTGCCTATCTCTTGTTCACAAAACAAACGATGGGTTTGACCCTCAGCACTGCGAAATAAACACAAGGTGGAGACAAATGCTTATAATCCTGGCACTTTGAAAGCAGAGGGATGGGAAACAGGAGCTAGAAGTCTTCTTGATTTCAAGACAATCTTGTGCTAATGGGATTTTATCTTAAAAGTGAATAAAGAATGCTCAGTAAGCAACAGAAATAAACAGCACTTTTAAACAAATGTTGAGTTGTTTATGGGCAAGCATCAAGGTGTATAATGGCCTCTGTATATTCTTTAGACTGCCTACAGGTACTACTGATTTGTAGATAAAAAACATAGACAAGAGACTGAAAGTTCTCATTTTACAACTTAATCACACCATCATTCTAATGACTTAAATGTATATCCCCTTATTCTATTTACACATAATACAAATTTGTAATAATATATATATATGTATGAACACTATAAAGAACAAATAATCACATATATGACCATATGTGTTACATTTTATCCTTCAAACTTAACATTTAATTATTTTCCTTTTTAAATCATTTATTTTTTATAATTTATTCACTTTATGTCCATATTGTATCCCCCTCCCTCATCTCTTCCCTGTCCCACTCTCCTTCCTTCTACCCCCTTCCCTTCCCTAGACCACTAAAAGAGGAGCCCTCCTTCCATACCACCTGAAATTAGCCTATTAAGCCTCATCAAGACTGCCTAGATCCAGTTCTTCTGTGGCATGCCAAGGACACCCTGCCAAGGGGAAATGATCAAAGATACTGTAGAAGAGTCCATGTCAAAGTTAACACCAGCTCCCCTTACTAAGGAACCCACATGGAGACTGAGCTGCCTATTGGCCTACTTAAAGACTATCAATTTACTTCATATCCTGATCATACTAAAACCCACACCAAATACTTCAAATTACTTCATAAATAATATTTATAAATCAGATCACAATCAAGAACAACACATGACATATGAGTTTATTGTTGTTCTCATTGGCCAAGAATTCTTTCTTCTGTTCTGACATATGGGGAAAGTGGGATTTTTGTTCAAAAGATTGTTCTAACACCTGTTTATATCTAATTATATGGTTGTGCAATATAAATTATTAATATTTTAATTTCTATTTTCTGGTTTTTATAAGAAAAATTGTTTACATAAATGGCAATACCATATTCTTGAATTTAATATGTCTCAGAACTAGAAAAACTACAGAAAATTAAACAAAGGATTTAACCAAAATAATTAAAATATTAACAAATTTAGGAAGTGATATTTTATACCTTCCGAGTCATGAAAAAATATTTACTACAATTGGATTTTGTTCTTTCATCATACTAAATATATGCATTAACTTTTTAAAAACTCATGATCAATAATAATATTACCAACATATTTATAAATACAAAAATATACTTACAAAGAATACATTGTTCCAAGGAAAAAAGTTTATGTTGAATATGTTTTAGTACATGATAAGTAAGCAACCAGGTTTAATGTTTTCTTTATCATATTAATAATATTTTATAAAACTTTTATTTTTGACAAATACCAAACATATCTGCTTTGTATTATTTTAGTTATATTAATTTAAGCTTGTATCATAACAATATGAATGCATCTAAGTAGACAATTTTAAGTCAGGGTTAAGAGTGGGGTTTTCTTCATTAACAAAACCATATGCTCTACTAGAGAATTATCTTGATCCATGTGGTTCTTGATGGATGAAAAAAGCAAGTGCTGTATCAAGAAATGAAACTTTTCTCATGGACTTTTCTTAAGAGTTATTTATGATAGTGTGTTGATATTTGACATATTTACAGGCAGGTTTAAAAAATCATACACCAGCTGCTGTTATATCAGAATTTAAGATCCAAGACTCTTACTAAAATTCAAGTGGAGTTCATTTTGTATAAAGCATGAAGTAGGCAAAGCCAAAGTTATATTTTTCCCTGAGAAACTGAAAGTCAACTTCAGTTCTTGGCCAAGTGGCAGTTCAGAATCTTACAACAACAACAATCTGTAGAGGAAAACAGAAATTATTTCTTTTTTTAATTTTAATTTTTAAATTAATTACAGTTTATTCACGTTATATCCCAGCTGTAGTTCGCTCCCTTTTCCCCTCCTAATCTCACCCTCCCCTGCCATCTCCTCCTATGCCCCTCTCCAAGTCCAAGAATAGGGGCGGTCCTCCTCCCCTTTCATCTGACCCTAGCTTATCAAGTCTCAGAGTTTATTTCTATTTGGAAGGATATCTCTAAAATTCTGAGTACTCAAGTCCTGTTCATAGTCACAGAAAGCTTTTCATTTGTTCATAGAATGACCCCTTATGACTTGATTTGGTAAAATGATCAATTATTCTGTAAGATGCTATACACACACAAACACACACACACACCAAAACAAAACACAAAAACAAAATAAAAAATCCCAAACAACAACAAAGTAAAACAAAATGAAAACCAGGATAAGAGGGGTTTTGATTCTTAGTCATTAAGTTTGAGCCCTGCTCCAGTTATTGCATAATTATGGGAGACTAATTTAACTTCTTCAAGACTTAAACTCAGTCATTTATAAAGAAGTTTTAACAGTGGAATGGATCTCAATAGTCTTAATGAGGATTGACTACAGCAACAGCGTAGCATTTGACATGTGCTGTTATTGTTGCTTTTAACACATTAAACTCCAGCCCATGACTACAAGACTTTATTTTTTTACAGTATTTCATATTATTTTTTTATTTTTTTAATTACAGTTTATTCACTCTGTATCCCAAAACTGTAACCCTCTCCCTCTTCCCTTCCCAATTCCACTCTCCCTCCCTCTTCTCCACCCAGGCTCCTCCCCCAGTCCATTGATAGGAGAGGTCCTCCTCCCCTTCCTTCTGATCCTAGTCTATTAGGTCTCATTGTCTTCCTTTATGGTCTGGTAAGGCTGCTCCCCCCTGAGGGGGAGATGATCAAGGAGCAGGCCAATCAGTTCATGTCAGAGACAGTCCCTGTCCCCATTACAGGTCTCTGAGAGAATAACATTAACTCAGATCAAAAACTCAAGTGACAACACATATTGGAGAGATGTGGAGAAATGGGAACCCTCCTCCATTATTGGTGGGAATGTAAACTTGTACAACCACTTTGGAAATCAATCTAGTGCTTTCTCAGAAAATTAGGATTAGTGCTACCTCAAGATCCAGCTACACCACTCTTAGGCATATATCCAAAATATGCTCAAGTATACAATAAGGACATTTGCTCAACCTTGTTTGCAGCAGCTTTATTCATAATAGCCAGAATCTGGAAATAATCCAGATGTCCCTCCAAGGAGGAATTAATGCATAAATTGTGATACATTTACACAATGGAATACTACACAGCAATTAAAAACAAGGAAATCATGAAATTTGCAGGCAAATGGTGAGAACTAGAAAAGATCAACCTGAGTGAGGTATCCCAAAGGCAGAAAGACACACACAGTATATACCCACTTATAATGGATATTAGACATAGAATATATGATAAACATACTAAAATCTATACACCTAAACAAGCTAAGCAACGAGAAGGACTCTGGGTAACATGATCAATCCTCATTCAGAAAGGCAAATGGGATGGACATCAAAAGAGGGAGAAAACAGGGAACAGAACAGGAGCCTATCACAGAGGGCCTCTGAAAGACTCTGCCCAGCAAGGTATCAAAGCAGATGCTGAGACTCATAGCCAAACTTCGTGCAGAGTACAGGTAATCTTAAAAGAAGGTGGAAATAGAAAGACCTGGAGGGGACAGGAGCTCTACAAAGAGAGCAATAAAACCAAAAAATCTGGTTACAGGGGTCTTTTCTGAGACTGATGCTCCAACCCAGGACCATACATGGAGATAACTAGAACTCATGTACAAGTGTAGCCCATGGCAGGCTCAGTGTCCAAGTGGGTACCCTAGTAAGGGGAACAGGGACTGCCTCTGTCATGAACTCAGTGACTGGCTCTTTGATCACTTCCACCTGAGGGGGGAGCAGCCTTATGAGGCCACAGAGGAAGACAGTGTAACCAGTCCTGATGAGACCTGATAGGCTAGGGTCAGATGGAAGGGGAGAGGAAGACTGCCCCTGCAGGTTGACTGGGGGAGGGGCATGGGAGGAGAAGAGTGAGGAAGAGTGGGATTGGGAGGGAATAAAGGAGGGGGCTACTGCTGGGATAGAAAATAAACAAATTGTAATTAATAAAAATAAATTAATTTAAAAATAAAATATAGAGAATTCAGTAGTAAAAATTAAACAATACAAACTTTTAAAACAACACTTAATGTCTAAAATTATTATTATATTTAGAAGTATTATCACTGCATATTTGAAAATTTCAAATAAAACACTAAAAACCATTAAAATACTTAGGAAAAATAAAAAATTAGTAGGTATCTTATAAGTAAATATAAATGTTACTTTCCCTCAAATATTAATTAAACTATTAAAAATATTATTTATTAAAAAAGAAAACAAAAATTTAAAATATGATATATATAAAAAATTAAATTCAACAAGAATGGATGAATGTATTCAGTGAAACATATTGTACTTTAATAAAAATATAAAATGATACAGGAAAAAGTAAAAGAAGTATGTATCTACATATTAGAGTATGTTTGCACTATGTAAATATAAATTATTTCCAAATCAATGACTAATTTAATATAGTTCCAGTCACAATAAACTTCACATTTAAGAATATATGTAAAGGAATTGCAAGAAAGTCTTATAAAGCATAATTAACATGTTCTTTGAAATATGGTGAATAATCCATATAATTCTGTCCAGCACAGAAATACATAATTAATTGCATAAAAAGAGCATAGAAAGTAGGCACATTTTTCTCGATATTAGAGAAAGAGATGTAAGATCAAGTAAGGACTGCGGTCACAGGATGTAACTTATTGCAGTTAACTCAGGTGCTAGAATTTAATGTCAAAGAGGGTGACAAGATCAATTGTTGTATAGTTCAAAATTGTAAAGACAGTGAGGATTTGTTATAGTTTATTTCTTTTAAAACTTTCCAGATAAAAGAGTCAAGGCTAAATTAGCTGTGAGGTGGCTGTTTACTGTTTCTGTTTTTGTCGTTGTTGTTTTTAATACTAATTGTGAGACTGAATTTCTGTTTCAAAACAAACCCAAAAACTAGTAATTGTATTCTGTATCTCAGTACCTCTCCTCAAACATAAAACCTCAGCCTGCTGCATTCATCCTCACATCCACTTTTGTCAAAATCTTTTCGATAACCATGACCTATATTCTTACCTTCTCTGTCCTGTCTGTTACATTCACACCACCACACTTCATATTACCCTGTCACCTGGAGGTAACTTCATACAGGGTTTTTCTTGACATAGCTTCATCTTCCTCTACTTTAGATGCTATACTGTTGCCAATTGATTGTTCATAGCAGGACATGATAGTATCATGCCCAAACTCATCTTCATTGGTGCCTGTCATATCCTCCAGTCTAATGTTCACCGTCTAATCCTGTACTCACTTCCCTCAAGCTGCAGATGCCTCAAGCTTTTGAAATCCATGTGCTCACTGCCAGAAAGATTTAGGGAGTGATTCTGGTTAGTTTGTTCACCCTCTGAGCACTTTAGGTGCATTTCTTGTTCTCGTAGGGTCACACTCCTCTCCCTAGATTAATACCAAGGACCATTCCTTGCTTTGAACTTGTCAGTGTTTTACCCCTTCTGTGTTACACAGTAGATAGACTAGTGACTATGTGGGTGTAGCTGGAGGACATGTGGAATGTAGGTAGCCTCAGCTTGGTTCTTCACTCATATCTCTCTTATATCAGAAAACATTAATTATGGATAAATACACACATTTTTCTATTTGTTACACTTTTCATAAGCACAGGGCTGTACCCTCTTCCTCCTGTTACTAATTAAAAAGAAAATGCTAGAAATGGATATGTCCACTGGCAGCTTACACTCTGCATGCAGCCAAAATAGCTATGGAAATAGCCCAGCATCAAAACCCAAACTTAACTGAAGCGTTATGACCTTTTTAGTTTTTTGGAAAACCAACGGCAAAACTTTAAACATAGCTGCTACTTTCATGGAAAATATCTTGACTCAGAATTTTAAAGATATAGTGGTATATCGTCAAATCAGTTTTGATACCCTTAAAGTAAAATAATGTTAAAGAATTTATAATTTAGTATATTATTTAGTAAAAACTAGAGTCTGCTCACGTGCCAAGTTCTTTAAATTAAATATGTTTTTACTAGTATTTATTCATTTTTCTCAGCATTAAAAACATAGCTTTTTGTTCAGTTGCTTATTACAAGAATAGATAAACTTTGCTATTACTATGTGTGTGCTACACTCAGTATTTTCTTCTTTATTATTTAATTATTTTTATTAATTACAGTTTATTCACTTGTTATCCCCCCTGTACCTCCCTCCCTTTTTCCCTCCCAATCTCACCCTCCCTCTTCCCTACCTGTGTCCCTCTTCCAGTCCACTGATAAGGGAGGTCCTCCTCCCCTTCCCTCTGATCATAGTCTATTAGGTCTCATCAAGGGTGGCTGCATTGTCTTCTTCTGTGGCCTGGCAGGCTGCTCTCCCCTCATGGGGAGGTGATCAAAGAACAGGCCAATCAGTTCCTGTCAGAGACAGTCCCTGTCCCATTACTATGGAACCCACTTGGACACTGAACTGCCATGGGCTACCTCTGTGCAGGGGTTTCAGGCCACCTCCTTGAATGGTCCTTGGCTGGAGTATCAGTCTCAGAAAAGACCCCTGTGCCCAGACTTTTTGGATCTGTTGCTCTCCTTGTGGAGCTCTCATTCAACAATTCACACATTGTATGCGCTGATAGTTATTCAATAAGCTCGCTACTGCTAATCTCAATATTTCTACTTTTCATCTTGAGTGAGGTAGCCAATTCCAGAGAGATAAATGCCTGTTTTTTCTCTCATTTATGCATGTTGGATTTTCATCTTTAGGTATGTGTTTCTCATTTGGAATACCCAGAGAGATTAGGAAATCACCCAGGCTACAATGGATTGGCATTTTGAACATGCTGCAACTGTACTACTTGGTGATAGAAATGAGATCTAAAGGGATATAATATTTCCCAACTCCGACAAAACTAGCATTGGGCACATTTTGTAGCACATAAGTTTAAATGATATTAAATCATCAAAGCTGAGAAAATGGTAGAAATTATGTATTAATACAACTATGTAGTAGAGTTCAAATGTGAGCAAACAAACTACATTCAAGATTTAACGTGGAAGTGGCCTAAGGAGATATCTCTCAGTGAAAAGAAATGCTGCTGAATGGACATGAGCACATTAGTATGTATTTGCCATACTGAAGGAGACAGGACATAGATACATCAGCTGCCTATTGTAATCTGATGTATAGAAATATAGGCTATCAAAGACTGCAAAAATGAACCTCAAAATGCAGTACACTGAATGGAGAACAAATGAGAATTTTTTTCCGAGCATCAACTTCCTGACCCCACTTGGCAGTGCTACATACAGCAGACAGTACTCAGCAGATCATTTTCATTAAAAAGTGCCAGGAGAGACAAATCTTTCTGATTACTAGGAAGGGAAAAAGGCATCAATAACTGTATTTTCATTTTATTTCATTTCTACATCATTCTCTTTCTCATTCTCTTAAAATTCTTATCTTGTGGAGACAGTTATACAAAATTGGGGCAATTTTATATATAATGACAGTTGTGTTTAACATTATAGAAAATACAGACTCAACACCCATATGTTTGAGCATTATGTGCCAGGAACCGTTCTAACTGCAGAAGTATGAGAATTTATAAGAGGGAATGAGATAGAAAGCAGTGGAATAATTACACTAAATTGTTAGCATAAAATGTAATAAATCCTACAGGGAAAGGGAGAGGGCAATGATTTGGGGAAGGCTGGCTACCCGGCCAGTTGCTTAAGTTGGTGCTCTGAGAGGTATATCCTGGAGTACTGTAATCATGCCATGGTCAGAGGTGTCCAGCTGCTTCCAGAGCTGCTGGGACACCTCGTTACCCTTCACTGCATCAAAAAGTGTCAGTCTATATGCATATTTCAAGGCTACTCCATCATTCCAAACAGAGGACTGTAAATACATGGTGTTTCTCCATAGGGATATTTAATGGGCTTTTTATCAATCAGACAAGATCAAAGTGGCCAGAAGGACGGCATCTATAATGCTTGTGTTAGAATCTTGCATTCTTATCAATAATGTATGACCTCCTTGCTGTAATAACTAAGCTAAGAAATTGTCCATTATCCAGAACAGCAAATTCAGCCTCACCTACTCACATCTTAATATAAAGCCGAAATGGAAAGTTCCCTTTTATTCTTCAGAATGAGCTTTCTCCTATACATGTGACTTTACGGGGTATTAATCCCTGCGGCCAATGTATATCCGGCATGTTTGACTACAGCTGAGTATTAGTGTAAAGCAGAGGATGGAATGAGTTGATTATAAAGAAGTCAGAAAGCTGAGGGGACAGAGGCAAAGATCACAAATAGCTTAAAAGATGCTATCTTACACTGTGAAATGGAAAAAATTCAGGGTTAGATATTGAATACAACAATAACATGATCCTAGTTGAGTTTTTATTAATTTACTCACATATGTTGTACATTTGTTTTAAATATAATCTATATCTTAGTGAATTTCTCTCACACACACTTTGAGTCTGTCTCTGTCTGTGTTTAATTTTGTATATGTATTTCTTTTTATTTTTTCTTCCTTTTTATTTTCAATATATCCTGATACCTCTGCACACTTGATTTACAGGACATTCAAATTTAATATGATTCAAAAGTGTTTGTGTCTCAGTAGCATTGCTTAAACTAGAGACCTCCACCACAGCTTTCCAGACAAGTGTTAAACCTATTGATTGTCTCTGTCCTCTGTGCTCCTTCCTTCAATGATACCTCAAATGCAATAAAGGAATCCATTGAAAATATCAATTAGATCACAGTTCATGCCTCACTTCCTTGTCAAGAAACACCATTCAGCATCTCCTTGTCTTGCTTATTGTAAAGTGTTCTCTGGGCCTCTCTATCCATTTCAGTCTTCTTCACCCCCCTGCCTTGCTATTTTTGGATACACTAACCTGTGTGTGTCTGTGTGTGTGTGTGTGTGTGTGTGTGTGTGTGTGTGTGTGTGAGAGAGAGAGAGAGAGAGAGAGAGAGAGAGAGAGTGCAAGTACATATGCCACGACATACCGCTGGTGATCAGCCAGCTCTTGGTCAGCCACCACATGGTTTCAAGATATCAAGCTCAGGGTACCAGTAGGTGAGCCACCTTACTCATGCATCTCAATTGTAAAAGCATAGGCGTAATATAAAATGCACCATTCAACTATTCTTGGCTAAGCAGTTTGGCTGTGTTAAGTGTAGTGACTTTCTCTAACAATCATCACCATCATTCATCTCCATGTTGCCCTTTGCCAAGCTGAATACTGAAGTAATTAAACAAGTGGTTCTCAACCCGTGGGTCACTACCCTTTTTGTGGTCAAAGGACCCTTTCATGGGGGTTGTGTATCAGATGACCTGTGTATCAGATATCATGTTCACATTATCATTCATAACAGTGGCAAAATTACAGTTATGAAGTAGTCACTAGAGTAATTTTGTGGTGGAGGTCATCACAATATGAGGAACTGTATTAAAGGCTCACAGCATTAGGACGGTTGAGAACCACTGAATTAAACAGTAACTCTTGTTTCTCTCTTAATAAAACAAATTAGCAAAGAGAGACTCCAGAATCCCATCACAATATCAAGAATGGCACCAGACATACTTTTCATGATCATTCACGTGTATGTAGAAAATGTGGGGATCATTAATTTGAGTATTTCAGGTATCATGAAATTCCTTTGGTTTCAGATTATCTTAATAATTATTCTGGTAGCTTATTTTTCATATATGCATATATATATGTATATATGCTGTCATTGTCTTAAAGAGAATTATAAAATCTTTCTAGTACTTTTGAGCAGCAAATTTCAAAGCCAGATCCCAGAAGTGATGCTCATGTCACATCCTTTCTACTGGGAAAGTATTGAATTGATATTTTTATAGTTCACTGTAGGAAATACTGCTTTTATAACCTTTAGGATAAAATGTATGAGGGAAAGTTCATTCTAATGAATAACAAGGAAATTGTCATTCCAGTTTTATGTTAAAAAAGACTAGGTGGGTATAAATTGTTACTAATTATGGACAATTCCCTGGCTTATATATTATTACAGGGAAGCCATATATTATGGATCAGAATTCTAGATTCTAATAGTGCCTTAATATATCTCCTTCTTCTATACTTATTATTTTAACTGATTGGTGAGAAAGAATCCACTTAATATCTAAATGGAGAAAAGTATGTATTCCAATATATCTATAATCTTATTTTATGAAAATAAAATCATCTTGAGAAGTGCACTCAAGACTAAAAATATTTCAGTTTGATGAAGGATAAGGAGGATACCCAAAAGGTCCTGAAGGGCCAGTTGAAGACTGGCTATAGCTTAGGGGACTATACTCTCACTGTTCTAACCTAATCAGTACAGTGGTTTGCAGAACACTGGAGGAACCGTTATGGTTCTAGAAACATTTTACTATTTTCTCTTTTATTCCAAAAGATATTGACTATTGTCATTCAAACGATTATGTTCCCATGTTCTTTTTAAAAAGCCACACATGTAGGGGATCAATGCGGTGATGGCTGAGTCAGTACAGTGCTAGCTATTAATGTGTGGGAGCCTGAGCATGGGTCTGTAGCTGCGCATAAAAAGATGGACATGGTGACCTAAGTCTGTAATCCTCGCACTGGGTAGGTAGGAGCAGGAGGCTCCCTGGAGCTTAACAGACACCCTGTTCAGTGAGTTAGTGGCTCCACAATCAGTTGGAGACACTTTCTCAAAAGAAAAGTTGACCTGTAATTGATGAGTAAGTTTTATATAGGCATTTGGCCTACATATGCACACATATCCACACATGCTTATACACATGAATGTACACACACACACACGTGCACGCGCATACCCTCATGCACACGCGACATTAATGCTGAAAGCCTGAATAACATTCAGTAACTTTCTTGATATAAAATTAGGTATATCATCCCATTTTAATAGTTATTTCAACACTTAAAATATGTTAACCATAATAGATTATGGAAAATATCACATATCAAGGACAGTTGCAATGGGGTTGGAAAATATTAATCCAGCCATTTCGTATTTTACTACTTTACTTACTTGGGGAAATATTTTGCAAACATTGTGTTTCTGTCATAAAAATTTATATGCATATTTTGAGTTATAATTATTTATGATACCTTAGCATAATAATTAAGAGTCTTCTTCATGGAAGACAAATAACAGTTAGTCCCTTCTTGCTCACAAAAGAACATCTTTAGAAAAATAAAACCATATTTAGAAAATTCTGTTGCTGTAACATCTTTGATCGTTTTAGGAATGATTTTTATATGGTAGACTAACATCTTTAGTCTCTTTGGGAACGGTTTTTATATGTAGCTACTGTCATAACTTTTAAGAACTTTTTTCTTTCACCCTATGCACTACAAGTGTCAATTGTAATATGAATCAAATTAATGTGTAGGGAGATTGTTGTCTTTTGATATGAAACCACAATGAAAAGCTACCATAGTGTTACCTTGAGTAATCAAATTATTTAACATTATTTGATGAGGTAACCTTCAAATATTTTTGACAGGGAAAAATAAAGAACACAATTGTTTGTAAGAGTTTCAAATGGCCTGTATTTTTTGATCACCTTGTTAATTTTCAGGAACTATGTTTAAGTGTTGAAGGGGCTTTCAGAGTCAGAATGGTCACTTGCTTTGTTTTTTCTCATAGGGCTTAACTGATTTTAACATAGCCGATATATAGTCTATCAAAATGTTTATCATAACTTAAAGTAAATATGTTCTAATATCTATATCATTATGTTATAAACTATATGAATATTGGATATGTCTACAATTTCCACCTTATCCTATATTCTATCATAGATACATGTCCCTCTTGTCATGGTTGGTCTTGTCAACTTGACACAGGATTAAATCTGAGAAGAGAAAGCCACAAACTGAGCAAATGCCTCCATAAGACTGACCCATAGATAAGCCTGTAGGGCATTTTCTAGATTAATAGCTGATGTGGGTCACCCAAGCCCATTGCAGGCAGTACCATCCCTGGGCAAGTGGTCCTAGGATGTAATAAAAAAGCAAGATGACCAAGGTAATAAGCAATAATTTCCATGCCCTCTTCCTTCTTTGACTGGCCTCAGTGATGGAGTGTAGTCTAAGAATTGTAATCTGAAATCAGCACTTCTCTGCCATGTTGTTTATGGTCATGGTGTTTTATCACAGCCTTAGAAATCTTACATCATGAAAACAAAACAACAACCCCCCCCCCCGTATTCCAAATACATAAGATACTATATAAGCATATATGTTAATTGAACAAGTATCACTGTCTTTTAGATATATAGTCATATTTCAAAATGATAATGCAAAATTATCATGTTTTAATACTATAGAAATGTAACATTCATGTCAGTTTAGTAGTAAAATTGTTTTCTGTGTTATCTGTCTTTAAAAGTAAAAGTAGAGCACTGTAGACTTTCTGTAAAGGAACTGAGGTACAAATATACAAATTATTATGTATTATTTCTCGTTAAGTGTCTTCAGCACCCTGTAAAATTGTGCCCATCTTTATCTTCATTATGAAGCTGAGGGGATGGAGGCTTACAAGTCAGGTTTTACTGTTTCATAGTTAGAATCTAATGCAGAATAGAATCTTAGCTGTTTTATTAACTTGAATCAAGCACGATCTAGCATTTCAATTTAATTAGGAATATGAATCCAGTGAGTGATAGAACATGGTATGAAACCAAATTCTCCCAACATCTAAACCTACACATCTTCAATCCACAGTACTGTCCCTTTCCTCTGAAAATACTATATTTTAACAGAGTTGACATATAATGGGCCAAGTATGTTCTGAGTCACGCAGAGCAGGTCACAGCCTTATCTTGCTCAACGTGACAATTTATTTTGGTAAATTATTTCGCTTGACTTTTGTTGTTGTTGGATTCTTTTTTTTTTCTTTTTGTAAAATAGCAATTACAGTTTATTCACGTTGAATTTTTAACCAGGGCTTAAACTTACCACAAAGGGATTTTGTTCACAAGTGTCTATGTGCATCCCAGGGGACAGTGCTGAACTCTTTTCTTGTCTGAAATAATGAGTAGGTAGGAAATTAGGTAAAACATCTTGTTGTTTATTACATCTATTTACAGCTTACTCTCCCCAGTGTCAAGGGTAACACTGCTGTGCTTCAATTGATTCTTGATGCTTTTATAATCATTAAAAAATAAACCTAGAACCCCTGCACAGATGTAGCCCATGGCAGTTTAGTGTCCAAGTGAGTTCCATAGTAATGAGAACAGGGACTGTCTCTGACAGGAACTGATTGGCCTGCTCTTTGATCACCTCCCCCTGAGGGGGGAGCAGTCTTACCAGGCCACAGAGTAAGAAAATGCAGCCACTCCTGATGAGACCTGATAGACTAAGATCAGAAGGAAGGGGAGGAAGACCTCCCATACCAGTGGACTGGGGAGGGGCATGGGTGGAGAAGGGGGAGAGAGTGAGCTAGAGGGGGGGGATACAAAGCGAATAAATCATAATAAAAAATAATGTCTATGTGGCTTTAACTTTTTATTTTAATTTTTATTAATTACACTTTATTCACTTTATATCCTGCCATAAATCCCTCCCTCCTCCCCTCCCAATCCCACCTTCCCTTCCCCTTCTCCACACATGCCCCTCCCCAAGTACACTGATAGGGGAGGTCTTCCTTCCTTCTGATCCTAGTCTATCAGCTCTCATCAGGAGTGGTTTCATTGTCTTCCTCTGTGGCCTGGTAGGGCTTCTCCCCCATCAGGGTGAGGGGATCAAAGAGCAGCCCAATCAATTCATGTCAGAGGCAGTCCCTGTTCCCATTATTATGGAACCCACTTGGACACTGAACTTCCATAGGCCACATCTGTACATGGGTTCTAGGTTTTCTCCATGCATGGTACTTGGTTGGAGTATCAGTCTCAGGAAAGACCCCTGTGATCAGATATTTGGTTCTGTTGCTCTCCTTGTGGAGCTCCTGTCCTCTCCCTATCTATTTCCCACATCTTTCATAAGATTCCATGCACTCTGCCCAAGAGTTGGCCGTAAGTCTCAGCATCTGTTTTGATATTCTGCAGGGCAGAGCCTTTCAGGGGTCCTCTGTGACAGGCCCCTAGCTTGTTTCCTGTTTTCTTCTTCTGATGTCAATCTGCTTTGCCTTTCTGGTTGGAGATTGAGCATTTTAGCCAGAGTCCTTTTCATAGTACTTTTCAATGTACTATGACGTTTAAGAAAAAATAGATAAAGAAAGAATAAAAGCTGTTAAAATGATTATGATACTATGAATGCCCACAGAAATAGAGTGGAGAGAAGAATATGATAAAAATATGTTAGGCGAAATTCAACAAGTTTCTTGACATGGCAAGAGAGATGGTTTGATCAGTAGAGTGCTGTCAGGCAAGCATGAAGGCCAGAGTTTGAATTCCCAACACTAATATAAAAATCAGGATCCCCTGGGACACAGTTGCAAGCCCGATGCTGAGACTGTGGAGAAAGGCAAATACCTAGAGCTCAATAGCTAGCCAGTCTACTGACTGAAATAGTGGAAATCTATAAAGGGAGATACCAAATATCTACCTCTAGTATCCACATGTACACACACACACACACACACATGTGTGTGTGAAATTCTGTGACAAATTAAGCATAGAAAATTAGCAGGTGCTAGGAAAGAAACATGCTGGATAATAAGTTATCTGTAATTTGAATCTGTGTGGAAGAACATGCTGTTTCATTTAAATGTGATATTTGCCATTCCATTAGCTCTAAAATGAGGCTTGCTGATGATACCTATCTTAATCCTAGAGTCTCAAGTCCCTGACCAGCCAAGCTCCCTTCATGTGAGACCCCAGACAAATTGCATCATCATGAGCTGGACTCCTCCCCTCAACCCAAACATTGTGGTGCGAGGCTATATTATTGGGTATGGTGTCGGCAGTCCCTATGCTGAGACAGTGCGTGTGGACAGCAAGCAGCGCTACTACTCCATCGAGAGACTAGGTAAGTAACTATTCATGCTTATTCTAAGAGAAGAAGGTAGGTTGTTTTCAATAATTTTAGTACTTGTAATGTTGGCCTTAGAGATTGTGGTTTCAACATGTGTCATGTATTGGTTCTTAAATCACTCTGTACACATACACACACACACACACACATGCAAACACCAAGCTCATACACACACATAGACACTCTCACATTCTGTCTCCCTCTCCCTTTAATGTGGGGATTCTTCTCTAGAAAACACTGCAATGAAAGGAATCATTCTATTTGCCTTTTGTTATATGCATAGGGCATATAAAGTGCATTGGATAACTTTTCTCATTCTGACCATCATTGAAAATGTCTAACCTTAATAATGCCTGTAAATGCAAGATAATACATTTTAAAACTTTATGCTACCTACAAAAGAGGATTCTGTTAATTTATCTTTAATCTTAGTTGTCTAATCACAGTGACTTGCTTGCCTTCAACATCTGTAGAAGAAGCTTTGTGGATATGTCATTATGACTGTAACATGTGATGAAAAGAAGAATTTTCAATCAAGGCAGTAAATCTCTTCTCTATGTATTTAGCTTTCCTTCACAATCCAAATCTCTTGCTACAGCAGGCTTCATTTTTTTGTATGAATCCAATGCTTCTACAGTGTTCTTATGTGAGGTCAGCTATGTGTATAAACCTTCAGTTCATCTTATTCTGATTTCCTCTTGTGCTGTAAGGGTTTGTATCATTAACAGCGGGGAATGATAAATAATATATCAGGATGCCAATAAGTTAAGTAATTGTCACAAAGTAAAAGATAAGTTCATTCTACCTGTTGATTTCATGCCACATTACTGGAAATGAGATTCTTCGACCTCATTGGAAATCAAACTTGATTAGGGGTGGGAAGCTCTAGTCATTTGCAGTGTCCCTCACAAACAGAACATTTGTGATGAGAAGCCTGATTTGAATCTGAATAGCTAAAATGCACTAACAAGAATAGATTCTATCAATGCAGAAATAAAATTGCACCAATCCATTTTCTCTGTAATTGCTCCAAGCACTAATGAGAGAATCACCTACTGAAACTGGCCACAATTAGAGTTAGCTTGGCATTTAGAAATAATATTCCCCCAGTCAGTTTCAGGGTATGAATATAAGGGCAATCACAAAGCTCATATTTTATGGCCGTCAAACCTGTGTCAGGGGACTCTCCGTTATCCATTATTCAGAATCCAGCATCCCTGACAGTGCATCTTTATTCCACTAACCAGACAAGGCAGGTTAGCACGCATGGGCTACTGGCAGTAAGAATCACTGCAGTGCACAACAAGCAAAGCTGGAAAAGAACACTACACCACTGCACCATGTCCTTTCACAATGGTTTTCTTCATTACAACGAAACTGGTAATCTACTGGAAGTTTACCATATTGTGAAATCAACATCAGTAAATTTCCCTAAATGTTAACCAACAATGAAAGCATCTTCTTATGCTGTGTTCTAAAGAACAAAGAGAAACGCTGACATGGACCTCAGGAGCAAATCCGTGGTCTGGAAGAAAGAGAAAGTGAGAATGAAACTTTATTCATGAATTTGTATTTTATAGCTTATCTGGAAAGATAATTCATATGTATACACATACAAACAGAAAAGCACACAGCCACACACAAACACACAAATACATACACACACAGACACACACGCAGAGACATGTACACACATGCTACCACATGACATACTTTAAAAAAATTATAAAATATGAATGTTTGAATATATATGAAATGAAAGAATATTTTGTTATTATTCTTTAGGGTGCTTATGTTTATACTTTTTCTGTTAAATAGGGGTCCGCTATAATTTTCATAATTTTCAAAATGATGGAAGATTCATGCATATCCACACACTTTACAATGAAATCACTGATTATATATTACATATATATATATATATATATATATATTAAGCACTAAAATAAGCATTAAGTTACTGTGACAAAATAACCTAGGAAACCACATAAGGGAAGTAACAGTGATCACAGTTTCAAGGGGTTAAGTATATTATTATTAGGAAGGATGACAGACGAGCAGCTTTATCACAGCGACCAGGAAGCAGAAGCAGGGAGAAAGCATCTTCACGCCCAAGCTCTCCATTTCTTTCATTGTACCTGGTTCCCCAGTTGATGGGATACTTCTACCTATAGTTAGGCCTTGACTTCCCTTCTTTATCTTGTCTAGAACTATCCTCATAGACACGGTAGGGGAATGGTTTAGCAATTTCCTAGGTACGTCTCAGTTCAATAATACAGACAACCAAGGTTAATCAACATATTCATCATATCAGTTAACATAGTATCATTTAGGAAAGATACATATATAACACTGAGAATATTAGACTCATAAAGTTGTCTAATAAATATTTTCTTGTGATAAATTGCCATTTTATTTGTTTCTTTTCTTAAAAAATAGATTTTGTTTATACAATATATTTTATTTACTGTTCCCTTCCCACAACTTCCTTGATATCCTATTTTTAAGAAAAGAGAATTTTAAGGGCTACAAAATTGTTATACAATTAAACATCAAGAAAATTCTTAGACAATTATGTAAATCATAACTTCGAGTATTGAATTTGTGTTTTAGACTATGACAGCTGTTTGCTTTATGATTGGCAGACAAAAATGTTCTCTTAGAGGAGAACCAAAATTATAGACAGTATTTTGCTTAGGCTTATTAATTATTTAATATTTATATAGAGGGTCAAGTGACCTACGTTGGGGCTAGAAATAAAAGAAATCATTTGAAAAATATTTACTATTACCTGAGCAAAACGAATAACTTGTCTAGTATAGGTGAAGAGTCTCATTAACCGTTTTTCCATCAGATATTTATAATTAATCTGCTGACATTTTCTTTTGTGGATGAAGAGCTGTAGTGCCAGGTTTGAAATACATTCATAATGGAGAGCCATATGATTTGAATTTAATTACATTAGACCTACATTACCTCATAAAAATCTATGTACAGACTGATATGTTTATTTATCCATTCTTTATATACGTGTAGTTAGTGGTATTTAATAGAGTATATATTTAAAGTTTATATTTATGAATTAAAAAAATTAACTTCTACATAATTTACAAACCTGCTTATAATTTTCCCTTCATTTTTAAATTATAGTAAATTATGTTGCTAGACTTATTCCTCCCAAATATGTCTTGGAAACTCTTTTAAGTAGAATCATGTTTTCAATTTCTTTTATGAATATCTTACCTGAAAGCCTCAGCAAATTTCATAACTGTATATACTGAAAGCTGTTTAGTTCACCTATTCTGTTCAACTCTAGAGGTGTGATGGAATTTTCTATTTAAGCAATACAAAGGCACGAGGAAACTCTCAGTCATATAGTTTCTGAGGTCCGTGTCTCATTTATTTCTCCTGCTTTATTGCAATAGTCAGTAAGATCCATGAAGTATGAGTAAAAGTGCCAGATGCAGGCATTTTGGGGTAATTTCTGATCTTGGGGAAATTTTTAGTATTTGTCATGAAATCGGTGGTAGATTCTTAAATATGTCATTTATCTGATATTTGGGAAAAGCTACACATTTCCTAGCTTTCGGGCAATTTTAGTAACACATTTTAAGAATGCTTGTAAAGTGATTTTCTCTCTTTTACAGTGACATTTTTTTTCATTTTAGTATAACAAATTAAATTGATTTTTGAATGGACACTAATCTTGAATTGTTCATATGAAGTTCTATATGGCTATTGTCCTTTTATTGTATGATTATTTTGATTCAATATTTATTTATTTATTGGTGTTATATTCAGTAGCTATACTCATCAACAATGCTCTTGTGTTCTCTATAACTATTTTCTTTCTTTAATTAAATTTTTATTTTTCATATTAATTACAATTTATTCACTTTGTATCCCAACTGTAGCCTCCTCCCTCTTTCCCACCTACCCTCCTACCCTCATCTCCTCCCATGTCTCTCTCCAAGTCCACTGATAGGGGAGGTCCTTCTCCCCTTGCATCTGGCCCTAGCTTATCAGGTCTCATCAGGACTTCCTGCATTGTCCTCTATAACTATTTTCAATTTTATTAATGTTTGCTGGCCTCAGAATGAGTTAATTCAAACATATTCTAATTTGTCTAGTATTTTCTTATTGCTCCTTATGTTATTTAGCTTTTCACGTTGGGGAATTCACTGTTTTCTTTATTATTTACTTGTATTTTTATCTTAGCTTGTCTAAATGACATATTCTTTGATAACAGTGTTTTGAAGGTATTGAGATTTATTTTATAGGTTAGTGTAATGTAAATTTTTGCTTGACATAAATTTGAATATGTGTTATCTAACTTATATAATAATATGTATAAATGCTAACTGATTTAAAAATACACTGTAAGAGTGAGTCTCATATCTTCAATGTCTTACCTAAATTTTCTGATTAATAGTTCTCTGGATCTCTAAGATTAGTCACCAAAATCATCTTGAAAAGAATTTGTAAGTCAGTAAAGTTTCAATGGTTATGTCTTCGTTATAAATTACCTCTGTACATTAAATGTCTCTTTGCAATTTATTGCCACACTATAGTATTCTTGGTTTGCATTACTCTATTAATATAGCCTACCACTCCTGGCTTATGGTTTATATTAAAATATTAGTTAGCTGTGTGAAACTTCCATATCTTCATTACACCAGATGAAAATTTTATACCAGAATTGATTAATACATGAAAACAATATTTTTAAATTTTTACATTATCCTAAGAATAAAAGCTCATGTAATTAAAATGTGGAGATTTCAATGCACGTCTCACTTCTTGCATTGTTTTAGTTATGTGTCAGAAAGATTTTTTTCTCTGCTATTGTTATTTTTGTTCCCATTATCACTTTAATGATGCATTGCCAAAGACATTATTTTTAATAAACCTGTGACTGAGGATGTATATTATAAACAAGCAAACAGTAGATAAGCATAGAATAGAATGAGTTGTACAAGGGATGTGGACTCTGGACTCCTACTTATACAAGTAAGGAAGGAGGATACTTTCCATTTTCTTACACTCTTCTATGAGAGTTCACAGATTCTGTAAACTCTGAGTTTGGGAAGTCAGTATTTTAGAGATGTTAAGTACGAATTCTTGGCTGACTATTTCAATAATGAAAAATGCTATCAAATTAAGTATTCAGATATTTGGAATAACTTAATCTATTTCTGAACAATATCAAAGTCATTTAAATAGTCAGAAATATTTTATTTTGTATCATTTAATAAAATATTTAAGGTGATTAGCATACCTTAGGGACATCAAAATTAGTTCTAACTCTGGTTATCCATGACACAAGAGCCCTTTTCCCCATACTATATAACTATATGTTTCTCTCATACTCTGTTTCTCACTTGTCTCTTTTAGAAGAATATACCTATTCAGAAGTCGATTTATGCAACCTAGCTAAGATAGTAACCATAAAACCATATCAATATTAATTAAAATATGCATGTGTGGTTAATGCATTGTTCTTATTTACATTTTGTATGTTGGTTGTAGACAGCTAGTAGACTAATAGTTTTAAAATACCTGAAGATTTTCAGTGTTTTAACTCAGAAATAGAAAATACATATCATTACTAAAATCCTTGATTTACTGAAGTTAATTGACATGAATAAAGCACAACACAATAGCTTCAGTTCATGTCAAGCACAAAAACATAAACTCCCTATTTTAAATATAATCAATTACTGATTACAATATCCTGGGTAAGGAAACTCCATTTGTTCACCAAAAGCAGTTCTTGCCCAGGGACGAGTGACAAGGGACTAGAAAATGTCAAGCCATAAGATCATTGCTCTGAATACAACTGGAAGAATGGCTATTATCTCCTTTTTTTTTTTCCAGGTTAGTGTTTTCTAAACGTATAGCTGGTTTCAGGCCGTCTTTAAGGACAGCTGCAGGGTGATTCATTAATAATGCATTCACTCTATTTGTAACTCCTTTCTCACTCTCTGCTCTCTGAGGTCCAAAGCTGATGCATTGTCTTATACCTGGTGAATTTTTTAAAGCTATTTGGAAAAATCCATTACAAAAGATGAATACCATTATTGAACAAGAGGAGAAAAGATCATCTCATTGGAGCTAAAGCTTTCATTCTCTCTCTATTTCATTGGAGATCTGATTTTTCTATTCCCTACACAAAGGAATAAGTGATTATTTCTCCCCTCCATTCAGGAACCTATAAAAGACTCTGTGGTCCACTCTTCCTTCCAAGTTTAGGATCAAGCATTTGAACAATAAAGAGTGGCTCTTACATTATGTGCAGTTTTCTAGAAATAACTTATTTGGATTAAAACAATTCTGATTCCATCCTCAATCCTCCTTGCTTACAAACAGCTGTTCACTGTGTTTTGCCAAGGACTGTGAAATGATTATCAATCTATTCACATTCTCCAGTGGCAGGTGTCACCCGGGTCTCAAATTGAAGGAAGCAAAGAAAGTTCCTATTAAGTAAGGAAAGTCAAAGTTTTTTAAGTATATATAGTCAGTGTTTATCAATATATATATATACATATATTCAGTTTTTATATATATTCAGTTTATCGGTATACACACACATATATATATATATTCACTGTTTATCATTACAAGAGAAAGAAATTGTAATGAATACCTGGCTTCTAGTATATAGAAAAAACAGCCAGATTGAGGGAGGTTAACACTCCCCACGTGAAAAATCAAGGTGTTTCTGAGAAATTAAACTCTGCCAGTTTACTAAGAAAAATATAATCTAATATAGTGACATAGGATGTCAGTCCTAAATTTTCTTATAAAATAGTATAAGCCCTAAGTTTTTTCATTTTATTTTTAGGATGAATACTGAAACTTAGACATAAAGGTATAGTATTTTTAGCCTATGGGCTATACTCAGAGAGCTGACTGCTGACTGTGGGAAGAAAGAAAAACCTGGGCATTTTGCTTTATTAAACATTTATAACAGTAGATTCGTTTATTGTTTCCCTTTTAGTTCTATCTGGTTCTGATCCACATATTTTGAAACTATAAAAGCATCAGGTGCTTAATTACTTAGAACTGTATTTTAACTTTATTTTTATTTTTTAGTAGTTACAATTTATTCACTTTGTATCCTAGCTGTACCCCCCCCCCTACACTCCCTCCCAAATCTACCCTTCCTTCATATTCTCCTCCCATTCCCCTCCCCAAGTTCACTGATAGGGGAGGACCTCCTCCCATTCCATCTGACCCTAGGCTAACAGGTCTCATCAGGACTGGCTGCATTGCCTTCCTCTGTGGCCTGGCAAGGCTGCTCCCTTCCTCAGGGGTAGGTGATCAAAGAGCCATCCACTGAGTTCATTATCAGAGACAGTCCCTATTCCCATTACTAGGGAACCCACTTAGACACTGAGCTGCCATGGGCTGTGGTTCTAGGTTATCTCCATACATGGTCCTTGGTTGGAGTATCAGTCTTAGAAAAGACCCCTGGGCCCAGATTTTTTTATTCTGTTGCTCTCCTTTTGGAGCCCCTGTCCCCTCCAGGTCTTTCGTCTTCCCCTTCTTTCATAAGATTCCCTGCACTCTGCCCAAAGTTTGTATGCATCTCAGCATCTGATTTGATACCCTGCTGGGCAGAGTCTTTCAGAGGCCCTCTGTGGTAGGCTCCTGTCCTGTTCCCTGTTTTCTCCCTCTTCCAATGTCCATCAGGTTTGCCTTTCTGAATGAGGATTGATCATCTTACCCAGGGTCCTCCTTCTTGCTTACAGATTTTAGTATATTTATCCTATATTATATGTCTAATTTGTTGTTGTTGTTGAATTATTCAATTTCCCATCTCAAAACCATCCTACACTATCATAAAAAAGAGAATATTTTTATTCTAAAACTTACTTTGATGTTAATATATATATAATTATATTTCTGCATTGACATAATAACTCTACACACATATTTTTCTACTTTATAACTATGTGTGTCTTAATACATAGAGAATTCCTTATTGACAATAGATAAGGGATATTAATGCTACTCTCTAAACAGGCCTGACCAAAGGAGAAAATAACATTAATTATTTTTGTACCCTTATGCATAATATGTGGGTTGGTTATTCTGCTTAGAAGATGTTTCCTTTGTTATTAAATTTATGAGAATGCTGTGTGTACATACA
>CM053764.1:53500045-53602178 GCA_028658305.1 Pachyuromys duprasi
AAACAACACCCTTCACAATAGCCACTAATAACATAAAGTACCTTGGGGTGACTCTAACCAAGCAAGTGAAAGACCTATATGAAAAAAATTTCAAATCTCTGAAGAAAGAAATTGAAGAAGATCTTAGAAGGTGGAAAGAAACAAGGCTTTAAGGCAACCAAAAGAAGTGCTTCCTCAGCCACTCTGATCCAGTTGGTCAACTTCATTTTTTCAGTTACATCCTAGTAGATTCATGAGAGGAAGTGAATAAGAAATGTGGACTATGGGAGGGGCAAAGGAGGAGAAGACTGAGGGAGGGTAGGATTGGGAGGAGTTGGGGGACAGGCCACGGCTGCGGTACAAAGTAAATAATTTGTAATAAATAATAATAATAAAATTGACCTAAGAAAACAAATTTACACCAGGCTTATTTTAGTGTTGGAAGGTTTTTGTTGTTGGTGTTGTTATGTTTTGTTTTCAAACAAGAAATAGAAAGAAAAAAAAAAAGCTTAAATGAAACACAATGGATGCTATATAGTGACTGTTACCTTAAGAAATAAAGCTCAGTTAGAACAAAGTAAACAAGTTTTGAAGAATGGTAGAAAGCCAATAATCTTACCCTGAAGAGTAAAGGGGATTTATCCACATGATAATGTAATTTACAAGGCTTGCATACAAATCAGTCATGTCTCAGCAGAAATTAGGAAATATGCTAATAGTATAAAAATAATTATACTTTAGAAAGAATTTATAGATTTTGAACAGAAACATAACAATTTTTATTTTACAATTTATTGTAGCTCTAGCTACGTTAGGTCTTTTCTATGAAATATTTCATACTTATGAATACTTCATTACTTGGGTGCTAATTTCTTTAAATTCTTTAGATTTTGGAGAAAATCTTTTATTTTTCTAATTTATAATAAAACTACAGGGAACATAATTTTGACTAAAATCGTGGGGTATATATTCCTGGCAGATAATGTACTGAAATGGGAATCAGGGATCAGAAATGTGAAATTAAATTAATTATAATAATGGTAAAGAGGTAACAGGCATTTGTAACTTTGAGAAATGATGTAGAGGAGCTGTTTTTCCTTGGGTCTACTTGCTTGTCTGCAATGCAGAGGGAGGCCTTTGTGGGTTGCAGAGAGCCTATGGCAAAGTTTTTTTGCTGTTGGTCAAGTTTCTTCAGCTTGACATCCAGGCTTCTTCAATCTGCCAAGTGAACACAAGCAGCACATCCAGCCTTACAAAGAGGAGTGTGACGGAAGAACACAGACTGTATCAAGATAACGAAGTTATTTTATAAACAATAAAATGTAAATTCAAGAAACTCATCTTTTTATTTAAAATTATCCAAGAGTTATATTTTGATCATATTCTTTACCTCCCCTGAACTTCTTCCACATCCTCTCCAACTTCTTAGCCTCTTCATGTTCTCATTCTTCATCCACTAATGCTTTTGATAAAATTTTGTTTTCAGGTTGATAGGTTTTTGTCTTGTTTTAATTTGATTTCTGATTAACGAATAGTTCCTTATCTTAAACATGTGGAAACTTTCAAGATCTAAGCGATAGACTTCTGTGAACTATCCTAATAAATTTTAAGCTTCGAGGAGATATTAAAGGAATCATTCCATGTATCAGATAATTTTTATCTCTGATAAACACCATGACCAAGGCAACTTATAAGGCATTTACCTTGGGGGTCATGGTTTCAGAACGTTACAGAATCCATGAAAATTGAACAGGGAGCAGCAGACAGAGAGGCAAGCGTGGTACTGTAGCAATATATGGGAGCTTGCAAATAAATACACAAAGCAAAGCATGAGGCAGAGAGAGCAAGAGCTAAGTAAGAATGGTGTCACTTTCTGAAACATCAAGGTCTACCCAGAGTGACACACCTCCTCCAGCAAGGCCATACCTCTAATGCTTTCCAAACAGCTCTACCAACTGGGAACTAAGTATTCAAACATATGAGCCAATGGAGGCCTTTCCTATGCAAGCCACCACTTTTGTTGAATATTAATATTTACTGCTGATTTACCTTGCAGTTAAAAAGTGGTTATTCCTACACTAGCCGTATACCCATATTACCACACAGAGACTAGGATTTATCTATTTAACCTAAAGCACAATTCTGGGCAATAGTTACTCCATCCTAAACCTCCAAGCCCGCATAGTTTCCTCCCATTCAGATTTCCCACATTATACTTTTAGTCATATCTTAGGTCTGGTTCATCTCCCCTTATGGTTCCAAGTCCTGCTCTGCCAATCTCTCCTCTCTGAGGCCTCCTACATGCTTCCTTCTCCTCCCCTCCTGACCAGGATGTCCCACCCTATTCTCTCCAATGATTAGCATTGGCTGGTTGTTTTATTGAAAAAAATACAGAAAACAAATGATGGCATGTTTACACAAACTTGAGGCAGGTGATGCTTAGAAAAAGAAATATCACAATGCAATGTCCTCATTGAAAACAGATAGTGGGGTAGAGAAATCAGCATTTGAATGAAAAAGGGTAAAGTGTATACATTCCACAACACATTATACCAACACACCACACATTGTATAGTGTTGATGTTTAATAAAACAAGCAGATAATGTTGTGAACACTACTGCGCAACAGTGTTGGTTACACACCAGAGAATAGTACAAACTAGATACGATTTAGATTGTGCATAACTGTGGAGATAAATAGCACCTATTCTGCATTCCTGTATGCCAACTTCAACTTCAAAATTCACCAGATTGCCCGGGACATAAAGAATTTGGTAATTTGTATTCAGTTTTAAAAATATATTGACTCAAGAAGGAAGGGGATGTATGAAAATGGATTAACTTTCTCTAAAAGCAAAAGCTTCCTTTCTAGATGTAGATCCATGATATTTCCCTAAGAGTCAGTGAACTCATTAGTTCTCGTTACATATAAAGATATATGTTACATGTACAAAGGTCATCATAAAATAAATTGTTCAGTATCATTAACATTATAGTTTATTAACACAAAATGACTTATACACTTGGATAATTATTTGAACATAAATGTGCTTGGAGGTTAATGGTGGAAATCGGTATCTGAGCTAAGATGCAGTAAGTATAAAAGAAGTTTGTAGCAATAATGCAGTTGAACTGAAGGCTGGGGTTGGACTCCACAGCTTTATCTAGAACGGATTCCTTCTTTCATTAACTGGGAAACCATCAACATGTAACAGTCTCTTGTTCTCTGTGTCCACACTGCCAGTTTAAAGATAATGATAATATCTTGAAATCTATCCAGAGTGTGTGAGTGTGTGCTTGTTTCTATAAATAGGTCTGGGCATGTGTGTGACATGGCCTACACATGGAGGTCAGAGAACAGCCTTCAGTCATCAATCCTCATATATGTGACATGGCCTATTTACGGAGGTCAGAGAATAGATTTCCGGTGGCAGTCCTTGCTTCTTCACCTTGTTTGAGACAAGGTTCCTTCTCCTATGTGCACACCAGGGTAGCTAGCCCAAGAGGTTCTAGAAACTGTCTTGTCTCGACCTCTAGCCCCATATAGTAACATACAGGATTATAAGTGCATGGTCTTTAGGCAAAGTCCAGGGATCCAGGTGTGTGGCAAATATTTTACCTACTAAGACATCACAGACTAACAGGTTTTTCAAAAAATAAGGAGACTAAATCATATAAAGTCTTTTGGCACACTCAATAATTTATTTTCCCCTTCATAATTAAGGAGAAATAACCTCTGTTTTCTCAGGGAAACAAAGGTTCAAAAGTGACTAAAAGGTATTGCTTTACCCTTGGTGTAGTATTTGAACAGGTAAGGTCCATGGATTTTCTAACTAAGAAGGAAGTAGAAAATGTAAGAGAAAGAATACAGGATTTTTTTTTTACTGCTACACCTAACATACTACAAAATATAATTTATAATCTCTTTCTACATAGTTAAATTTAATGGAGATGGCGATTTATGTGAAATGTTGTGATTTTTTTCTTAAATTATGTTCTTGCTCTTCTTTTGACATACACCTTTTAACATTTTACTTTGCCTGGAGTTCTCAAATTCTTTTCCTATGTACACAGTTTTCTAACATTAAAAAATTATATATGCCAACCATTGTCTTTGAGCTCTTGGACTCCTCCTCCTTGTACTCACACTTGTGATGCACACTATACAGACACTCACTGTGACAGCACATTTTTTTTAATTGCAGTGTTGGCTCTGTTTCTCTCCTTGTGGAGCTCCTGTTCCCTCCAGGTCTTTCTATCTCCCACCTATTCCATAAGATTCCCTGCACTCTGCTCAAAGTCTCAGCATCTGCTTTGATACCCTGATGGGTAGAGTCATTCAGAGACCCCTGTAAAAGGCTCCTGTCCTCTTCCCTGCCTTCTCCTACTTTTGATGTTTATCCCTTTGCCCTTCTGAATGAAGATTAATTTTCTTCCCTAGCATCCTCCTTGTTGTTTAGCTTCTTTAGGACTATAGATTTTAGTATGCTTATTCTATATCATCTGGTTAATATCTGAAAAGAAACAGCCAAAAAATCTGGGCACGGGGGTTCTGCAGACACTTAGGAATTAAACAAGGACCATGTATGGAGAAGACCTAGATACACTGTTCAGAAGTAGCCCATGGTCAGCTCAGTCTCCTTGTGCATTATCTAGTAAGGGGAGCAGGGGCAGTCACTGGCATGAACTCCTTTACCTAGTCTTTGATCACCTCCCTCATGGTGAGGTAGCCTTACTATGCCACAAAGAAAGAGGATCCAGACAGTCCTGATGAGACCTGATAGGCTAGGGTCAGATAGTAGGGGAAGAGGACCTTCCCTATCAGTGGACTAGGAAAGAGACATGGGGGGAGGGGATAGTGGAACAGGGGGTGAGACCTGGAGGAGATAAGGGAGAGGGCTCTAGCCAGGATAA
Organism: Pachyuromys duprasi; assembly: GCA_028658305.1. Lineage (NCBI taxonomy): Eukaryota > Metazoa > Chordata > Mammalia > Rodentia > Muridae > Pachyuromys > Pachyuromys duprasi. The sequence goes on from CM053764.1 coordinate 53,504,939, forward strand.
AAAGTAAATAAATTGTAATAAAGAATAATAATAAAGAAAAAATTTAAATACAGTGTTAAATATTCAGCAAACTCTGGATTCCCTTTTCAAGGGCAAATTAAAAACAAAGCAAAACAAACCAACAAAAATAAACTACTTTTTATTTTCCTGAGTGAGTAGTAACATAAACCCATGATGTGGCTCCTTTAGTCCATTACTGGATTTAATGGTTTAGGTTAGGATCCACTGAGCAACTGTTATGGGTGATGGGTAAAGGATGAGACCAGGGATATGTGAGTGTTCTAGTACTGAGCACTGCTAAAACAGCCATTAATCAAGTGTTAACCTTACACTTTCTAATCATAAGCAAAAGTGCAGCACACTGGAAATGAGTCCTCTTGTTAGAATTATTCATTTGAGAATCAGTCAACCACAGGCTTCCCTGACATCTAAAAGGCTGAGCGAACAGTGGGTGATTGCTCAGGAAATTTATGAGACCGGCATGAGTATTTTTCACATTCCACAAAAGAAATACAACAAATGCTTTGCTGACAAAGCTCTAGTCATTACAGATTTTATATTCCAGTTTACTGAGCAGGAAGTTCTCTGAGGCAGATGGCTTGCTTCATCATGGGAGCTTTCTAGAGGACGAATCACTTAGAGAAAAACTACAGAGATGTACTTGTTATATCCAGACTCTCAGCAATAGGTTGTTGGACCTTGGCAAAGGTATTTTATTTTTCTGGGTATTCTTTTTTATTTTTAATTTACTCTAGCCATCATTTTATTTCATTAAGTGAGTAAATAGCTTTTACTTGTTCACTATATTCCTGAGACTGTGGTAGGTGTTGGGAATTTACAAAAAAGAAAGAAAAGTGCATAAGGGATCAGAGTGTATAAGGGGTCCTCAACTGAAAATACCATGTATCAATAGTCACCACTGTCTTGAAATTCCCAGTAGCTGCTCCTTAGAGAATACTCTGGATGGACTTTTCTGACTTCTTTTTTGTAATAAGAAATGCTAATAAGCCTGGCCACCTGGTTTTCTGCAAAACATGCCCACCCAGTGAAAAAGGAGGTCACAGCCTTCTAGACAGGGGTGGGTATCATTTACCGAGTGCTAAGGTAAGTTTATAGATTCAGTTCTCTGCTCAACTCCATAAGAATATGTAGACACTTCCTGTCCTGTCTATTTCTTCCAGTATGGAGATGATAGGAGCGGGGGTGCTTGACCAACTAAGGGAACATCAGATAACATCAATATTACACAATGAGATCTGGACAGCACACTGATAAACTGTCAGTTCTGGGTCCATTGCAGCTGTTTAGGGAGTGTTTATTTGCTTCTTTCTTTGTTATGACAGTTTTGTGCCTTAACAGATACACACGCACACACACACACACTTTTGTGATAAGCTCAGTTCACTCTTTATTTGTTTTTATGAATCCTGGAATGAATACATGCTATAAAAGTCAGCAAGAAAAAAATGTTTCGATGCATCTTAGAAATTACTATTTTATTATTCAAATATATCTCTTTAATTTCACTTCTCTATTTTCTTATTCTTGCTTTGGGCCAAATTATGCCTAATCACAATGGGATGTTAACTGTATAGACTTACAAAGGAAAAAACAAAACAAAACTTTGCCTGTGTATTGCCCTTTCATCTCAAATGACACCAAGTAAAATTAAATTATTGGATAACAACAACAACAACAAAAAACTTAAAGCATTCTCTTGAAGAACCAGATTTTTATTCAAGCCTTTCCCAATAGTCATTTTTGAGTACTGGGAGTGCCCAGGTAATTTGGATGTTTCACAAAGTCTAGAAGCATCATTTGATGCTGTATGCCCTCCAAGTTTATGGTACCCCAAACAATACCTGTTATAAGTGTGCTGTCAGTGTTTTAAATAGAGTCCTCACGTTGTGCATCATTGCTGCATGAACGTCCACAGCCCTTTCTGCTTTGTGAGATGAGCACCACACCTCTCCCCTCTCTCCGTCCCTGACACCACCCTCACTCAGCCCACCCTCACTTTACACCACTGCCTTTGCCCCAAAGTCCCGAAGTTCCTCCATTGTTTTCTTTAGTAACTGTTTTTTCAAGGACACAGATTAGGTGTATTTGTGTGTACAATATCCTAACTGACCCATGTATACATAATGTGCAATAATTAAATTAGAATAATTATCATTTCCATCTCCTACAGTATATTTTACTTAATGTAAACACATAAATCCATCTCTTATGGTTATTTTAACTATATAACTAGTGATTATTATTATTATTTATAATTTATCCACTTTGTATCCCTATTGCAGCCCCCTCCCTCATCTATTCCAGCTCCCACCCTCCTTTCCTTTTCCTCCCCTATCCCTCGTCCCTAGTCCACTGATAGGGGAAGTTCTGCTTCCCTTCTGTCTGACCCTAGCCTATCAGGGCCCACCAGGACTGCCTGGATCCTCTTCTGCCCTGGGTCACCCTACCAAAAAGAAGTGATCGAGGAGCAGGCAACCTCATTCATGTGAGAGACTGTCTCTTATTCTCTTATTAGAGGATACACATGGACACTGAGATCTCTATGTGCTACATCTGAGCAGGGGGTCTAGATCCTCTCTATGTAGATTATTCTTATAATTATATTTTCCAAACTGTGTTCATACTTTCCCAGGACTATTTCTCTAACTGATTGCTTGTTATCCATTTCCTGGCCATTCTCTACCCCCCTCAAGGCTTCCCTTTTCATCTTTTATACCATTCTCTGCTTTTCAGTGATGAAAATCACTGAAATATTTAAATTAAAAAATAAATTTTGGCTTTTTATGTCTTACTTTAGTGGTATGGCACCTTTAAGATTCACTCACATGGCACCATATGTCAGTGTTTTCTTACTTTTTAATGTTGAGCTGAACTCTCCAAGCTTTAACTTCTGTAAATAATGCTGTAAAAACATATGTGCACGTGAATATTTGAAACTTTGCTTTGTCCTATGGGGCACAGAGTCATAAGTGGAGTTGATCCATCATATAAAAATCATTTTTAAAATAAATTAGTAGCAATATCTGTGTTCCATTCCAAACATTCTGCTTCACATTATAGCCAAAACTGGAATCCAGTTTGCTACTGTTTGTAAACACTTATTATCTTTTAAAATATACCATACCCAGGCATAGTGGCACATGCCTGTAATCCCAGCGCTACAGAAGGCAAAAGCAGGCTGATCTCTGTAAGTTCAAGCCCAGATTGGTCTACAAATTGAGTCCAGAACAGCCAAGTCTACACAGAGAAACCCTGTCTCAAAAATACATTAACTATAAAAATATAAATTCACCACATTGTTTTTCTTAGAGTTAAGATTTGATGCTCCTAGTTATGAATAATTCTAAGCATTTTATTGTATACTATTTATGCACTTATTTGTCTTCTTTAGAGAAAAATATTCAACCACTTTTTAAAAGCTTTTGAACCATTCCTACATTTTGCTGTAGAATATCTAGATATTGTGTTTTATCACTTATAAAAATGTAAGGCTTTCCAATACTACTTTATTGTTCTGCTTTCTATCCCTAGATGTTTACTCGTGATCTGTGATTAAAATTATTTTCATCTTGTTTGTCTACCTTTTCTTCTGTTGACTATGTAGATGACATCATGCCCAGAACACCATTGTTGACTGATATCATTTACCTTTTGCCTTATACTTTCTTCTACTAGCTTTTATTTTAGGTTTTACAATCAGGGTCTGATCCAAACTGAGTTAATTGTTGTACACTATTAAACTTAAGAACCCCACTTCTATCCCTTGTATCCAAATTAATCTGCCACCATATTTTGAGCCTCTCCTTTTCTCGTTGAATTGTCATGATGCTTTTGTTAAAAATCATTTGCCCTCACATGTGCGCATGGATTCCTTGTCTTTATACTTGAGCCCGTTGGTCTGCATGGCAAGAACTGCCACACCAATTTGGTTCCTGTAGCCTTATAACAACTTCACAAACTAGATCCCGTGTCTCTTCCAATTTGTTCTATTTCATATGGCTTCCATGGGTACTAAGGGTCCTTTGAAATCACAAACGAATTCCACAGCAATCTTTCTATTTTACAAATAGGTCATCAGAATTTTGACAGGGATTGCATTGAATCTTTAAGTAATTTGTAATATTGCTTAAGAATGGAACATTTACCAATTAATAAAACAACAAATACTATTTATCTGTACATTATTCAGTTTTCTTATAATGTCATTTGTATGTTTCTTGGTATAAATCTTTCATCACCTCAGTTAATTCCTTAGTGTCTTGTGGTTTTGATGCTATTGTAAGTAGAATTGCTTATATTTTTTTCAAATTTTTATTTCTAATGTGTAAATTGTAGCTATTTTTGTGTTAGGTGTATATTTCTATTTTTGTTGACATCATTTACTAACTGTATTAGTTTTTATTACTTCTTGCAAACTCCTATTTTATGCATACAAGGCCAAAAAGGATACTTTTTCTTCCTTTCTAATTTTTTCTTTCTCTTTTTTAAACATTTTTATTTTATATTAATCACAGGTTATGTACTTTGTATTCCAGCTGTAGCCCCCTCCCACATTCCCTCCCTATCTCCTCCCACCCCTCCCTCATCTCCTCCCTGCCCCTTTCCAAGTCCACTGATAGGGGAGGACCTCCTCGCCTTTCATCTAACTCTAGCTTATCAGGTCTCTTCAGGAATGGCTCCAATGTCCTCTTCTGAGGCCTAGCAAGGCTTCTCTTCCCTCGGGAGGGCAGGGGAGAGGGGTCGAAGAGCCAGCCATTGAGTTCAGGTCCGAAATAGTCCCTGTTCCCCTTACTAGGGTACCACTTGGACACTGAGCTACCATTTCTGGGCATTCTTTCCATATGGTTTTATTATTTTGACATATTCCCTTAAATTATTTTATCTTATGTGTATAAATGTTTTGTCTGCATGTATGTCTGCACAGCATATGTGTGCCTGATGTCCACAGGGTATAGAAGATGGTATACGTTCTCCCAGAGTAGGGTTATCAATGATTGTTGGTCAGGAGGTGAGGACTGGGAATTGAGTTTAGGTTCTTTAGAAGAGAGCTTCTGTTCTTTGCAACTAAGCAATCTTGTCAGCCCTCTATATTCAGATAGCTTTGCTCTATGTATCTGTTATTCTAAGCATTCCTAAAATATTTTGATTAATAAAAATATTACTTTTTATTTACTTAAATTAGGGTAATAATCTAGTTTTCTTTTCTTTTATTGGTGTGGCATATTACATTGCTTATGTTTATAAATACTCTTTTGGCATTTTACTTGTACTTTGAAAATAAATTCTTTTCTCATCCAATATATCCTGATTATCATCTCTCCTCTCTTGACTCTTCTCAGTTCCTTCCCACCTCCTCTACCCTCAGGATCTGCTCTCTTTCTGTCTCTCAGAAGAGGCTTCCAAGAGATAACAGTTGATTGAATATGACAAATAAAATATAATATGATGAAAGAAAAACAATGGTATCAAAGTTGAACATAGCAGCCCAACAGAAGGAAAAGTGTCTCAAGAACAGGCACAAGAGTCAGAAACCACTCACTCTTATAATCAGGAGTCCCCTAAAAGTACTAAGCTAATACCTACAATATATACACAGAGGACCTGCTGCAAACACACATAGCTTATCAGGTATTGTGCTTGCTGCTTCCATCTCTGAGTTCATATTCCCTGTACTTGATTGATTCAGAAAAACTCATTCTCGTGGTGTCCTCTAACCATTCTGACTCTTAGAATCTTTCCATCTCCAGGGAAGAGATTTGATAGAAACCTCCAAATAGAATCTTTCTCTGCCTAATGCCTGGTTTTGGGTCTTTGCTTCTGTTCAGATCTGCTCCTGGGTGATGCCTTTCTGATGATGTCTAGAAAAACGTACTGATCTATGAGTATAGCAGAATAGTGTTAGGAATTGTTTTATTGATTTTTTTAAGACCAATATTTTTTAGTTTTGCCTTAGGTGTCTGAGATATCTAGTCTCTGATTCTTGTATACCCAAGCAACGACCAGGATGAGTTCCTGCACTACTGATTTCAGTTATCCTAGATTTCATGCAGAATTTTGTTTTCTCTCTATATAAGAAAAACTGACTGTTTTTGGAGCATCTTCATTGTTTTTCATATCATGGTAAGGATTGCCTTGAAATGGGAATCAAATGTTCTTCCTCCAATATTTTTGTAGAAAGTGAGACTAGTTAGTGTCATCTCTTTAAATGTTTAGTAGAATTTATCCATAAGCTATCAGTTCCAAAGTTTTCTTTTGATTGGTCATTCAAACCCCTTAGAAGTTATAATTCTGTTCAATGATTTTATTTCTTTGTGGTTTATTTCTGGCAGTGTTTGTATTTCTGAATATTTATCTATTTCAGCCTGGTTTTCAACCATGATAGCATATAATTGTCAATGGAACACTCATTGTCGTTTGTGTTTTTGTAGAATCAGAATAATGACCCAAACCTTATTTCATGTTTAAGTTGAGTCTTCATATGGCCCAACAAGTTCAACATTTGTCTTTTTCAATGTTTGACGTTTATTGCCATACCTCCCCTCTTGATTTCCGTTTGTTTGTTTGTTTTCTAGTGAGTACTGTTTCTTTTCTTCTACTAGTTTTTTAAATTGCACTTTTTCTCTATTTTTAAGATATGAAATCAAGTTATTTATCCCAATTCATTTGTATTTTAAATGTGAGCTGTTGACTGTATACATTTCTCTTTTTAAATGCCTTCACTGGTTCCCATACTCTTTAGACACGGCACTCTTATTTTCCCCCTGAATTTAAATTCCCCCTGTATTTAGATTTTTCTTTCCTCCCTTGTTTTAAGATGGTGTTGTTTAGTTTTTCACAAACTGGTGAATTGACAGTTTGACTTACACTATCTATTTCTAATTTTATCTCCACATGTGCATTAGGATTTTGTTGAACGCCAACTTCTTACAATTTTTAGGACTCCAGTATGGCCCAACATCTTGAAATTTTTCACGGCTTCTCGAAAAAGAAGTATTTTTATTTTAAATGTGAACTATTGACTATGTAAATTTCTCTTAATAAGTGCCTTCACTGGTTTCCATACTCTTTGAACATGGCACCCTTATTTTCTCCCTATATTTGTTGGATAGCAACACAGTATGTAGGTAATAGGTTGATACCAAAAGAAACTGCAATTTCAGATCATGAATTCATATTTATTATGACTAGGCTCAAACACATCTTTTTTTATTCAAAATAGGAACCATTGCAAACAAGATGTTTTCAAACTAGATATGGCTGCTTACTCCCCTCAGTATAAAATGATATGTTTTAGGAATCCATGAACTTTTAGAGAGAATAGTCTGCATCCTGCTGATATAATACATTTTCTATGAAAAAAAAAGTAAGGATGCTTGAAGAATTGGCTGTTGCTTAATAAAAGGGTCAATGCCCATGTTGGTCAAGGCAAAACTTGGTAGTCTAATTTCTTTCAATTAATTTTCCTTAACAAATTATTTTAAAATAAAAATTCATACCACATATTTTTATCATATTCTTCTCCCTCACCCAACTTCTTCTGTATTCTCCCCACCTCTTTACACACCTAACTTCATATTCTTTTTATCTCTTTTAAAAATAATATCAAGAAAAATATCAAAAACAAAATAAAATCAGAAAAACTATAGAGAAAATTATATATATACATATATAAGTCAACAAAAAGTGCACACATACACACAAAATATCATGGACTCTGTTTTTTGTTGTTATTGTTGGCTAACTAGTCATGTGCATGGGCCTCCTCTGGAGTGTGCTTTATATACATAGTAACACTGTATTAGTTAGGGCTCTCTGCAGTAACACTAGATGTAGCCAAGTTCATAACCAAGAATATCCTTCATAATGGAGAAAACTGAATTTCCCTTTCGGTCACTTGTTAAAGCCTCTGTTATGTGACTTGAAGTGGGGCCTTTGTCTTGAGGAATTGGGTCTTTCTGTTGAGCAATGACTGCAGAAGTCACTGACATGTTAGTTATCCTTTAGCAGTTTGCCAGGCATTTCAGACTTAATGTTCCCATGAGGATTCAGAAACTCTGATGGATCCCACAACCACAGACCACAAAATGTGACAACAGGCCTCCTGTTCATGTAAGCTTGTGTTTAGGAAGTGCTTTGGAACTTCTCTGCTCAGCCACCAAGCTGGTTGTTGCCTATTGTCATATTGATTCAAGTTTTGGTTTCACATCACATTCTGATAGAGAAGTGATTCATTGTTATTTCAAAGAGTAAGGGAGGATGACCGTTCAAAATAATAATTAATTTTGGAGGCCTGCTCATGAAGCACCCATTACAGACCTTTTTTACTTCTCTGATTTGCTTCAAATTGCAAGCAATCATTGAATCTTTCACACTGATGTTTGGCAATTTCTAATATGCTTGTAAAAGGATCCACTTTGATGATTGTTCACAGTTGGTTATTGTCTCCTCCTAATATCTGGCTACTATGTTTCTGTTTCTGTTGTTTTGTCTCCAGCATTTTCATTTGCCTTATGCTGTATGGCCATTAGCAGCTCCTGGATCCAACGTATTGTTTATTTGGGGAACTGTCTACATTGCTTTAGAATTCATTCTTAACTCATCTAAGAAGCAGCTAGAATTTGCCTTGTGTGCACTCTCATTTCCATGTTATCAAATAAATAACCAGCAATAAGTCATTAGCAAAACAAATATAAACATAAAGCGGTTAAATCACATTGAAGTGATGAATAACTGAAATGTTATTAAGAAGGCATTTCAGTAACAAATGGCAACTTTCAACAATGCAAAAAAGCAATTACTTTTGCACCAATCAGTTTTTGAAAATTTTATAACACATTTATATTCAAAATTTGACCACAAAATTACTTTTATAACAAAAATTAATGATTGAAATATTCATATTTAAAATAAACGTAATATAATTCATATATGGAGATAAAAAGACAAAGATCTTATAATAGTTAACACAATTGCTCAAACTTTGTACTTTTAAGTGTTCATACATTCGTTGCTATCACTAGCACATGTAACCCAGGACCTTTCCCAGAGTCCCCAGAATTAAACTATCTTCACCTGGCAGAGTTACACCCCTGCTGTAGCATGCACAAGGCAAACAGTCTGCTGCTCTAGACAATCTGAAGCAGCCCCATATCCTACACCTGGGATCAAAACAAAACTATGTTACATTATAGGATTGGTTTATTAAATATGCCAGAATTCTCACTGCACAGCTGTTAAAGATCTTGACCAATATAAGACAATGTTGTATAAATTTATTTGAGTGTCATCTACTTGGAATATTAAGTGGTTAGCATTCATAAAACACAAAGAATTTTTGAATGATGGCAAGGGCAGAAAACGCTATTTCAACACACACATGTACACACAGAGCTTAAATGGAAGTCTCGGGTATTAGATGAGTATATGGGCAATATTCATTTTGAAATGGTAGGTGTTGTGAATGTATACCAATATGCCATGAGGCTAGGAAAAATTATATATATATATATATATATATATATATATATATATGATATATATGATCTCATCCTGTTTTAAAGCCTCAAAATTATATAGTACAAATTTCCCGGGTCCTCTTAAACTGATGTCTTAGTCCTTATGCTGATATGGACATGGATGCCTACAAAATAGGGCAACCCGCCTCTGAATTTATACACTGTTGAGCTGTGAGCTGCATGGCTTTCTCATTTCTGGAAGGAAGACCCACATGAGCTTTTTAGGGTCCTCGACAAAAACAAATATAACAAAACCCTTCAGAGGTCAGTATCTGCCACAGCAAGTGGCCTAAATCAGACTCAACATCTATCATTCCCTCAGGCCTTTATGTGTTAATATTTTTATCACTTTCTTCATGCCTTTGGTTGTGTACTTCCTGTTATAGTCTCTCTCCCAGAATCCAAAAAAGGAAAAAAAATGGATGAGGAGATTAACAAAGAGAATGAGACAAGAACATAAGAATGGAAAGAAGTGTGAAGGAGAAAAGAATGCACAAGGTTTTCAGAAAAATACACATTACTTCTTTGTATTCTTGTTACAAACTCATTTTATTATTTTGATTATATGCTGAGGAGTCAATTTAACCACTTTTTGAAGCCATCATAATGGTTTGTTTACTTTAATTCACTAAAAACATGTTTGTATTTCTTATTAATCCAGTCCATATGTGGTCATCTGATATTCTTACCTTATTTTAGATGTAATTAGACTTTTTTGAGTATTATGAATAAGGAAAACCTATGTGTTTGGTTATATTGTGTCTACCTAATTTTCTTATTCACAGTTTTGATGAGGAAGTATTTCATTAAGTGTGGCTTTGTAAACTCTGTAAATGAGTATTTCCTCATATTCATTCTGGACTTCTAAGACTCTGTCAAAGTACACCCCACCAGGTAAGTGGGTAAAGGGACACTTATTCAGCTCTCTAGCATAGTTCAGAGAGTAGCCCAAAACTTCTAGTTCTACCAAGGAGAACCGCTGAGTATCAGTGGTTATTGGCTCCTACTTGTATCTTCTCTGGCTTGGATGATCAGAATAAAATATCATGTTCTCCATTTATAAAATAAGCATGAAGCTTTCTGCTATCTAATTTATAACAGTCTTGAAAAAAATGAAGAAATTTTACTAGTGACTTAGTAAACACAAAAGCATTCAATATTGGTAAATTATAGGAGTTACCACTCAAACACACAGCCAAACTTTTCTCATTGCTCAAGGGAGAACAATAAGAAATTGGTCTCCCCACTGGATCATTAAATCAGAGAAAATAGAGATGAATTTATATGGAAATATATCTTTAGCAGATATACTTTTTTCCCCTTTCATTTGCTAGCATTCATTGTATCCTCCAGCACTGTGAGAGTCTCAAACACTGTGTGTCTTAAAGAACTCAGCTCTGCCCTGGTTTATTCATATACATCTCTATGCTAACTTCATGCTACCAACAGTCAGCAATCTTTACCTGTGATGTTTTTCGAAAAAACTGAAATTTCTTCTGTCCCCTATTGTCTTCCTAATCCCAGCAAACATTTCATATTAACATCAAAAATCAAAACTGTGAATCATTCTCTGCCCCTTGCTTTTTCCAGTATTCCTTTAAATATGTGTGCAAAATGTGGTACAAATTTTTTTTTTCATTTTTGTCATACTATATCACCTCACCTAGGGCCCTTATGATATTTATCTGTACAATCACAGTAGCCTCTGAACTTCAATATTGTTTCTATTTTTCCTAGATTGTATCTTTCCGAAATATCAAAATTCCAAAAGCACATTTTGAAATTTGCTTATACTTACCATCTCTTATTTAACAATAACAGCAACAAGAATAACACAAAGAACAAGTAATACAAAAGGTTAAGAGGCAGAGCCTTGGAATTAGACATTTCCCCATTGACCTTTAAAAAGAAGATAACTATTCATCCATTTAAGAAACACTTCTTGCCAATTCATCAACTTTCCTCTTCCTTCAAGAAAAAGAAAACAAAAAGAAAAAAACCAATGTCTGATTGTGCAACAAGTAACAAAATGGCTATACATACGCATATATATGGAAGAATATTTCTACTATGAAAAATATGAGAAGCTAGATATTTGCTCTTATCCTTCATAAATATATATATATATAATACTATGAGACAATGAAAAATATTTTCCAAGTAGTCTGTAAACACTCGATTAAATTTAAGATTAAGTAAAATTAAGAATATATTTAATAAGGAACTCAATCAGTCATGCAACCAATTAGTTACTACTTAGAGGAAGAGGAGAATTTGGAAGAGAAAGAGTGGGGGACTGTGACCATTGTCTTCAGGTTCTAGTGCTGACAGGAACAGTGCTATAGCTGGTACGAACTGCATCTCTATCTGCTCATTGCACTCTTCCACCTCAGCATTTGATCACCCAAGAATTCAATAAAACTTCTAGTGTCCTTACAAGACCCCAATGACTCCAAAACCTTTTTCTGCTTTTTAAAATATTTTCAACACTTTCTTCATTGTTATCAGACTAACACAACTTTGTAACCGTTATATTGAAATCTATTAATATAGAAGCTTCACACACATACACACACACACACAGAGAGAGAGAGGTAACACATATGCACATACACTTATTAGACATCAACACACACACACACACACACACACACAGAGGTAACACATATGCACATACACTTATTAGACATCAACACTAACAAATAAATAATGAAATGCCAAAAATGTATCACTTATTTTGGAGTTTCTGGCCAGTAATTTTCCATATACTCCTCAAACATTAAATACTATTGCCAACGCTTTTGATTACTCTCCAGAAGCTTGTTCCTGAAGGTCCACACACTCAGGCAATACACTATGGAGAATTCAAACTGGTTCTGATCTGGAAGCTTCATCCCTGCTGGCTAACTCTCACATTGCTGGAGGATACAATGCGTGTTACCAGATGAAAAAAAAAAAAGTCATCATCCTTATCCTGCTGTGAACCCTGATTCAACATATCACCCAATTTTTCTTATACTAAATGTGCATTGTTGTTCTTATTACTTCATAGAAAAGTAAACAAAGGCTTATACTATCTTTGCCTTTCCCTCTTGAATATTCACATTTCAGTCTTCTCCAGTCATACTTAAATCATCACAGAGGACCATCTGAGTATAAGTCTCAATTTTTCTGTCTCACATTCATCAAGCTCATAAATGTTTGCTATGTGCTATATCTTCTAAGCAATAAAACAAATCTTGTTTCTTTTCACCTGATTTTCTAACAAATAGTCGACCTTAAACAATTAAATAAAACATACCATCATGTTATGCCTTGTTCTCAAATAATTTCCCACAGTGACTAAGGAAGTGTTTTGTATCTACAAGATTGACTAATGAACAAATCATATTGTAATGTGATCTTTAATTTTACAATGTTCCTGGAAAAGAAAAAAATGTCTTTATGAAGGAATGATTTAAATTAGGTATTAATTAAATTTGCAAAGCAGTGTATATAATGAAGCTGAATTGAGTGTGTTACATAAATTGCATTTTCAAGAATGAATTGTTTGTCCTTTTAAAAGATCAATGCTGTCATTTGTATTTACTCTCCACCCATTACACTTAATTAAAAAGTTCATGTCCGGTAGAGTCAAAGGAATACTTTAGTGCCTCACAATGATCCAGTGGCCTCCATTCTGTGGTAGCCCTCATCCTTTGCAAGGAGCAGGTGTTTTCACTGAAAAATAGCTACCATTCTAATTTTCTCTAATTGATTTCTTGGCAGTGTGGACAGAGAATGGAAAAGATGGAAGAGCATGGATCTTGGGCCCCAACAAGCACTTGGCACAGATGGGTCTGCTGAGTGAAGTACATAATCTGGGATGAATAAAAGATTCTGGGGTGTCAATCTGGCACATGCCATTGGCATTTAATTATCGCAAAATATTAATTAGCAATAATGAAGTTCTTCACACTAGCTTTTGTTCCAAAGCAAAGCTTCTTGGTCTATCCCTGAAGGTTTCTTGATTCATTTCCTGAATCCCCAGAGCAACATTCATCTCTAACCTTCAGAGAAGGTTTAACACAGGCTCTTAGAATAATGAGTCTCTTACCTCCCAAATCTCTTGGGAAGGATAGGAGGACTTCTTCCGATAACCAATTCCTTGTCTTTTACAATGCTATAATCAATGAATGTGCATTTATCTCCCCTCTTCTTTTCATGACACTGGAGTAATAATGGGCCAAGACATCTATTTGTGCATGCTGAGAGTCATTAAGCATTTCTTCAGCTTCCTTACCAAATCGAACTCTTGTAAAAGAAAGGTTGACCAGTCAAATATATATGTATATATGTGTGTGTGTGTGTGTATGTTCAATACTGTGAAATATGTAGACACCCACAGAATATCCATAACCAAAAATAATTCTCAGGGAAGTCTACCAATATCCAAATCCCTCTTGCATGATTTAATCACATTAAATTCAAATGAGAGAATGAGCACAGTTTTTTACAGAGACAATTGATACATTTGTCAAGCCTAGGTATCTGCAACATTTCAGCAAATACCAAAAAATAAATTTATTGTCATAAAGCATATTCCTGAACAATGGAGTCTGGCCATAATTAATGATTAATTCATTTGGAATTCATTATGATAATAGTAAATGTATTTAACTCATTTGAAGCTTCCATAGAGCCAGTGATTCTAGGCAATTCTTTTGTAATTTACTGATTTTAAACATTAAAAGCTCTGAGCATGTGCAGGAAAGTAGTTCCACATTGCCCTCTAGCGGTGCATTGATATAAAAACCAATTTCTTATAAATCGTGGTAGGGGGAGAACATTCTTGATTTTCAGTACACTCTGAAACCACCTTGAGCTCAAGACACATCAAAAGAATATCCTTCTGTCTACATACAAAATAAATATTAAAGTATTCGTCGCTTTCCATAAGTTTGCCAACAAATGATTAAAGAGTTTATTTACTTTTGCAGGCACGTTTGGTATAGGATCAAGTAAAGTAGGAAGGTAAAGAAGCAAACTATTGTCCATGGGTCCAGAATAAATTGTAAGCTAGATAGCACCAAAGCTGGATCTCAGAGGGCAGACGGTAATTCTGGTGATGTTTAAAGAAGCAAGTGAAAGCAGAAAGAAAACCAGAGTCTTTTCACTAGCATTCCCTGAGTGACCCAAGTACCCCCTAGTAGACTGACTTCTTATGAATTCACAGCCCCATCCAGTACCGGTGGTGGGGGGTGTCTGCTGATAGAAGCTCCCCATAAAGGACCTAAATTTATACTCATCCATCTGACCATAGTAGGTCTAGTTCACAGGGAAGTGTTTTGCCAGAAGGAGTTAGTGTGTATAAGTTAGTTTATATAAATTCTCTACAAATATTCAAGCACTACTGTTTTCAAACAGAGGTCTAGGTTCACAGAGAACATGACAAAACTGACTGGCTTCTTTGGGTTAATAGTTTCCTCAAACTGAATAATTGTTCATTCTCATTCTCGGCTCTTAGGAATCTTTTCACCTTGTGATCTCCTATGCAGCAACAGAGAATAAGCAATGGCTTATTCTCCATTGTTCACACTCATTAAACAAAAGGAAACAAATCCAAAACCAACTTTAGGCAAACAAATAGCCCAGATCTTGTGTATGTGAATATAAAAGTTATGGTCTCATTTTTATGTCCTTGATAAATACTTAGATAAATCCAAATGTAAAGGTTTGGTTCAGCTAAATTACATTTTAAGCACAGAAAATCATTTCATATTTCATCAGGTAAATACCAAATATAAATGTTTATGTCATGATGTATAGTTGAATTATCTATCTGAAATAAGGAGTTTGTCTAGTGTCCTCTGCCATATTTAGAAATGATATTTGACATAGTAGATAAGTGTTTTTCTACTTTGTCTAAGTATATTTTTAGCATTCCCCATGTGTTTTCTTGAAATATTTTTACTTTCTTTTTTTAATTTTAACATTTTTATTTATATTAATCACAGGTTATGTACTTTGTATCCCAGCCATAGCCCCCTCCAGCATTCCATCCCTATCCCACCCTTCCCTCCCTTATCTCCTCCCTGCCCCTTTCCAAGTCCACGGATAGGGGAAGAACTCCTCCCCTTCCATCTAACTCTAGCTTATCAGATCTCTTCAGGAATGGCTGCAATACCCTCTTCTGTGGCCTAGCAAGGCTGCTCCTCCCTCGGGGGGCAGGGGGAGGGTGGAAGAACCAGCCATTGAGTTCATGTCCAAAATAGTCCCTGATCCCCTTACTAGTGTACCCACTTGGGTATTGAGCTACCATTTGCTACATTCAAGCAGGGGTTCTAGATTATACCCATACCTGGTCCTTGGTTGGAGAGACAGTCTCTTAAAAGACCCCTGTGCCCTGATATATTTGGTCCTTGCAGAGCTCCTGTCCTCTCCAGGTCATACTAACTCCCCTTTCTTTCATATGATTCCCTGCTCTCTGCCAAAGGGTTGGTTATGTTTCTTAATATTTGCTTTGATACCCTGCTAGGTATATTTTTACTTTCTATGATCCCTCTAATCTTAGTCACTAACTTCTTCCACAGTCCCTACTTCAGAGCAAATATCTGTTCAAAACCCTTCTCATATGAACTGATCTTTTATGAGCATTTCAGGCCTCTAATCTCAGGTGACAGTCAGAAAGCATCCTGCATATTTTATTGCTTTCTGTTAGGCAGTATTTCTTTTTTCCTTTACTCAGAATTAACTTACTCAGCTAATAAGAGAGGTTCATGTTTTATAACCAGTCTTGATTCTTAAAGAAGACTTGGCATTTTATTATTGATTACATCCTTAAAAGTAAACTACTTGGACAACACACACACACATACATACACACACATTTCTCTTTTCAAGAAGAAGTGATTCATCACATGGATGTCAAAAACCTGTATGAGATATGATCCTGTTTCAGACTTTTTGTTATATTGTAGCTTTGGGAAAGTTGATGTTTTGAATGTCACTGTCTTTAACATATGCATTTAAATTACAGTCAAACTTTATGATCATCTAATAAATTTTTAAAAAGCATCATTAAATATGAACTCACTCATTGAAAATCCTTATCATTGTTGTGTACAGGCTTAGGATCAGAAATAGAAACACAAAGCATGCATAGGTACATGCATGCTTTTAACTGGGTTCAGCATGTTTCTGTGCCCTGTTGGCTGGGTTCTGGCAGCTGGAAGCTAGACTCTAGCCTGTGGCAAGAGGGCAGTGACAACTTATATCAGAGACACTTAGTGCATAGTGTGGTTCCTCTTGGTTTTATCTGGGCAATTATAAATATTTAATACCTAGATCAATTTATTCTTTGAGAGAGTAGAATGACAATATTTCATTTTCCTCTTTCAGTTTTTCTTTCAGGAATGTAAAGTGATATACATGTGTTTGGTCCTGTTTAAACAATGTCTATTTATGAGAAAACACAATGAAAGATAATTTCCTTACCAGTTTTCAGACAGTAATGCGATTATTAGTTTCAGAACTGACCTGCTTCTATTCTTCAAAATATGTCTATAAATCGATACATTGACATACATTTCAGGGAATTCTTACACTGCAACTCCTTAGGTTATACTGACCTTAGTAATCATTGGGACCTCTACAACAATCCCTGAATCTGTTGAAAATAGAGCCAGGAGATCTTCATTGTCTTTGAAAGGCTTCTTCCTTTCTACTCTGTCAGGATAATTAAAACTTAGTTGTCATGCTTTCATCTTAGAACTTGGTATCACCAGTTCTACGAAAGCCCTTGACATTTAGAGTATGTAACTGTTTTTTACAATGGTAGCCTACACACTAGGCATGCTTCGTATTATCAAGTCAGTGCTCCTCAGCTTCTTAAGTGAATACATCTTGACCATAGGTAAAATTCCCTTTTTAAATTTGGACTTTTTTCTGGTTCAAGTTTAATAACACAGGACATAACCATTCTATGTTAAATCTATGTGTCTTTCCATCTCTACCAAGACTTGCCTTCAAGGACACAGTGGATTTAGAATTGTAACCCTCTATCAAAGCATATATTAGGAAACATAACCAAACCTTTGGCAGAGTGCAGAGAATCATATGAAAGAAAGGGGAGTTAGTATGACCTGGAGAGGATAGGAGCTCTGCAAGGACCAAATATATCAGGGCACAGGGGTCTTTTAAGAGACTGTCTCTCCAACCAAGGACTAGGTATGGGTATAACCTAGAACCCCTGCTTGAATGTAGCAAATGGTAGCTCAATACCCAAGTGGGTACACTAGTAAGGGGATCAGGGACTATTTTGGACATGAACTCAATGGCTGGTTCTTCGACCCTCCCTCTGACCCACGAGGGAGGAGCAGCCTTGCTAGGCCACAGAAGAGGGCATTGCAGCCATTCCTGAAGAGACCTGATAAGCTAGAGTTAGATGGAAGGGGAGGAGGTCCTCCCCTATCCGTGGACTTGGAAAGGGGCAGGGAGATGAGGGAGGGAAGGGTGGGATAGGGATGGAATGCCGGAGGGGGCTTTGGCTGGGATACAAAATATATAACCTGTGATTAATATAAAATAAAAATGTTAAAATTTAAAAAGAAAAGAATTGTAACCCTCATATTTGCTCATTGCTTTATCTATACTTTGCTTGCCTTAGAATGACAAAAAGAAAGGGTCCTACATTTTGTCTATAGACTATGATTGTGACCCATTGTATTATTATATCAGAGCATGAAGCCTTTATGAAATAAAATCCCTCCTGTCACTTAGTTTTAGCTCATTGACTTTATTATTCTATAATAACAAAAATATGTCCTATAGTGAGCTTTCAGGACATAGTTTCCTAGTTATTCTAGATGTCTAAAACTAATTTTGTATTAGTTCTGGTGTTAACAAAATGATGTGCAATGTTTGGAAATGAATAGCAGTTTGAGTATTCTCAGCCTTTATATTTATAATTAAATTTAACTAGAAATCCTCTAGTTATATTTTCTTACCTAGAATAAAAAGTAAATTACTATAATTCTGTTTCATAAGCTATTGCTATAATAAAATTGACAATGATCTAAAATTCTGCCCCAATAAATCATATGTTGTTTTTTTTATTAATTTATTTTTTTTGTTATCAATCACAGGTTAGGTACTTTGCATCCCAAGCGTAGCCCCCCTCCCTCATTCACTCCCACCCTCCCCAACCCTCCCTCATCTCCTCCCCACCCCCCATATGTTGTTTTTATCTACATTCTTGAATGATTAAGTAAAGATGCAATATGTCCCTCTGTGTTTATTCTATTTCTGATTTTCTTCTTTGAAGATTCCTCTTAGTGTATTTTAGTTTTTTTCACTCACCACCTTTCACGCCTAATACCATCTTTAATGTACTTTTTATTCATTCATATTTTCCATCCATCTTGATTTTGTTTCCTACTTTTTGTGTTGACTTTGATCATCTAATTATACTTTATTTCTAAAAATTTCCTCCCTCTATATCTGTGAACTAGTTTTATTGTGCTCAGGTCCTGTCATATTATTATTCTGTTGCTGTGAAGAATACCATGAAAAATGCATCTTAAGGGAGGGTTTATTTCAATATATACGTCCAGGTCACAGTCCATCATTGGGTAAAGTCAGGGTATAAACTGAAGCAGAACCTTGAAGCATAAACCACGAATGAATGCTGTTTGCTACCTGCTTCTCTGGTTTTTCCCCAGCTATCCTTCTCAGACAACCTAGCTTCACTTGCCTGGGTTTTATTGTTTCCCACCATAGTCTGGCTACTCCCTAGCCTGGTTACTCCCATATTAACCATCAACGAAGGCAGTCTCTCAAAGACATAATCACAGGACAATATGACATGGTCAGTTCTTCAGTTGAAATTCTGTCTTCTCAGGTTCCTTAAGGTTCTGTCAGGTTGACATAATTTAGCTATAATCAGTCCTGTCCTGAAGCAGATATCCTACTGATCAGTTCCAAATGTTTGTGTTTGTTCTCTAATCTAATATCCTCTTCCTTTTTCTCTACCTGACAGTTTTTTAGGATCATCCTTTTTTCCAGTGTGATATCCACTCTTGGTTTCACTGACACTGACACTAGGGCCGTGAGCTTCCAGCTAGTAACCCACAAAAACTTTGTAGGTTAGGGTTTGAGGAAAAACATCATCACCTACCCTGTACAGCATGTCTAAATGCTTTTGGGCTCCCACCTACTTGTGTATTCACTGCTCAAGTGAAGATTCGGGAAGATGGAAAATCTGTCTCCATTAGGGCTGGTTGTTCCCAGAATCCAACGCACTTATTTTCAAACATCACTTTATTTTAAAAGATTATGTTAAATTTGTTTTCAGAAAATGTTCATCATGAGCATTTCAATACACTAATTCACATGTCCAATTTGTTTCTGTTTTTCTCTAGAGTCAAGTTCTCATTATGTAATCTCCTTAAAAGCTTTCAACAATGCTGGAGAAGGTGTTCCTCTCTATGAAAGTGCCACCACCCGTTCCATAACAGGTATGCACCTGTCATCAATCCTCTTATGACAAGGCAGTCGATATTTGAATCTCAGCGAGAAGGCATAAATTTTTAAAAATAAAAAGAGAAAACTATTCAAAATAAAGACATGAAACTATAATGAATATATTCATGCACATGTATATGATATATTTATTTCCCAAATGAATGAGAATATTTTATTGAATGCATTAGTGTGTGGATGTAAAGAATGTAGCTCTTACCTTCCCAATCATCTTAGAAGGTTCATAGTTTGGAGTAATGTAATTCTTCATTTTGCTAACCAGTTTGTCCTTTGACACTGCCATTTAAGTGGAAGGTATGTGATCAAAGGTTCTAACTGTCCAAAGGGCATTTGTTTCTCTCAATATAACCCTTCAGATAGGTGACAAGGCTAAGCTGGCTTCTTGAGAGTTGATTAGAGTAGTCTAAGTGACAAAGATGAATCCTGAATGGGGCCATAGGTCACCTGACAATAGATGCATCAGGGACTGGTTGATTCACTGGCTCATTTCCTCGAGAATGGCTCAATGTAGATAACTAGAAAGGCAGAAAACAAAACCAAAATGGTGGAAGAACCTGAGACATTGTTAAGTTGGTGATTCTAAGTCATGGATGAAGGCTGGTTGTTAGTAATACCGGGTTTACTAATAAAATAAGTGTGTTTCACCATTGTGGACACCTGGAAAAAAATCACACCTCCATCTTGCTCCTAATAAGATTGTTCCCAAACACTTGTCTAAAACCTGGACAAAAGAATAGTTTTATGTCTTTAATTAAGGTTTTGTGCCTACCCCTTCCCCAAGTCCACATCCTTCAGGCTTCATTTGATTGGCCATAAATTAAAATAAACAAGTTAGGATGTCAAGCCCCAGACTTGATATCAAACATTGGAGAGCAAAATTTCAGGAGTATGAAATTCAAATGAGGAGGCATGACTGGTTTTTTTTCACTACCCCTTTCTCCCAGACTGTCCCAAGAGTGAGGCTTTCTGGGAAATAGCAGTTCTCTGGGTACAGCTGTGATTCTCCCTTTGGGCCTTATGTTTGTCATCTCCTTCCTGTTCCTAATAGGAACACTAAGCAGCTTCTCATTGTCAAGGTGACATTGAGCTATAATCACGTGATATAAAATTTCACCAAAGCTAGTCTTTCAAAGCTTTTCTATTATTAATAACAAATTAAATGCCACAAAGAGGTAATACTGGCCATAGGGATGAAAGTCAATTTTTTCAAAAGAATGTAAGACTAGTGAAGGGGGCAGAGTTCAGATAAACTGAAGGTAAGCTGTGCAGAAGGAAGCGTCTGTGGTATTAGCATCTTTCCCAGTGGCATTTGCTGTCAGTTTTTAATTCTTAGCATATGGCATTACCACAGTGTTTTCTCAAATACCAGTGATCCATAACACAGGTTTTATTTTCTTGTTATAGCTCCGATTCTAATAGAGCTGAGAAATGAAGTGATAGCAAAGTTGGAAATTGTGTCAGAAAATTTCTTTTTGAAGAAAAGTCAGTAATGGGCTGTAAAGGAATGCATGAAGCAGCCCTTTCACAATAAAGAATATGCCTTTCCCTGGAAGTAGACTTATCTTTATGCTTCCACACAACATGGAGAATAAAGGGCAAATAAATGGAATCAAAGGCTAAGGCTCTCAAAGAATCTCTCATCTATAAATGTGTCATGTTGTCATGTAAAAACCATTCTCTATCTTTGAGTAGTTGCGAAGTATTCCCATGAGAAGTCTTGGGAAAATCCAGGAGAAAGTAACCACAAAATATATCAGAGACAATGAAAGCACTAGGCTAAGGTGAGCATCAGGCCCTCGAGCATTCTAAATACTTCTGTAGCCTTTAGTGAGCTCCAAAGCTTTTTCTCAGACTGGGAATATCAGTTCAAGCTACTGAAACTCCCACTTTGGCCCCACACAGGAAAAGTCTTTCTTCTTCCATCAAGCTCTTTATCTTTTGTTGTTATAAGAGCAAGTTGTTTTCCACCTGAACAAAGGAAAGGGGCAAAGAATAATCAGAGGTTAATGAAGTACATTCTTTGAATTAATGTATTCTTAGCCATTTTAGCAAGGTTTAAACAAAGTGTAATCCAGTTGAATACCATTATTAACTCTAAAGCCAATTTTGAATGAGTATATAATAACTGAAAATTCAAGAGGTTACCAAATTAAGAACCGACTTTTCTTGCTCAGCAAAATTATATAAATAATTCATATATTATATGTGTGTGTGTGTACACACATACACTCTCACATAAATGTGTACACCTTCACATACCTCTGAAATTCAGTACCATGTAAGCCATCCTAACACAGGAAGAAACACTGAAGAACAGTTTTGTAGCAAAAGGATGCTGATGCCCAACTACTCAAGGACTTTCTGATCAGAGTAGAGAAGTGTACTTGCAACATGTGCAGCAGGTATTCACAATGTTGTTGGCTATCTCCTGGGATGCCCCGCCTGCTGGAGATGCAGGATATCTGCATTACCCCAGTTATGGGGACTGGATTCTCAGGGCCAGTGAGTGTTTGAAATTGGCTGCCATAAAAAAAATGAACACATGCTTAAATAATTGTGTAATTTGTTTTGATATCATCCATAAAAACGTGGTTATTATACTATGCAACATAGTTCTAGAGGTATTGGAATGGTGAATGATGAAAATAAGTTGTACTCCCTAAAATAGGAAAGAAAAATTTCTGAAATACAGTGGGCCCATAATCACAAGAGACAATATTGCTTTTAATACAATAGACTTATTTTGTAATTGACTAAAATAATAATAACTGTGAATATTTTTGTTCTCTAAAATCGTAAGTAGACAAATTGATTATTATAATTTTCTAACATAATCATTTGACTTCAAAGCACTATAAATAATGCATATGAGAAATCACTCTTACATTAACTAGGTGAAGCAAAGTAATGATATAGGTGGTACCTCATGACATGGATAAGTCAAAATAGTTCATATATTGAATTACTCTTCTTGTATGCATAAAATTCTTACAAAGTCAGGCAAGAATAGAAATGTATAAGATAGTACTTCTTTCAGTTTGGCCAACACATCTTTTCCTGATACACAAACTTGATGGATGATTCAAATGCTTGAAGAGGCTGCAGTGTCTTCAATGCTCTCTTTATCATTTCATAAATCCATTTGGCTTTAAAGGCACTCTTAATTTAAAAGGAGACATCAAAAGACATACAAAAAGCCTGGGATCAGTCATTAAATTTTAATCCCAGATTCTCTCTCTCTTTGTTTCTCTCTCTCCCTCTCTCTCTCACACACACATTTCTTTTCCTTTTGTTCTGCTTTTGTTTTCAGTTTTTAAAATAATTTTCTCCAACACCTCAGTCCAGTAACATGGTAAATAATTTATTGGAAATCAGAATGATAAATAGGGCATGAGAATTTGAAATTCAAGGGACAGAGGAAGTAATGAACAGAAAAGGCAACAACCACTCAGCTTTGAACTTTGATTTTTTTTAAATAAACTCTATGAGCTGCCACAGACCCCTTTCTACATTTTTTTCTGATCTCATTCCTTTAAATGACACAAAATGTCCAGTCTTATAATTGGGCTGTCAGTCTCAAATTTTTGTTAGTGAGATGCTTTACTATGTTATATAAAGGTCAGCTTTTAAGTCTGTTTTCTATAAACTTAAATGCCTCAAAATGGAATGATTGTCATTGTCACAAAGTATGTCTCTGAGATTGTGGTCGCCTAGTGTAAGGGTTTTGGAGAATTTTGTAAAGTCACACATCATTCCTTAGATTCCAATCATGTTATTGATTAAAGCATATGCATCCCTCGGTGAAAATCTCATCATTCTGAATTCTGAAGGTAATTAATTTGTCTTCCTATCTATTGATGTGCATTCTTTCCACTGAACTTGCAGTTTTAGATTCAGGAATGTAAGAGAGGAATGACAAGACTGAAAAGGAAACTAACCCATGTGTGAGAATACAAGAAGATGAGCCCTTCCACAATTTAAGATTACAGTCTAAGAAAACCTGCTTACCAGTTGGCATCTCACACCAAATTATAGTGCATCAGATATAAATTGATCCATGTGGCCATGTGTGTCTGTTCACTCTGGATTTGTGCTTTGATAGAGAGACTGATATATACCAAGATTCTTTCATTATAGTTTGTGTGTTAACTGAACACTATTTACACAGATCTAATCTAGACAATAGGGAAAACAGTACAAACACCCAATAGACCTACTGATAAAGCAGAAAGCTAGGGTATCTGATAGCATTTATTTCCATTTTCCAGGAAAAATAACCAGAAATATAATTTTTACTGTTATTTCAAATCATTGACAAATCATGAATCTGATAAATTGGTATGCAATACCTTATAAGAAACCATGTACAACATTCTAACAGACAGGCTTTTAAGATCTATATTCTAATTAGCTATAAAATAAGGACATACTATTATTTTGTAACATAGCAATACTGTTCTTGTTATATATTATGATTTAATTAATTACATTTTTTCTGTTCTTCTCATGTTCCCTTCCATCATTATTGCCATGCATTTAACTCATTGTGATGTGTTTACCACTGATATTTATTTTAACTCTTTGTTTACACATTTATCTGTTTGTTTCATTTGATGGGTTGCTAACCCAGATCCCACTGACCCAGTTGATTATTATCCTTTGCTTGATGATTTCCCCACCTCGGGCCCAGATGTCTCCACCCCCATGCTCCCACCAGTAGGTGTACAGGCTGTGGCTCTTACCCATGAGGCTGTGCGGGTCAGCTGGGCAGACAACTCTGTCCCGAAGAACCAGAAAACATCCGATGTGCGACTTTACACTGTTCGGTGGAGGACCAGCTTTTCTGCCAGTGCCAAGTACAAGGTGAAGGTCGAGTACATTGCACAAAATTTAAAATTAATTTTCATACGTATAATGAGTTGTTTTCAATGTTTCTTGGTCGCTCATAAGCTATTTTCCTACAGTGACTTTTACATACTAAACAAGGCATTTTTATAACTCAAAATAAAAAGTAATTCGAATGATAATGCCTTTGAAAATCAACAAGAGACAAGGCAGGAAAATATCAAGAGCTTTAAAATGATGTTTGGGTTCCACCAGAAGCTGTCTGCATCAGACATTTGCTCCAGAGTGTAGAAGAATGCAGTTTTCCTTTGGAAATACAAAGCTCCAAGAACCTTCTGAATAGATTCTGATATGATTCTTTTCATTTAGAATCTATATTGCTGTGCATAAATATCACAGACAACTACTCACAGAGACTATAACAGGGAATAAATGATATGAAGATATTTTATATCACCTTAGAAAGGGAGTGTGAGCCATTAGCATTGATTGCCTCATTTAGCTTAGAAACTATCCTTCTGTTGTTAAAAAAAATCCCTTAAATGAACCAGAGTTATACCAGCCTCCTGTCCCTATATTCATTTCTAAATCATTTCACATTCTTCAAAGAGATTTTTGGTGATATATAAGAGATACTGACATTTCAACTTTCTGTTTCTCCTGTCTAAGCTCAGCAATCCTACCAAAGGGTTACTTACCATGAGACCAGATTAACACGTTCCAGTCTAAACAAACATGAAAGCTCAGGATCTATATCTCTAACAGCTCTAGATCATGTATTCTACAAAGAAGCTTTAATTCTGCTAACTTAACATACATAACTTAGAATACTTTATACAGCCATCTCAATGTATGTGTGCTTGAAAGAATCCATAAATGATTCATGTAAGGTAACACAGCTGAAAGTTAAGTTTACAAGATGATAACAGGAAGGAAAAAGAGAGTTGAACACAATAATCTCAAGACTTAGGTTACTAAACACAGGAATATTGGCATTGTCAAGAGTTTGAGGCCATCCTGGGTACAATCTGAGACCTTCTTTAAAACTAAGAAAAATATGAAGAATGAAAATAACACCCCAAAACTAAGACCCAGTAGCTTATCACTAGCCTCTTAGTTCCCTCATACTCACTTTTACCTCTGTTTTTGCCACTCTCAAGGAATAGCTGTTAAGGAGAATTTAGATTCCTTCCTCCCAAGGGATTACTCTATCCTTAAACTATCCTCAGTGCAGCGGTGACTTGGGAGAAGCGACTGAATTTGGGGATTTTTCTGACCCCAAAGCTGGAGATAGAGCAGAAGCACATTAGTTTCATAACTCCGTCACTAGCTATGCACAGTCATGCTGGATCTTCTTCAGTGTCTTTCATCTCTCAAGCGGTCAAGACTTTGTGGTTTATGATAAGTCAAATTTCAGTTGAAACAATAACAACAAAATACACTTTCATTTGATATTGTTGCCCCAATAAACTACGTATTTGGGGAAAACTCCCCAGGAAAGTCCATATAACAGCACTGATAAATGATAAATGACATAAGTACACTATCTATCTCCTCAGAGTATTAAATTTTAGACTCATAGGAACCATAAATAAAGACATTATCAGGAAATAAAAAGAGAGAGAGAGAACCTATGAGAGGATTAAGAAGTATCTCTCCATACAGATTTCTCAGTTTCAGGTTTACTTTTAGAAAAGACTATGTTTCTCTCTTTAAATCTGCTTTGTTCACAATTACTTCACATGACTCTATATTCATTTATGGAATCACCATGGGCACTTTGCCAGAATGTGAAATGGCATTAAAAATGATTATTGCCTTATTATTATCGTTATTATCATTTATACAATTTATTCAATTTGTATCCCTGCTATGGCCCCCTCCCTCATCTCCTCCCAATTCCACCCTCTCTCCCTCTTCTCCTCCTACGTCCCTCCCCTAGTCTACCCATAGGTTTTTTTTCGGCATCATTTGAATGTCAATATTTCTTGAGGCAAATAATTTTAGTTAAATGGCTAGTGGAGCAGACATTCAATTTCTCACAAAGAATTTGAATACCCAGCAAAGCATATTTTAACCGGGCCTTCTCTCATCAACTTAACTGATTACTTAAGGCATTATTTAATTTACTACTAGAACCTTATTCATCTATACAGGTACATACATGCACATATGCACACACACACAGAGACTCACTTCTACTTCCATACACTGAGATAAAGAGGTCTCTAGGAAAGACTTGGGTAGTGGAGTAGCAAGGATATAGGAAGAGGATAACTGGTCTGTGAGAAAGATGTAAAATAAAATTAACAGTTATTTCTAAGAGATATTATTGATGATTTTTAACCAATGTTCATATCTAAATATCATTCTTCATTCCATAACAGTTTTTAACCACATTTCTTTTTTATTATATACAAAATTTAAGTATATTTTGATCATATTCTTCCCCTTCCCTCTCTCTACATTCTCTCCCCTTTACTAATGACTTTACTAATGACACCACTTTAAGTTCTTTATCAAAACAAAAAGCCAAAAATATAATTTAAACAAGACAAAACCAAGAGGATAGAACAATATCACTCCCCAAATTCTCTTTCCAACTCTAAAGTGATAATTTTTGTTCTATCTTATATTTTACTTTGTTGTAATTTTAAAAATTGAGTGAATGCATGGATGGATGGATGGATGCCTTATTACTAAGGTGAAGTTAAACAGCTGAATTTTCATTTATTTATACCTGCTGGGAGAAAATCAGTTTTCTCCATTAAAATAACACTGGATATACCAGCCATTCCATGACAGGCCTCATATTCAGGAGTGGTTGACCAACATGTAATGGGCTCCAATTTTTGTTGTTTGTTTTGTTTTGTTGCTGTGTGTATGTGCATGTGTGGGTATAGTTTGGAGGTTATTTTGGGGAGAGATATTGTTCTATTTCCATAGCAGTTTTATAAGATAAGCAAGTCTTATTCATTATAGGACAAAGGGTACATTTGCAGTCAAATAATATGGATAAAAGAGTTGCTTTTGCTATATTTTGTTGTATCACTGACTCTCATTTTTCCCAATTGCACAGCAATTCTGAAACTAATATTTTCATTGTTTAAACTACCAAATTGATATTTCTAAAAAAATATGAACTTCTTTTTACATTTTCTACAAAATTTTAATCACATTCTCTTTTATCTGAAATTCCACTCAAAATATAATTACTGGTAGTTCCCTAATGCTTACCAGATACATTGTAAATGTAATAATATACAGGCAGTTGTGCAAGACTCAGTCTCTTCCTCAAGATAGAACTCACTATGCAATTTAATATAACTAATGTAATGAAAAATGACATGAAACAAGCTATAATGTATTATAGGTAACATTTATTAGTGATTGCACTGGGCCAAGCACTATGCTTTACTTCACTTATTTCACACAGTAAATGATGATATAATATCTGTCATGTTAGCTTCAACATCAAGATGAGGAAGTAGAAGCTGAGAGGTATTACCCAGGCACTCTGCATTTACAGATGCAACCAAATAGGATTTTCCAATGCAGTCTTAGGTTTGACAATTGGTTACAACAAAAGCTTTCTATGAGTATTCATAGAAAACATTATGGTAAATGTTTCTGAGTTCTTCAATTTTATTAGAATAAATGGGTACATTACCAGAATGTTACTAGTTTCTTTTAATTTTTAATTGATGTTAAAATAGTTTTTTTCAAAGCTATGGCCTAACCTATGATACATGTACAATTTAATATTTTTGCCATACTACTGTACAAGAAGGATGTGTGTGTGTGTGTGTGTGTGTATTATCAACCAATGAGGAAAGGCTTTGATTTTTTTTTCAGATGTAAGTAGTCAACAGATGTTTAAATATAGAAAAAATAGGAAGTATAAAGTTTGGGAAAAGACAAAGATGTAACCACAAGGCACAAGTAACTGATGTTTCTAAAAGATTTACATAGATTAAAATGTTCCAGGTGCTGTGGGAAATAAGATTTTACCTGTGAGACTAGCATGCTTTTTCTTTATAACCAGCTTTATTCTTTGAGTAAGCATGAAAGACACAGTTTACTTATTTTGTTCTAAAAATTACTAGACTTCTTTATAAAGAAAAGAAGTGATTCAAAAGTCAAACACAACATTCTGCAATACAATTTCATCCTTTAATATTTATCCAATATGCTTCTTTTCTGGGCGATTGCTTCCCTTTCCATGCATGTTTCCTTCGTTGTGGATCATCCATAAAGGGATAGCAATATGTAACAAAGAAACACTCTTATTCCACTTTCATTTAAGAGATCAGTAGTTCTTTGGAAGCATTAAAATTTGAAACTAAGTCTTGGTTTTAAGCATCATAGGTTAATGCTAATAAATAGTAGTTTGCAGTGGAAAGTATTTTCAAGCAACAGAAAATTTATAATACTAGCCTAAAAACGAAACCCCAGATTTCAATGATAAAGAAATGGATTTAATTCAGACCCCACTAGAAAAGTGTTGAGATAGATTGAGAGTAGAATTTGTCCTTTATCTGTGCTTATGGGCAAGCTCAGGGAACTCATCTAGCTGCCTTCCCTGGTACACACTACACTGACTGATTTTATCAGTCAAGTCTCAGATGTACCATCGACCTTTATATATTGCTTAACTCAGAAATAAGCCCAGTGCTTCTGCTATGTTGAACTGAGTCTACTTTTGGCTGACTTCTCGGCTAGTTCCATGTCTTGATTTACTGAGTTGAGAGAGGCCATTGTTTTTACTTCCTTGTTTGTTTCCTTCCGGTTTGTATAGTCAGAAGACACCACATCCCTCAGCTACACGGCGACTGGCCTCAAGCCAAACACGATGTATGAGTTCTCAGTCATGGTAACAAAGAACAGAAGGTCCAGCACGTGGAGCATGACGGCACATGCCACCACCTACGAAGCTGGTACGTAAAGAGGCGCTGCCTCGAAGGCACATACGTGGCCTCTGTGTCACCATTCACTAATTCTGTGGAACTTGAGATATAGAATTAGTGTGGTTTCCAAATTATACTCTGTCCTTCATGAAATAAAATATCCTGTGCAATTCATTGTAAGTCTATATAAAAACAGTATTATTCCAGTCCCATTGGAGAGAAAGAGAGATTTTTCAATATTAAGTAATCTGGCTGCATGATTCATCAGTAATTTTTAGAATGATTTTTTGGAATATTAACTCATTGGGATCTGAATGTTAACTCTCTTCAATGGGTTTAAGCATAGGACAGGAATCTAGCTAGCTAATGAATGCTATCTGAAGCAAGGGTGGCTTTGAAAAACAGTCCTCATAAAAATTGAGTAATTTGTGACAATATAAACATAAATTTGTTTTCCTGGATATTTGTTCAAACTACATCTGGAAGAAGACATTGTTTCTAGGTGGTCTTAGTAATGCTTTGGAAAAAATATTACATAATGGAAAACCTTTATGACCTTTGAGAGAGCCCAAATATATGTACTCCCAGCACTTAGTCATCTCTCCAGCCTTAACAGTAACTATTTTAATTGGTTTCATATTTACATTTGTGTGTGAACTACACTAAACATTTTTGAATTTTAAAATTATTCTAATGGAGCTCTCCTCAAGTGAACAAAATTGTTGCTTTTCCACTAGAAGTTATCCTGTGGTGTTGCCACTTTAATTTTATTACAATCGTTAGCTTAAATTTTAGAGTTTTACATTTTTGTAGGTACTTCTGTCTATAAAAATCTGTCTAGATAGTCTCATTTTTACATCCTTTCTTTTTGTTTACATATTATGCATTATTGAGCGTTCCTATAATAATTTTTATTTGGATGTTAATGTCTGCAGTTTACTAGAAAAATTAGGATCAGCCAACGGAGTTACATAGTAGGAGAACCATAAAATATTCCCCTCCCCCTTCCTTTTACTCCCAAAGGAAGGAATGGAATCAAATATAAACTAGCAAAATAGGAAAAGCAAAACTTGATATGACTTGACTGAAAGAGCAGTCATTTCACCTGAAAGCAAGCACATTCATCCGATTTCATTCATGACCATAAAGTGCACACCAGCATCAAGCTTGCAAAATGCATGCTACAAATTGCTCATCAACTACCTAGCCTTAGAGTGACACCAATGTCCAGTGTCGGGTTCTAACGCAGACAGAAAGATAATAAGTTTGAGACCTGTGGTTAGTAGAAAGGGTGATTGTCAAATCGGATAATGATCTGCACAAAGGTGTAAATAGCATGTGGATGAGATCCCTAGGTGATGATGAGAAGTAAGAAGTAATTCACAAGTGTCTGCAGATTCTGTAACTGTGAGGCGGAAATGAGGTGGATGAAATAACTCAAGAATTTGCTTTAATTCTGAAATAGGATACAGTTTCTACGGCTTCATTACTATGAGCTGAAGTGGCTCATAGTAAGCCTACGGGTTCCTGGTAAATTTTAAAGTAAAATATTTTATTCAATCCAACAATCTTTTATATTGCTCTAATCTGTTTAATTAAAAAAACAACAAGAACAATGCCAGAAAGGAGACAGTCACAGCTATAAACAACTATTGCTGCCCTCATGATGCTATCACCCAGTGTTTTGAACCTTAGTGTCTTCCTTCCCTGTATAAATTAATATTCAACCCTTCAGTAGAAAGAACCTTATTGGTATGTCTTGAGATAGATGGCAAAAAAAGCTAAAGAAAACCTGGTTCAAAGATCCTATATCACAAATTTGTGGACATGATACTCAGATGGCCCAGAGACACTCTTTTCCTTCAAAAGAAAATTCCATATGTTTTTCTGAAAGTAAGAGGGACAGGAAAATATTACAATCCAAGTAACAAATGCCTGATGTAATTTCCGTGTCTGCAACCCAAGTCTATAAGGTTTCCCTCTCTTCATGGACTTAATGTAGAAACTGATATCTACAGAGGAAGTGTTTGAGAGCCATAAATGTGAGAGGGCCTTGCTTATCTAGTGGGCCAAAGTATAAGTAATGAGTTCATTTGTAATTTCCAGGCCCTGCGATGGGTACTATGTATTAAAGGTAAAGAGAATACACTGTTTTAGAGAGAGTAAAAATCATTTTTTTCACAGTTATTTTTTTTTATTTTATTTTTTAATTTATTTATTTTTATCTCAGTCACAGGTTAGGTACTTTGAATCCCCGGCGTAGCCCCCTCCCCCATTCCCTCCTACCCTCCCACTCCCTGCCTCATCTACTCACTTATATAAACCTATAGGATAGGAAGTTCAAGCTGAAATCTATGCACCCAGAGAGGATATACAAGAAGGAGGTCCCAGGTTGGTATGATCAATGCTTGTTTGAATGTACAAATGGGATGGACATTGAGCGGAGGAGAAAACAAGCAACAGAACAGGAGCATGCCAAAGAGGACCTATGGGGGGGGGTGGTCAATGTAGCGATGTATCAGAGCAGATATTAAGTCTCGGGATCAAGCCTCTGACAAAGGGCGAGAGTAATGATAGATCTGGGGGAGGTTGTTGAGACTTGGGGAGAACAAGAGCTCCACAAAGACCAAACTGAGCAGGGCACAGGGGTCTTGTAAGAGACGGTTTCTACAATCAAGGACCATGTGTGGATGTGGACTGGAATCCCCGCACGGATGGGGCCCATGATAACTTGGTGTAGGGCTGAAGACCCTATTCAGGGAAACAGGGACTGTTTCAGTCATGATCTTGATGGCTGACTCTTTGACCCTCCCCCATATAAAAATCATTTTTAAAAGAGACATATATTGAGAAACTATAAAGTAGTGTGAGAAATGCAGTCACCAAATTTGAGACATATTGAAATTACAGGAAACAGTACAAAGTACAAAATTACTCTGGAAAAATAAAGGGGAGTTTGACAAAATAAGAAACGCCAACTCACACAGGGGGCACGAAGAGGTGGGGGAGGAATCATGAGGTACTATTGTGGATCTTAGGATCCATTAACCTTTTTCTTGTCCAGATATTTGGGAAATGTGACGCTAATAGATAAATTGTAAATATTTGAACCACTGAGCCAAATACCAAAATTTCTACTCATGATTCACACAGCTTAAGGATAAAAGATGCACACACCTGAAACAGGTGACATATTAGGCTGGTGTTTTGAGTAACCAAAGTTTCAGTACAGTACTATGTATTAGCAGCAAAAATTAAAGAGTTCCTTTTTTGACCTAAAATACCAGAGCTGAAACGTCAAGTAACTTAATCGTCCTCTGCCTAATTTTTAGAAAAACTTTAATATGAATTTTTAAGACAGTTACGAACAAGCATATTCTAACTAGTTAATATCTCTTAATTTCTTTCATAGTTTAAAATTTTTCTTATATATTTTGTATAATAGCTAAATCAATTTATGACTGTATCTAATCTTTCTGTTCATGGGATATGGAATATCCTGAATAAAGCTTTTAAGAAAATAGTCCTTTTTTAAGATGCCCTTACCTCTTTAGTATGTTACTATAAATTTATGCTATTCTTCCGATAATGCCTCTCTGACATGCTTTCTTCTCCTCCTTCTCATTCCACGACTCTTTTTTTTCTTCTTATCTTCTTTTTGTCCTCCTCCTTTGGGTTCACTGTCTTCTCAATTTTTCTTTGAAATTCTTAAATACGTTAAGCACATTGTCTACATATTAAAATTGGCTTAACTTTTGATTAGCTTGGAGTCCCAGTGACCTTTGAGGAAAGGAATGTGACAAATAGGAATGATTGGTGTCTTCGTTCTATTTCATATATGAAAATACACAGGAAGATATTCTGGTAGTAGAGTGTAGCTAATGCACTCACTTACCCTACATGATGTTCAGAAGAACCAAGAACAGAATGAAGATGGGTTCAAATAGACACCACGTTATAACTATTGTAGTCACAGGAGTCCTAGTTGGAAACAAGAAAATTCTTGTAGAATATGGATAGAGAGAATAGGTAGATCTGAGTTTGCCTATATCAAACAAATGACTTGGACATCGAGTATTGCTAGCTACCTAGAAGGAAAACTGTCTTCAAAGGGGTTATGAACAGATCCGCAGAATATTTGAAAGATGTTGGATTGGCTAGAGACATTTACTCCCACTTTGAAATATATTTATGTTTTATTTTGCACAACGTTTAAAGGAAATAGACCTGAGATGGGCAGGGTTTCTTGCCATATTACATTATGCCAGATTAAAGCAAAGGCACTCACATAGTATTTGACATTTCTATTTCTGTTTCCTAATTTCTGTTCTCACTTAGAAAATATTTAGCACATCATTTAAGCTGCAAGATTTGACCTGTTTTGTATGTTTGTTTGTTTTTATTTTTCTCACTCTTGTTTCCCCTCCCCCCCAATAGAATTTGGCAGGTATTTTTATTCAGTTATAAACTGCAGTTGTTAGAGAGTCCTTGATGAAAGGCAGGCAGTGCGTCAGTTCAGTAAGCTCACATTTTTGTACATACATACATGAGAGCTCACTTAAAAGCACATGTTGCATTCTTCAGCTCAACATTTCTTCTCTATACTCACTCCTCTGGAAGATATCAAACTTCCATGGTAAACCATCCATTCTACACCTTGAATCGTGCCATTCAAAGAGATGCAATGAATTGTAAAAGGCAAAAGAAAGGTTATATACCTGGTGATAGATTCTGATTGTTAGCGTCATGACACATACCTACCATGTCTTTTCTTTTCCACAAACAATAATAAGACCTTGTTTCGGTTTCATCTCACAGCCCCAACTTCTGCTCCCAAGGATTTGACAGTCATTACTCGAGAAGGGAAGCCTCGTGCTGTCATTGTGAGCTGGCAGCCTCCCTTGGAAGCCAATGGGAAAATCACTGGTAAGCCTCCAGCTTTCTCTCCCAGCCTTGCGCTATCTTGGCCTTTGTCATTTACTGTGCTTCACAGCTGCTCTCTGCTCTTGCCCTTTGTGTGGCGTTTCTGTCTCAGCATCTTTCTTTGTTTCCTCATCCTCTCTTATTGGCTCTTGTCTCCTACTGAGGGACTAGTTCTCTAATGGTTCGTACAGGCACACACACATACATATTCTCTTTCAGTTGCTGTGTGAAGGATACACATTTCAATCAGGATAGGCATTTTGAGTTTTATCATATGGACCACTGAGACAACATTCTATGAAGTGTCTGTGTGCATAAATGGCTAAATGGAATGTGATTGTTTGACAATTATGGGATATAAAGGACTTCTAATGGCCTTATATTTTGGGCAACAAATGAAGAGGATTTGTCTTGAGATTTTTTTTAACTTCTCTTTTAGCTTCATTCTTCAGTAATAAGGTTTGGAAAATAATATTGACTGATAGAAATTGAACATAATGAATATTTCACAGTGACAGATTTTATTTTACCAAATATTACTGATAAAAACTGCTTAATTAAAGAATCCATTAGAAGCCTATGATGTTAATTTAGTATTAAAAAAAACCATAATGGCGCTCTATTAGAGAGTTTGCATTCTCTATTCAGTTTATATCAATTTAGGTTTTTTAATTGATAGCTCCATAGCATTAACTTATTATAAAATTCTATAGAACTTAAAATGTGCACCTTACACCCTGAAGGAGGAGGACCATTGGGTTAGGA
The DNA here is from genome assembly GCA_028658305.1 of Pachyuromys duprasi. Taxonomy (NCBI): domain Eukaryota; kingdom Metazoa; phylum Chordata; class Mammalia; order Rodentia; family Muridae; genus Pachyuromys; species Pachyuromys duprasi. The sequence goes on from CM053764.1 coordinate 53,540,436, forward strand.
ATTTACATGGCTCTCTCGTCTTCTTCATGCCCATACAAGAGGTATATGGCAGTACAAGTTAACAGAGTGAATGAGTCCTTCTATAATACAGATAAACAAGCAGTTTCAGATGGAAAACTCACTTCATATGCTATATTGTGAATTTTTGCAAAATAAAAAGATAACGTGATGCTTATGAATGTGATTGAAATTTACATTGAAAATTTGTTTTGTTTAGGAAATTGCTTTTAGTGTAATAGCAAAGAGAATTTTCATATAAGCTGACAAATATGAGGCAGAACATAACATAAAATCCCTCCCCCCAGAGCATATGTGTTCAGTTGTCAGGGTGCCAGGTCTTTGAAAACTCAGCTGGTATATTCCAACTTTTATTTAATTCTCATTTCTCAGTGCTATGGTCTACTTTCATTAATTGTGTTTCAGTACTTTTGCAGCATTTGATTTATTTATATTTTATTTCATTATAAACAGTTATTTATAACCATGTCACAATGGATATTTTGAGAAAAAATACAAATTTGCTAAATAAAAACAAAGTATGATGGAAGCCATGTTTAGTGAAGAATGAAATTAGTCTCTTTCTGACTACTACAGTCTTTACTCTTATGCAAATAAATCTTCAGCCTGCCAAGTAAACAGTAGAATGTGTTTTCAATTCTAAAAAGAGGAAGACTTAATTTTGGTTTTCCTGTGTAAAAATTAAATTTTTAGTTTAAATTAAGAAATCTCATCTTCTATGTAAACCTTACTCTTATGCTAGGACCCAGGAAATGGACCTGGAAGACATCTATGGGTTGGGGTCCATCTTCCCAATGTGATCACGTGGAATGCATCTTCTTTTCCTATTTTATGCACACACACACACACACAGTTGAAGTACGAGAGATCTAAAGAGCTGATTCATCTATTAATGTAAAATCATGATTATCAAGGATGTACTTTGATTCAGTTCAACAAGAAGACAAAATAAGAAGCTGTGAGAGACTATGAGGAAGAGGAAAGAGACAAAACAGGATAAGGACTCTGACTGTAACCCTGGTAGATTATATACAGGCAAGAAAATATCATAATAAAACCATACACACTTGCACATATAATTTTAATCTTTTAAATAAAAATAAAAGTAACTCTAAATGTGCCTGAAAGCTGAGCAAGAAGCATCATATTCCTATGTACTGCACTCCCACATATTGGATTCTATTAACATATTATTATGTTATATTAATTATTCTTTGCCCTCTACAGGTACATCATAGCATATTCACACTAATGTACCTATACACTCACATAAAATTAATAGGTATAAAATAAACACAATAAAATGAGACTGAAATAAAAAATCTTTTGTTTGTTGTTTTACTTATATTTTCTTTTTTTCATTTAAAAGACTGGTTTTCCTTTTTCTTTATTTTTTTAGATTTATTTATTATTTATATAGCATTCTGCCTGCACGTGTGCCTGCGAACTAGAAGAGGGCACCAGATATCATTATAGATGGTTGTGAGCCACCACATGGTTGCTGGGAATTGAACTCAGAGCCGTTGGAAAAACAGCCGGTGTTCTTTTTTGTTTGTTTTCACTTTTTATTAAATTCTTTATTAATTACACTTTATTCACCTTATATACCCCTATAGTTCCCTCCCTCCTCCTGTCCCAATCCTTCCCTTCCTCTCCCCTCTGTACCCGTGTCCCTCCCCAAGACCACTAATAGGGGAGGTCTTCCTTTCCTTCCCTCTGATCCCAGTCCATCAGGTCTCATCAGGAGTGTCTGCATTGTCTTCCTCTGTGGCCTGGCAAGGCTGCTCCCCCACTCAGGGGGAGGTAATCAAAAAGCAGGCCAATCAGTTCATGTCACACAGAGAGAGTCCCTGTTCCCATTACTATGGAACCCATTTGGACACTGAACTGCCATGGGCCACACCTGTGTAGGGGTCCTAGGCTACCTCTATGCATGGTACCTGGTTGGACCATCAGCCTCAGGAAAGATCCCTCCTCTCAGACCACTTGGTTCTGTTGCTCTCCTTGTGGAGTTCCTGTCCTCTCTAGATCCCACTATTTCCCACTCCCCTCATAAGATTCCCTGCACTCTGCCCAAGTGTTGGCCATAAGTCTCAGCATCTGCTTCCATAGTCTGCAAGGCAGAGCCCTTCTTAGGCCCTCCATGGGAGGTTCTTGACCCGTTCCCTACGCTCTCCTTCTTCCTATGTCCATCCCTTTTGCCCTTCTGGATAGGGATTGGGCATTTTTGCAAAAGTCCTCCCTCTTGATTAGTTTCTTTAGGTGTACAGATTTTAGTAGGTTCATCCTATAGTATTTGTCTATATGAGTGAGTATATACCATGTGTGTCTTTCTGCTGCTGGAATAGCTCACACAGCCAGTGTTCTTAACCTCTGAGCCACCTCTCCAGCCGCAAAAGACTTGTTTTCGTAGAATATATTTTCATCATATTCTTTTGCCTTTCCCAACTCCCCCTGAAGCTCCACCCAATTGTATGTGCCCTATTCCTCTCCTTCGTTCTCTCCCCTCTCTCTCTCTCAAAAAAAAAAACGCTTAAAAAAGCAAAAAATCAAAAAAATGAAAATCAAAACATACAAAAAACAGCCAAACAAAAAATACCCAAACAAAACAAATAAACAAAACAAACATGGAATCCATTTTGTATTGGCTCACCACTCTTGAATTTTTTACTTGTCCCTTGTAGTTAATATACCCAGTGAAATTCCATTGGAAAAAAAAAAAAACAACATTCTCTCTCCCAATCAGTATTGTTCATTTGGTTATCTGTCATATTGTTTCTGGAAGACAATGTTTATCTGGAGTTAAGCACCATCTCCGGCTCTTAAAATCATTTGCTTTCTCTTGTACACAGACTCCTGAGTCTTGAGGGTTGATATTTGATAAAATATCCTATGTAGTGTTGAGTGAGCTAGAGTTTCTTACTCTCTGCCCATGTTTTTGGGTCTCTGTGTTAATTACATTCTGCTGTAAAAAGTCTCTGATGAAGGCTGAGAAATTCAGTAATTGGTGGATTTAGCAATATGTGATTATGAGTCTTTTTTTTTTGCTATATTCCTTTAGTACAAAAATAATATTAGGGTTTCCCCTAGGCATAAAACCTATCTATTTTCAGGTTCTTGACCACTTTAGCTGTGTCAGGCATGGGTTCCTTTTCTCAGAGTGGGCTTAGATACAATCGGAAAGTGGTTGGTTACCCTCATAACATTTGTGTCACCATTGTACTAGTATATGTTGCCGGTATGTCTCTGTGCAGGATACAAGGGTTGTATCTGGGTGATACTGAGGATTTTTTTTGTTCCAGTAATGTGTAATGAGACCTGATAGGCTAGGGTCAGAGGAAGGGGAGGAGGACCTTCCCTATCAGTAGACTTGGGAAGGGGCATGGGAGGAGATGGGGGAGGAAGAGGGATTGGGAGAGGATGGGGGAGGGGGCTACAGTTGCGATACAAAGTGAATAAACTGTAATTAATAAAAAGTAAATAAAGTTTTAAAAAGAGATAAAAAGTACAAACACTATTCAAGAAAGGTGAAACATCTAGTTGGACATCAGTTCAGTTTCTCCAGCTTCAATAACAGAAGTAAATGGTATCTTTCCCGTTCACTAAAACATCCCTTTCTCCCCCTCATTCCTTAATAGCTACATAACCAATGTATTTGTTTATATTTAAACACACATAGCAAAAGTTTAAGATCTAAAATCCAAATATAAGTGAAAACATGCAGTATTTATATTTTGAGGTCTGGTTACCTTGTCGAGGATGTTTGGAGCTCCAAATATGCAAATTTTATAATTTCATTTTCCTTAACAGCTGAATAATATTCTATTGTGTAAATGTATGATATTCTGACTGTACCTCTACTCTGAATATCTAAAATATCAGCATACTTTAATTATTTTGCTTTAAGGTATCCTACAAAGGTATAGACGAATATATCAGCCTAGGTTTTTTGTTTTTGTTTTTGTTTTTCTTAGAGCTGGCAACATTTTTGCTTCCCAGCATGCATGATTGACAGTGGGGTTAGGTTACTTACTGATGGCCAAAATTGAGCCTTACTTCCTGCCTCCTGGTCAACTCCACTTGGTGAGTTAACTTTATCAAGCCACCAGAGGAGAAGATCTATGGAATCTGCTGGCAAAACAGAATTAGTAATCTAACCTGGTTACGTTGTATTCTCTCAGCATATTCTGACACATCAACTAATTTTGTTGGTGAGAAGTAAGACTTAGAATTCTTCGCAGCTCAGGAAGACAGCATCACCCTAAAGTGTGAAGTCCAGAGAATGGAGTAATTGCAGCCATCAAAGATGGTTAACCAAGCCTAGTAGATGAAAATGTCCTGACCTGTGGTCATTTTTATAATATATAACTGACTGACCCTTCATTATTCGGCATTGCCTGAAAGGTTTGAAAAAATACAATAAAGGAGGGGCAATACAAATAAAAAAGGTTAAAGATGGACACAAAATAGGTATAAGTTTTTATAATCAGTCTTATTTTAAGAAAAATAGCTTCTAGATAATAGATTTTACAGATCAACCAGGAAGAAACACAGAAATTTCAGAGTTCCAAACATACACACACAAAAAAATCCATGAGGAGGTGTAATGAGTGATACAAAACTATACGTACTATCTTAATGTATTAAAAACACAAAGATGACAGATATGAAAGCTTATAGTGGAGGAAGGCTTTTATGTGTCAGAAATACCTTAACAGACTTTGATTGATGAAATCAGTTTGGATACTGAAAGTAAAAGACAGTAGATCAGTGTGTGAATAACAATAGAAAGAATGGAGATACATAGATAGCAATCATTCTGCAGTGATGGTTGTGCTGAGTGTGCATACACGGTGTAGGGATACTTCTGAGAAGTGAAACTCAGTCTGAGAACTCTGAAATAAGCTTGGCAGATACATAACACTACCAGTTCCTAGGACAGAAGAGGGCAAGAAGGACTCAAAAGCAAAGCATTTCAAAGGAAAACATGTTAGTTTAGGAAAGTAGTTTTCATATATTTATGTAACACAGTACAGTGTATGATTAATATAAGCAATGAAGCTTATATAAAAGAAACTGATTTACACAAAATTACTAGACTGAGAAACAAGGTGATATATATGGAGTAATTATGATTTATGGAATTTTGGCAGAAATGAAGGACAGGACCATAATTACATAAGAGAACTGTACATGATTAGCCCCACACAGTTTCATCTGACAACGTAATATGAAAACTATTGATGCTTTTGAGATAGCACCTAAATTGGATAAGACTAATGTTCAGATATTCGTATTAAACTGTGAACTGAACATTGGTGCATATTCAAATTAGACTCTCATAAGTGAGTGGACTGTCAGCATTGTAATAATATACTCCCTAACAAAGAATTAAAGCCCTTTAAATATAGATACTAATATCTGAAATAACAACTAAGCCACTTTTATAGAGTTGAGTGATATTATTGGCCTTCCTCAACTAGAACAAGAGAAAGAATGCTATATTTTAGGCTATAGAGAATCCCATTCCAGCCATTTCTGCAAACTAGCTTCATTAGTTTTTAAAGAATTTCCTCCCAGGCCCTGCTCACTTCACAGGGTCACTGCCATAATGAAATATGACTATTCATTTTTATAATATTCTAGATATGTACAGCATTTTATACTTTCCCATCTATCATTATTATTTAAACACAGCTAAAATAAATATTATTTATTTTCTTCATTGGACTGCTGCTAATATTATGCAGACATGTTATCTCAGTTTTACATTTTTCATAATGCTAATATATTAGAAAAAAACAAATAATCAGGGCTTATAGGTAGCAACTGCAGCAATTTTTAATATGACAGATATACTTTATTTCTAATGGCCCACTCCATTTTTGATTGTGTGCACTAAAATAATTAGTAGCTAAATCTTGCAATATTAAAAAATAGTCCTTGCTTGCTAAGCTGAATGCTGTAGTTCATATTTGAGAAATGTGTTTGTTTGAAAGAAAAACTACAACATGCATTCTGTATACCAACCCGAATCACATTTGTCTATTCATACAGCTTACATCTTGTTTTATACCTTGGACAAGAATATACCAATAGACGACTGGATTATGGAGACTATCAGTGGTGATCGGCTTACCCATCAGATCATGGATCTCAACCTTGACACTATGTACTATTTTCGAATTCAAGCACGGAACGCAAAAGGAGTAGGGCCTCTCTCTGATCCCATTCTCTTCAGGACTTTGAAAGGTTGGAAATATTTCCCATTATCTCTTTCTTTGTCTTTGGGGATAGTCACAGAATAACTCCACAGTCCATGCTAGGAAAAAGCCCTATGTTTGTATGTTTTGGCAAAATGCCTGCAGTGGGTATCCAAAATAGATTAAAATGTGAGTTTTATACTTAAAGTCAACATGTCAAAACAAGATCTATTTTTTATCACATTTTTTATGGCATCAACACCAGGCAGACATATTTAATTTGACTTTTTATTTATATCCCTCTGGCATTTTGTAATGATTTTATGTATACTACTTTTATTTGATATACAAGGAACCCCTTTGACCTTTTTATATAAGAGAATAAAAATGTAGATGAATTGAGATTTGTATGTGGCCTAAAACTGCCAACTTTATTTCCTTTCAATAATGATCACTGTTACATATTAAAGGAAGCTTTAATAAGGTAAGCTAACAAATTTCAAACAAAATACATGTGATTTTATGTTGAGAACACAAAACCAAAAATGGAAAAGTTTAATAAGAGAATTAGATGAAATATCAGTCTTGCAAATATGTATAAGTATATCTATATATATGTACATATATCTCAATTTGAAGATAGTTAATATCTTTATAGAAAATATTGAGTTCAAATGCTGATTATATAAAATATCCTTACCCTTCCACAGTCCTATAATGTTTTCTCTAAGATAAAATGATTGCAAGAGTCTCAATTAATGATGGAAAAATAATTGGCATGTTCCATAGCTGATATCTACAGATGTGTATTTCCTGTACTGTGCTCACTGGTTTATACAAGGATAGATAGCTACAGTCTTCAATATGTGATGATGTTGTGCATATATTCCTCCAGAAAAATTAATACATGACGGCAAACAAATGAGACAGTAGAGACCTTCATGACTGACATTTCTGTGGACTTCTTTGCCGTACTTAAAGAAGGGTCTTATAGTAACTGCACATTCTGTTTGTCAATGCTTTAGGAAGCTATGCTAATACATAGTGGACTTTTGAATTCTCATGAGTGAGCTATTCAAAAGCTGGATTTTGTTAGCAGCTTACCTGAAATTTTGCCAAAAATACACAAGCAAGCATTCATCCTAAGCCTGTGTGACAGTTCTTCATGTCACAGTAGGAGTTAGGGGGAGGGAAGGAAGAAATGAGCTAGTTTTTGTCCAGGTTTTGAGGACCTCATGTCTAAATCAGGTTTTACTTCATGAGCAATTGAAAGGCGGCCAGTTGTTCGTTTCATAGAAGCACAGAATGTAACTAGATAATGTTTTGCAAATGCCTAAATTTTATCTATAGGCGGGTGCCAAGTTAATTTCATGCTCGCAATGTGTGCCAGCCAAGAGATATCAGGCAAGGTTTATAGTGATTTAAGGAATCTGAATGTTTTATATGGTAGATTGATGAGCTGCCGCAGGATATACTGGCCTACTCTGATAGCCATCCTGGAGGTTATGTAAGGAAGTTAACATTTCCTTTGTTACTGTTTACCCTGACAGCCCTAAAATCATCTCTAATCATTTTCTAAACTGAAGACAAGTTTCAAATTTTATTTTGTAATTGTCTCCAAGAATTAGGTCTAATACACTGATTTGATGCTGTGCTTAATATTTATTGTGTTAATAAAGTTTGCTCAAATGGTAAAATGATTTTTCATGTCTTGGGTAAATTTTAAATTACTCACAAAACCCCCAGATACTGCCTATCTTTACTGAAAGCCAAGTTCTGCAAAAACTGTATTTTCTATGTCATTTAAATGTTTTAAGGACAACAAATTACACATCATAAAAGACGATGTCTCAGTGAATGACAGCTACACCAAAGACAAAATCATAGAATTTCTCTGATTAAAAATTTTTACCTTCCAAAGCTGCTTAAAAGCATAAGTCCACTCTTCACCAGTATGTGACCTTCTTTGACAGGGATAAAGGTTTAGATGCTTTCCTGAAGCTGCTAGTCCCTGAAGCCTACAAGCTAATGGGCAAATGTGTCATTACAAATCACACCCTAGGCAGGTGTCCACAAGCTTCATTCTTTCATAGTCAGGCTCTGCCAAAGTAGGAGCACTCTGTACTAGAGATCTGAGTTTGTCTTTTGGTATTAGCGTTCAGCCAGAGAGGTTTGGGATACTTGGTAAGTAATCACTGATCAACTGAAAGACCATTTACAATTAGAAAGTAAATGTGCATTTGTATGTGATATGTCTAATTATCTCTTTGAAATTTTAATTAATGTTTCATTTTTTCTGACTACATAGTAATAAGCAAGCTCCAACATCCCTTACCCATATCCTTCACAGACTTGTATTAAGAAACTCATACTCTTAAGACTCTGCAAGATAGACATTTCTGTGTGTATTACCTTCATTGAAATTTTTATTTATGTGTTCAGCTATTATATTAGAGCTATTTGTAGAAAAAATAAAAATTATAATATTTAATAGCATATTTATTCTCACATATATGTATGTGTGATTTATTATATTTATATATGTATATATATATACATGTATTTATTGGAGATTTATTGGAGGGTTTTACAAGTAATGGTCCAACTATTTTCAACAATGGCTATCTCCGGTTGGAAAGTCCCAGAATCCAGTAGTTGTTCAGTCCATGAGGCTGGATGTCTCAACTGTACTTCAATATATGCCAGAATCCTGAAAGGTACCTCTAATTCCAGTAAATGAATAAACTTGTCAGGGAAAGTGTGGGCAAACAGGCAAAGGGCAAATGCTTGCTTCTTCCATGTTCCTTTTATAGGCTGCATACAGAATGTACAGCTCAGATGTAAGATCTTCTTATTTCAAAAGTTTCATATTCAGGTTGGGTCTTCCCACCTCAAAAGATTCATTCAAGAAAAATCTCTCACAGATGTACCCAACCGCCTGGATTTTAGTTAGTTCCAGAGTTAGTCAAGTTGACAACCAAGAATAGCCATTATACCTGTGAAACATCAGGGAAGAAGGGTATTCCCAAGGTAGTATACCACAGAAACTTTCTATAGAGGGTGAGTGTCATTCACATTGGAGCAGAGTGCTCAATGATGAATTCTCAATAAAGCATGATCTAGTCTCTGTGCATCCTTGATTGGTGGTTGAGAATATGCCTCTTCTCCATCCAGAAATCAAATACGTTGAAACTTATGTGCCAGAGTATGGGGAAAGGGCTTAGAATTCAAGTTACATTTTGAAAAAAAACATGTTGTGGTTTGGGTTCACATGACATGAACAATTACAAGTTCAGAACATAATACACAAGTATTTGATAAAAAGTAATTATTAGAATCCATTTGGTCTCTGAAGACAATGTTTAGTAATTGTATTTGAAACAAGCTCTCGCTATGCAGAAATGGCTGGCCTGGAGATTGATATGTAACCTAGGCTGGCATTGATCTCATAGTGATCTTGCTGTCTCTACTTCTTGAGTAGTGGTTATGTGCCACCATACACAGCTAGTAAACATTTTTTTAAACTTGGAAAAATTCTCATTATACCCAATGTAACTTTATTAACAGAAAAGAAAATCTGGAGATAGTATATTTATTGGTTACTCACTAAAATATCTTTTACTTCAGACAATGAAAGCAATACAATTAACAATAAAGAATCAAAGGATGAATAGAAATGAACATGGCTTTCTTCTTTTCTATTCTGTTCCTTTTTGACATTATTCCATAAAGTCTCACTAAACCCGTCTCTACACCGGATACAAAATGCTGATTAGAACAGCTTTATGAGTGTGCCCTGCTCTGATTTCCAAATCTGTATGTTTCTCAGATTATAATATTCTGTTCCCATATTGCTGGAAGCCTGACATCAGCATAACCCACAGGCTACAGACCTTGGTTAAATATCCTGCTTACTCCCCCTGGGAAAGGTGGGGCAGGCCTGTCATCTCAGCACTCAGGAGGAAGAGACAAGTGGATATCTGTGAGTTGTAGGCCAGTCTAGACTATTTAGTGAGTTCCAGGAAAGACCTTGTCTCAAAAACTAAAATCCAAACCAAAACAAAGATCCTGAGATTTGCTGTACAGGTTATATTTAATGCAATGGCCTTTTTCAAAAACCCAAAACAAAAACAGCAACAACAACAACAACAAAAAGCACTACTTATCAAGCTTCCTTCAAGATTGGTTGTAGCTTTGTTTTTTTTTTGTTTTGTTTTGTTTTTGTTTCTTTTTTTCAGCAACACTAACTGATTTGCAGCAAGAGAGGTACACAGAATGAATGGATTTCTGTGTTGTATATTACTGCGTGATATCTGTCTCACTGCAAATTTCAGTGAAACATAGACAAGAAGCAAGTGAACTTTTGAGTGCAACTTAGATGAATGGGCCCGAAAAATACAAAATTCAAAGAAATTCATATATGCATAAAATAATTACAATTGATGGAGGCTACAAAGGTGTGCATTGGCCAAAAATATTTGAAGACTGCTATGAGAACTATGATAGTATTAACCATAGAGTATGTCCCACCGAGTATATCTCACTGGGTATGTTCCACTGGGTATATCCCTGACTCATTAAGAATTGTCTAGATTGAGATTCTAAGTCTTTTCCTTTAATATATATGTTTATATGTTATATTTTAATACACAAACATATGTATTAACGCATGCATAGATAATAATGCACATGCATTGACATGTGAATATCTACATAATAAGTAGCTCCTGTAATTTACTTAAAATAAATAGAAACTTGTAACTCTAGCCATTCATTTTACTATCAATCCCATTTTAATCAAAATTACAAAATGAGTTTAGGTTTAGAAAAACACAACTAAATTTTGGAACATATTTATTTAGCAAAAACATTATTTTCAGGGATTTGACACCTCTGAATGTTTGTCCAAAATGATATAATTTTGGATTTGATAAGCCAGATTTCTCATAAGAAACTCTAAACTAATATAATTTGTTTGATTTTCTCTCTGCAGTGGAACACCCTGACAAAATGGCTAATGACCAAGGTACAGTGACATAGTCTATTGTTTTCTTCTTTAGAGCAGTTGTATCTGTTGAAAATGTCAATCATTATTTTGTATTCTGCATTTCACCTGAGCCATATACCTGATGGAGAAGACGCTGACATGATTAATCTTGTTAATGAAGTTCTGCTTGGCTGAGGCTGTGGGTCTGATAGGGAAGATGTAAATTTTCTTGAGAGGAAATTGTTTTGTCTCTATTCTGAAGGACCAATTAAAATGTCAAGCTTCTTTGTATGAAATAAATTTTTAGTCTCTGTCTGCACTTCTGAATAATTCACATTAAGTATAATTAAGCTCAGCATAATTTTCAAGCTGCTCTTGCACCCTTTCCTGAGCTGTGGATTAAAGTTCTGCTGTGTTACATAAATCATGGGTATTTCTCCTCTGCAGTGAAGATGCCTTTAATAAATAAAAACAAAGTTAAGTTCACTTTTTAAGGCATTATCACTGTTCATTTGAAGCTCAGTGTCTTTCAGCTCATGGATTAGAGATCAGGTGATAGTGGGATTTAATCTCAGTCTCTCTCTCCCTCCCTCTCTCTCTCTGCTGTCTCCCATTACCTAAAACCACGAATGGTTTCTCACAATGAAAAATGGAGATAAACACAAATTATCCTTCAACTCAAAAGTAGAGAAGAATTTCCTATTAACATAATTTGTAGACTGATTGATAAATTAGTATTCCATTATCTTTACACCAAAGACAGTTAATAGAATTCTAAGGAGGAAAGGGAGAGTTGATGAGTTTCGTGGGGCAGGGCAAGAGGAAGCATTCCATTACTTCCATGAAGAGTTTGTGAGTCCTTGAAACTGACTGTGTCCGGGTGTATTTTCTGGGTCAACAGTAGTTTTTCTCCTTCTTTGCACACACACATACACACAAAAATGGTCCCATATAAGGCTCCCAAGCAACAAGTTGTGAAATTAAAGGAAAATGTTCTTCTGTTGGCAAGTCTGTTTAACAGACTTACCATCTTACAAATGGTATAGAGCTTAAAACATGAGTAGTGTCCGCCCCATGCCCAAGGAGCCTAGTTTGTGTTTGTTTTGTTTTGTTTTGTTTTGTTTTTGGAGGGGGGTGAGTTCTTCTGGAAGATTTCTATTTAATACAATGTGATTAGAATTTCATATGGAATAATAAAGTGACACTCTAGGCATGTCTACCCAACATCAAGATTTCTGGAAATATATGTGGCCACTTCTAATTATTTCCACTGTTAAGAGCCATATCTAACAGTTGGCCATAAGTCTCATCATCTGCTTTGATATTCTGCATGGCAGAGCCTTTTCAGGGGCCCTCTATGACAGGCTCCTAGCTTGTTTCCTGTTTTCTTCTTCTGATGTCCATCCGCTTGGCCTTTCTGGCTGGGGATTGAGCATTTTAGCCAGAGTCCTCCCTCTTGATTAGTTTCTTTAGGTGTACAGATTTTAGTAGGTTTATCCTATTTTATATGTCTATATGAGTGAGTATATACCATGTGTGTCTTTCTGCTTCTGGGATACCTCACTCAGGGTGATCCTTTCCAGTTCCCACCATTTACCTGCAAATTCCATGAAATCCTTGTTTTTATTGCTGAGTAATATTCCATTGTGTAGATGTACCAAAATTTCTGTATCCATTCCTCACTTGAGGGGCATCTGGGTTGTTTCCAGCTTATTACAAATAAAGCTGCTACAAACATGGTTGAGCAAATGTCCTTATTGCATACTTGAGCCTCTTTTGGATATATGTCTAGGAGTGGTATAGCTGCATCTTGAGGAAGCACTATTCCTAGTTGTCTGAGGAAGCACCAGATAGATTTCCAGAGTGGTTGTACAAGTTTACATTCCCACCAGCAGTGGAGGAGGGTTCCCCTTTCTCTACAACCTCTCCAGTATGTTTTATCACTTGAGTTTGGGGTGTTTTTTTGTTTTATTATTATTATTATTATTTTGGCCATTCTGATGAGTATAAGGTGAAATTTCAGGGTCATTTTGATTTGCATTTCCCTGAGGGCTAATGACATTGAGCATTTCTTTAAGTGTTTCTCTACCATTCGATATTCCTCTATCAAGAGTTCTCTGTTTAGCTCTGTTCCCCATTTTTTAATTGGATTACTTGATTTGTTGCTTTTCAACTTCTGTAGTTCTTTATATATACTGGATATTAGCCCTCTGTCAGATAAAGGGTTAGTGAAGATTCTTTCACAATCTGTAGGCAGTTGTTTTGTTTGGATGACAGTGTCCTTTGCTTTACAGAAACTTTTCAATTTCATGAGATCGCATTTATTGATTATTGCTCTTAGAGCCTGTGCTGTTGGTGTTCTGTTCAGGAAGTTGTCTCCTGTACCAATGAGTTCAAGGCTCTTCCCCACTTTTTCTTCTAACTGATTTAATGTGTCTGGTTTTATGTTGAGGTCTTTGATCCACTTTGACTTTAGTTTTGTGCAGGGTGATAAGTATGGATCTATTTGCATTTTTCTACATATAGACATCCACTTAGACCAGCACCATTTGTCTCTTTTCCATTGTATAGTTTTGGCGGCTTTGTCAAAAATCAGGTGTCCATAAGTGTGTGGGTTTATTTCTGGATCTTCTTTTCGGGTCCATTGATCCACCATTCTACTTCTATGCCAGTACTATGTGGTTTTCATTACTGTTGCTCTATAGTACAGCTTGAGATCAGGGATGGAGATACCTCCAGAAGAACTTTGATTGTAGAGGATTGTTTTAGCAATTTTTGGTTTCTTGTTATTCCATATGAAGTTGAGAGTTTTTCTTTCAAGGTCTGTAAAGAATTGTGTAATTTGGGCACAGTGCATGGAATCTTACGAAAAAAGTGGGAAATAGTAAAATAGGGAGAGGACAGGAGCTCCACAAGGAGAGCAACAGAACCAAAAAATCTGAGCACAGGAGTCTTTCCTGAGACTGATACTCCAACCAAGTACCATGCATGGAGAAAACCTAGAACCCCTGCACAGATGTAGCCCAAGACAGTTCAGTGTCCAAGTGGGTTCCATAATAATGGGAACAGGACTGCCTCTGACATGAACTGATTGGCCTGCTCTTTGATCACCTTCGCCTGAAGGGGGAGCAGCCTTAGCAGGCCACAGAGAAGACAATGCGACCACTCCTAATGAGAGCTGATAGACTAGGATCAAGAGGAAGGAAAGGAAGACCTCCTCTATCAGTGGACTTGGGGAGGGACATGTGTGGAGAAGGGAGAGGGAAGATGAGATTGGGAGGGAGGGAGGGAGGAAGGGGTTTATGGGGGGGATACAAAGAGAATATAGCGTAACTAATAAAAATTTTAAAAAGAGCCATATCTACTAGAGATGAACAGTTTTAATAATATTAGTGGTGAGTAATGTCACTTAGCATATATTTTCCTAAGTAAATGATGTGCTAGAGGTAGCAAAATAAAAACCCAGAACAATTACTTAAAAGCTACCTAATTATTTCAGTTATTATAAGATAATTAAAATGGCTTCACATAATGTTCTTCTCTGAATAAAATTTTGGAATACCCATAATCTAAGAGCTCTTCAATTTTAATTATATTTGTACCAAACATATGTGTGTGTGAAATAACAAAAATAACAGAAATTTATTGAGTAATTCAACTAGCTGTTACAATAGCCATTTACAACATACAGCATCCCATTTTCCAAATCTTTTTAAACTCTAACTTGTTTTGTAATTAGTTTATATCTAGCTTTTTTGCTTAATATTATTACATTTAAAAAACATTTCTGGTGCTTGAGATTGATACCAGGACCTCATAGCTTCTAGGGACATGTCTATCCATTGAGGTACATGCCTAAATTTTTGTTTCATGTTATGTTAAACTATACAATGCATATTTTTTATTTAAATGAGTAAACAATTCCCCACTTTTATGACCACATTGTCTCTGTCTGTGAGCTAAATGATTTCACAAACTCAGTGAAATCATCGGTTTGTAGAAGAAAAGGGACCGCATGTTTTATTGCCCCGATTGAGTCCATAGAGACACCTAATCAAGTAGGTTTCTTTTTTTCTGCATTAGATATTACTTAGAAAGACTCTTCCACATATACTACTTGGTGCCTTTTTCAAACACAATCAAGTTGAAAAGCTAGAAATTTTAGATCACAAGCACTGAAACTGCTCATTGAACTAAAAAGGCTGTTGACTACTAAGTTACTGATGATGATATCTTCAGATTCTTAGGAAGAAGGCACAAAAAATTTGTTAGCCACTGAAATCTTGTTATAACCAACATCAGTCAGGATGATGAAGTACTTGAGAAATAAGCCAAATTACAGACCTTTAAGACTGATGGAAATAATGACAGCAGGATGTTCCCATACATGGCAAAAGCAAATGAGTTGAACATGTTTTATCACACTCATGGGTAGACTCTTGTCCCTCTGTTAAATTTGAAACAGGAACCGAGTTTTGATGATATAAAATGCTAAGCTAGTCAGTGTTCTAGCATGGAGTTTGGAGGGGCTCACCCCTCCCCCACTGAGGAGCTATGGATGGCTTTTAGAGGAGGAAGTGTTAGTTCTCTTTAAGAGTGAGGCCCCTCATTTTATGTTGAGGTCTTTGATCCACTTAGACTTTGACATTGTGCAGGGTGATTAAATATGGGTCTGTTTGCATTTTTTTCTACATGTAGTCATCCAGTTAGACCAGCACCATTTGTTGAAGATGCTTCCTTTTTTTCCATTGTATGGTTTTGGCTTCTTTGCCAAAAATCAATATCCATAGGTGTGTGAGTTTATTTCTGGGTCTTTGAATCAATTCCTTTGATCGACCATTCTGTTTCTATGCCTGTAACATGCAGTTTTTTATTACTGTTGCTCTATAGTATAGCTTGAGATTGGAGATGGAGATACCTCCAGAAGATCTTTTATTGTACAGGATTATTTTAGCTATTTGGGGTTTTTTGTTTTTCCATATGAAATTGAGACTTGTTCTTTCATGGTCTGTAAAAAATTGTGTAATAGCCAGAAACTGGAAACAACCTAAGTGTCCCTGCACAAAGGAATGGATACAGAAAGTGTGGTGCATTTACACAATGGAATACTACTCAGCAATTAAAAACAAGGAAATCATGAAATTTTCAGGCAAGTGGTAAAACTAGAAGAGATCATCCTGAGCGAAATAACCCAGAAGCAGAAAGACACATTTGGCATATACTCACTTATAGGTGGATATTAGACATATCATATATAATAAACATACTAAAATCTATAGTCCTAAAGAAGCTAAACAACAAGGAGGACCCTAGGGAAGAGGCTTAATCCTCATTCGGAAGGGCAAACAGGATAGACATTGGAAGTAGGAGAAGAGAAGTAACAGAACAGGAGCCTTCCACAGAGGGTGGAGATACTAAGACTCAGCCAAACTTTGAGCAAAGTGCCAGGAACCTCATGGAAGAAGAGGGAGATAGAAAGACCTGGAGGGGACAGGAACTCCACAAGGAGAACAACAGAAACCAAAGCTCTGAACCCAGGGGTCCTTGCAGAGACTGATACTCCAACCAAGGACCATGCATGGAGAGGACCTAGACCCCCTGTTTAGAGGAAGCCCATAGGCTACTCAGTTTCCAAGTGGGTTCCCTAATAAGGGCTACAGGGGCTGTCTCTGACAGAACTCAGTGGCTGACTCTTTGATCATCTCCCCCTGAGGGGTGCAGCCTTGCCAGACCACAGAGGAAGATGATGCAGCCAGTCCTGATGAGACCTGATAGGCTAGGGTCAGAGGGAAGGGAGGAGGTCCTCACCTATTAGGGCACTAGGGAAAGGGCATAGGGGGAGAAGAGGAAGGGTAGGTGGGACTGGGAGGAGATGAGGGAGGGGGCTGCAGTGGGGATACAAAATGAATAAATCATAATAAATAAATTCATTAAATTAAAATTTAAATAACTTAAACCACAAATATAAGTAAAAAGAAAATGTGTGGCCCCTGGTATTTGGACCACACTACAGTGGATGTTGCCACACCTATGAGCGTATGGGGAGCACAAATTGTCCCTGGTGGACTATTTAAAAGAAAAAGACTGGAAGCTGGTGGGGTGGAGCCGTGAACAGAGGCCTGGAGGAGTGAGGGAGAGAAGTAGGCGGTAAATAAAATCAAATACACATGGGATTGTAAAAGGATTAATTTTAAAAATTCACTCGTATAGAAAATTTGGGACTTTAAATCAGAGTTACCTTGGCAGTATGAATCCTAAATATAGAAGCAGGAAATTGAATTGTAAGAGAAAACCTAAAAAAAGTTTTTATTTTTGTCACAAATATTTGTTCTTGGAACCTAAGATCTAATATGAAGAACATAAACAAAAAATTCAAAATAAGAATGAGCTTTTTTTGTGGGGAGGGGAATTGCTTTCTTCTAAATAATAGTAATAGTAAGGGTATTATGGAAATTATAAACATAGAATTCACAACCCTTGCATATCAGTTGCATCCGGTATTTTCTTTAGTATAATTTTGAACTGTTTTGTAATTCTCCTCTTCTGTCGTTCTTTCTTTCTTTCTTTTTTTCTTTCCTAGTTCTTAGTTCTTTCCAGGATCTTTTTTGAAAAGGACTTTGAGGTTTTAATGAGTTAAGTTTCATGGAGAAAGGGAAGTAATCACACAGACTTCATGAAGTGTGTGTAGAAGATAGACAAGAACCGACCACATCTGTGTGGGGGTATGTGGAATGCTTAATTGCATCCTCTGAAGCTTTTTCCACCAAGCACAATTTAAAGAATGGATGATTGATTCATTTAATTCTCATAATACTACCGAGACTGATACTATTATCTCCATTTGAGCAATAAATAATCGAAAGCTTAGAGATGCTAAGTAATTTGACTGTAAAAAAACACAGCGAGTGAGCAGCCAAGATCCAAACCTACAAAAACCATGTTTCATAAATTCCGATTTTAAACCAAAATTGAAAGAAAGTATGTACTTTCCTCGTATTTGCCTGCAGGACCCATAAACACATGGGTCTGTAAAGTTACCACCTCAAAAGTTGTACTGCACTGGTATTTTTCAAATATGGACCTTCCTTTTTTTCATATCCATGAGTATTCGTAGGCACAAAGCGAATGCCTGTCCATCTGAGTTAATCATGTTAATGAGTTCCCAAAGCCTTGAGTCTGTGAGGCTGGGACAAGGGGATTATGCTAATTCTACTACCTGCGTTATCTTGGTCTCTCTGTACCAAACTTTAGGTAAATTAAACAACAAAAACTTGTGTACCTTAGAGTTGAGGTGGGAGCCCCTGCTGAGTCCTGAGGAAGCCTGTCTTCCCTGCTTGCTAATGGTGCTTACTCCTTGTCTTCAAAAAGCAGAAGAGCACTATTGGATCAAATTTATCCACTTATGCCTTAAGGTAACCTTGTTTCCAACTCTACCTGAATGTAGTTGCAGCCTGTACTAAGGCAGCAGCATATGAAAGCAATTTCTATTTGAATGTGAGTACTAGACTTATTAAAAATAGAATTATTATCTCTATTTGAACAATAAGATTATTATGTTTGAAAGTAACTCTGAGGTTGTAACAAGTTATGTTTCTTGGAGAGGGAAAGGGAGGTAGTCACACAGACAGTGAGAAGTGTGTACAGAGGAAGGACGAGAGCCATACCTTGGTGTGGGTGTGTGACCATTCCATACTCACAAAGCCTAGTATTCACACTGAAACAAAAATTTCTTTCACTCCCCACTAATTGTCCTTCTAGTTTATTGACCAGGAAAATAAGTCTTTTGCCCCAAGTCACACACACATCATCATTGACAAAGGCAATGGTGGAAGCCAAACGCTTCTCTCTTACCCCACAATGTATAGCGTATTCCTACTACAATCACGGAAATTTTACTTTTCTGAAACAAGATTAAAACGATCATAATGAGTGAGGTATCCCAAAAGCAGAAAGAAACATATGGTATATACTCACTTATATAAACTTATAGGATAGGAAGTTCAAGCTGAAATCTACACACCTAGAGAGGATATACAAGAAGGAGGACCTAGATTGGTATGATCGATGCTTGTTTGAATGAACAAATGGGATGGACATTGAGGGGAGGAGAAAACAAGCAACAGAACAGGAGCATGCCAAAGAGGACCTCTGGGGGTGGGGGTGTCAATGTAGCGATGTATCAGAGCAGATATTAAGACTCGAGATCAAGCCGCTGACAGAGGGTGAGAAGTAATGATAGATCTGGGGGAGGTTGTTGAGACTTGGGGAGAACAAGAGCTCCACAAAGACCAAACTGAGCAGGGCACAGGGGTCTTGTATGAGACGGTTTCTACAATCAAGGACCATGTGTGGATGTGGCCTGGAACCTCCGCACAGATGGGGCCCATGATAGCTCGGTGTAGGAGGGAAGAAAATTAACTTCTCTCAACACCTCCACCTGTAAAATGGTGACTGTGTTGCAAATTATCTTTAAGATTCCCAGGTTTTTTTTTTAAACTGGAATTAGAATTAAAAAAAGAAACTTGAGAATAACAAGTTTGCATAATAAAAAATGTTATGAATAGCTTTCTCACTATGCATCAATCACTATATCATTCACATGTGTTAGCCAATTTGGTCCTCACGACAGCCTTATAGTTAGATAAAAATCAGATAAAGAGGATATAAGTCTTACCCAAGTGCTCACAGGATGCAAGTAGTTAGATATGAATACATGCCCATATTATATAAGGATCTTTGCTCAACACTAGTGTATAATTTATGGAAATGCAATCAATTCATTGACTCTAACTTTGTTATCAAAAACATTTAGCCTAGAAACATCACTATAAGTTCATTTCCTTTGCAAGACTCCGTTTCCCTCAAAAGGAGTATTCTTACCAACTTCTTGACACCACACCTGCCATTTTGCACCTCAGCTGTTTTAATCTCATGTATAAACAGATTCTTAATTGTTTCAAATTTCAGGCAACTAGGGTCCTGAAGGCAATGTAGTCAAGCTTTGAATTTAGTTCATGTATACAGGCTTTGTAGGGTTTGGATTACAACAGCCAGGCTTCTGTTTGAAAAACTGAAACCTTTCGCACCTTCTGATAGCAGCAGTTTAATTGAAAATTAAAGCCTCTTTCTACCCTATTATTGCAAATAGCTTCAATCCAGTTTATTATTCAACCACTTGCTACACCCACTTGAAAATGCTATTCTCACCTGTGGTTTTCTCAGGCTCAGAATTTGGCAATTTTGTAAATTATGAGTGGTGAAAAAGTGAAGGTGGAAAATGAGTAATGTGCTTTTAATAGAGTGTTAAGTGCCTGTCATGTTCCCAGCGAGCAATCAAGTAGCTGCCTAAGTCTGCCGCTCCGGAGTCTTTGCGTTTTAATAGGTAACTTCGAAAGAATGAAACATGGTCTCTGCCTGTAGGTAGATTTTTAACCTTCTCTGAGCACAAGGCAGGCATTTTTGTTTACAGGATTTCAGGCATTATTTCAGTCATAGGTTCTTCTTATAATACCTATTGTATTGCTAACTCCCTTGGTTCTTCTTGAAGGACCTCTTTCTGCCTCTGACTCTGCTTGCTTCTATTAGTTCCACATTTTGTATCTTCAGTATTGTTTGTTTTATTCCTAAAAACTTTGTTACTTAATTTTTTATTTTTTAAATATAATTACTTATACGAGACAGTTTCTCCAACCAAGGACAATGTATGGATATGGCCTAGAACCCCTGCCCAGATGTGGCCCATGGTAGCTCAGTGTCCAACTGAAGACCCTAGTAAGGGGAACAGGGACTGTTTCAGTCATGAACTCGATGGCTGGCTCTTTGAGACTCCCCCATACATGCCAGGGAGTAACAGCCTGGCTAGATCCCAAGGGAGGACATTGCAGCCAGCCCTAAGGAGACAAGATGATCTGGGGTCTGATGGAAGGGGAGGAGGTCCTCCCCAGTAGGTGGACTTGGAGGGGGCGGGGAGGAGATGAGGGAGGGATGGGGAGAGTGGGAAGGAAGGAGGGAGGGGGCTATGCAAAGTACCTAACCTGTGATTGATATAAAAATAAGTAAATTACATATATATATATATATATAATTACATTTCTCCTTTCCCTTTTCTTCTTCCTCCAGCTCCATATATCCTTCCCCACTCACCTTCATATTCATAGGCTCATTTTCCCCCACTAATTGTTATTGCATACACATGTTTATATGTATACACATGCATTTTCCAAAACATAACCTTTCAGTCTGTAGAATGCTACCTGTGTGTGTTTGTTTTCAGGGTTGAGTCTTAGGTACAGGACAATCAGCTGATATGCTTTTCCCTGGGGAAGATCAACTCTCCCACTGTACTCATTTGCCTACATCTTTTCGTAAGGTTTGAGGCCTTGTGGGTACTTTCTCACCCAAGTTGGGAAGTATCATCCTTGTTCAGTTCATGGTTGAGAAGTCATGTATGTGAGACTTTATGGGTGTAGTCTGATGCTAGGAAGAGACACAGATTCACAGCAAACTCCCCTTTCCCCTGGCTCTGACAATCTTTCTGCCCCCTGTTTATCAGTGTTCCCTGAGCCTTGGGTGCAGGAGTGTTTTGTAGATGTATCCATTGAGACTGGTCACCAAACATCTACATTTTGATTGGTTGTTGTTCTCTACAGTAGTCCTTGTGTATTGTAAAGAGAATTTTCTTTCATGAGGGGTGAAGACTACACTTATCAATTGATATAAGAACAAATGTTTATAGAATCCTTGATGGTTGTAGAGTAGACTCAGTCCTTTGGCATTAGTATAATGGCCAACAGACCAAGATTTATGTTTTCTAACCTAAGGCCAGAATATTTCTCCATATACACTAAAGTCTAGTCATAAAATCAAACAATCACAAGGCATTTGCTATAACTGGTTGTAGTCTCTCAACCTGAGAAATGATTTCTCCCTTTCTCAAACAAACAAACAAACAAACAAAATCCAAATCCTTCTTCCTTTCAGATTTACCCCAAATTCTAATGTATTCCAATACTTTCATGATCTTTCTTGTCTTTACTTCTTGTTGGTGTCAATAATACCCAATAAGTGCGACATTATGTTTCACATTTATGATAATTTACTGTTGTTGTTCCTAGCTTAGTGGTCAGATTATAAAGGCTCCCTATGCAGAAAATTGTCTAGATTCTCAGCGCCCTGTCTATCATTTTTTTCCTAGCAATTCACGTCATAGTTATTAAGTAAATATGTCTTGAGTTAAATAATGATACGTGTGTAGGAAAGTTGAGTCATCTAGAAAACAAAGGCTTTCATGTCTAATAAAAAATATAGAGCAGAAAAACCTATCAATGGTAGATGTTCTATATGTTGCTAGTCTCAGAAAGAAGATGAATAAAATTTAAGGGTACATTTCCAGCTAAAAACAATAAATTCAACAATCACTTATGAACACAATCAATAAAAATAAGAAATTGTAGTTACCTTTGAAAGGTTCTAGGTCTGTCTTTCTTTGACCTCTGTCTTTGTTTGTTGGCAGAAAAATTACAGATTTAAATTTCACTAGCTATTTGCAATGCTGGAGAAAAAAAACTAATGGGTACCAATGAATTATTGAAGTTGTGGAAATACATTTTTAAAAAACTGGACTCATTTCTGACAACTTATTTATTAATGGTAGTGAATCTAGTATGAGACTAAGAATGGAAAAACATTAGAAAAAAAAGGTATCTGGAGCCATTTTCAAGCAGTCTGCATTATAGAAATTTCACTCCCAGACCAGTGTGGAAACTTTAAGTCATAAATCACATGCTATCATTAAGAGGAATATTTCAGCATCTCAGATGGGAAATCAGAGTTGACTCAAGTAAAGAAATAGATTTCTTAAAACCTATACTGGACTCTAATGTATTAATAGAACTTTACTGGAAATTATTAGTAGAGTTCTATTTAGAGAAATCTTGGGAAGGGATGGTCAGGAATCCAGAGTTGGGCAAATTTGAAGAATATAAGATGGGTGTGGGGTACACCTAAGAAGTACCATTCAGAATAGTCTCTTACAAGAGAAGGATGAGCTTGTGAGGAATTTTTTCTAATTTCTCTCTACTCTAACATAGTAGTTCTTAAGTGTTTCTTCTTTCCAACACTTCAAAGACCCACTGCACTAGCCCCTGACAATCTGCATGCTCATTTGTATCCACAGATATATAAACCCCATTCACATTTGGCCAGCCATGCTGAGCATTTCTTGCTTGAGAGTATGACAAGAAAATAAAAAAGATTATCTGGTGTAGGTAGCCTCAGTGTCAGTCATGTCGCATGTTTTCAAAGCCTACGTTTTCCTCTCCTGTCATATTTTGAAATTCATGTTATCATTGTTTTTGTTTGTTTGTTTATGTTTTCCCCTTTCTGTGACACAGTATAATCATCACTTGCCTAACACTCGTAATTTTTCTGCCTGGCTGAAAATCCCTCCTATACTGGGATCACAGGTGTACAACACTATGCTAAGCTCTGTTATGCCCTTTCTAGAGTAACAACATACTTCTTCCAGTGCCCTGTATGGTTGCAAACATTACTTCCTTTTTCTTGTAAAGCCTACCTCATTTTGTAGGTCCTAATAAGAATACGGGTGATGTGTCTCATATCACACATCCCTAACTGCTCCTACAACCACAGGATGATTAAATCTTGGGTGTGAGCTAGTTCATTTTTTCCCCTTCTTCATTTGTTCTTGTACTTATTAATTCACCATGGAAAAGCCATCATCAGAGTTAGGCAGACTCATCTCCTTAAAATGTGATCCTGAGTAAATTCATCTTTCTAAGCCATAATCCACTCACATATAAAATGGTCTGTTTTACAGATCTGTAGCTAACATTATTCTCACTCTACTTACTGCAACCGCTTCTTTAAACTTCTTTATAGTTAATTAGCATAATCTTTCTCAAATAGATAGGATGTGAGCAAAATTCCTTAAGTGGATCTCCCCAAAAATAAATTCTAAGGAAACTTTTAGATAGACTATATAAAGAACATGTTTTCTATATCTTTCAGAACTCAACTCAACTTGTTAATCTCTCTTCAAGTTCTGTGCCCTCTGAAAAACCTCCCATCACTTTTCTTTATTTCTTTCTTTAGTCCAAAGGAGCAAATGTCCCATTGTCCCATTGTGATAGCTTACTTAAAACTTGGGTCTTATTTTAACTTTTGAAAATGATCAAGGGGTTACAATCACTCAAACTTTTCTCTCTGCATTAATGTATACACATCTACAATGGCCATTTTATGTCTCTAATATACTTCGGTTAGCACATTCACTTGTTGCCTAGCAGACTTTTCCCTGGGTGAGGTTATAAACACACGTGCACACACAGAGAGAGAGACATACACACACAAGTCTGTCTCAGTGAGCAAATGAGTTTTACTGGGGTTACTTACATGAATATGGGTGAAGTAAAAACCTGGGAACCTGCAGGCAGTGCAAGAGGTTGCTGAGTGTCCTTTCCAGAAAGCTCAGTTGGTCTTTGTTTCATGTAGGATGTTTGGCTGGTCTCTGCTTCTTTCAGTGGGGCGGTGTCTAGTCTGAGATTCTTCTTTGTAGTTTGGCCATACCATCTTAGGGTGATTCTAAGTAGTCTTTTCTGCTAATGTACTCATGGGAAGGGAGGAGCCTGGTGCATCAAGTCAGTTTCAGGGACTTGCTGAAGCTATCATAAGCTGTTAACTAACTGTCCTAAGGAACTTTGCTGCAGGATAAATCAATCAGGAAGGAAACTGCTACACAACACTCCACCCCACTTTTGACTCCTGCATTCTTTCTACCCCCCTTCCTTGATGCTCCTTGTTAAGCCTTGGAGATGGTTGTCTAAATGTCTATCTGAAACTTAAGCCTTGGGTATCTGTGCCACAGACACACTCCCTTGTTTTCAGGAGTTTCATCAATGGTCATGAGTTGAGGCTGACCTTAAGAGTCATCTATGGGCACAAGCACACATGTTTAAAGGGCAGTTTTACTAGCATATCACGTTCCTTTTAGAATAACAATTGCAGCTCTCCCAGTGAGTCTATGACCTCCCCAGCCATAGGTTTTTGTTTAACTTCCCCTTCGTGAACATAGTTCTGTCTGACCCAGTGAAAGGAGTCTAAAACAAGGCTTTTTTTATTCCCAGTTCCCTCAGTAGTGCGTGGCCCCGGACTGTGCTCCTCCAGCTCCTAATACTTATGAGAACAAACAGAGATGACCATGTCTTACTACTAGCTCTGAAGAACCGGTCTTTGGTGACCGATTTGTCTTACACTGTCTTAGTTAATATATCCTTTGCTTTAAGAAAGTAAGGGTAGTTGTCCTGCTCAGTTTTTCTGCCTCTATGGCAGCCAGGTGGATCTCATCTGTCTCCACAAATCAGTCTGTGACAGATTCTTCCATTGTTTCTTTTAAAATCTTCCTAATTCCATCAATTCAAGTGCCCCACTTTCTTGTACTGGACCACTGTTAAGGTTGTCATCTGAATGCTGGGTCGCTGATTTTTTTTTTCTTTTCTTTCTTTCTTTTTTTTTTTACTAAAGTTCAAACCTGAGGATTTTGTCTATCGTTTTGACCCTGTGTTCCTAGCTCTCTGATTCTTCCCGTCAGTTCCACATGTTTGGATTCCAGGAAAGACTTGTGAGCGAAGTTCTACCGTGAATTCTCTTTTCCTTTTGACCTCTATATTTAAAACAAAAAGGTATTAAAACACACACACAGTAAGTCAAGTTGTCTCTCTCATCCTCCAGTTTATCTAATTTACTTACTACATCAGAGGCTAGTGTGGAGGAGGATGCTGTGTCTCACTTTCTAGTTGAAATTCTTCCCTCATACAAACATGCTCTTGCTTGGCCATCATCTCGGTATCAGATGCATTTCTTAACTAGACACAACAGAGGCAAGATAGTCTCTGCTGCTGCTGGGTGACAAACTCAAACCTTGTAGACTACTCTCAAGCCGAACGGCAAAATTGTCTCTAAACAGGTCATTGCTTTCAGGACATTGCTGAACTCATACAGTGCACCCCACTCATCGAGAAGTCATGCCACCTCATACCATACAAACAAAGACTGCCATCCTGAGAGTCCCTCTACAGACCCTCTTAAGCCTGTTGGTTTAACCCTAGTTGCAGGTCTCATTACTCAGAGCAAAAACCAGCCAACCATTGCCACAGTAAACACACACACAAACACACACACACAACAGGAAAGGTTGCTTGCATCAGAATGTTCTCTGTGAAGGTTTCCCTCTTGGGCTGGTTGGCCTCAATTGGATGCCTTGTTACCTATAGCCAGGTCCATGCCCTTCCTCATTTCCAACTCATCTTTGATTCTCTGGTGTCAGTGTTCCTGGCTGCAATTATATTGTGTGACAGTTTTTTTTTTCCTGGACACATGCTATGCATGTATCTACTCAACCCAGAAAAAGATCCCATGATAGATCAAACGCAAATACCATCAAGCAGTGAATTTTGTTGGGGTTATTTACAGGAATATGGCTTGGGGGTTGCTTACAGAAACAGAAATGACTCAAAGGCAGCTGTATCACCTAAGCTCACTGCAGCAAGGGTGATAGCTCACAAAATCTGGGAAATAGAGTATACTTCAAAGCCTGCATGTGGCTTAATTGCTTAGAGATTGTCCTTTCCTGTTGAGTCAGCTGGTCTGAGCCTCTTCCTGACAGGCTCCTTGTTTTTTCTAGGAAATGTAGCTGTTCCCTGCAACCGAGATTGTATCAGAGACTTTCTTGCATCCTGGCTGGTCTTAGAGTAACTCTCAGAAATCTTTTCTGTGTATCTATACTCTTGGGGAAGAGCGAGCCTAGAGAATCTGATCAGTTTCAGAGACTCTTGGAGCCTATTTGAATTGTTGACTTTTTGTTTGAGGAGCTTTCCTACAGTATGGAATGTTTCAATATCAGAGGCAACTGTTACACAACACAACTGAAACTTCCATTGAACTCTCACGCAGACCCTAAGCAGATACACGGGAAGAATCTTCTACCAACTTGTTATTTATAGCCACTGGCAGGATGTGCATGGTTTAATGTCTTCATTCAGCAGTTTTTCCCTTGGAGAAGAATGGAACCCCATCGCTTCTGTGCATTGTCTTTGTGACTTAGAACTTCACCCCCACACAAGTACATTTCAGATCGGCTTTTGGGATAATCTGGTATAGCACACTGGGGAGAGGCAGTCAAAGTCATTCTGCAGACTTTTAGAGCAGCTTCTGTTTTATGAACTCTATAAGGCTGGGCCTCATCTTCCATATTGTCAGTCTCTGCTAAATGAGCTCCTAGGAAGATTCTGTCATCCAGGAAAACCCTTATATATTGAAAAGTAGAATGATGCTTTAGATTTTGGTAAAGACAGAGCTGCCTCTAAAAGTGATTTCTGAGACCCTTCGGATGGCTATTATATCAGATACGCTGGAGACAAAGAAGTGTAAGAAGAGAACTAGTGAAATAAACAACTTCAGATAGCACCACCAAACTCCATGCTAGCAGCACTGAGTTGGATTTGTTCTATTAACAAGTGAATTGTTAATCAATGCTACATATAAACTTATGTTAACAATAATTACAACTAGTAAAGCACTGGGCTTTTAAGATATGGCTGGTTATGATATACATTACCAGGGTCAGGTAGCAAATGTTCATTAGGAACCAATAAGGCAGAAGGATTTATAAGGTTCATAAAAATTCAGAAATTATGAGTTTTTTTTACTTGATACCTTTAAGAAGAAAGGTAACTGTCTGGCTGTGGTTAGAAGATATCATTTGTTTGATTGGGTTCTTTGGTTCCTTTTTAATTATTGCCCACTTTCTTTTCTTCAGTGTCAAGACTGTGAGGATAAGAAGTGATAAAATATTTAGAAATAAATGCATGGATGTTTATATGTTGTATTATGGCATGTAAATTATACTTATTATTTTGCATACATGTTTAATTAATGAAGAAACGTGTTTACATTAAATTGTCTTATTGACTGGCATATGTCATCTCCATATTTAGAAGTTCAGATAAGTCTGACACTGCTGTGTTTATTTAGTTCTCAGAAAAAAAAATGCATTATTTTCCTACCTTTGGCAGTTTCTTAGGAAACCATCCCCAATGTGTTGATCAAACTAAGCTTTTGCCTCAGGATATGGGTACGCATAATTAAATTGAGATGTGCACCAAAAGCAAGTATTTAGGGTAAAGAAATCATCCATATAAATTCCTCAAGCACAATATGCCATGACTAACAAATACCACACAATTTGTCATTCAATTTCCTTCCTATAGTACATTGTTATCCACAACTATAGGGTCACAGTACGCATTATACTTATCCATGGAATTTTAATCTTAATTTCTGGTTTGATTTCTAAAAATTCTTATACATTTGTTCTCTAAGCAAGTGTGAACTCCATTCACAGTAAATAGTGGACAGACAAAAATCAGAACAGAGAAAAAAACCTGATCTTTTATGTTTTATGTTTAAGGGATGCAAACATTGTTCTTCTCCCTCTGGGAAACTTGAAATTATTTACTGAACCCTCCCTCTTTTGCAAATTATTCCTCCTAGAATGTCTCTAGGAAGCAAATGCAACTGAAGGTTTTGAAGAAGGGAAAACAACAGGAATTTACTCAGTGCCAAACTACATATGCGATGAGGACATTAGTTGCTGTTGCACCGGAAGCAGTTATGTTTTCCTTCACACAATGATATATTTGTGTTTATTTAAACACAGTGCATTGGACCTTAGGAAAGAATGCGCAGCTGCTTTCTATTAATATGTATATGAAAACTCTTGGGTGCTAGTTATTGTTCCATTCTGTGGTTTTGATGCCCTGATATCTTTGTTCAAAGTCAGCAGTATTATCAACCGCATGATAAATTGATCCCTCACACACCTCTCTCCCTTCTGACAAATTGTCTGTTTTAAATATATCTCAATGTGATCTGTGTGTTGGGCAGCAAAATTGTATTCAGCTGGCATTAATGGATCTTCTTTATCCACTGGTGTACAAGACATAAAATCGATGCAATTTTCATCATTACCCCCAGAATTATTCTCAGAAAACCAATTCAAGATGGAGAAGATAACTCCGTGCTCTGCATCCTTGGGAGGCTGTGCAGCGCATATTTGTCAGATGACCCATCTGCCCATTTGATTTAGATTATGGCCCATATGTATTTCTCTGGGAATTGATAGTGTAGACCCACTGAATGCACATTCAGAGAAGATGGATTCAAGATGAGATTACAGCTACCACATCCAACTTCCTAAACGTCCTCTGCACATTAATGTCCCACTCTCCTTCCTGAACCTATAAACATCCACAGGAAAAAAAAAACTAGACCCTAGAACCAAAACCCAACACAATTCATCATCCCTAGATGTCAAAGATTGTTGATGACAGAAAATGCTCTCCATCTGTGTGCTGCAAGTAAGAACATCAAATAAACATCAATATAGCTTAACTTTATACAAACAGACAC
Organism: Pachyuromys duprasi; assembly: GCA_028658305.1. Classification (NCBI taxonomy): domain Eukaryota; kingdom Metazoa; phylum Chordata; class Mammalia; order Rodentia; family Muridae; genus Pachyuromys; species Pachyuromys duprasi. The sequence continues at coordinate 53,570,130 of CM053764.1, forward strand.
ACAGAGACACATGTATATGCACTCATGCACATTACACACTCACTCTTCCACAATACAAGTATAGAAACAACGGTATTGTAAGTGGCCACTGAGAAGAAAATCATAATGAAAAATTGTAAAGATACAATAAATTAAAATGCACATATTTATTAAACATTGAAAAGCATATAAATTGTTAGGAGTCTCTCCTCTAGTGTTAAAAGCTCATCACAGGTGCCATTGGAATCAGTGTCAAGGAGAAACTCACTTACACATCCCCCAAAGGTAGCCATAGGACTAACCTTCCCATCTTCAGTCTTAGGAGCAAATGACTGGGAGGCTACAGACACTTGAGCTTGTTTTCAAATTCAATCCAGGAGCCTTACAAACTTTTGATGTCCAGAGAATTAGTATATTACATAAAAAGTAATCTGAGGATTCTAAAATTTTAATTATTAAATTTCTAATGCAACATTACTAAAATATCACATTATTTTTGCAAGGATCCCTTTTCAATAATACCAAATGAGTAAAAAATACTTTTTAGGAAAAATCTGCTAGTGTTTTATAGAAATAGATGGATTATGCTGTGCTTAAATCATTAAACCCAAAGTGAATTACCAACTAACAATAGCCAGGTATTATTAACTATGAATAGGATTACTTAAGCTTTAGGTATAATGAACCAGTGCTAGCTGTTTATATCACAAGACACAGCCTTAATACATCTTTTTCACTCCCCCTTCCATGAGAATACAGGGCAATTCTTTTGTGTAGAGAGCATTCAATAACTGTTGAGTAAGATATTACTATTTAATTTTCCTTTAATGAAACAGAGACCTTTGGGATAGGGCTGTAGTTTGAATACGAACATTGACTGGCTTTCACTCCAACCGTCTTCCAAATTCCAATTAGTCCAATGTTTCTGTAAGTCAATGCTTATGAGATCAGCCAAGTTAACTGAACATGTTACATACCAGTCAATATTAGTAAGTCCTCAAACATGTGTTGGCCTGCCTAGCAGCAACAGTCATGGCTATCATTTCCTTTAGGTCTTTAATAGTTTTTCGTTTGCTAACTTCCTGGGATTTGCCTAACAGTGGTAGAGACATATTTTGTTGTCATTGCTGTCATTACTAATACTTGTATTTATTTATTACTTGCCTGTAAGAAAAGCCTCTTTGGGGTCTAAAAATAATCTTTCAAAGAGAGGAAATTTAGCACAAAAATCAAAGCTGAATTCCATGTATTTAGATCAAGTTATCTTAGGGTCATCAATATCCTGAAAATGAGTTTAGTGTTTTCCTGATGAACTACTATAAGATATCTAAATTACCATAAATCCAATCTTCCTCATTGATTATATTATATAAAAGGCACTTTATTTATTTATTATATTAATCTCAGATTATGTACTTTGTATCCCAGCTGTAGCCCCCTCCCTCATTCCCTCCCACTACCCCCATCCCTCCCTCATCTCCTCCCTTCCCCTTTCTAAGTCCACTGATAGGGGAGGACGTCCTCCCCTTCCATCTGACCCTAGCTTATCAGGTCTATTCAGGACTGGCTGCAATGTCCTCTTCTGTAGCCTAGCAAGGCTGCTCCTCCCTCGAAGGTTGAAGAGCCAGTCATTGAGTTCATGTAGGAAATAGTCCCTGTTCCCCTTACTAAGGTACCCACTTGGATACTGAGCTACCATGGGCTACATCTGAGCAGGGGTTCTAGGTTATATCCATACATGGTCCTTGCTTGGAGAAACAGTCTCATAAAAGACCCCTGTGCCCTGATCTATTTGGTCTAAAAGGCACTTTCTGTTGGGTTCACTAAGAGTTCTAATTTTATTTTGTGGTATCAGTTTAGTCAACAACAACAAAAAGCTAACCATATCAACATTCTGGATTTTAAGCCACATGCTATTTAGAAGCACTCCTACTGTGCCTTTATCTAAACAATCTGGCCTAAATGATACTGGTAGTTTCTGCTTACTGTTTTCTCCATGCAAATCCAGAGTCCCATACCCATACAGCTTCCTGTCTTCGTTATACATGGAAGAGCTTGTGAACTTGTTTTTACATCCTTCCACAGACTAGCAAAGAGAGTTAGAAACTTCATTAAAAAGACATTTATCAGAGGCTGGAGGAAGAGGAAAATCCTCCCCAGGCTATCTACCTAATTTCCAGCCAATACAGGCTTACTCCCTACAGGAGTCATTTATTGCTGTTACTGGCCTAAGTGATTAGGTCAGTCTAAAGACATTAGGATGTCTTTTGGCTGACTGCTTTGAAATCTAACTGCTTTCAGTTGCCGCAAAAATATTTCTCAGCATTCATACAGAACTTCTGTTTCACTTCATTTCTTCCAGCACTGATGGTACAATGTGCTGTGGGCAAAGCTTCTCTGTTTCTTGAAACTTTAGATGTGTCGGTTACATAAGCCAGGTATATAGGAAAAGTTTAGGACCTTCCAATGATGAGGCTACCAAAATGTCCACAGCCTCTTCTCATTTAAACTATTCTTTTTTACAAGCATACCCCAACTTCCCTAACTTATATGTATAGAAACTTCATCCTAATTTCTACTTCCTTTCAAACTCACAGGCAAGAACCAGCAGAGTTTAAATATGCCATTTTATGTGAAAATCATGATTCACTGTGAATGAATTAATTTCTCTCATTTTCTATTGGAAGCTTGTTGTCCATGCTAAGTTCAGCAGAGAATTGACATCCAAAGAATTTTTAAAAATTCTGCTCAGACAGTCATTGAACAGAACACTAAGTTGCTGCTGCACACCTCAATTGCAAATAAAATGATGATATGCTCTGAGAACACTAGTGAAAAGAATTTTAGGTATGCAAAAGTATTTCACAAGGTTACTTGTAAGTCAGAAAGATAAAGAAACATATAAACTATTAACAGAACTGAAGAAAACCACTCCAGAAACAAATGCTGTGTGCTGAAATGTGTTTGCATAGAGAGTCAAGTCTCTAATGATTTTCTACAACTGCTCCACTTAGATGTTCTAAGCAGCAAAGCTAATCAAATAATTACAGTTCTCTATATTTATGGATAGAATGAAGGGTCATCTGTAACACCTCATTACTGGTTAATAATAATTTTTATTACCCTATGCGTATTTTTGATGAATCTGTGACTCACTTTTTTAAACACCATGTTTAAAAAAATCTGTTTCACACCTGTGAGTGGCGGAATTCCCAATAATATTCTAAGGAAAGAGCCTTCTTTTTACATGTGTTGCCAACGGATCTGTAAACTATGTGTGTGGGGATCTTGATCACATTCTTTGTTTTCTGTCTAGTCAGTATGTATTCTCAGGCACCTTACTTGGCACATAACAGTATCAACAAGTACTCAAAGCCAAATTGAAAATGAAACAAGTTTTGGCCTGGTAAGACAGCAATGGAAACTTGCTAAAAATCTGTGACAAGTGAGAGGCAATAAAAGCTGGCTGCACCTAGGAGCCATGACACAGGTCATATTTGTTCTGAAGTCTCCAGAGGAAAAAACAAACAAACAAAAATTAAAAAAACATTTAGTATGGCAATGCCACACCTTTTGTGTTTGTTTCTTCATATTGTATTATAAGTTTTGAGAGGAAGAAGAAAAAGAAACAACAGAGATTGCTTTCCAAATAAGAGTTGCATTTAAATGATTTAATGTGACAGATTTATCTTATACATTGGAAAAATAAAATTCATAGAAGTAGCCCAAGTGATTCTGCTCATAAACTGTGTAGTAAGAATTATTTTTCTTTGTCTTTTCATTTTGTTTTGTTTGTAGTTCCCTAGGCCATGTCCACTAACATTCTAATATGCTGATATACGTAGGTCGTCATGGAGATGGAAGTTATTGGCCAGTGGATACTAACTTGATTGACAGAAGTACTCTCAATGGTAAGTATATAAATTGAGTTCCATTGGATTAGATACACTAATTACATGGTTAATTCTACAGTATCCAAAACAAATTTTCTATTGACAGGAACAAAAACTGTGAACTTAGGGTTTCACTGTAGTGCTAGAAAAATGATATTGTTAGCAAACTTCACACATTCTATGAGGAAATGATGACAATTAGAGGTGACAGGTGCATGGAAAAATAATTAGAACAGTTCCAGGCAGGACTGTGAAATTTATAAATGATACAAGTCTTTCCTAGTTTGCTTTCTAATATGCTGAGAAAACATAGACCAAAAATGAAAACAAAAACAAAGACCTTAGGAAGAAAGAGTTTTGTTTCAGTGTACAGCTTATAGTCCATTATGGAGGGAACTGATGCAGGAGCACAAGGCAAGAACCTGGAGGCAGGAACTGAAGCAGAGGCCATGGGAGAAAGATGCTTAAGAGGCTAGCGTCTGGGGATTGTTTGACTGTTTTCTAATATAGCCTAGGACCATTTGCCCAGGAATGGCACCACCCATAGTGGCCTGGGCCTACCACATCAATCGTTGATCAAAAAAGTGAGCCACAGACCTGCCTATTGCCCAATCTAATGAACACATTTTCTCAGTTGCTGTTTCCTCTTCCAGGTGACCCTACTTTATGTCAAGCGGACAAAAATAAATCAATCAATCAATAAAGCAGCAGCAGATTTGTTAAATACTTAGATTTTGAAATGTGGTAGAGTGTTTCAAATATTCACAGCAGTCCTATTTATCTGAGAGAGATGGTGGCTAAAGATCAAAATAAAAGCGACTTTGTTTAATAAAGTTACTGAGACTTTTTCCCAAAAAGTACATTTACTTTGTAAATCCTGTAATATTTTATTATTAGTTGTACTCTGCACTCTAAAGTTAAGTTCTTCCATATAACTATGGGCTTTTAGTGTGACCCCATTGGGGAAAACCCAAGCTTGTCTCAGTTTTACTGATACAGAGTCTCTGAAAGGATAAATTATCTCCAACCTAAGGACTAATGTGTTATGCTTATGATTGGAAAACGTGTTTGACTTATGAAAAACAAACCAGCTATTTAAGATATAATAATATCTGTTATAATATATCAAAATATAAGAACCTAAGGTACTTCAGTTTCATCACACAGCTGAAACCTCCTACATGTCTCTGCATCACAGTACAGTCTCCATCCATTTTCAGTTCTTTGATGTACTCTTTAATTTGATGTTTCCTACACATGAGTATATAAAGAAATAATATACAATTTCACATATTTTGAAAGTTATGAAAATATCAATTACTCTTTAAATTTTCTATGGATCATGCTATAATTTGTCTTTATTTTTAAGGTTATATTTACCCATGTGTTTAAGGTAGTTCTTAGTCATTTTTTTCACCGATGTACAATATTGTTTTATAACTAATAGAATTATTTAACCATTTTAGTAGGTTTGTATGAGACATTTGATAAAGGAACAGATACATGCCCATTTGGGTAGTTTCCTATTAAAAGATACAAGTGGTAAGCCGAAATTGTTATTTAAATTTTTTCTGGTTATAAAATTAGAATAAATAGCTAAATTAGCTATTGTGTAGTATAATCAAATGCAACAATTTTTCCAAGATGTATCACTATACCAATATACACATATAATGTCAGTGTGTCCATGTGTGTTTATAAAACAAGGTTCTTGGTCTACTGTCCCACAAAAAATGATAGAGTACCTTAATAACTTTTCAACTTTGCACTATAACTTCCTCTGCTACTAATGCACTTTAGTTAAAAATAGACAAATATATTTACTTTTATTTACATTTTCCATCCATTCCTGTTATTATCACAGACTATTTGACATTGGGTAATTTGTAAGCAGCAGGAATGTGTTGCTTATAGTTCTTCTGAAGAGGGAAAGACAGTGCAAGCTCAAGGTCATATTAGGCTTTGTATATGATAAGACCTTATTCTCTATTTCACATATGAATACTTTTATTCACACATGAATATGGTATGTTATGTGTCATACCATGGTGGAAATGGTAACTAGGGTTCTCTAGGCTTCTCCTATAAGGACACAGAATCAGTTCATGGCAGTTCTGAGTACATAAGCATACCCAGAAACAGCACCCTGAAATCTCGCCAAGAGGGAAAATAAGTTTCAACATATGCTTTAGCTAGGTAGGTCATGATATTCGGAGCTTAGAGAACATCCTGAACATACATTCAAATCAAGTCTAACTAAGGTTAGACATAGGGTGCTTTCTCCAGGAGGTCCATGTCGTCTTCTTCTTTCTCACACACCCTCTCCCTCATGTCTGTAATGCTTGTTAAAAGTAATGCCTACCTCTGGCAGTCTCTGGTCAATACAAGGCTGAGGTGCACAGCACTAATATGAAAGACCTGAAACCAGAGAAGTGGCTTCTCCTGTGAAATAGACTTGGGTAGTGATAATTCTTATCTGCCAAATGTTGCTAGTTTCATTAACTTCCTCCTATTCAAAGTTTGTCTTAAATACAGTCTACCAGCCACCCTTCCTACATTTAAAAGTCAGTCCAGAAATGTTACTAACAGTCGAGAGAAATGGCCCAGTGGTTAAGAACACTTGTGTTCTTGCAGAGACTTGAGTTTATTTTCAGGTATCTGTGTGACAATTCACAACAGTAACTCCAGTTCCATGGAATTCCATATCATCTCCTAGTCTCCTTGGACACTACACACATCTGGGGTACAGGCATACATGTGCATACCATACACATACATAAAATACAAGTGAATATTTTTTTAAAGGAAGAGATGCTACTAAGACTTCTCTTAGTGTGTGGTTCTAGTCATAAATTTGGAGCACAGGTTTAACAATGGATTGCTTTAGAAACACAGAAACAAGTTGAATTATCCAGGTGGAAAGGATTGAGCATTAAACTACCAAACTGAGATGGTGAGAAATTTTAAGGCTGACCAACACACATATGTATGTATGTGTGTGTGTGTGTGTGTGTGTATATATATATGGTAGAGAGGTTCTATATTGTATATATATATGTACATATATATATATATATATGATAAAGAGATTCTAGTTCTAGAGTCCACTTAAGTAATCAACACCTTCTTGTAGACTCCTTCTACATTGCCAGCAAGATATCTCTGTGTATAACAATGCTTGCCACCAATCCTGAGTTCCTGAACCACATAGTGAAAAGATAGAAATGAAACCAATTGTGGTCTTCTGCCCTAAAACATGAATTCTCTCCCCCAACCCCACCCCACATATCCACACAATATGTGTGTGTGTATATATACATATATATATGTAAATCTATAAGAATCATTCTAAAGTACCCATTTTGAAATGACAGTTGTATGAAGTTGTTTGAGTAGGAATTCATTCCCAGTTATAAGTATGACCACAGGATAGTACTTTTGAAGTAGAGAATGCCAGAAGATTAAATAAGGATTCCACACGCATAATGGAGAAAGGGTAATTATCCCCTCGTAGCTTTCAGGATTGCTAGGGAGTGGATGTAAATGCTAATGGTGGAACTAAGTGTGAACCACAGGCAAAATTGTGTTCTCTCTGTGTCCGGAGGATGCAGCCTTCAATGGTTGTAGATTTGGCAACTAAAATGGCAATTTATTCACAATTGCCTAAGAATCTAGAATTCTCAGAGTTCTAAGAATATGGAAATTATTTACTAGAGATTTCTGTTTAAAAGTGTATATGCTTCTTAATGTATATACATAAGCAATTAGAATTTGATCAAAATGACACTTAACTGCTTGCTTTCTTAACTTCTTAAATATTACAGCCTCCAGGGTACATCAAACTTAAGAGTTTTGTTTAAGTGCTTGAAGTTCTCTTTCAAAATGAAATGAGATTTTGCTTAAAAAGACCCAAACTAAACCTGACATGAATATGTCAATCAGAATTTTCCTGTTTAAAGGAGTCAGTCCTCAGATAAAAAGAAGGACAGTGATTTGAAGAAATGCATGCCACGACATGCATTCTTCTTTACTGTTTAAGATTCCTAGTGAGAGTAAAAATATAATTAAATTTGACGTAACAAACATTACCTCTTCATGGAGGTAAAACAGATAATGACATTCAGTGGCTTCCAGCCAGTTCATATAAACTGTTAGCATTATCCCCTCACTTTTCTCCATCACTTCATGATGTTTTAGAAATATTATGCTAAGTGAATGAGACTAATGATGTACCTGCAATATGTCTAGATTACCTACCGGAGAGACAAATTATTATGCTGACTGATTACAGTGAACTGAAAACCACTAGACACATGGATGGTGAAAAGGAAATTTAATCTCTTTCCTCTGCTATTATGGTAAATATGTGATCTGACATAAGCCTTGGCTAATTATATACAATCCCATAAAGGCCTATGAAAACTGAGATTCCCACTTAAAAGCCTAGTAATGTGTAAAGGTTTGGGAAAGAGATTTTTTTTTCAAATTAGATATGTAAGTGAAGCTCCTGAGAGGAAGTCTGCATTGACAAAAATAGCTTGCTGTTTTGTCCTTAAACCTCTTATACAATGAAACCATATACATATTCCTTACTGACAGAATTATGAGTTTGTTTATGTTTTGTTTTTGTTTTTGTTTGTTTGTTTGGCTCTCTTTACCTTTGCTGGGTTCATTCTTCAAAGCATAATAATAAAATAATAGCCTTTTTGTCAGGATACTTGAAGCAGTTGCAAATACATTTAGACCCTGCTAATCACTTATGTTATTTGGTTTTTTCATGCCACCCTTTTAAAAATTCATATCTGAATTTCAACTTTAAAACAAATGAGAATTCATAAATTCCCTTATAGTTGAAAGCCCTTAATTAAAGTGTAGAAGCTGAAGACTCTTTCTAAATATTTTCTTATGTCAAGGAGTATCAAAGCTAAATACTTGGTGATATGGTACTATTTCAGTTTTATGATGCATTTAATTTTTAGACTAGACTCCACGTTTTTCCTTGATGCTGAACATGCCTCAATTTGTAAACACACAATTTGTACTGTACATTTTTTGAATGACAAATACCTTAAAAATTGCCGCAACACAAACCTGCTTATTCACAAGGAAGCACCAATTCCTTTTGCACGTAGTTCTGCCTGGGAATTGCAAAAATCAGTTTAGCCAATTTGATCAAGATATCTATAGATCCTATAAAACATTATTCTATTGATCTCAATTCTAAAACAATTTTAAACTTGACATGTTTCAGTACTTAAATTCTTTATTATTAATGAAAAGATGAAATTATTAATTAATTTTTAAATACTCAGAATTGTTGGTTTTTTTTCTTTATTTTCTTTTAAATTAACGTATATAGGATGTCAGAGGAAAGACCATGGCTTGTATCTATGATATTTATTTCAAGAAACTATTTTTCTTAGAATGCAAATATATTTTTGAACTACCCAAAATAATGTGATCTAAAGTCCTATATGTCTCTGTGAAATGATTGTCCTGAGACTGTTAAGTTATTATTAGAAACTCAATGGTGTAGGCAGATATTTTAATGCCAATGGGAAGATGCAGCAATGCCTTTCAGACATAATAGGACTGATACCCGTTTTAACTCACAGAGACTCTAGCAGCACATACAAGACCTTCAAACAAGACAAAATCCCAAAGCTGAGAAGCGGAAGTAAACACAAAATCTCATCTTTAACCAAGAAGCTATTTGCTGGCAAAGAGATAATCAGTCTTCTCTTACAGAGCATCACTGGCATATCAACCACACTTGAGGAAGGCTCTAGCCCAGGACCAACACAAAATGGACTCAGTGGATGTTTTTCTCAATATTATTTGTCTTAGCTTGCTAATCAGCACAAAACTCTGCCCTAAATTCACTTGTGGAAATGATCCAAGGTGGCTGTGTTTGGTGTAGTCAACAGGTTACACTAGCACAATCACAATCTAATTTAGAACATTTCTGTGAACTGAAAAGGAAGCTCAAAACCATTATCTGCTTTTCCCATCATCCCTTTTTCATCCAATGGCTAACACTAAGATATATTCTCTTTCCATTGACTTGCCTACTTTTAATGGCTTATAAAGGCAGAATGAAACACTATCCAACCTTTAGTTGTTTTCCTTAGTGTCTACACTGTGACATGACTCCATTCTTTTTTTGTGTCTGGGTAGGATATGTCACTTTGTTGCTGTTGTTATTATTAATGAGCTTACATAGTTTCTACTTTGGGGTTATTTTTAATAGTGCTGTTAATAAAATTTTTCTGATGAAGTTTGTATAATTCATTTCACTTGAATCATTTTGTTTCATCGTCGGGCTTCAACAGTAAGAACTCTTCACAGTTCCATGAGCAGTGCTGACAACTCCTCCCTAACCCTGAACCCTCTGCACCTCCTTTTTCTCCCAGAACCGCCCATTGGACAGATGCACCCCCCGCACGGCAGTGTCACTCCTCAGAGAAACAGCAACCTGCTGGTGATAACGGTGGTCACGGTTGGCGTCCTCACAGTGTTGGTTGTGGTGATTGTCGCTGTGATTTGCACAAGGCGCTCTTCCGCCCAGCAGAGGAAGTGAGTAGCAACTGATTCCCAAGAGAAAAAAAAAGTCACCTCTTTCTTAGGCTCTGTTCTTGATGGCTTTTTCTCTCTTTTTCTCTTTCTCTCTCTCTCTTTCTCTCTCTCTCTCTCTCTGTCTGTCTCCCCTTTCATAATTCATTATGTCGCTTATTGTTTGACCCCGGCTAAACCCACCTCTGTCTATTATAAGCATCCAATTAAGTTACAGCTAGACTTGCAGATTTTACAACATAATCCCAAGAGACCATCTTGCATTTCTGTTTGCTTTTGCTTCTCAGATTATTCTGTAAATAACACTCAGAGAAGGACCCCACCAGGCCTCTGCTCTAGCCCTCTCCATAACTGCTTCTAGACAGTTGGAGATATTGTTCCCCCACAGTACTTATTTATCACATTTGACAGGGAGGCCTGCAGGCAGGTAATCAATGCTTGTTGAATGGATGACTAAATACAGCATATCAAACTCAATGTCATTACAAACGTAGGGAATGCTTGGCTCTTAGGCATTAAGAAAGAAAGAAGACTCCAGTACTTTGAAAAGGTTCCTATATCCTGTTTATGTTTAAATGTCAGGAAATAACATTGGTTATAGCTTCAAAATATTTTCATATTTTACAGTTCTTGATTTTACTGTATAGAAAAGGTTGCATATCACATACAAAGCTAAGAATAAACATCCAGTTTGTACACAACTCAGACGTTCCGGAAATGCCTTGGGACCAGCACATTTGCCTGTGTTTGCAGATTCTGGTAGTCACCAGAATCACCTAGCTTATTTGACTTTCCAGTTTTTATCAAATCCAGTCTGATAGGTATTTTCAGCTACTCCCTCTTGATGGCTTGAATGTCTTTTGTTCCTTTTCCTTTTGTTTTGCTCTTGGCCTCAGGCTTGTGCTGACTTAGAGCCGGAGGCTGAGCTGGAGGTAGCTGGCTTGATGGCTCTTCTCTATACTCATTGTCAACAAAGATCCTCCAGCATGTCATTTTCCCTCTTCTCTCATGCCTGGTCTCTCCCTTGCTCTCTTATTCACTCTGTAGCTCTATTGATGGTTTCTATTGTGTCCCCCAGAGCTCTAGGTAAAAGCAGAACAGGTGACAAATCCATTAGGAAGAAAGCACCAAGGAGGCACAGAGGCAGCCTGTGCATTTAGTTCATATCTAGTTGCCGTCATAGGCTGTACTGTCTGAAACGAGTAATTACTGGTGATCCAGCACACTATCTGAAAGAAGATAGTGATGGATGAACTTAAAAAGGTATCTATAGGTGTGAGCCTGAGACATGGTCTCTCAGAGTTCACAACACCTAATAAAGATCAGGAACAAGAACTAATTGAGCAAATGTCTTTATAACAAAATACTTGACTGTAAATAATTTCTCAAGAATATAAGTTTATTTTGGATTCAAAGTTAATGGCAGACCAAGATATAGCACTGCAAGTGTTAATGTATGGTGAGAATCAGCTACCATGGCTACAGGATGCAAGGTGACAAAGCAGAACAAGTAAACAAATGTGGGAGAGAAGTGACAGGACAGGACAGGCAGCGAGAGCCAAGAGGTAGCCCTATTTTGAAAGCTTCATGAGCCCACTTGCATGATAGGGAAAACAACACCACAAAACAAAACCCGTCACTGAAATAAAAGCATTAATCTTTAAAGGGGTCTGCACACCAGTCAATGCAGTCCCCTTAGGGAGTAGCCCCCATATGAGTTTCCCTGGCGGGATTGGGAGTGGCTGGGGGGGGGGGGGCTACAGCTGGGATACAAAGTGAAAAACTGTAATAAAGTAAAGAAATAAATATGTGTAAATCATGGCAGTAAAACCTTGAAAAATCCCTGCCTTGGTGTTCCTAAGTAGGGTTGCTCAGACTTGGCATAGTGTGTCATCAAGGCATCCAGTCTCTGAGGCAGAATCGAGATGAATTCGCAAGGGGAGAGGGCAAAGGTGATAAATGTTCAGTGGTTGTTAAAGCACTGGCACATGTGTAAAATACCCTGAGTTTAACACTGGGATCAGTAGAGGGTTTCGAGTTTCGGTTTTACTTGCTTCCCTCATTATTTGATGGTCATACTGACAGATGAGCTATGGTCCTGGGTATGAACCATCTCTCTCCAAGGAAAATGTCTGTTCTCTAAAGGTATAAAACTGAAACTTGTTATTCTATTGAGAGAGCACCTCAGATCATCTTGACACCCACAGGAAAACCCTTTGAAATAATATGACCTTGAAAATGTTATCTTGAAAAGATAATGCCACATAAGTAGCTATGTTTAGTACCTAGTGAAAATAGAAAATGAGGGGATAAAGAAAGGGTCCTGTGGATGGCTGAGGGCCCAAAGAAACTGAACTTTGTTTTTTCCTTCTCTCACTCATGAAGTCTCTTGACATAATTTCGTTCATTTTCTCATTTCATCAGTGACAGATTCACTGACTTTAGTCTTGTTTCTGCTGAAATACCATGCAGAGTCATGGCATGATAGATCAGCATAACAGTCCCTGCTACCAAACCGATGACCCTAGTACAATCTCTAGAGACTACAGGACTGAAGGAGAGAGCTCACTCCCAACAGTCTCCTCTGATCTCCACACACACTCTATAGCACATGAGCATATGCACACACATACTGAATGAATATGATTTTAAAATTATATATAGATTGACCTGGTGTGGATGGATATACACACACACATACACACATATATATACACATATATGTATAATTCAGAGTTCTTCTCTGTGTGTTCCTGTTATCATTGCAAGTATGATATCTGTGTGGTTTGGCTTCATGCAAATAATGAATGTGATAAACATTAACTATTTAACTAAAAATATCTTTGCAATTGCCCACTGACTTAATATCATTCAAACTATTTCTGTAAGGCCTCCAATACATTGGACCTTCTGTCTTTTCAGCCTATTGTCTACCATATAGTGGTACACTCTTTTTAACTCCAACAAAACAGGAATTAGCAAAGCCATGCTGCTTTTCAATAGTTATTATGCTTCCAATACCTATCCCCATCTTCATATTTGTAATACTTAACATATTTCTTGACATATCCCTGCTATTCCACAAATTCTCACTAAATAAATGAGTTATCATTGTAAAATGTTGGCTACTGGCGAAGTACAGGAAAAGTTTGCCCTGCATTGCTGGAGGAATTGTCTTAAGCAGGAGAAAGCTCAGTGAGGCAGCTGACACCCAATGCCTACTTAAAAGGCATAAAAAGAGGAAAACAAGTTCTCTAGTCTAAGAGGTTAGAAGGACTTTCTGTAGAAAAGTGAGGGGAAGCCTGAAGAGTAAGCACATTTTAAGTAAACAGGGTTCCAAAGATATATGGGACAAAAAGTAATCAAACAAATTATCAAACAGATAAAATTGAATCCCAGGACTCCCCGTGCTAGAAGTACTTTACTCGGTGGCACTGGTGGGTCCAAACAGAGGGCCCAGGCAAATTGCATGCTTTGTCTTTGAGAGTGCCTGTGGTAAGAAGACTGCTCCATTTGAAAGGTATGCTCTGAAAGAAGGTACTGTAACTGTGGGAAACGATAGTTTGGCATTGTGAGGAAGGGCTACATGCATGTTATTTCTTTACTAGGTAGAAACATCAGATTTAAAATTTAAGCAAACAAAACTACATAAATCACCCAGCAGTAATTTACATGTATTAGATTTGCCTGTTCAAATACAAATAGCCCCAGCCTTCAGTAAGGTCTCTCCTTCAGTTGTCCTGGGAAGTTCACAGGAAGTGGGCACCTCCAGCTGTGCTCCTGAGCCACCCTGGAAGGAGTTGCCTAGGCATCTCTGCATATATCTCATAAAGATTCTACTGCCAAAACCAGGGAGCTGAGTCCTGCCATAGCTTCAGCCATTAAGCTAGGGAGACAACAGATGGGCAGAAGGTCAGGGTGACAGCTGCCCTTTGTAGAGTCTGAAGACAAATTTCAGAAACTTCAGTTCTGAGCACCTGCTGGGTTTATGGCACACCTGTTATGGTGCAGGTGGAAAGACTGGAGAGGAACATCTCTGAGCAGAAGGCCCCACTCTTGTAAAAAAAAAAAAAAACAGACATGGTGGGAAGAGGAACAGTGAGACAGCCACTGGGAAAACACACACAAACAGGAAACAAACTTGGTTAGAGAGCTTCAGGATTTCCCAGGCCTCCAGCCGGTCAGCTGAGAGCTGCATAGAAAAGATCTGACTCTAGAAATAAAGTCTCTCAGCAAAGCTGTCTGTGTTTATCAAGAACCCTGATTTTCTTCCCTTTTAAGTTCACAATTCACAACCAACAAAAAGCTGCTGCCTTTCCCCAGATTTGGAACTTTTTAAAACTAGGAGAGACCTGGGATATAGGATGTGATGCCATAAATTGAAAGGGGCTGGTAAATGAATGGTTGAATGAGGTATATATTTAAGCATAAGGCAAAAAATAGGTTTATTACTGGTTTCATAAAATAAATAAAATTTCTGGATATATGTGTGTATTTCTGAAAAAGAGTCTCAACTGTAGACATGTTGACTCAGTATAAGGGGCCCTGAAACTCAGCCAATTTTTATTTGTGCTTTAGCCTCCTCAATGTTGGGAGTAGAGGCCTCACCCATTTTACCTGGCTTTCCACCATAAAAAAAAAGAACAGAGTTAAGGCCATTGCAGGCTTCCCTGACTAGGGGAAAGGGAGGAATGCCCAGGTCCTGTGGAAGATCAGCAAGTGCATTGAACAACAGAGCCATCTCTCTGGTCGTACTAAAAAGTTTTGATCAATATTATTTTTCCCCCATGGGTCATTTAAAAATTGAGGAACCATGGGGAAGCACATGGTGTCATCCTGAGTGTAGGAACTGGTACTCCCCTAAAGACATCCATAGGGATGCTGAAGTGATTTAGCACTTTAGTCTGAGAGACAACAGGGTGATCCTTCTGACTTTAAAAATGGGAGAAATCTTCTTTAAGGGCACTAGGACTAGGTAGACAGCATATAGTTCTGTGAGCATCTCAGATCTGTTGAGAAGGGTAGTTTAGGTCAATGGATTTATATAGTGGAAGCCAATGATTATTGCTTCAGACATCAGAAACCTACTTGGGACTTAAGTTCAACCACTGTTGGAGACCATGTGGGGCTACCACCATGGCAGCTGTTGAGAAGGTGTTTGAGCAGTAAACACACATTGTTTCTCTACTAAACCACAAAGCAGCTATTAAGTCTGGGAGTTCTTTGTCTCCTGTCCTCATCAGCATACTTCAGAAAGACAAAAAAGAATGCTGAGAAATTTCAATAATTTGTTCCGCTGAACATTAATTGGAAAATATTTGCAAAGCTTTTAAGTCAGTAATTGGAAAGGCAAAGTCATTTCTAATAGTTTTGCATAGGTTGCAGTTTTTAAATTACAATTAGCTTGTTTAGAGCCCAGTGAAAGTGCTTGCTGTATGGACATGGGGACTTGAGTTGGACCCCTAACATCCATATAAAACCCAAGCACTTTAGTTCAAGCTTAGAGAGTGTCAAAATGGACACATCCCTGGAGCTTGTTGGCAAACCAGCCTAGCATAATTGGTGATTACCGGGACCCTGATGCAAAAACAAGGTAGAATGTTCTTGATGAATGCTAATACCAAAGGTTGACTTTTGGCCTCCATGTGCACACCTACCCATACCTACACACACACACATGCAGGTGATTAGCTTGACTTGGCTACTTAACAAACTGCTACTCAGTTCTCCAACTACAGTGCACATGCAGATGAACCCACTACATCCCAAGAAAACACTATCTACAAGACAGGTTATGGTAGACTTAGCCATTGAGCCACAGTTATATGGCTCCCTGATGAAGAGAATGGCTAGTGTAAGCACCATGCTCCTACACTGCGAGTATTTGAGCCTCAGTAACCTCAAGATGTGATTATCACTGAGAAAGGTATTACATTTAAGGTAGCTAAAATCTTAATGAAGCAAATAAAAAAAAGTTTGAAATATGCTTCAAGAGAAGGGATCTTTCTCTTCTAATTTCAAAAGACGTCTTTGGATACAGATGCTCAGTGACTCCAAGGCAAAGTGTTTTATTCACTCAAGAATGTCCTCATGTGGCCTTTTGTTTTCAAACAGCAAGCGTCCCAATTGCACATTAAATTATACAGCTGAACCATAGACTTTCCTCTAAGCTCTGTTCCTAGCTGTTGGCACAAATTCTGGCCTTTTTATTTCTATCTGCCCTTTCAAAGCTACTGGTTCATTTATCTCTGAAACAGATGTTGCAGTCAGGTACCTTATGCCTACCTCCAAAGATTGGCATATGGCTCCCTCTAACCCATTGTCACCTTGTGTATGAATCTCCAGCTGCTGAAGCTGGAGAAGGGCTTCTGGCAGGCTGCTGGAACCCTGGGGATTCGGCAAAGCATCTACTAGAAATGTGCAGAGGCTCTGGGGGAGATGAGGAAAGACAGCCAGGACAAGACTGCCAATTTTTTTGGGTTTCATCTGATTCCTCCTGGGAGTCCTTTTGTTTCTTTGCTCTGTTTGCAACCTGAGCTAAGGAAAGAGCAGACACACCTGGGAACCAAAGCACTCACCTCTTCCCTCTCACTTTGTTACATAGGAAACGGACCACCCACAGTGTAAGCAAGAGGAAGGGCAGTCAGAAGGACCTCCGACCTCCTGATCTGTGGATACATCATGAAGAAATGGAAATGAAAAACATTGAGAAGCCCGCAGGAACTGACCCTGCAGGAAGGGACTCCCCCATCCAGAGCTGCCAAGACCTCACACCAGTCAGCCACAGCCAGTCAGAATCCCAGATGGGAAGCAAAAGTGCCTCCCATTCAGGTAACAATGTTTGCCCTGGCATCAGAGAAGCCCACTGGGGGACTCTGCAGTATTTCTGTGGTCGAGATATCTTCTGCTACTTTGCATACCGTTTTGTGCCATTTATCAATTAAAACCAGCTGATGAAAATTTCCTGACACATCTGTGCCCTCCATCATCCCATTGCCTGCCTTCTCTGATTATAACAATTCTGGAAGGCTTTTATAGTTTAGCAATAATGCAGCTGGGAAATATTGGCATGAAAAGCCTAACTGAAATGATCACATTTTCTTATTTTGTACAAAAGTGGTGTTAATGCAATACAGTGTGAGGCTAGCCATACTTTTTACTGCTTCTCACTTTCGGTGGATCATTAAAAGATGATTCTGAACTTCCTGTCGATTCACTGTTTGAAAAAAAATAGCATTAGGAACACCTGAAGAATAAAAACTATCATTATTTTGACATTCATTAACATGGAGATCAACTGTCATCTCCAGTCACACTGTGGTGTGATCCCTCACTGGACACAGTCATTTGAAAGCTGTTGGTATACAGAGGCAAATAAAGGAAGTGACAATTGCTCAATAGACTGCAGCATAGTAATTGACATCCAGGGATCACTAAGAGCTCAGTAAAGTGGTTCTTAAATACACTGTTTTCTGGAGGTCATTATATCTGAACTTTATTTACTGAAAGTATAAAAGCAGGCAGAATGATCAGCAGAAAAGCGCTGAATCTACTTGTTAAATTAATGGCCACACTTTTTAAACTAATTTGAAAGTCTTTGTGATGTTAATGTGCCAGTGGTTTATTAGACTTTGTCATTTCAAGAATTGTGAAACAAGGATTTTAGTCAGTAGTTTTTCCAGCATGGGTTGGATGCTCCTCTCCTAGTCTTTAAATGGCATCTCTAGCAGAGTTAAGGGCATCTTACTTATATTGAAAACTATAATCTAGAATGTAAATGTCCTCTTTCCTCATTGCTGGCTAGACTTTTGAATATGGAGACTGGGCTTAATAATACGGTCTTCGACCCTCTAGTATCTTCAAGAATATTGGAATGTTAAAATGGTGCTGGAGGGTCTTAGTCTGTCCAGAATCACTTTTAAGCATTTTCCTGCTTGTTAGTCAGGTTTCCATTAATATAGAGGAAATTCCTGCAATGACTGAACTACGAAGAGGAAAGGCTCTCTGACCTACAACGTCTGAGCTTTCGTTCTCTGGTAGCCTTGCCCTGTTGCTTTGGGTCCACAATAGCACCATCAATCATTGTGGGAACACATGACAGGAGAGTCTGGCTCACCTAATGCCAGACAGGAAGATGAGAAAAGACAAAGCAAGAGGAGAGTGGCTTCCCAAGATCTCCTGTAAAGTTACATTTCCAACCACTTCACTTCCTTTTAAATGTTCTATCACGCCTCAGTAGCCCCACTGGCTGGCAGCCTAGTCTTTAACACCTTTGAGTAACAGTTTAAGAGCCAACCCATGGAGTACCCCCTTTCCATTCATGGGGGCACACAAGAGAAAGGAGATTCTCATGAAAAAGAAGAATAATCAAAAGGACTCCTGGAAATCCTCACAGCTTTTCTCCTTGGGGTCCCCTACGTAGTGACCATATTTGCTGCATCTCTCCTGATGCACAAATACCAGTCCTTTACAGACATTTGTGGAATTCCTCCATTTCCCAGCTCTATCAGCTCACAGCTCTCCCTGCCAACTCATGTGTCCCTTGCTGCCTGAAATTATTTAGGCAATTTCAGCAAGAGGACTCAAACCTGAATGATATCCTATATGCCCACTCAGGCCATAAGAAGTTGCAACATCCTTGCCAAGACCAAACCATAAAAGAGCTTTCACTTCTGTGGCCTTGTCTCTTATGTTGCCCCTCACTCTGTTTAGACAGACACATGAGAGGTCAGCAAGGCCACTGCTAGGAAAGGCTTCCCTCTATCTGCAAAATGAAAGAAAAAAGAAATTTCTTGCAGGAACCCCTATCCTTTTCAGAAGATTCTTCCTACCGCTTAATTCTGGACTGGGCACCAGAGACAAAGAATACCTTTGCCTCTCAGTGCAAGGGGCGGGGGTTGCCTCCATGTCTAAAGAAGACTTCTCAAGGACTTCCAGCATACCATTAAACATCCCCCTTTTTCTTTCTCTACTGAGATGACCCTTGGAGACGTTAGACTAGTTTTAAGTTTCTCAGTAAGTGCAAAAGGAGGCTTGTCTCAATCTCTCAAGAGAGAACATGGTGTCTATTTATCCTCAACGTAAGGACAGAGTTGCTTTCAGGGAAAGGAATTCTGGACTTCTTTCTTTGTTTTTATTTTTGTTTTTTGTTTTTTGTTTTTTTTGAGACTGGGTTTCATGTTTGCCAAGCATGCCTCAAAGTCCCAGTGTAGCCAATGGACCTGTTTCCTCTTAATTCCTCAGTGCTGGGGAAAAGTGCTGTACCACCACAATCTGGGGTTATGCTAACGTTTCTGATGAGGCAATAACCACATAAGGAAGGTACTGTAGTTTATACTGTCAGTCACAGAGTCACCACTGTGTTTCAGAGTTAGTACAGTCAGTTTGAATAGTTAGTGTGGTTAGTTAGTACATAGCATAGTAGTACATAGTCAGTACCATGGTTTTGTGGTCTGTACTGTAGGTTTCAGAGTCTGTGCACTAGTTTTCCTGGTCAGTACTGGAGTTTACACAGTCAGTACTTTAAGCCACATAGTCAGTACTACAGGTTACATAGCCGCTG
The DNA here is from genome assembly GCA_028658305.1 of Pachyuromys duprasi. Lineage (NCBI taxonomy): Eukaryota > Metazoa > Chordata > Mammalia > Rodentia > Muridae > Pachyuromys > Pachyuromys duprasi. Next base: position 53,590,137 of record CM053764.1, read on the forward strand.
CTGTAGTTCAGGGGTACTCAACTTTCCTAATGCTGAGACCCTTTAATACAGTTTTTCATGTTGTGGTGACCCTCCAACAATACAATCATTTCACCGCTACTTCATTATTATAATTTTGCTACTGTATTGAGTCATAATATGAATATCTGGTATGCAAGATACCTGACATGTGACCCTCTGAAAAGGGTCATGACCCACAAGTTGGGAACCACCCCTGTAGTTCATATGGTCAGTGTCATACATTACGTGACACTGTAATTCACTGTTGTAATTTATATGGCTGGTACAGCAGATTATAAAGTCAGTATGGTGGGGACACAGTACTGAATCTTACATAGGTCGTACTATGGTTTATGTAGTTAATCCTGGATTTGAGTGTTAGACTGAAAATCCTCCAATCCTCAAATCCATGCTTTAAATACAAATTTTCAATGATTTTTAAAGTAATTTTATAGAAGGTACTAGCTTCTTCTCTGTACATAAATAAAATCTGAATAAACTCAAAAATCATAAACAATATTTTCATTTCAGCTACAAAAAGAGAGGTGAACTAGCTACTAGCTGAATTAATATAAAGTGTTTTTCTTTAAGTAAAAATTTTCATTTGTTTTTTCTAATTTCTTCTATCCCTTGAACCCCTTATCCATAGTTGGCTTTAACAAAACTGCTTTTCCCCAACTACACAAGCAGAATGTCCTAGTAATCTACTTTATGGTAACCACCATGGCAGAAGTCATGATGCAGTGATGGCTCTCTCCTCCACATAACAGGCTTCAAACTTTTCTCCTCACTTTAAAATTCACAAAAGAGAAGGAAAGACAAGAGTTTGGATCTGCTTTATCTCCATATTTATACACAGAATTTGCTTTCTAGAAATGCAACCCAGTACAACTCCAGCCTGAAAAATCCCTAGAATTGATCCCTAATTTTCATATATCATGCATAGAAAAGTATATTTCAACATTGGCATATTTGTTTATTCGACTTTTAAAAAGGACACTAAGCTTATCGAAAAACCTCATTTAAAACTTAACTTTTACTATTTTGTTTTAATTATATACATGTTAAGTGAAGGTTTTATATAAATTTCCCAACCCTGTTTGAACCAAAGCTGACTAATAAATAAAATATCCTCCTTAGAATGCCCAGATGTTGCTACCTGCTCTGGGCTGGATAGGTGCTGGTCAAATGTCTTGTTGTACGCTCTCTGCTTGGTAGATGGTGATTGTGGGAAATGCTGGCAAGTTAGGAAGTGTGGTGTAAAAGAAAGATGTCTTTGTTTATTGGAAAAATGCTTTCCAAGGCTAAGTTGGGGGTCTAGGCCCTTCCTCTTTTTCTTCACCTTCCAGCTCTGGGGTAAATAGTTTATGTCATTACCTGCTTCAGAAATAGTGCCCTGCCTCTCCACAGTGCGAACGCAACAGGGAAATTAATTACGGACTCAAACCTCCAAAGCTGTAAGACTATTAACTTTTTTCTTTGAAAGTTGATTATCTGGGGTATTTGTTACAGTGGAAGAAAGCTAACACACTCCAAACAGGAAAAAAAAAAGAACAAAAACCTCCCTATGCTTCAAAAATTGTAGCACAAACAGATTTAGGTAAAGTTCTCAATAGGCAAATATAATCCTAAGCAGCACATTTATAGAATTAAAATATAGCTTCATAATCAGAGATATGAAATCACAGATAGCTAACAACATTGAATTGTTTATCTGAAAACTAGGGAACCATTTGTTTTTGGATCTACAATTACTTTTTTCTTATTTATTTACCTATTCATTCATTTATTTATTTGTGAAAATTAAGAAACATAGTAGATACTGCTCTTGTTTTTAGTACCACTTATTAAACATTATTTTAAATAATCAACAGAAGAAAATAATTTAATTGATTTTGTGTATTTCCTATTTCTTTTCTGCTTCCAATTTTGGGGGCGATTCCTGTATTATTTACGTTGATTTATAGAAAATGAATTGCCATTCCATCAGGATTAAAGAAAGTGCTAGGGAGAAATTAATTTCTTTTTATCATAAAATTAACTTATTTTATCATAAAATAGTCTGACTTCACAACTATTCTTAAAGCACAGTTTACTATGGCAACTTCTGCCTCACCGGCTCATTTGAGACTTGACAGTTTTGTTATTTAATCTTTCAACATCAGGAAATGCTAACATTCTTTTGGCCTCTGGTTGCTGATGGGAATCCCACTGTCATTCACAGCTCATCACTACACATGAACTAGGTTGCTTCAAATGAGGTGCTATTGCCTCTGATTTTTTTAAGAGTGTGTCAGCGATGTGTCTGGCATAGATTTTGCTGATTTAACTATAAATTTTTAACTATAAATTTTTCAAAATTCTAGATATAATGTCTGTTGCTAAATTTGGGAAATTTTTCCCTTTAGATTTTTGTCAGCTTCATACTACATTTCACCTTTTATTGAATTTTTACATTTTTTTGGTTTATTTTTGTTTGTTTGTTTTTCAAGACAGGGTTCTCTGTGTAATCTTTGCTGTCCTAGGCTTGTTTGCCAACCAGGCTGGTCTTGAACTCACAGAAATTTGCCTGCCTCTGCCTTCCTGAGTGCTGCAGTTGCTGGTGTGCACCACCACACCCCAATATTTTTTATTGAATTTTTACACACCATGTTTTCCCCAGAGGACAGATAGTTCCTTTTCCATTATGTCCTAAAATTAATGGTTTCTTCTTGTACCAACACCCCCCAACATACGTGCTTGGCACTTTTGGTGAAAGCTGTGTTGCTGTAACTGTGTGAGTTCATTTATGGGCCCTGTATTCTATTCGCATATTTCTTTTCCTGCTCGTAGCACATGGCAGAGAGTTTTCCCTACTGTGGCTACGAGGTATACTTTCAGGTCAGGTGAGATGATGCCTCCAGCTTTGAACTTTCTACTATTTTTATGTTGCTATTAGATCATGCTACTTTTATCAAATCTGCAAGCTTTTCTGGTACAGTAGAGTGTTTTAAGTACAAAATCAAATCATTTACATGTAGGACTTTTTTTTTTACTTAGAAGGTATATTTGTTTTTATATTTGTTTCATCATTAATTCATTTATTTTTTAGGTCAAGACACTGAGGAAGCAGGGAGCTCCATGTCCACTCTGGAGAGGTCCCTTGCAGCACGCCGGGCCACCAGGGCCAAGCTCATGATTCCCATGGAGGCCCAGGCCAACAACCCTGGTCAGTATAATTTGGTGCCAAGATTAAAACGCTTTCAGGTTGCCTTGTTTTAATAAATATCATCAGAAACAATTGCCTTTTATGTGATTGTTACAAGTGATTAAGAATAACTGAAGATTATTGCAAGCCATATCATTTCTAATTATCAGTCATGGTCATTACTATGTAAATACATCTTTGTACCATCAGTGTTAGTAAAGAGAGAGCTACAATTCCAGAAATCATTTGCAATAACATGAATTTCTGTTTTAAGAAGGACATTTGAGATGGCCATTGATGCTATTGATCTGATTCTACCATCATCACCAGGGCTTAATTTTTCCTACTTTAGTGGGTCCAATTGTCATGATTTCACAACCTAGCTCTATTGAATCACGTGTAATCAGACAGCTACTTAGAAACCCTCCTTGTTGAAGGGTTCCGTATCCCTCCTACCTTCACTGAAGAAATTAGTGTCTGGGGATCACTTCCTTTCCAATTACCTCCATAATCAATCTTGGTAATTACACTGTTCGTGTAGATAATCCATCTGATTCCCTGAACTGTTAGCTCTTTATGGTACCTGCAAAGATCCTGGCTCCTTCCCACCTCAATTCATCAATTCCATGTCACACTAAAGCAATGCATGGTGTCAGTTTCCATCATTCTTCTTTCTGTCTCCTTATTAATTGTTCTTTTCTCATGTATTTTATTGCCCCAATGCCAAGAGTGTCTCAGTGCATATGGGACTGCCAATTCACTAACTCCCCCACAATCTCTCTGTACCCATCTCCCACAGTCCTCATTGTTCCTTTGTTTTATTCATTTTCTACCTCATCTGCTTTGCTCCTCCTTCCCAACTTTATTCATACAAAAAAAAAAAAACCACAAATGAAACCACAGTCAAATTAGTAATGCCACCAATCCGTACCTCAGTCCCTAGCTACAGATTGTGTCTGGAGAACAATGCCCAGGTGCCTTCTGGGTATGTTGGACCACAAGTCTGAGGTTAGCACTCGTCTGGAAGTGCTGCTGCATTTCTTCAGCTGTTTGTCACTTCATTTATTAAGATGAGTGCCATACTTAGGCTGATTTTTCAGAGTTAAATACCTTCTCACCTGTCTTAGCTATTCTTAACTATTTAATATTCCTTAAACTTAAGGATGCTGTTCAGAGTATCTGCCTATCAGGCATAGAGGTTTGGCTTCAGTAACCAACACCATAACCCAAGAATGGAAATAATAACTATCACTACTATTGTCTTGTTCCTATATCACCAAGGAAAGAAATGTTGAGAAAATGGTAAGCCCAATCCCATTAGTATGCTTCTGTGACCATCTGAGGATCATGTGGTTAGCCCCATCTCTTCTTTGTGACTTTACTCTGCTTATCTCTTTCCCATCAACTTTCCTCCTTACTATTCTTTGCAGTGGGCATGTAAACATTTACTTTTTGTCCTAATCCCTATTTTAAAACAATCACTTGGGTTCTTTTTTTTTCCCCACCAATGAACAATCCAGCACTCACTTGCACAGAAGATATAAAAGTAACCTTATTTTCTTCTTTCTGATGCTTTGATTCTGTCTTTATAACTCATCCTTTACTAAAACTGTAGTATCTGTACACTACTCTAGTAACTGTAGTGTTACTTTTCTTTTATTGTGATCAAACCTGGTGACAAGGAGCAACTTATTAAAGGAAGAGTTTATTTGTGCTTATCATTCCAGGGTGAGAGTCAGTAATGGCCAGGGAGGCATAGCCACAAGTGGACAGAGTAGGAGGCTGAGAGAGCACATGTACATCGACACACACAAAACACAGTGAGCAAAATGGAAGCAGGAAGAATCCATGAACCCTCACAGCCTATCTCTAGTGACATGCTTCCGCCAGGAAGTCAGACACACTAAACTTTTCAAATAGCACCAACAAAAGGCAACCAAATGTCCAAATGCCAGAGCCTTTAGAGAATATTTAAACTACCACAGTGGCCATGTTTCATATATTTCATATGGCTATATTGTCAGTTTATCAAGGCTGGCTTATCAAATAGTCAACTCTCAGCTAAATGTGGTTTAAATTCCTGTGTTGGGTGGGGGAGGAAGGGGAAAGTGGGAGACAAAATGACAGAAAACACAAACACACAAACATACACACACACACACACACACAGATTATTTTTCCCTTGATTTGCAGTATGTTGAATCCATCTAGTTTCCTTCTTCCTTCCCACTGGCCAACCCTTCTGATCTTCCTTTCCCTTTTTCCTGACTTCTAAGACTCAGAGTGAGCTAGGGCTCCTTCTCAGAGCAGCTGCCTCTATCTATGACAATAACCAGTGAAATAGCAATGTCTATGGTCATAGTGTAGTGGGAATGTGAATGATCCTAAATTGTATCTCCACCCTCATATCTTCCTGGAACCCACCTGAACTTTCTTATCAATTGTCCACTCAACTTCTCCAGATACCTAATAGGTTCCTCAGCTGTGATCAAATATGTGACTTCAATTTTTGGTAATTCCCTTTTGATGTCTGAAGTACTGACTGTGGAGCATTTTTATCTTCTCATTTCCTAAAATGGCAGAGCTGTCCATCATTTACTCTCACCAGTTTCGACACTAGTTTCATGCTTCTATTTTGTTTCAGATTTTTTAATTTACTTTTTATTAATTACAGTTTATTCACTTTGTATCCCAGATGTAACCCCCTCCCTGATCTCTACCCAATCCCACCCTCCTGCCCACATCTCCTCCCATGCCCCTTTCCAAGTCCACTGATAGGGTAAGTCCTCCTTCCCTTCCATCTTACCCTAGTCTATCAGGTCTCATCAGGAGTGGCTGTGTTATCTTCCTCTGTGGCCTGGTAAAGCTGCTCCCCCCTCAGGGGGAGGTGATCAAAGATCCAGCCACTGAGTTCACATCAGAGACAGTCCCTGTTCCCTTCACTAGGGTACCCATTTGGAGACTGAGCTACCATGGGCTACATATTTTTAAAATTTTATTTGTTTATATGCATATGAATCTCTATGTGTGCATCCTGATAGACCAGAAAGGGGTATCAGATGCCTCAAATCTGGAGTTACAGGTGTTTGTTCAATGCGAGGACTGTTATGTGGGCACCGTGCTCCAAATGCTGAGCCTCATGATTGTGTGGCAAATGTTGTTTAGCACCAAGATGATGTTCCAACTGCTTTCATTTCTTTACCCTGATTTTCTCACTTTCCAAGTCTAATATTTCATCACACCCTATGCACACTTCCTGGTTTAATTCTATTTGTCTGATTTCACCTTTTACTTCTTTACTTCTTTATGAACTTAATTTATAGACTATTTAAATATGCCTAAAATTCATATCTCTACTTTATCTGTTTATCTTGAAGTTAGTTACCTATGCAGTAGTGTTCCAATATCTATGTTACATCATCTTAGTCCTGAATACATGTAGAACAATAATTTTATAATGTTCCACAAAGCCTCATGTGGTCAAGCCTTTGTACACGTCTTTCTATAATCAACCACAGCATGAAACCATCTTTGGGCAGTCAGATCAAGAACTGAGTGAAGACACATGAGAACAGCATGTGTTATCCTCTTTGCAAGGATTGACTCTTTCTGTGTCTCTTGTCTCTATTTCTTAGCTCTCGTCTCTTTCTCTCTCTTGCTCTCTTCTCTCTGTGTATGTTTCTCTCACTACCCTTCGCCTATGTTCTAATAAAGTTTCTTCTTTTACTAATATATGTAATATTTAAATATAAAATTATATAATTTTAACTAATATCAATAATCCAGTATATATTATATTAACTAACATACATATTTACATAATCAAAAATGTGTATCACCTTTACAATAAATATGAAACGATTGGCCCATGCTTACTGTTATGCCTGGTGACTGATAAGAGAACTAAGGGTCAGAGGGATGAGGTAACTAGCTTACATAGCTAGTCATTGACGTCAGAATTAGGACAGAATTCTTAGTTCACTGTTCTTGTTGTTAATACTCTCCCAGCTGCAAGCCCTCACAAAGCTGGCATCTTCTTACAAACCTTCCACTTCATGGAGTAATAGTGAACTTAACTGCCTTTTCTTCTGAGAATCTAGTAGATATTTTGTTAGTAAAGAACTTCTATTCGAACCTGTTACTTCTAACAACATCACTGTGCTTCAGAATGTTTTGGAGGCCATTAGACCCATCTATATCTTTTCTATTCAACATGTTCTGATATACCATTGACTCTTCTTCATAGTAGACTAGCAGACAAACAAAACTATCAAACACAATGCGATGAACTCATCACTGTATCAGAACAGAGATTGTTCCTACCTGTTAGACCTTCAGCTCTTGCCAAGCAAGACTGATTGCTAGTCCACATACATGCATTGCTCTCTGTGCTTTTAAAATAACCCAGTAGAGAGCTACACCCAACAAAGTTTTATGTGCTTTTAAACATCAGAACAGATATGGATGATGTGATAAATGCCTTTCAAGGCCCTTCAACTAGAAATGTTGGCTCAGTTCTTCATATTTGAAAAGCAATATTTGTAACACTTTGCCGCATTATTACAAGGCATTCTACCAGCTGTGCTTAGGTATTCAAGTCAAAATGCTCTCTTCTTTAACACTGTATTTTTGCAATAGGGAAGCAATGTGCCTAGTTCATCTTCATATTCACATATTGTGTGGCTTAGTACCTTGCAAAAACTGCTCACTAAATATTTGTCAAATAAATGACTGAAAATATATTTGAATTAAAAGAATGCCACCCTTGTGCTTGTAACAGATTTGCGTTTGAGGTCTCATTTTTTTTTAAATCAAGAATAAAGAGAAGATCTGGTAAATTTTCAAGTGTACTAAAGTCAGTTGAAATTGTTTATACATGTGAATAAATGGAGTTTTAAAGGAAGGTAAATCAAATGAAATTAATAAATATTAAGAACTTTTGATTGTTATTCACATGGTAAAAGCTTAATAATTATAATTTTATTTAGTCCTCACAGTATTATCATGGGTTGAGACTATCTTGGCTACACACAGTGGAAATAGCTCTGGACTACTTGAGGGCCATTCTCCAGTACAGAGCCGTAAATATTCCAGATCTCCAGGGTGCAATGATTCTTCCTGGATAAAGATGGCTTTCATGATTGGCACTATCCACCTCCTTTTTTAAAACAAATTAAATAGGTTTTGAAAGAATCATATCAAGTTTATGATGGGACTAATCCTGGTGCCAATTCTATGCTCATTTTATCGAATTATATATGATTCATGTTCTTACATAGAGTTTTGAGTTTCTCTTTGCCTAACAAAATGAATCTGGTCTTATTTTTAGTATTTTATTCTCCACCAATAGGACCCCCACAATGACCCACAATTGACTTTGCTATTATTATTTTAATTTTCTAATGTCTCATATACCTTGTTTCAAGCTACTAAATAGTTTAAAATTTTATGAAGATGTCTTGGTTGATTTATTCTATTCAGGGTTACATTCAACTTTTGTAGATAAGTACAAATAGGATAATTTTATATAAATGCATGACATGTGCTTATCAAAGACCATATTCTTCTGCAACACATCTTTGTTACCATGAACAAATGTGCTACAATATATTCATATCACACAATAACATGCAGCCATAAAATGAATAAAGTGATAAGACTATATGGAGTACTTCAAAGACATAGTGTTTTTGAAGACATAAAGAGAAACCGAATAGGTCTGTATGGCTCATTTTTTTTTGTAAAGTTTAAAGATGCAGAAAGCGATCTCTGATCTTAGAATTCCCAAGGGCAGTGGGCGTTGAAAGGAGTCTATGAGTGACGGTAAGGAGCAATGCAAAGGCTTCAGCTGATGTTCTCTTTCTTGTTCTGGATGACAAAGTACTAGACATTTTACTTTAGAAAGTCATGAATAACTGTGATTAGCATGGCCCAGCTTTTCCGTATGTAGCTTATACTGCCATGAGAAATAATGACACAACAGAATAGACATTCTTTTAAATACTGTCACATTGACTCATTACTCATTGCCTGTACACTGAGCTTTCATGAAATTTCCAACAAAAGGAAATTACTTCACTATGTGACCATAGTCAATTTGAGAATAAACTTAGAAACATATGATAAATAAAATATTCTCTTTCCATCTACTGTGATTGACAAATTGATAACATTATAATGCTAAAATTTGTAAGTTGGACCTCTGGCAGAATTGTGAATTCATTCAGAACAGTACAAACATTTACTGATGGCCCTCTGCATTTACTTGAATTTATTCAGGTTTAAACTCTTACCAAATTTTATAAAAACCAAAACTATAGCATTATTCCAACTTCTAGGCATATAGCAAGATAACTGCTATTCTACTTAGAAAATATTTTTTCTGAGTTTACTTTTTTCCTTCACATTTCTTATATTGTTTATTAGTTACAAATTGTTGTAAAATGCCATTACTAAAAGTGACCTATAAAAGAGTTTTTGCTTACAGTTCTAGAGAGAGAGTCCCTAATGGCAGGTAAGGCATAGCAGCAGGATGGTGGAACAGGAAGCTGAAAAGAAACTTGAGGTGGACAAGACTTCAAGAACTTTCATCCTTATGACATACTAGTGAGAGTGAGTTCTGTGAGACTGTGGTAAGGGAGAAATCAAGTGTGTGGTACTGTTTACTGATGGTCTCAGCTGAGTAGGGCTTAACCTTTAGAGTTGTCCCAAATGTTGCAAGGGTTAGGGAGTGACCTTCTGAACATTAACACCACTAATCTTTGATGCAGACTGGGGTCAACTAAGGAAGAAGAGGTAAGCATCTTCTTTTGTCCAGTGAGAGAGTGGTGGGTTTTTTTGTTGTTTGTTTGTTTTTTTACATATCTAGAACTGTACAATAGGATGTGACTATAAGTGTGGTCATTTCCAACTCACTTTCTTCTTAAACTTTTGGAGTAGAGGGGACTTAGGGTCTAGGAAGAGTGTGGTTCGAAGCAGATGACCTGTAAGATCACATCAGTAACAAAAGTCCATTGTTTTAATATAAGACAATTTGTTGGACAAAATCTTCAATTTTTTCATGTTTTCACTTTCCACATCAGTATTTTAGAAGAAATACAATGCAAAGGAACCTTTAATGTAAAAAAGGTGCCTCAGAAATAGCATAGAGTATGGTAAAAATAATCAGACAAAGGAAGTCTTAAGGTTTTGTTGCATGATAGCTTTGGGGCTACTTAGTGAATCTTAGCTTTCTAGAAGATTCATCAAGAGACTCTACTCTCCAGCTCCATCACCATTTGGCCACACAATTTACTATTTAACAGTGAATTGGAGAAGCTGTTGAAAGGTGAAATACAGCTACAAGAAAAAAATGAGATTTTTTTCAAAATAGAGTTCTATTGGTTCTGTCTACAGCGTCACCAAAGACCTGTTCCTACACAAATAGACACTGATAGGGAGTCTTCTATAGCAGGATAAAGAACCCAGCTTCTGGCATATCTAAAACAAACTATGAAGCCTTTTTACTTTTTATTTGTAATTTTATAGTTACTATATTTCTATATGTCAATCCCCATTTGATACGTACCCCTATATGCAAAACTCTTAGAAATCTGTGGATTTTAGGGCCATACCTCATTGGAAAGAAAACCCCTCTGTTGAAATTCCTCATAGAGAAACTTAAGGGTTTTAGGAGACGATGGGGACCTTAGATTACATTACCTTATGATGTAACTACATCTCAATGCATGCTGTGGCAAACAGCAACCACTGGCTCCATTGCATACCTTATCTTGTAAAAAGTGTCAAAAGTGTACTAGGAGTGGGCCAGCTCTAACTAGCAAAACAGTCTTTCCTTAGCTCAGAAATGAAAACCCCACAATTTGAATCCAGGTTTTGTTTTGTCATCATAATTATAGTGTTTCTCATTCAGTGGGGAAACAGCTTTTCCTTCTTCCCTCAAAATCTTATGTGTTCACAAGGCCTCAGGTTCAAACATGAATTAAAAGACACATCTTCACTAATGTGCTCCTTTTAAAAATATAAAGTGTTTTTTAAAGCACTGGATTTATACTAAATCCAGTCTGTAATGGGCATGGTAAAGGCCTGAAAATTAGTAACTATAGCCAATGTTTACACCTCTAACTCCTGACCCCACAGTTTTACACTTCTCTGTGGATAACCTCTGAACCATGACAATTGCACTGGACTGTATACACTTATACCCTCTCCATTTCACAACTGAGGAACCTGGCATATCTTAAATGATTTGCTTAAGTTGATACATTATCATCTATACTAAATACTCACATAAAGTGATATTCATTCATTTTACTTATTTTCCCTGAGTGTCAGGAAGCAAGAAAGTTTAATTAAATGATTCTGACTCAGAGACACAAGCCATCTAAGGACTTCCTCACAGACTGTTGGACTACCGGTCCCAGTCCCATAATTCTACTTCAACATTGCCCCCGTAATTTGGCCAGCATTACCTAAAGACATGACACATGCCATCCACGACACACGCTACCTACAATTACCAAGAGAAAGTGGGTGAGTGTGCAAGGATGGAAAAGAGACAGAAATCCTTCTAGCCTAGTCTTTTTTTTTTAATTTTTATTTTTTTTTTAATTTATTTTTATCTCAGTCACAGGTTAGGTACTTTGAATCCCAGGCGTAGCCGCCTCCCCCATTCCCTCCTACCCTCCCACTCCCTCCCTCATCTCCTTCTTCCCTGCCCCCTCCAAGTCCACCAACAGGGGAGGACCTCCTTCCCTTCCATCCAACCCCAGCTTATCCTGTCTCCTCAGGGCTGGCTGCAAAGTCCTCCCCTGGGATCTAGCCAGTCTGTCACTCCCCGGCTTATATGGGGGAGG
>CM053764.1:53602678-53682588 GCA_028658305.1 Pachyuromys duprasi
GCCTTTTTGTTAGTTTGGCTAGGGGCTTGTCTATCTTGTTGATTTTCTCAAAGAACCAGCTCTTGGTTTCATTGATTCTATTCTTAAAAATGGCAACTCCCTCTTCTGCCACAACTCTCCTGGTTTCCAGTCAAACATGGTATAATGCATGCAGAACCTGAAGGAAGGTACCACAGAGTAGGGGTGCTGGGTATCACCTTAGGTATAGCATGCAAGACTCATTAAACAGTTGCAAAGCTACATACTGAACCCAGATAGTTGAACGCAAGTATTTGGCTTTTTTGCCAACATGTTCAGGATAACAACAAAACAGGCATTTGTGAGTGTATGCAGGTAGGCAATTCTCATCTGTGACACTTTATTATCAATGAATATCTGAACATCTGAAGTAGGATGGAACAGGACATTCGACACTAAATGTTCAAATGTACCAGATTATATATAGGTCTTTGCAGAAACATTATCATAAAAAGAGGCAGCATGAAAAATAGTTTTATTGAAGCTCCTTCACTCAAACATATTATTTTTACTGTTATATTTTCCCCTCTCTTCCTTAAACAAATCTCTCAGTTCTGTCATGTAACATGTTGAGAAATATACAGAGAACATTTAGTTCTTAAAACTTACAGCATTAAATTCAAGTCTTCGCATTAGAGTTCCTCTAGGTTGAGCTTAGTGATAACATTTTAAAGATGGTTGTAAACGTTTCCAAATGACATCGTGCCTGTTCATGGAGCTATGTATTTGGTAAGGAAATTTCTACTTGAAAAACTCCCTGTGCATTGGTGTCAGACATAAATTCAGTTGCCAGCAAGCTGTGTCAGAAGAGACTTCTTGTCATATTTGGCCACAGAGTAGAGATTTATTGAAACTGAAAGATGGTATTACTCTTTAAGCTGTTGTATATAAACACAGCAGTGTAGTGAATGCTGGAAACTCTGTGTGTGTCTGTGTGTGTCTGTGTGTATGCATACATATGTGCACAAGTGTATAAATGCATCTGTCTCTGAAAACTGATATTTTGTGGTAAGATAATAAAAGAAATAGCAGTAAATAATATTTTATTCAACTTATTTAAAATGCATATGATTCTATACACACACACGAGCTTTAACCCAGAGATTTTTGCATGCGAGATAAGCAGACTACCACTGAGTTACACAGTCCACAGTCTTCTCTTTACTTCTTTGTTTTGAAACAAGATCTCACAGTGTTGCCCAGAAAGGTTTTGATCTTATTCCACAGTCCAGACTGGCCTTGAATTTAAAGTCCTTGAGTCTCGGCTTCCTGAGTAGCTGATGTTACTGCTGTGTACTTTCAGGTTCCCACTGGGATGATATTTTTGTCCCAGTTGTCTTACAAGTAAGGTCAACAACTTCTAGTACCTTCTAGGACAAACCATCAGGGCTAGTGAGACAGGTTGGCAGTGAAGAGTTTGTGCTGCTCATGAGAAGGACTCAAGTTCAGTTCCCAGCACACACACATACTGTGGCTCACAAAAGCTTGTCATTAAAGTTCAAGGGGAATCTGATGTTCTGGCTCCTGTGGGCGCTAGCACTCATGTACACAGACCTACCCGCAAAGATGCACAAACAAACAGAATGCAGTAAATCATTAAAAATCTTCTGAATAATAAAAGAAACAATGATCAAAACATTCTAAAAGCAAACTGCGATCTACTGAATGTCTTAGTCTACACCAGGAATTAAGACAATAAGCATTTTGACAGGCAAAACACATTAAGTGTATTATTTATCAAAACTTTTATTGTTTGTAAAGCCTTTCAAACATGATCAGTAGCCTAAATGTAAAGCAAACATTATCAGCCATTAAAAGACTGGGCGTTAGAATGTAATTTCAGTCACTCTGAGCATCTCAGTTTCTCTATGAAGATTCTATGGCTTGTTGATTTGCTTTTATTTCTCTATCCACGTTATTTGTCCCACAAGTCTCTTATATATCTCTTTTTTTCAAATGGAGTGTTCAATATTTGCTCATAAATTATTTCTAGTATTAAAATAATTTTAAAATGTTGGCAGGAAGATCCGCACACATGGTAGGAGGGATGCAGTCTGTATCTAAGGAGATGACCACTACAGTAATAACAAGCTAAAAAGTCAATGCAAATTAACCAACCGCCACCTATCAGCAATAATGGCTGACCAGTGGTTGTTCGATCAATAAATCAGATTTTAAGAACAAAATTGACTACTTCAGACACTACAATTTTGAGCTTCATAAAAAACAAATTTTACACTTTATCTCCTTTTTTTTTCAGAAATGCTTTCATTCTGGTTTTACTGATGTTACTATTAGTAGTATTGCTATGGTAACTATTCACTTAAAGATATGAAATAATACAATCAATGACCTCAAAAGTCTCTACTGAGTTCAAATATCAAAAATACAAATACTATTCCAGAAACTTGGTTTTGTTGCTTACCGGAAAAATTAGGCTTTTTCTGTCGCTATGCTTTGAGAAATACAAGATAACAAAATTGTAACTTCCTTTTTTGTGGCTTCCATCTGACTTTACGCTTATTTTTTGTTAAAAGTTTCTGTCATTTTAAGTTTACCTCATTTTCTAGAAACTTTCAGCCTGTTTGTTTTGTATAATCACAAATTCCTCTATCTAGTAACTTTATTGGGATATTTTATTATCTATTATTCTCAAATTCTCTTTAAAGCTCTTTATAAAATAATTTAGAAAAACTATGTATCTCCCCTCTACATTTCAACAACTTTTTGATGTATGTTTATTTTTGTTCTATGCATATTGATGTTTTATCTGGCTATCTTTCTGTGTGATGGTGTTGGATCTCTTGGAACTGGACTTACAGGCAGATGTGAGCTGCCATGTGGGTGGTAGAGTCTGAATGCTGGTCCTCTGGAAGAGCAGTCGGTGCTTTTAACCACTGAGCCATCTCTCCAGCCTCCTCCTCTCTACATTTAAAATTTAACATTTTTAGTGTTTTGATACAATTTAAATTTCTGTATAAAATTACCATTGATTTGCTATTCACCATCATCTCTCTAGGAAATGCACAGGAAGCAGTTTCTTTAGCAAGGGTTTATATTTCCAAGCTTTACCCTTGAACTAGTATCTACAATTCTCTGCTCCAACAGAGTCATATGAGAACATCACTAATTTCTGTGGTTGAGGTTCTTTTTTTTCCAACATAATGTTTTAATTGATTATTTGGGGATTTCGTATCATGCACCCCAATCATGTCACTTCCCAGTTCTCCCTGTTCTGATCCCTGCTTTATGATCTACCCACCCCCCAAAAGAAGACAACTGTTCTGTATAGTGGTGCAGTAGTAAACTAAAATTTGTTTAGTAGTGATATTATTAATACAGTAAAGAATGTGATTTTTAAAAAGAAAAGGCTTCCCTTTGGGAAATGTGCAAACATAGGCACGTTGAATCCAGAGATTGCATTAGAATATAACTGAATAATCATTTGTAAAAGGAAGATAACTTTAATAGAATAGACTAAGATCTACCTGTCCTGGCAAATGGCTGAGGTGCCTATTTGACATATCAAACCTGACTCTGGCTGCCAGGTTCTCTCTCCATCCATTGGCCTCTGATACAGAGTCCTCCTGCCTCACATATCCTTCCTGTACCCTAAGCTTTTCCAGCCCAGGGACTGGGCTGAGCTCCTCCTTCCCCTGTTGCCTTTTCCTATATAATTCAGCCATTTGGTTACAAGGTCAGGAAGGAACTTTTGTTTGCCCCTCCTGGCTTTCCAGCTCTCTCCTCTTTGCATATGGCCCAGCTCAGGCTCTTGTTCAGTCTGGACTCTCCCAGATGCCTCTGCCTCTGGATATTCTCTCCCGTTTATCTATGATAGACGTTCTCCACCACCTGGGAGCAGTCATGTCCTTCCTTTTTTTTTAAATTTATTTATTTTTATATCAATCGCAGGTTAGGTACTTTGCATCCCAGGCATAGCCTCCTCCCTCATTCCCTCCCACCCTCCCACTCCCTCCCTCATCTCCCTCCTCCCTGCCCCCTGCCTGTCCATCAACAGGGGAGGACCTCCTCCCCTTCCATCCAACCCCAGCTCATCCTGTCTCCTCAGGGCTGGCTGCAATGTCCTCCCCTGGGATCTAGCCAGTCTGTTACTCCCTGGCTTGTATGGGGGAGGGTCAAAGAGTCAGCCATCAAGATCATATGTCCTTCCTTTTTATTTCTCTTTTTCATTCACTGCCCAAACTAGCCATTCCAGTAGCTGGCTTAAAGTCCGTGATTTCGGTAAATAGAAACAAATGAACAAACAAAAACTCATACTTTAATAAGGTTAGTATCAAATGGTAAAAATATTAAGGTTTACTAAAATTGTGAAAAGATCTCATAAAATAAAATTGAACGAAACCATTTAAACATCAAAGATATTGATGGTGGTCTTTGTCAGTATAATCACACTGTTGGCATTCACAGGGAAAAGGTAGATACCTTTACAGAGTGCGCACTCATCTGGGCCACTTTGAGTGTTAGGATTTTACCTAAAGATAAACACCGGTTACAGGTACTGAGAGTTTCCTTGTGCTTATATTTACATTTTTCACTCTTGACAGCAATAGATTCATTTACAAGATTAAATCACCATTCCCAACACTTCCCAATCCACTCTCCAACATATATTCACGGTTACGGCCTAACACTTCATGTTCCATGTTTCTCTCTGGAAGAGAGACTAAAATAAAATATCTGGAATACAAATAGAGTATTGAGATGCCTCTATCATAACTGAGGTATTTTCTAAGTGCCATGGAAAGTTTCATTGGCATAATGGGGTGTTTTAAAAAGCAAACTTTTCTATAACAAGAGGATGTTTATAAGAAAGAATTAAGAAAATGTCAGTGAAACCATGAAGACTACACATTACACAATGATAAGTGATTTGTGCTTATAATAATGTATTCATATCCTTTAATGTTTGCTACATGGTTACATGGGGGGTTTAAAATAACTAATGCTTTTCTTTTGCAGCTGTTGTGAGTGCCATCCCTGTACCAACACTGGAAAGTGCCCAGTATCCAGGAATTCTCCCATCTCCCACTTGTGGATACCCCCATCCGCAGTTTACACTCCGGCCCGTACCATTCCCAACATTGTCTGTGGACCGAGGTTTTGGAACAGGAAGAAGTCAGTGTAATGCATTTTCTTTCTATATTATTGTCCAAAAAAATATTAGTAACAGCAATATCTCCTCTGTGTATCATTTTGACCTTCTTATTTTGGGGAAGACTCATTATATGTGACCATTGCACAAGAACTATTTTTCTGTTCAACACACTTAATGTTTGGAAGCTAGCAACATGATCCTAGCGCCATGCCCCAGGACACTTTCAACAGCAGACACCACAGAGATATTATATATATCTATATATAATATAGATATTATAAGCACTTTATATATAGATATTATATATTATATATTATATTTATATTATATAATATATAATATTATATATATTTACATTATATATAATATATAGATATTATAAGCACTGTATAAGCACTTTATATATATATATATATATATATATAAAGTACACATGACTCAATGACTACATATTACACAGTGGTCTTTTAAACAACACCCTACTAACCAGGAAGTTATAAATCAAGTGGTGTCTTCTAATACATTTTATCTAGTAGTATCTGTTAGCTAAATTGAATGATCTCTGCCTAGTCCCAGTGAACAACTATTTGTTGAATCTTTAACATCCTTTATTGCTTCAATAATACCTTTTCAAATTCTAGAGTGGGTGTGGTTGCTAAAGCAAAATGTAATTTACTAGAAAGAAAGCAAGAGTGGAGAGAGACTGAAAGTTTCATATATACCCTGCTTGTCTGCTTGCCATTTGATGCCCCCCATCTCCGCTTTGAGCACAGCATCTTTAAATCGATTTTATGGCTTTCGCCTCTTAGTTAAGAACAGGTGACTCAGCAGCTCATGTGCACGCAGAGGTCTTGTAATAGATATGATAGTACAGCAATAAAATATACTTGTGAGCTAAGCTATATTTTTCCCAACTCAACAGGGGCAGCTCTAAGAAATCATAAATCGCCCAAATGTAGCAAGGTTAGAATTAAAAAGCATCAAAAATCTGCCAGGCGAGAATTAGATTCATTTCCCTTTTCTCACTGCATATCACATCTACAAAATAGAGTTGTGTGCTAAAGCTCAGGTGGGGAAGAACTTCCAAAATCACAGTAAAGGAAGGGAAATGAGAAACATATAGGAATCCCTACAACTAGAAATTTCTGAATGTCAAAACAACTATGCATGGGAGTCTAGTAAAAAAAAAAAAATCAAGTTCTGTCTTTGCACCTGGACTGAAGTCTCTTCATTTGATGATATTCTACCTCATTCTTTTTCTTCTGGCTGCATTTTAGAACTTTAGAAGGACACTGAAGAGGAGTCTGCAGGGTGACTTTGCTCTAGGCCTCCCGGCAGGCCTGACATAGCCAAAGCTCACTGCTTTTATTATTAGAAATTATTTTTTAGTTACCCTCTTCTTCACTTCCAATTTTTTGCAAGCATGATCCAGAAACATATTCATTTCATCTGCAAACACCCGCCCCCCCGGCCCCCTTTTTCTCTTGAGTTAGTGTACCAACTGGAATTGTCTCCTATTGGATCCTGGAAAAATTATTCAAAAGTTAAATTTCAATGAAAAAATACTGGTATTAATTTTTTGTCTATGATTAAAAGAAATTTACTCTTCTAGAACTCTATTATGGTAAGAAGGAAGTGTGAATAAGGGGTATTTGGAAATCTTCTGTACCTTCCCTGAGGTTTCTGTAAACTCCAAATAATGAAGTATGTTAAAAGATAGTCAATCAAAACACTTATACTCCCTAGTTGATTTTTGTTTTGATAATCTTTGAAAATGATTTAGCAAATGAAGGCAATTCCATATTATAATGGAAAATATTTAACAGAACAATTGTGTAGTTATGTAAACAATGCTTTCTTAGGGAAGCACTGTATAATTTTTGAACTTCATCCAAATTACCAGCCAATGAAAATTCTATCCCTGGCTATGACTTATAGATTGCTTTAAAATGTATATGTTCATTCATTCAGCAAGTAGTTTTCAACAAAATATATGCAATGCAAAAGAAATAACATCTAATGTGCTTCAAGCAATTGCCTGGAAAAGAAAAAGAATGAATAAATGTTTCCTTTTTCTAGGAAACAAAATATTCTCTAAATCACTGTCAATGATGGTTAACACCCAGCTCTTTGATATTGCTTCCTACATGCCTTTGAGAACACTAAACACTCCTGTTCTCTCTCAGGCAGGAAACGCTCCATGGCTCTGGGTAGAACTGTCTCGTTAGTGTCCTTGAGGATCAGAGAAAGGCACACAGAAAAAGACAAAGTTAATGTGGCCCAGTGTGGAGGCTCTACTTCTCCAGTTAGTTCAAAGACCTGCAGGTTCTTAAGTCAGGAAATGCTAGCGCCCGCCCCCAAAGCCTGACATTTTCTGAAGTCATAAACAAAGTTGGAATTCTCTGCAGCTGTAAGGAAAGGGAAGTCTCAGCAAAAACAAACAAAACAAAACAAAGCAAAACAAAAACATTTGCATTCCACACATTTCCTGAATGATGGACAAATAATCCGTCCTATGCAACTAGAGCTACACTCTTACCACAACCCACAGATAAGTTGCTGCCCATGGAGGTCAGCAGTGGGCTCTGAAACTCTCCCAAACAGGTAGTTTTGGAACTTCATTTTTGTACATCATAACAATGCGGTGCCTCATCTTCCTCATTTATTAAATGAATCCATGGAAGAGGAGAGTAAGGGGTTTCTGTTCTGTCATTGCCACAGTGAGAATGCTCCTGGATTTACCCATGCGGCTTTTCTGATCTAGTTCCCCACAATCTGGAAATTGACTATCCAATGGAATTTGTTCCAGATAAAATCAGGAGTACCACGGAAGGGTTCCTACATTATTCTAGGGATATCCCAGCCTATGAGGAGCTAGGTTATAGAAGAATAGCTCATAATGTCGTTCTTCTAAGATTAATGAATCAAATAGGTTCCAAGAGGAAGTACTTGTGTCTTGGCATCTGCTTTGTGCTGTTGCTGGGCTGTATTTCTATCAACCACTGCAGCTTTCAGATAGAAGAAAAATCCTCATTTCCATTTTTGCAATATTTCTGCCAGTTATTCTGTAGCAAGTATTTTGTATGTTGACATTAATTATTATAAAGTACCTTGAGATTTGACTCCACTGTGTAATTGTATGCTATTTGTACAATGAATTCTGACTATTTCATCATTTGAAAATGAGTGCCTTGCCGACATCCATTTGCTTCTCACTCTGCTCTGAAATGCAGGACGACTGTATTCGCTGGGTGAAGGGAGCTTTTCTTTGCTTTCAGAGCTCTTAGCACAGATAAATGCCATGTCACTGAGACAATTTGTTTCACACAGGTATCCTAGAGCTGGTGTCTGATCTGGCCAAATGGGCACATCTAAGATGCAGCATTTCTCTGTTGGAGCAATTGCTCTGCTGTTTATAAGAGGATTTTGCTGCTTTAAATGTCAGCCAGCTCTGGAAGCATTCACTTATAATACAAGAAGTATGAATTACTTATAAAAACCCCTCTTCCATTGTATTTGTTTTAAGCAAAACAAAACTTCTCTCTTATGGATTGCATTCTATTCATTCCCAAGCATGGAGCTTGTTATTTATACCTCAGGCTTTACATTGTGCTCACATGAGTTATTAAGTGTGAATCAGACAAAGGATATGGTCCACTTACTTAGTGATCCATCATGGTGATTCCAGTCAGAATCATGCTGGAGAGCTGGAAGGCTAGAGATTCAGGACATGGAATAAAGAGCATTTTAGTTCTCGTTGATGCTGATAAAAAGAAATAACATGAAAAGAATGTGATTAGGAGTGTCCTCAGTGAATACAGAGAGGATATGACTGCTCTAGGGTACAGTTGAAGGGGAGGTTTTTATTGTAGATATGAGGGAGAATACAGCCAGAAGCATCTACAAGAGTCCGGAGCACAGAGAGAAAGTAGAAGACTGAACATGACCAGCAGAATGGATGAAACCAAGAGAGGAGGGGTAGTGAGATAGCAAGAGAGGAGGAAAAGATCCAGGGGCAAGAGAGCACCTGGCTAAAATGGCAGGGTTGCATAGGAATGAGAATGTACAGGGTGAGCACAGTGGAGAAGAGCCAGAGGCACTGAGTCTGGGGCCAGTATGCACTTTGATATGTTAATAAGTGCTTCAGGTAGTCAATTTTCTTTTCCACGTCATACTGAAGACTTTCAGTAAAATCATTACAGTCCATGTGTTCACATGTCATATGAACATTTTGTAAAAATAAGAGACTGAATTTCAAGTTATTAAAAAAAGATGCATGTAAATTTTATTAAACTTGAGACTATAATAATATTTTTTTGTGAACTGTCTGTGTCCAAAGTATAAGATCAAGACAAACACTAAAAGAAATAAATGGAACACAGACATCAAAAACTCTATTGTTTCTTTAATGCTGAGAGTTTTATGTACAAGATGTGGATTAGTTCTAGTCCGTGTTCCATAGAACTCTTTATATAAAGCAAATTTAAGAAAAGAGAAACACTTGAAATTTCTTTTCTTGTACTCATAAATTAGTGTTATAGTAAGGCCCATTACTAAGAACCAGCAACAGTAATAAAAAGAAATCAAAGAGAGGCAACCTTTAGAACCTCATTGGTGAGACTCACTGTTCACACAAGAACAGGGTCTCTCAGGCAAACAATACTCAATATTCCCGTAAATTTCCATCCTATGAAGTTCTAAACGGCTTGTGTTAAATAACTTTCTCCATCCTGGGAATCATTCTTGAAGACATTTTTAGAAGAGCCTGTAGTGTTCCAGTAATTTCCTGCAATCTAGCGCGTAAAGGAATTCCTTTCGGACCGTTAGTGCGCAGGGAGTTTCAAGGACCCCAGCCTTAAAACAGCTCTTCATTGAAGGACCAGCCAGAAGGGAGTAGCTCAGCCACCGCTCTGAGGCTAGGGGGGGAAATGCCAGGTTTAGAAAGAGCTAAATTATTAAATCTTTACTTAGGAAATCAGTCACTTTCTTCTTTTGGATAAAGCATAAGTCCAAAGTTAAAACCCAGTATTTTTCTCTTTCTGTAAACCTCCCAAGACATAATCTGATTCCATACAAAGACATTCCTCTGCCCCTTGTGATCATGCAAGCAACTTAGTTTTATAAGAGCTACGGGGGTTGGGGTGGAAGCTTACTTACGGTTCCCTGTTTGGAGACTCACAAGGCTGCTACCTGATTTTGAACTCTGATTGCTATCATTTCCTCAGCCACTTACCCCTACCTCAGAAGGATAAAGCCCACAGGCTGTTCTCTCATCCAGGTGACCTCTGACCCCATCTGAACCAACAAAGGATGAATAAAAATACCTCTGGAAGATGCGTCAATTCTGTACATCTTTCATCAGATGTGTTGATCTTTCATGTCTGTTCCCATGGCTGTATCAGAGTGCTTTTCTGTCTCCTCTGCCCATTGCTGACCTTAGTGAGGTTTTCACAGTCATCTCAAAATCATCTCCTAAACTTACTATCTTTAAATCAATCTATGTTAAAAAGTACCCTTCCAAAGTGAGATACTATGATAACAATATTTTATTTTCCCATGGGTAAATTAACAACGTAATTTTTTTCTGCAAAATAAATAACTAGAAATACTTGCATAGAGTCCACAAAACTCATACCTACCTGGCAGCTCTTTTCATCTGTGGTTTAACTCTGACCTTCTGGCTTTGAATATGAATAAACATTTAAAGTTGAGTCACCCTGTCTTTAGAAATAATAATTTTTAAAAAATGCCTTGAAAATATTTCAGTCTCACTCAACAGTGTTCCCTAAGGGAAAAGGTGCATTTCAATGTACAAAGCTGTCCAGATACCCCAAGGCTGTTACAAATGACTATGTGAAGCCTCTTCAACTATAGTAATCTGCCTGAAAATTACAAGGTTTGCTACCAAAGAGGAAAAAATCATAATTCCGCATTCGGAAGACTTGCTCCACTGCAGTCATGTCTCCTAGAACTTTTAGCTCAATGTGCTTCTATTTTGTTATGGGAGATAATGATAGTGGTTATTATTTGTATCATTTTTTTTTTAGCAATGCCTCCGAGCACCCTGTAACTCTGATTTGTTTGACAGTTGACATGGCATGTTTAAATCACAGGGAAATTGGCGTATTGGCTGGTGGATAATACTGCAGCTGGAAATGGTTGAATTTCACTGACATTGCTACTTAGAAAAAGGAGAAACAACTCTTTTTCTTTCTTGCTTCATCACTCATGATTACAAGGTCCAGACAGTTCAAGCGATATAGTTAGTACGAATATAGTGTATTAACACCCCTGAAAGACACACCCAGTCCTGATGGACCTGGTTCCACCTTTGAAAATGGATTTGCTAATTCTATTCCATATATTTGCGAGAGCTAAAGAATAAGAATGTCTGTAAAAGAGATTGGCATATCCCATCATTTCTCCCTGGGCTGATTCTGAAAACATGGGAAAAAGGAGCTTTATCTTGAATGACACCTGGATTTCTTGTCCCACTACAGCTGTGAGTGAAGGACCAACTACCCAACAGCAACCCATGCTGCCCCCAGCTCAGCCTGAGCATCCCAGCAGTGAGGAAGCACCCAGCAGAACTATCCCCACAGCCTGTGTCAGACCAACACATCCACTCCGCAGCTTTGCTAACCCTTTGCTACCTCCACCAATGAATGCAATAGAACCAAAAGTCCCTTATACACCGCTTTTGTCACAGCCAGGTAAGTACCCATGCTGCTAATCACCAAAGATTGTTTTTTGTTGTTTTTGTTTGTTTGTTTCACTCTGTGAAATACTATTACTTGAGTACAGATGGGAAATTGAGAAGGCCTGGATAGCATGTATGCTTTCAGTGTGGGTTCTCTGCAAATTGTGCTCATGTTTCTTCCAGTGCCTGATTGATTGAACCTCTGACAAGGCAGCATATCATGGTAAGAATGAGTGGTAGAGCAACCCACTAGGAAGCCAATGAGGGGGGAAGAAGAAGGGACTAGTGTCTTCTAGCTCCATTTGACTGTAAGCTCCAATAACCTAGACAGCACCCTTTAGAGTTCATCCATCTCCTAAGATCACCACCTCAGGGATCAAGCCTTCATCCCAGGAACTTTTAGAGGGATTCCAACCTAAACTATGACAGAAGAAAAGATTAAAAAAAAAACCCAATCTTTGAATGTTATTTTACATTGAAAAAAAAAAAGCATCTATAGAAACAACATTTGATTCAGGACATGGGATATGGAGATCAGGTGGGCAACCTGAAGCTCTAGGCTAACAAAGTTATCAAAAGGAACAGCCGGTTTTAGTGGGGCAGATAGTAGAACAGAGATATGAATTTTTTAAAATTTAGTCTTCTAATTAAAAAAAGACCAAAAGAACTCTAGCACAATGGAGCCTAAATGATTAGACCGTGTCCTTAGGCATAGAATCTGTTGTTCGTACTGTCCCAGACCATACTCTATCAAATAATAAGCATTTCTAAGGGGGTAACAGCTGGTGGAATGCCATGCAAGCAAAGCCTCATTGCTTCTATCTCCATTGTCCTCTGTGAGCCTTTTAATTTTTGACCATTGCTCCGATTTTGTTTGAACTCTTTGTCAGAACCCATCTCTTCTTTCATATTTTCTGATCCTTTGGGCTTGACTTCTTGGTTTGGTTTGATTTAATGCTATCTTCCCGTTAGGCTTTCTGAGATACTCTACCATCTCTTTGGAATTATTAAATATGTTTCCCTTTTATGTTTCTCCTTCATTGTCTGCCTGTGACTCCTTGCATTTCATAATGCCTTACCTCATGGTTTTCAAATAAGTCTCTCCACATTGCTCCTGACACATGGTAGATAGTATGCTTTTTAAAAGGGCTGCTGTTTACTTATTCTAATAGAAAAAGAAAATTAGCAGACTGACAAATGTATTAGTGGTGACATTAACTACATGCTTCTTAGCCCAAAAGATGAAATACTTAGAGCTTTCAACAAATTTTAATTCCAAGAAAATCATTACTTTAGTCAAACTGATTGATGAAGTAAAGTCATTCTGTTGTCAGCTTAGAAAAGAAAATACCTCAAATAATTTTGCTCTGGATTTCACAATAAAAGACTGTGTAATTAGTAATGAATTTGTCTTTACTTACTGCACATAATTACTTTAGAATATGGTAATGGGAGGCATTGCTCTATTTTTTAAAGATTATGCTAAATGAGGAGTTCCTCTGCTTTGAAAGCTTTGCGATTAGCATCAATGAAGGCGCTCTTCTCCTCAATAGGATTTCTGCATGTGGTTTTTCATGAGCAGTGTGAAGGGTCCCAGCCTCAATTTGCCTCCCACTGAGATGTGCAGAGCTGTGCTTGCAAAGGCTTTACACATGAGGAATAGGGCAATACATATTATGGAGCAACAATCTCGCTGGGATCACAGAGCGTTTTACAGCATTGCTGCGGTAGGTGGTAATTAGAGAGGCATTGTGCTCTGATAATGACTGGAATTCTGCCTACCTGCAAAAGGTTCATTCCTTCATTTTTTCCTCCTCCCACCTGCTGAGTTAGAGATTTAGCTTAGTAGACCCCAGGATCTTAATGTTAAAAAAAATTCCATCTACATCTTATGATAAAGTGATTCTGTACCCTAGAATTTCCCATCCATGGTGGTAAATAGGAGTATTGGCTTTGCAAATTCCATAGAGCAGTCACTGCACCTTGAAAATCACAGATGTGGTCATATTAGTGATTTGACTTAGTCCCCTCTCAGATTAAATATAAATATATGACGGAATCTTTGACTTATAAAAATGTATATACATATATATTTGTATATTTATATATATATATGACGGAGTCTTTGACTTGTTATAACTATCACATAATTTATGCAGAAGGCCAGGATAGAGTACAGATAAGGTAAGGGGTGTGTTTCTGTGTGGGGTAGGGGGGTGGTGTGTGGGTGTGGGTGTGTGTTCAGGGACTGAAGCATGGTTTACCTCCTGAAGTTCTTCTTATAGTGTTGTTGTTGTTTTTCTTCATTACAATTTATTCACTTTGTATCCCAGCTGTAGTCCCCTACCTTGTCCCCTCCCAATTCCATCCTTCCTCCCTATTCTCTTCCCATGCCTCTACCCAAGTCCACTGAGAGGAAAGGTTCTCCTCCCCTTCCATCTGACCCTAGCCTATCAGGATTCATCAGGACTGACTGCATTGTCTTCCTCTGTGGCCTGGTAAGGCTGCTCCATGTTCAGGGGGAGGTTTCAAAGAGCTGGCCACTGATTTCATGTCAGAGACAGTCCCTGTTCCCTTTAGTAGGGAACCCACTTGGAGACTGAGCTACATGGGCTTTATTTGTGCAGGGTTCTAGGTTAATTTCCCTGACTGGTCCTTGGTTGGAGTATCAGTCTCAGAAAGGACCCCTGAAGCAGAAAGACACACATGATATATACTCACTTATAAGTAGATATTAGACATATAATATAGGATAAACATAGTGAAATCTGTACAGCTAAAGAAGCTAAGCAAAAAGGAGAACCCTGGGTAAGATGCTCAATCCTCATTCAGACAGGCAAACAGAATAGACCCTGGAAGGGAAGATGGAGAAAACAGGGAACAGGACAGGAGCATACCACAAAAGGGCTCTGAAAGACTCCCCAGCAGGGTATCAAAGCAGAAGCTTAGACTCATAGCCAAACTTTTGGATGGAGTTCAGAGGATCTTATGAAAGAAGGGGGAGATAGAAAGACCTGGAGGAGACTGGAGCGCCACATGGAGTCCAAGGGAACCAAAAAATCTGGCACCTGTGATGTTTTAAGTAAACTTAGAACAGGAGTCCATTTGTCCTGTAGAACTATCATTCTACAGACAAAAAACCATGTAACTTCTCAAATACTGAGGTTTACAGTGTTGCACTCTGATAACATGGACCTCCTAAGTGCTTGCATCTCTGTGAAACAAAAGGAATCCTATAATTCTTTCACTTATATATCTATATTAAAGCCTAGTGTATTCTGTTCTTTTCAATCGTATTGTGATCAATATGTAAGTGGACATTACACAACCAAAAACCAATTCATTGTGTAGCAAATTGAGTTTGATTTTCCCCTGCACATTGCGGCCTGTGTTTCAATTTGTCTGTGGATTGAGAACAAGGTGTAGGTATATATGGATGACAGTAGACAGAAAAGGTATACAATTTATATTTTATGGCTAGTTGGGAAATCATGTACTCCCTTTGTAACATGATCTTTTTGTCAGGCCTAATTTTAGTAAATATGCTATGACACAAGGGGGCCAATAGAGTGGGGGGGGTTGTTTTGTTTTTATAAATGACTACAATTGATTTCAACACCAGACTCTCAGACCACCACTGGAGGTGTTCACTAAAGAAATCACCTGAGTTCAATTCTGCTAGAATCTGTCACAGGCAGAGTTTGTGGGAGATTAGATATGCTTCAGCAGGTGTCATAAAGCTTTCATGGTTAGGGTCAGTCAGAGAACATAAATCATTCATACTATTAAATAGCAGGAATGTGTTGACTTGGGTGTCACTGGAACCGGCATCACAGTCAGTTCGGAGGAAAATGACCGCACCTCCTATTAAATGCAGACCCTTTCATGTCAAATCCCATCACTGTTTTTAAAAAGTATCTTCAGACTTTTCCTGTCCTCACTTGTAACAGATTTTGTTTAGTAGATGAATCTGATAATCTAATCATGCCAAATTATACTTTAGTAAAATGTAATAAGACATCTTTGCTTAGCTATAGGTAATGTTTGTCACCCTGTGACCTACCTGCTGTTTATTATGGAAAATTCTAATTTCCTGTAAAATGTTGTTCTGACATGTAAATAGAAAAGAGGTCTCTGTCTGTTAACTATCCTAAAAACAGGAATATCATTTCTAGAGATTTAATGAGCAGTCTAAGTGATTGATCCTTCATATTTTGATGATAAAACTGAGAGTTGAAAATGTTAAAGATGTTTCTTACCCTCATCAACTGGGTTTGAAACCAGATATCAAAAATTCAGAAAAATATAATAAAATTGATAAGAAATGTGGGGGTTTTGTTCTCAGAGATATTTATAGGTTGCTTTCTTTCCACTACCAAAGCACTTCTAGGTTGATCCTAGATACTAAATATTCCTAAGGAAAAACTGTAGAATATGAAATGTTATTTACATATTGTTGTGGAATAATTGATTTTATTAATTGTTCACTTATTCTTGTGTGAGTGTTCCTGCATGGTGTATGTGTGTGTATGTATGTGTGCATGTGTATGCACGAGTGCACACATGCATGCACTCACTTATATGTGTATGTATGATGTACTATGTGTGGCTATGGTACCAAAGCACACATTTTGGAGATTAACAGACAGCTTTCATAAAGTAGGTTTTTTCTTTCACCTTTCTGTGGGATCTAGGGACCAAACTTGAGTTGCCAGGCTTGCATACAGTACTCACTGTGCAAACCCATGTTGGCAGCTCCAAAGTAACATATAAGTATAATGTTGCTATAATATAGGAGAATGAAGTAATAGCAAGAATACCATCTTCCCTGTAAACTCAGAAACCATGGCCATCTGTAGTCACATTACCTGTCCCAGTTGCCAGTCATCCCTCGGCAGTAAGGCAGGAAGACAGACTCTTGCATCTGTTGCTCTCAGCACTGCTAATGGCCACAGCTTTAAAATCCAACAACAACAAAAAAATTCAGATGACAGAAATAAATGATAAATGGAAGTAAAAGTTAAGATGTGGAGCATTATTTACTTTGTGGGCAAGAGGGAAGACCAGGACAGCAGTACACATGTCATCAAAGCTGTTCAGGATTGCAGAAAGGATGTGGAAGTGATAGCTGAGTCAAACTTTGAGTCCCTTTGGTCAAGTTTTCTCAATTTAAAAAAGAAGGAAAAATTGTTTTACTGAGAATGTTTCGATCATAGGTAAACTTGAAATGGGCAGCTTAGTATAAAGTATAAGATTAAAATAACAAAATGTCATCTAAATATCAATAAGAAGAGACAAAGGAGTTTATATTCAACACTTGGTTACCTCCATGAATAAGATGATTTAAGACATGTAAGTTAGGAAGCTTGTCCTCGGATTTTACTGGAGATTTCATACTTTCCTGGGTGACAGAATGCTGGGTAAAAGAATTGCAGCTGTTGTTTTCAAAGTAAACAATCCTTTTACATGTATTATGAACTTAATAGGTCACACTTAAATTCTGAAGATTACATTATATTGTTTTTGTAAAATGTTTTGGGAATCAAAATGTTTTTACAAAAATCACCTGAGGAAAAGTGAATAAGCATAAGACTTTAACTGTTATAAGTGTTTATTATTCATAAAGATCACCAGCAAGTAAATTCATGTTTAAATGAGAAGCAACTATAATCATCCGTGAGTGGAGCAGAGCACTGTGAACCCTTTGCAGAATACTGGGCCATTATTCTCGGGATCTTCATCAAACTCTTACATGCAATGAATACTCAATTGCCTGTTTAGTTTGCCAAATAAAATAAAAACAGGATTGAATTCAGTTCAATCCTAATAATTTAAGGAAATACAATTGCAATCCTAATAATTTAAAGAAAGGTTTAGCAGTTTGAAGGTTTAGTTATTGATGATAAAGGCAGATAAAGTGAAGCAACTTCCAAATTGGTGACAGTTGGATTATAAGATGGAAAACGATCCAAACTACAAGTTACATCCAAACCTACAAGTGACTCAAATCTTAATGTAGAGTGGAAGCAACAAGTTGAAGCCCCATGTCCTGAAACTTCTATTGACTAGTTTACATTCATGAAAATGAACAGGCACCATCCCCATATTGTGCTATGCAGAGGAGCAGGATCTTCTGTGTTTGAACAGGAGAAAGTGCCAGTCTGGCAAAGAATGGTGAACTCCATTGTGCCGGCTAAAGAACTGATATTCTCCGTTGAGTCCTATTTTACTCATGTGTGAGATCAGATACTCTTTGTAAGTGGAACATATGACTGTTTCTTTTGATTTGGGATAGAGTAAAAATATGAGAAAGGTTTTAGTTTGATTAAAGATTCCAAACTTTAGGAATTGGGGAGCTAGCTCAGCAGTTCAGAGCTCTTGCTGCAAAAGATCACCTCAAACATGAAATCAAGCATGCTCTTCTGACCTCGGTGGGCAACTGCACACATGCCTTTCATACACATACACACCCACACACTTAAAATAAATCATAAATCGTTTTTTAAAGAGTCTAACTATCATTTTCTTCAATCCCAGTTATGTAAGTGGTTGATAGATTTTTATTTTTTTAGTTCATCAGTGTCAGATTCCAGAACTTTCTCTGAAGGTGTGGGAAAGGTTGAGAAAGGTTTTCATACTAATGAGCTGTTGAACACATGTTATGAAAAACCTAACACTGAAAATAAACAGAAAGTCTCTGTGTTAAGATGTATTGAATTTAACAGCAATCTGTAATGATAAGATGTATAATAAAGTAAAAATTAGTGACAGACCTGTTGATAATTTATAAAGTTTTTCTGGCAGGCAGGACCTAGTAGAAAATGTGTTACCACAGTAGACATCTTAAGAATGTGTGAACATTGACTTTCAACTTACACATCCACGAGGAGACTGACATTCTTGTTGCCAGAATCTCATTCACCAGAATGCCAAGGCTTTCAGAGGATAAGGCCTTTATCTTTTGTAGCAAAGAGGATTCTAACGTGTGTGTGTGTGTGTGTGTGTGTGTATGTGTGTGTATTAATATGATAAGAAAACCACTGATTTCAAATGAGAGGCATATTACAACATGATTATACATGACAGATTATAGAAATAATGAGATTGGATGGCTGCCTTTCTCAATGTCTTTTCTAAATTACTGTCTTAAATATCTTTCTTTCACATGTTTGATTCTTCTGCTTTGCAAGTTGTATGCACTTTTCTATTTACATAGCCACCGAGTCATCATTTCTTAATAAGGCATACATTTTTCAGACCACAATTAACCTAGTGTGCCTTTAAAATCAGAGATTTCAGGTTTAATCTTTAGTTTGCCTTTTTGTTGTACTTAGAATTAGACGTTGTGTTGGTTTTATCTTTGAAAATACTGTAAAGCTGATTTGTCAGCAGAAAAAAAAAGAATGAAAAAAAAAACGGCTGTTCTGTGCAAACAATACTGAGTGACATGTTGCTTGGTGGGAAAAACACAGAAGAAAGCAGGACAGCACCTGAAAACTTAGGAGAAATTATCTATCTTCCCATGTCTCTTATCCATCAAGAGCAAAATTTAAATAAAAGTACTGCTTGGGCAAAACAAACAGTCCCTCCCT
Organism: Pachyuromys duprasi; assembly: GCA_028658305.1. NCBI lineage: Eukaryota > Metazoa > Chordata > Mammalia > Rodentia > Muridae > Pachyuromys > Pachyuromys duprasi. The sequence continues at coordinate 53,622,105 of CM053764.1, forward strand.
CCCCACGCACTGAGGATCAGTACCCCTGCTGACTACTTAGGTTATTGAATATGCCATTTAAATTCCTTATGCTTTAACTTCCCACCATAACTAGATAAAAGAAAAATCCAACTAGGAAAAGCATTGCTGCATGATGTAGGGAAACAAAATATATAAACACGAGTTATGCCTATAAAATGATAGTATTTAACTTAGACACTTCTGATCTGGTATAACTCAGAGGCTCTATCACTTTATACAATGGATCCCTTTCCATTTTCAACACCTTCAGAAAGGAATGGAATAACAGGAATGGGGTCATAAAATAGTATTTGAATAACTTGTTGTCTGGTCAAACATTATCTAAATTGTGAAATGCTGTATTTTCCTGTATATATTTTTTTCAGTATATAATGGCTATAAGTGAAATGGATCACCACAGGGAACACAAAGCAGTGAATAGAATAGCTCCCAGCAGCAGCTCAACACCTTCTGAACATTATTACCTGACTGTTCAGTAATGCAATGGCTCATCCATTACAGCAGGACTTGCTTTGAAACCATAAATCCATCCAACAGCCAGAACGTTGGCCTCTGTTGCAATAGCGTAGGCTTTAGTAAGGCCTTACCTCCTGTACTGTGGCAAATCTGATAGGAACATGTCTGCCTTCCTGGCTTTGTAAGCATTGCATCTCCTGGGAATGGTCCTATAGGGAACCAAGATAATGTGTTTATTGTTACTGGAATCTCCCAATCCCAGATCAAACTTTCATCTTAGCTATTCCTCTGCAATGAAAATAGCAAGGCAGAGAGGTTGAAGAAATGATGAACAGACATCAGTGATTGAGGAATGAAATAAAGGGGATAAGTTACTAACTATCACTAAGACTTGTGTCCTCCAGTTCAAAAAAAAGACCATAATTTGTTACTATGATATTAAAATATTCTCAGTATTATTTGACACACAATTCTATATTCATTATGAGTATTTCTGTAGCAGTGAGACTAAAATTTCATGTGCTGGGAAATCACAGGTTCCAATCTAGTGGATCTGGAGAAGACCCCCGAAATTTTGAGGTTTTGGAGAGATACAAGATGATATGCAGAAGCCGTTCTGTAGTATACATTTTGGAGTAGCTTAATTTTAGAAAAGAACATGTAAGGTTTGGGGAACCTTGAAACTAAATTTACCTCTGTCCCTCTCACTGTTCCCTCCCTCCCTCTTCTCTCTCTCCCCACTCTCTGTATGAGAGTGTATGTACGATTGCACACACACACATGTGGTTTGAACCCACAGGTTCACAGCTATATAAACTTTGTACTGTCTTTATATATTCCTTAGACTATCAAATTATTCATTACATGTAACATGGTGGGGATAACTTACCCTTTCCTGTTCATCTAGGCTCAGCTATGAAACATCATCCCCAAGGTCTGCTTTTCTTTTTTGTGGTTTTCATGTGGGTTTAATTTAGTTTTTTTTTTAAATGTGTATGAGTGGTTTTTATTTATTTTATTTTTATTTATTCTTCTCTCATATGTTGCGTCCTGACCACAGTTTCCCATCCCTTAATTTAGTTTTTTAAGACTCATTCAAAATCTCTTATAAAATATTTGTAAAAGCATAAAACAAAACAAATTAAAACTCTTACTAATATAACTTTCCATAGCCTAGGGCCAAGAGCTTTCCCTTTACACAAAGATATTATCCAAAATTAAAGCTTTTTTAAAGGTTTATTTTTATTAATTACACCTTATTCATTTTGTATCCCCCCTGTAGCTCCCTCTTCCTTCCCCTTACAGTCTCTCCCTCCCTCCCCCTTCTCCACACATGCCCTTCCCCAAGTCCACTGATAGGGGAGGTGTTCTTTTCCTTCCTTCTGATCCTAGTCCATTAGATCTCATGAGGAGTGGCTGTATTGTCTTCCTCTGTGGCCTGGTAAGGCTGCTCCCCCTCAGGGGGAGGTGATCAAAGAGCAGGCCAATCAGTTCATGTCAGAGACAGCCTCTGTTCCCATTACTATGGAACCTACTTGGACACTGAACTGCCATGGGTTACATCAGTGCAGGGGTTCTAGGTTATATCCATGCGTGGTACTTAGTTGGAGTATCAGTCCAGGAAAGACCCCTGTGCTCAGAATTTTTGGTTCTGTTACTCTACTTGTGGAGTTCCTGTCCTCTCCAGATCTTACTATTTCCCACTTCTTTCACAAGATCCCTGCACTCTGCCCAAAGGTTGGCCATAAGTCTCAGCATCTAAAATGCTGAATCCCCAGCCAGAAAGGCAAAGAAGATGGACATCAGAAGAATGAGAAAACAGGGAACAAGTTAGGAGCCTGCCACAGAGGGCCTCTGAAAGGCTCTGCAATGCAGACTATCAAAGCAGATGCTGAGACTTATGGCCAAAATTAAAGCTTTTATTTTCGATGTAAACACCCCAAAATTTGTGCACATCTTCAGTGACTTATGAAAGCGTCAGCATGGTGAATATAAATAAATATGTTTAAGAAGTTCTACCTCCAAAAATGTCTCTTATTTTATTATCTAACAAAAACTGATAATTAAGAATTTAAAACTTTTGGTGGGAAATTTTCTGCTGAAGGTGAACTCCCATGGGAAGCTGGGAAGTTGCTTATCATTTTAAAGTTGGTCATAATGTGTCCTGGATTTCCCATGATCCATTGGTATAGTGAGGAGCACCTATTACAAGATGGAATGAGACTCATACATAGAGACTCAGGGTTCAATAAAAATTTTTGTTTCTCTCAGTATAATACTTGGGTGAATATCATATGTAATCTATAAAATAAATTAGAGTATTTTCTGGTGTTAATGAGAGTAACTGAACCTATAAAGAGTGATAGTACAAATCAAAGCAAACAGGAGGTAATTAAAAGTAATGTTTATGTGAGTAATAAGAAAATTAAATTACATAATTTCCCTAAAGATATTATCATAATTAATTATTGAATATAAAATACATCTAAGAAGTAAATATGTGTTCAAGAGGGCTTGCGATAAAAAAAATGGGATGAGAGAAAGTTCTTCTAATTCTGTTTCTCTAATAACTGCTTAAAAATAAAATCTTTTATTTTTTTTCTCTGTCTTCCCCCATTCCTCTTCTGTCGTCCAGATGTTACATTATGAATCTTTACCTGGTTCAGAGATTCTGAATTCAGAAAGCAGTGAGTCCTGCACTCAAAGCAGTTGACAAAAAGGGAGTGTGTGTATGGAAAATACTCTAGGCCATGGAAATTAAAGATTAAAAATACTGAAAAGTGAATTTTTCTAAACTTCCTTGATGACTTTAATGGCAGGGAATTCTGTGTAAAGGAGGATCTGTGAGTGCCTGGATTCAGGTGGTTAGACATCAAGTTCATTTCTGGGACCCTAATTCATGCCATTCAGAAATCATGACCACCACTGAGCTATCTTCCCCAAAAGTCCCTCCTTCTTCACCTGCAGGTGACAAATACTAAGTGCCACCTCTAATATATTCTGTGCCACAAGGCCCAGATTTGAATGCTTCACTCATCCTTTGTGTAGTATCTTATGTGTAGTGTCCTAATGAAACATTTTGTTCCTCTGGAACATCTTCTAAAATTAACATTTGATATCACAGAAATACATAGTCTCACTATTATTTTATATTGTAGCTGCCTAATAGTTCTTAAACCCCACAAGACACTAAAGTAAAAGGTTAGCAGATTCTAACCATGTCAATGGGATCTTCAAACTTTCTTACTGAAAAATTGCCATTGTGAAACACATTGCTGTAAGTTCATGTTCTTATTCATTCTTCAGAGACGCACAAATGGAAAAATACTTCTCATGAGGATACATTGGATGACAAAAAGGTGAAAGGAGTACATAAATATACTTTGTGCTTCTATATATTACCTAATATGTTCTTTGGAATGTGTCTGACAATGCACAATATTTTAGCTTCTGCATTTGTAGAAAAAAAGACAATTACAAAATTTCCCCAAATTTTGTTCAGTTTTTGTTTCATGGCAAATAGTTTACATTTTCTTTCAGTTTTATTTTATAGTATTTTTTCTTCCCCAGTATGAACAATTTTTATTTTCCTATTTTAATGTTAAAATAAGTTTCCATGTAGAGGTAGAAAAAAACTTAAAGATAAGATGAACTGATTTCTAAACTCAGAATTGGCTTCCAATATTTGTAAAAAGAGGAAATATTTTAGAATTCCAAGGAGAAACATATGCTGAGCACTGAAGAGTTTATGAACAATCATAAAGAGACATTCTTTTCTCATGAGTATCTCACCATGCATAACCTTAACAGGCCTACCCTTTGGTTAATCCTAAAAGAATGGGTTGATTTTTTTAACACCTACCTGCAATGCAAACAAGAAATAATGAAATATTAACAAGCCAAACTTTTAGAGAATCCAGGCTCATTAAATTACATTTCTGGTAGCTAAAAAAAATCATTTTGTAAGATATACATGCTCATCAGTACTTAATTATCTGCTAGTTATACATACACACAAAAAGCTGGCACATGCTACGCCTTTATATTGCACAGCAACTATAAAATAAATGATGCCATCTTCTTTGATTTGAACCTAGGACTCTGAAAACTTAAACTGTGATCTTTGTCACTAAACAGCAGAAGAAAAGCATAATCACATTCTGCATGACTTCAGTGTGAATCCTATTCCCAGACTGCTGTAGTGTCACAAAACTGTATGAGGGAGGTCTGGTGATGGCATTTAAAAGTTTATAGGCAAAATAGTCTTGTTTCAGAGTATATTTTCTAGGGTAATGGTGAGTTTATATGCTAGGAAAAGGCTGAGTGTGATAAATGACAACTGAGTTGTTATTAAGGATGGTCAAATAGTAAACCAAGAATGAGATAGAAAGTGTGCCATGCATTTGAAGGAGAGAGTTAGTTGCAGGGCTTATCTTTTAGAAGCAGAAACAGTTGAGTAAGTGAATAATTAGATAGGAAGAAGGAGGAGGCTGAGTCCCAAGTGACTGCTGTTTTAACCCATGTGTTCAGGGATCTTGTTGTAAACAGAGAGACTGAAGTATTGGGGAAGGTTGCCGTCTGAGAAGGAAGAACTTTGAGGATGAAGAAGTATGACCATCCTGGAGGAAATCCACAATGTGTAGGGAGAGATGTTATATTCATGGAGGCAGTCAGAGCTGAAGTGCTAGCTCAGAGAATCATCTTCAGAAGGTGAGCATTTCAGCAGATACTGACTAGAATAAGATGCAAACTCCTAAGAAAACAACCTGGAGGAAAAAGCAAAATTTCAAACCTGACTTGGTATCCTAGATAAATCTCTATTTTTTTTTTTGTGGTAGAGAAAAAAAGAAGTCTTAGAGATAAAACAATGCTATTACAACTTTCCAAAAACTAAGATACAGAGGCATTTCAAGAAAATAGCCACCATAAATACAGTAGTCACTTCAAGCAAAGATACCATCATTAGCGATATTTCTTGCAAAATTTTATCATAAAATATGTACCAAACGAAAGATACGTGAAAGAGCCATAAGGGAAGCTGATAAATGGTAAGCTCATTCAAAATTAAACATTTAAAAAGGAATTTGAATGCAGGTACCCGGTGTGGGCAGATAAAGCTATTCCCTAAAGCCATAGTTGATTACAAGAAAATGCCAGTGTCATGGGTGAACTACCTCCCTATGAGCTGTTTTCAGGAAAAGAGCCAAGGCTCTCAAAACAATTCAGAAAATTGTCACTGCTGTTTCCTAGATGCTAAGACCCTATAGCTAAAAAATAAAAATAAAAAATAAAAAAGTTCTGTTATGCTTGTTTTTAAACTTGTTTTATTTGGGATATTTAAGCTTCTTCCTGTCTTTCACCAGCCCTTTAACCCTAAGTAAGAAAGAGAAGGTTAGTGAGGAGAGGGTGTGCAGACCCTTTACTTCTCCCAGCTGTTTAGGGTTGATGGGTTCAATCTCTGTGAACTGCAAACAGAGATGTGTCCTCCAAGCTGATGCATTTAAACATTTCTCTCCATCTGTCTCCTCCAAGCTGCCACTGTCCATCTCTGATCTCTCCAAACTGCCACACTTTCTCATTCTCTGGTCTCTCCAAATTGCCATGCCTTCTTTTTCTGGGCTCTCCTATTTATATCCCTCAGACTCCTGAACCATGCACCTCTCTGTGCTGCACGAGGCAGGTCATTACCAGCTGGCAAAGTCCAAGCCCCCACAGGAGGCAATTATCCGCTGTGGACAAACTAAAGCCCAAACTAAAATCCTACACTTGAGATTGAAACAAAAGCGTATTTACATAACATAACTGAGTTTGTAAAGAAATCAAAACTCCCGTTACAGCTCTGACCACATGATACAGAGCATTCCTCAGAAACTAAGCTAGAAGTGTCTTCCCTACTGGCCAGCCCTCATAGGATCAGGGAGTGTTGTTCAAGATGCTGGAGGGGAGAAGTTGTCAACAGTCAGCTGTGGACCTTGAAAATTCATGATTAATCTGACAGGCAAGATGTGTACTATTGCAATTGCAGTCAGTCTTTTATAGTGGTAACAAATCACATTATGGTGGATTGGACGCCAATTCCTAAGGAATGGATTCATGTCTGGTATAAATTTGGTCTTCTCTTCTCTACGGCAAGGGAAATCATAAGTGCTGAGGAAAATTCTGCTACAGTTGTTTTGTTATAGACATGTCTACCAAATTGCCTCTAAATGACTATGTTTATTCCCAGAGGTTAGTGTTCTTGTCAGCTTTGATCAGATGAACTCTTATTTTGCAGTGGCCAGAAGTAACTGCAAAGATTTATAACTGCCCAAAATTGTGGGAATAAATGACTATTCATAAATGAGACACCCTTATCATGTCCTTCAAGCTTCAGGGAATATCACAGAAGCGGGTGAGGAAAGGACATAAGAGCTAGAGGATAAGAGGGTGGATTGTAGCATGCAGACTTCTATGAATGACATGGCCACTGTACCCTCCAACCCTCATCAGCTGTATGGCCTGAACAGGACCTGAACAGTATTAGGCCTGCCAACATCCTCTCAGTAACTGGGAAGGGACTGAATGGCTCCTACCCTACACTGAGAAATTCTTAGAAATGAATGGTTGCCAGGAAAGGATGAAGCAAGTCTCCAATGGTTTAACCACTTGTAAGGTACTGGTGTACCATGTCTTCCAGTAAATGACTTCTTAGCCGTTTACACACACACACATACACACCAAATATTGAGTGTGAGAGAGAAAGTGAAAACACAGAAAAAAAGGATAGTTAGGAAAGGAATTGAGTTGAGACAAGGGAACAATGTACATTTACATAAATGTATGAAAATGTCATAATTATTCTATAATTATGCATAACTAATATATCCTAATAAACATTAAACAGACTTTAAAATATATGAAATGCTCAAAAACATACAGTTTTACATACTAATATACTCCAAGCTTAGATTCTAGCCATCAGTCTCTTCTTTTAATATGTAAGTATGTAAGGTTAGTGTGCATGTCTGTATACATTTGTAAATATGTGTGGATTCATGTATGGGTGTGGTTATATGTGCATATGTGTGAGTATACATGTAGAGACCCAAGGTTGATATCACAAAACTTCCTTAATTACTCTGTATGTTTTTATTTTGAGATAGGTTCCCTTATTAAAAAGCAGAGCTCACCTGTATGGCTAGTCCCTCTAGACATCTTACTTGGAATCCCTTGCTCCACCTGGAATTATAGACAAGCCAGTATGTCCACCTAACACTGATCTAGATCCTGGGCATCTGATCTTCATGTCTCTTTCTTGTAGGGCAAATGTTTTAACAACCAAGCCATATCCCATCCCTGGTTATTTATAAAATGTAAGAGTTCATTGCTTCCTAATGCTTAAAGTTGCAAACATCAATTCATCTTACCCCTGTACATTTCTGCAAACACATATGATATGTTGCTTCTGGAATGTACATTGATTTAATTTATCCTTTTGGGGGGAGGAAATAAAATCTCTAGTAATTTTACAAAGATCAACAGACAGAGACATTATAGAAAACCACAATGAATCAAAATGCACAGTTGTGAATCTCAATCCCAGTGGAAAAATCTACAAAATAAATATAAATAAATAAATTAATTAATCATGAGCCTGAAGCTCGGGAACATTGTGGAAGAGGGGGTTGAGAGATTCTAACAGAGAATCAAGGAGTTTTCTGTGAGACTGTGTTTCCTAGTAATTTCAGTAATTAATTCCATAAAGTCTCAAAACCATGGCTCCATAGGTATGAGCTAAACAAGTACAACAAAAGATGTGAACCAGAGAAATCTATGAGGCTTTACCCCAACACAAAGAACTCCAGGCAACTAAGGAATGCTGGGAGTGGGAGAAACAGTCTGTTCCAAGGAGGAGCACACCAGCTGGTTATCCAATACCAAATGCTCAGCCCTGAAAACACACATGCAAGTAACATTCTATAGACTAAGCAGGTTAAATTTAGAAATATAATAACATACAATTTAAAAAGAAGTTGTGAGTTTTAAATAGAGCAGGGAGACCTATACAGGAAAGTACAGGAGGAGTGGGGAAAGCAAAGTGGAAAATGATATGATCATATTCTAAAAAGTAATGGCAGAGAAACACTTAAAGAAATGCTCAACATCCTTACTCATTATGGAAATGAAAACCAAAACGACCCTGAGATTTTACCTTACACGCACCAGAATGGCTAAGATCAAAAACTCTAGTGACAACGCATGCTGGAGAGGTTGTGGAGAAAGAGGAACCTTCCTCCATTGCTGGTGGGAATGAAAACTTGTACAACCACTCTGGAAATCAATTTGGCGCTTTCTTAGACAATTAGCTATACCACTATAACTATACCACCAGCTATACCACTCCTGGGCATATATCCAAAAGATGCTCAAGTATACAAAAAGGACATTTTCTCAACTATGTTTGTAGCTGCTTTATTTGTAATAGCCAGAACCTGGAAACAACCCAGATGTCCCTCACTTGAGGAATGGATACAGAAATTATGGTACTATTACACAATGGAATACTACTCAGCAATTAAAAAGGAGGGAAATAGTTTCAAAATGCAGAAAGATGTTCAAGGTTAATAAAAGCCAAGCTTTCTTATACCAGCTATTTCCTACAATTATGTTTGGGGTTCAAGAAGTGATTTTATTTTTACTCTTATGCATAAAAATATTTTAAAATATATAACCAAACAATACTGACTGATAGACCTTCTGTGAGATTTAGTCTCCTTTAAAAAAATAATGTGTATAATGAGCTCAGGTCAGTTTAAGAGATACATATACAAAAGTTGGAAGTGATTGAATTAAGGTGGCAATGTGCCCATATCACAGTGTAATCTGGAAGTGGCATTCTAAACATAGCCCTCATGCATACCGATTAGTGAGTATGTGTGTGTGGTATGTGTGTGTATGAATATATGTTCTTCGATGACTTTCATTAAAGAATGACATTAAAACCAATCATTTCACAATGTTAAGGAATCTGGAGATTTGGGTCAGGAGTCTCCCACAAAACAGAGTCTCTGTGGTCATCTGTTTTTCTTTAGAAAGGAAAATAATTCAATGTACACACAATAATGTGAATTTTGAAAGTTAAAAATTATTATCTTAAACTACACATGAAATATTTACCAGAAGCATTATCTACTGTGTGCTTTTATAAATAATTTAGTATTACAATTATACTCTGTATCAAGTACCACTTAATAAAGTGGTAAGACGCCGAAGTATGGGGTGTCTATGTGTTTCTGCATTTAAAAATATTACTTTAAACAGTATTGATACAACTGCAATGTTATTTATCTATGAATTTAGACTTTGGTGTCTCTGAGGTCTTACCACTGGCATATGGATGAAAATCAGATATTGCAGAAAGATGTTTCATGAAGAATAAAATTGACCATTTTCATAGCAGAAGTACAGAATAAATAAATGAGAATGGCTATACATTATTAAGTGAATTCTTTTTGCTTCTTGTTGCAAATAGGATCAACAGAACTAGAAAAAAAATCAAAAAAAAATTATTTGAGCAAATGAGGTAAAATTCCCCTTTTATACTAGATGTTTCAGAATAGTTCTTAAAACTAACTGAGTTTAGTTTCAACAATGATGTGACATTGTTGAAAATGATAAACCCCAGGATGTCAAGGCATGGTGTCAATGGCTAAAATGGGAAAGGTTCATTTTTTTCACCCGATGACTAATCATGGCCTGGAACTCCTGCTCAGATGGGGCCCATGATAGCTCGGTGTCAGACTGAAGACGCTAGTGAGGGAAACAGGGACTGTTTCAGTCATGAAATTGATGGCTGACTCTTTGACCCTCCCCCATACATGCCAGGGAATGACAGACTGGCTAGATCCCAGGGGAGGACATTGCAGCCAGCCCTGAGGAGACAGGATGAGCTGGGGTTGGATGGAAGGGGAGGAGGTCCTCCCCTGTTGGTGGACTTGGAGGGGGCTGGGAGGAGATGAAGGAGGGAGGGGGAGGGTGGGAGAGAATGAGGCAGGGGGCTATGCTTGGGATGCAAAGTACCTAACCTATAATTGATACAAAAATAAATTAATTAATTTAAAAAAAAGAACCAGTGGAAGACTGAGTTTCTATTCCTACTCTCTCTCTCTCTCTCCTTTCGCCTTTCTCTCTGTCTTTCCTATTGCTATTTTAACCAGGTGAGTAAATCAGCTGTGACTTTGAATTGGGAACTCAAGAAAAGTATCAGAAAAGAGTGTGGGCATAAAACTGCTCAGGTGAACCCTCTTCTCAAAATCTTTGCTGATTTCCTTGAGAATTGTTCCATGAAACCTCTCAATGAAGGGTAATCGCTGGTGTAAACTTTCTGCAGACTCATCGGTTTCTTTTTCCTTTGTCCACCTCCATTCCTTCATTTTATTGATGAAAAGGTTACCATCAAAGTGCAGCACTGGCCGTGCTCTCCTCATTGAGTCAGGCACTGGGCAAATTGTAAGAGCACAAGCAGCTTTAAACAGCAATCTGCCCCTGAGGATGTCCTACCTACCTTTGCTTAGTAATTATTTCCCTGAAGAAAAGTGATACAAGAGTTGTTTGACAAGCCTAGCTCCTTTCAAATCTTTAAAATTCTAAGATTCATCATTTCTATTACAAGATGCAGAATAAACACCTGTCATAGCTAGGATCTCTACAGCTTCATATACTCCTGGAACCATACTTAGACTCATGTTTCCAGTAAAATTGGCTAGGCTCTATACACTACTGTTTTAGAAACCTCTGTTTTTTGTTTATTTGTTTTAGGTTAGTATTAATTGGCCCCGATTTGCCTAGTAAATTTGGTACTTAGATTCCAACATGCAAAGGTGAGAAGTTAGACCATAGACTACCCATAAAAGTGTGTGTTTTCATTTAGACTACCAGGTGTCTTATTAAATGTTTACTAGATAACCACAGGAGAATAATTAAATCATTTATAGGATTATTAGTTCATTGTTCGGCCAGAGAAAAAGGGAGCTGGAAAATGAAGCAGTACCATCATGTTTGAGAGCTAAGTTAAGAAGCAACTCATTACTTAAACAGGTAGATGAAATAACAACAGAAAATCTTCCAGTCCTGCTATCACCTTTGTATCATTTATCATTAAATTCAAATAAATCAAGGCAGCTGTAAAGCTGTGATTGATTTCTCATTGGTTGCATTATTGGATCATTTTTCTGTCATAGGAAAGAATATACAGCTTGTGCTTTCAGATATTTAGTGTGTAGGAAAAAAAAGTGGAAAATGATGGCTAGGGATGGAACTGGGGAGAAGTACAGGAAAGGGAACAAAGGATGCAACAATAACCACAAAAAAGTATGTGGATACAATTTATGTTGCATTTTTCCATTCAAGGCTATCTCAGAAATACTGTATTTTATTTAGTCTTCAGAAATTTTCATTTCTTTAATGCTGTTGTGTCACATATCTACTGTTTCCTCTATTAGAAGGGAAGATATTTAGTAGGAATAAAGAAAGAAGGGGACAGTCTCTGTTCCCATTACTAGGGAACCCACTTGTATACTGAGCTGCCATGGGCTACATCTGAGCAGGGGTTCTAGGTTATATCCATGAATGGTTCTTGGTTGGAGTATCATTCTCAGAAAAGACCCCTGTGCCCAGATATTTTTGGTTCTGTTGCTCTCCTTGTGGAGCTCCTGTCCTCTCCAGGTCTTACTATCTCCCTCTTCTTTCATAAGATTCCCTCCACTGTGTCCAAAGTTTGGCTTTGAGTCTCAGCATCTGCTTTGATACACTGCTGGGTAGAGTCTTTCAGAGGCCTGAACTCAGTGGCTGGCTCTTAGACCACCTCCCCCTGAGAGGGGAGCAGAATTGCCAGGCCACAGAGAAGGACAATGCAGTCAGTCCTAATGAGACATGTTAAGCTAGGGTCAGATGGAAGGGGAGGAGGACCTTCTCTATCAGTGCACTTGGAGAGGAGCATGGAAGGAGATGACAGAGGGAGGGTGGGATTGGGAGGGAAGATGGGAGGGGGCTACAGCTGGGATACAAAGTGAATAAATTGTAATTAACAAAAAAATAAATTAAAAAAAGAAAGAAGGGGGAATCTGCAGGGCTTTAGTGGTAGAACATGACAGTGATAGACACATGTGCGGTGTCTTTGATTGCGTTCCCAGTGGCAGAGGAGGGGAGCAGAAATTGCCATGCTTTCTTCTGACTCCTCCCCTGTAAGCCACTGGCACCATGCTGTCATCTTCCTGCCATTCCATTCTCTCCTTCGTAGACCCAAGGTCCCTGACAGTTGAGTGGACGTAAGCATTCGCTTGTCTTCTTTGAACCTTGATTTTCTAGTTTCCAAGACAACACAATAAAGTGTGCTGAGGAAGTCATTACAAGGAACATGTGAAAAACTGTGGGAAGTGTGGGGTATCATTGTTTGTGTACCTCTAAGAAGAGATGGCAGCACCCAAGCTTTTTCTCTGGGTTCTGGCACATATTTGAGATAGAGATAAAGGGCTGATGACGGAATGAAAATCCAATTTTCAGGAGGCAATGACCCTCTGGAACAACCAGGTAGGAATGACCAGGAGGCCTCCCTCCCGTTCCTCGCCATGTGACTATTGCTTGCTCTACTGGAGTCAGGCCCTTCGTAGCTCCTTGATAGATGCAGTCTCCACAACTGGAGGTCTTTTGTCAGTCACAAACAGGTTTAAGAACTCGAGTCGTGACCTTTATTACATCAATATCACCATGTGACAACCACTTTACCTGTGACTCAGTGTAGCCCATTTTATTTACGAGAATATATAGGGGTACAGAGGCAAGACCCCTTGTCTGTACATCCCCAGGTGACATATCTGCTATGTTTTCATGTCACCGAAGAGAAATGGGATTGTTAGAAGAGAACAAGCCTTCTCTTAGAACCATCTAAATGCTCAGTACTCTGACAGTGCAATCCACTTGTGTGTGTTGTGAAGTAAAATTTCTTAAGACCAATGTGAAAATATATATAGCTGCTCACTCTTGCTTTTCAACATTTTGTGAACATAAAATAGTAAAGAATGTACAGTTTCCCATACATAGTTCACATTTCTCCCGTAGCAGGTGACTTTACACCTCCCTCATCCTCAGATGACATGAGCGGATGGATTACTTAAAAATAAGTACATATCAGAATGCTCTTCACATCAAAAGCAGACAGTGGGAGGCCAGTTTCAGTTGCCACTTTAGAATAGGTAAGACACAAGGGGAATCAATTGTCCTTTAATCTTATTCACAATAATAAAGGAATGAAAACTAGGGTTGGCTACAGGAGAAAGTAGGCAAGAATCTGAAAGGTACAGTGAAGATCAGACTCAGGATGCACCACAGCCTGATTTGCCCCAGGTGGCTCTGTGCAGTGCCTTCCTGCTGCAGTCCAGTCTGGTGGTTCTCAACATAGAGAGTATTGTAATAGGGAGCAACTTCTGCGAGGAGATGCTAGCAGGAAGCTGCACCTGGCAGTCATATATTATGCATCTAATGAGCAAATGAAATGTTTAATAACTTCGCTGTGGAAATAAAGCTTAGAACAGTAAATGCCTGCTGAGGCTGTTCATCTTCCCCCGGTACACACTGCTGGCCCATCGCAAAGCTCCATCATCATTTGTGTTTCCCTGCTTAGTGGGTCCTGCTGAGGAAACAACATTAAAACCTAAGTGATGCTCACTTAATTAGTTGTATAAGCATGGAAAAGCATTTATTTAACAGAGCAGCTTCCGGTGTTGCACCAAGGGACTCCTGAAGCGCTTCTCCAGCATGCACCCCAGGCATAGAAAATTGTGCAATGGCTTCAACTGAAGTATTTGCAAATTGAAACATTTCAATTAGCCATGGATCATTTCAACTCATGGAAATTTAATACTGCATTATTTTACTTAACCAACTTATAGTTTGAAATATAAAAAGCAAAAATGAGCTAAAGTGTTGTTATAGGTTTTCATTAGTGTTTTTTTAATAAAGCCTATATTTTTCTATAAAGCACCAATTTAAGGGCAAACTGCTATCCCTTATGAATTAAGTTGATGAGAAATTAGTTTAACACATTTTTATCAATGTGTTAACTAATGTCTTCTAGTGTTCCTTAATTTTTGTATCTTATTTACTGAGTCAGAGTCAAACGGTTGGTAGCCTGGGATGGCCTTGATTGGGTAGTAGTCTCTCTGCCTTGGTCTCCCCAGCGCTGGATTTAAAGTACATGTCATCATGCTTATCTGATGCTTCCTGAATATCAAGGAGGGTCAGGACCTTAAATAGAAAGTTAAATGGGTGGGAGGGACTTAGATTTGGGGAGAAGCCCAGGAAGAATTGAAAATGGGAAAATGAGAATTAGATTTCAACAAAATAAAATAAAATCAGAAATGAAATGAAATGCAGGTGAGATGGCTGTATTAGCTTTTCATATAATTGTAATTTAGAGGGGAAACTACTTAACTTTGATAGCTATGAAAAAAAAGTCAAGAGTCAAAGAAAGAGGCGGGGTAATCAATGTTACTTTTATAGTATGGATACTTGTCTCTCAAAAGCCTGCTTTAACATCTTCCTTGTTTTAATAAAGCGCTACTGATGGAACATTTAAGATGCAGGACGGCCTCAAAGGCAGTTAGGTTAGTCAAGACCATAGCCTGCAAGCATATATTGAGCCCTTGGCCCCTTCCTGTCTCTGTCCCACACTTTGTATCCTGACTCTCAAGTGATAAGCACTTTTCTGCCACCCTCTCCCACCACAATAAACTGCTTCAATATATATTTGAAAACAGTAAAATATAGTGAGCATGTACTCAAAATTATAAACACCTGAGCCAAAATAAAGTTCCTTGTCTTTCCAAGGCATGTGTTGTAGTAGCAGTGGCTATGAATTCTTTTCAGTATGTGTGATTTATCAGGATTTCTTTTTATAGATTATATTCACTGTGTTACAATAATAATAATAATAATAATAATAATAATAGATTAAATCCAAAAGACTTCATTTTGTCCATCAGCTGTTGTCCCTGGTTGGGAAGCCTCATCTCTCCATGTCTAAATGCAAGCCGATAAGTTTTCCAATTTGTGCAACCCCAGGAACATTCCTCCTCTCCCTTGCTCTCACCCACATGTGTGTTTATTTCTCCCTCCCAAAGCGAGATGCCTTTCCTGATCATATTCTGAAAGTCATTCCTTATATTTGGAACAGAGCTCAGAGTATGTTGACTGTATGATAGAAATTTTATTACATTAGCAGCTCGGAGCAATGGGGGATTTCTTTTGATATTTATCTTTTATTTTTGCTTTGATACATTGCTCTGATATAATCCATAGAAGTTTTGTGGAAATTGTTCACGCATACTCCGATTATCAAGGTAAGTGCTGTCCTCTAAAACAAGTAAATAAAAATGAAGTCATCCTGTAAGCTGCAGCTCAGATCTGCCAGCTTCAGAAAAAAACAGCAATAGCCCTGACATCTCCAGTCATGGTGAAACAAGGGTTTCCCGTACTGATGAAATGGTTTATTTTCTACTTACTACTGTTTCTAACAATGCTTTGTAGGAGTAGGTCACAGAGCTTTCTTTGAGTTTTCAAAACATTAACTGTGGTCTGTGGGTCTGGGCCAGGTGTTTTCAGGTTCTTAGCTTCTTGAATGGTTATTCTAAGGTCTTACATGGATTTTGGTAGCACAGTTTATTCAAAGTAAAGCAGTAGGGTAGATTATAAATACACGTTCAAGATTGACAGTCAGCCACATGAGTTGGGGCACCCAAGGGTTAGGGCCCAAGCAGCGGCTGTGCTGCCATGACAGGCTTGATTAGATACTATAGGCCTAAGTGTCTGTCTCCTGGTAATGTCCCCACAGTTCCTTAGATCACATTTCTATAATCCATGGAAATAAGATACACTAACTCAAGAACCTCCCTGAAAATCAGAAACAATAATCTAATAACTGCCTTGAAAAGTTCCCTAAGTACTTGACCAATCAAATTAAAGGTTAGTTAGAAACCTTTGCCTAGTTAGTCCAAATGACATTGTTATCTGGGCACTTTTTGTTAGCACTCTGTTACCTGGGCACACTTTGTTACTTGGATGCTCCATGAAGTTCCCCCCCATCACCTAGATCAGCAACATCCAGTCAGTTTATGTCAGTCTTGCTTCTGCTAAATGCAAACCAATCATGTAACCAAAAAGTTTTTTAAAGGAACCAAAGCTCCAACTACAATGTGGTATCAAAATTCACCACTATCTCAAGAATCTTCAAAATGCTGGTAGGTCTTTTACATTTATAGGCCAGGCTATTATAGGATTTTGCTAATAACACTTTCAGGAATTACACACATCTTACTAAACCATAATACACTTGAGAACTTTATAACTGTGCCTGACACTTGTACCTTATGCTGACTGATCTCCCATGTTTTCTTTATCTTGAGGAGGGGAGATGAACCTGTGTGTCCTTTAGCTACATTTCTAGATCTGCAATAGACCAGAGTTTATCATTACATCATCTATGTAATGAAATCTTTTTACAGAGTGTAGGCAGGATAACAAAGCAAGATCCTGGGCCAGCATTCTATACCAAATAGTAGGTCTACAAATTCAACCTTGCAGGACTCCAAAGGTCCACTAGTGATGATTCCATACAGTAACCTGACAGTTATGTAGGAAAGAAGTCAGACAATGTTTACAAAGTATACCAAAAACCTTTTCTGCAAATGTAATCTAGGAAATCTCAACATGGAGGAATGAACTCAGGTTAAAAGTTCTCCCAACAATAACAGTACATCAGCAGGCAGGAGGCAGCAGGATGGCTCTGTGTGAAATGTCTTCAGTTAAGGCAAAGTCCGCAGGCTCTACTCACTCACATAAATGCCAGAGGATTGCGTTTCTGTTCCACTTCAAAATGGTATATGCCACAAGACTAGTTATTTTATATAAAGATGTATGTTTGGTTCCAAGGCTATAGAAGATGAAGTCAGAATGTGACCCCTGGGGAAGGCAACTGGTAAGTTGTAAGATGCACAGTAAAGAATTAGTTCTGACTTGTAGCCCCATAGATGACTAGGGATACAAACAAGAAAATAAAATCAGAAAACAATTGCTCAGAGAGCTTCAGATACCTAAGTAAATGGTACAGCAGAGCTTGGTGAGATTTTTGGGACTCAGGCTTCTAGTGCTCAACTTATATCTGAAGTTTAAAGCAGAAAATGCTAAAGCTGTACAAATAGAGACAGAACACAGGCACAGAATTAATGCACACCCAGGAGAATAGGGTCAGCTTCCCAGCGCAAAGGCTTTCATAGAAATCTCTTGATTTGCAACATTTCTTGTTAACTAAAGAGTAGACTTTAAAAAAAAATTATCGATTCTTTGTGACTTTCATATTATGCATGCCAGTTCTACTCATTTCCCTATTCGCTCATCTCGGCCCTCTGCCCTTGCAACCTCTTACCCAAAAGAGTCAGCATCCCTGACTCCACTACAGCAACCTCACCACCAGGGTGGGAGCTGGCCAGCACTGTTCCAGCTAGGCCACCCAATGCTTCTAGCTTTCCTGTCCTCACACACTTGGGGCTGGCTAACCCCTGTCCTCATCATCAGGGCCAGTTCCATTGTGTTGCCCCAGTGTTGTGGAAGGCCCTCCTGTGCTCATGCCTTACGGGTCAGGTCATCTCAGCACCCTCCACCAGGACCAGCTCTACTGTGCTGTCCAGGTGAGGTTCAGGGTCTGCTCTGTTGCATACAACTGTTTTCCCTTCAGCTCGTATAAATCTTCTGTGGTTTAATAAAGAGTAGTTTTGACATCAATGTTGTCTAATTGGTTGTTAACAAATATTTCCCAGGAAATTTTTCCTATACTCATATCTTTAACTCTTCCTTATCCTAAGGAAAGGAAAAGCATGTAAGGCCACTGAGTGCACCAGTCAAATCCTGACAATAATAAGTTTTGGGAGGCTGCTCAAATTCTTTGCCTATAGCAATTTTATGGAGATTAGTTTTACTGCAGTGTCATGGTTTCAAGGACCTCTGGTTCTTTTTAGGAAAACCAAAGAGAAGGTCAGAGGATAAGATCCAGGACCCACTGATGTCCCAGAGTTCTTTACATTTGTGATGCTGTGAATAGTTTTTCAGAAAAAAAACACTCTGTTAATATTTACACACACCCTGTGTTCTGGATCCAAGATTGCTGAGATCCCTTGTGCAAAGCTCACAGTATATTGTCATTGCATTACGTTTAGTACATTCTGAAAGAATGAATGACTGTTGAACTTAGTACATTCTGAAAGAATGAATAATTGTTGCCTCATCACTAGAGAAAATCACTTATCATAATGATCTTATTTTTTTAATGAGAGCGAATTAAAGTAGTCTTTATGCACACCTGTGTTGTAGTATAATATATAAATATGCCAAATGGAGTATAATACATTAAGCATCTGCCCATGTGTTAGATAAAAAAATGTATCTAAGAGGAGTATTTCTACAGTGATAATGGTAAGCCATGCCTAAGCATCACATTTCCTCTACATACAAAGCTGCCAAAATGTACTAAGATAAATATTAAGCACCGTATTACTAAGTCTGGTAAATTCTAAAAGAATTTACAAGAGCCAGCCCTGCTACAATTTTTTCCATGATAAGCGGCACCCATGCCCTTTCATTTCTCCAATTGACACATTTACCTTTTCTTTGTAAATAGCTGCGTTAAAGAGAACTGATTCTCAGTGTGTACTGGGTGTGCGGCATGTATCGGGTAAAGTTCACAGGCTTAGTTCAAGTTTATTTAAAACATGTAGAAAGCCTTAAAAATAAATCTGTTCTTCTCATCATCTAGGAAGCCTAGATTAAAAACAAAGAAATATGTACAACTAAGTACATAGGAAAAACACTCAGCAAGAAGCACCTGCTGTGCTAAGGCAGTGGAGCATAAGAGGTGACCCTGCAAGGGGAAGATACCACTTTGCTGAAAATAAAGCTGAACTCAGGTTTACCCATAAGGGTAGAGGTAAATGTAGTACTTGTGTGGTTTGTTCACATCTAGTGAAAACAAGCTAACACTACAATCTCTGTATGAATGGAGATTTGACTGCCATTCAATTTGAGAATAATAATAGTAAAAATTGATGTGTCAAAATGACTGTGTCAAATATTTAGACATTTAAAATGTTGCCTCATAGATTTGTTTTAGCCCAGCAACTTCCCTCTTTTTATTAAGGACCAATGAAAGTTGCAATTTTTATATTATTATTAGTGAGTGTGTGATATGTGTGATATGACTGCATGCACACCTGCCATAACAGCATGATGGTGGAGACCAGAGACAATTTTCTGGAGTTGGTTCTTGTTCAGAGCTTATGTTGACTGGCCGCCATGCTGGTGAGACTTCATGGGTGTAGCTTCTCTGACACTTCAACTTTTGTGCTAAACGTCTTGGTTTCAATGCTAAGTAGACATGACTTTTTAGTCCTGTGAGATGTGCTAGCCAATTTATCAAGTCTTTACAAACATTTATTGTGAGCCAATTGAAATGAAACATGAATATTGCTACAAGTTAAGCAGGATTTTTTTAAATGTATATTTCAAACTAAGTAAAAAACATTTTTTTGTGTGTGTGATAAAAATGTCATTCACCAAACAGCATATTTTCTTCCAGGTGCTTTATAAGTATTAAAATGTGTTCTGTTGACACAGTTTATTCTGATCAGGACAAAATTAATCTATATTTGTTCAAAAGATAATTATTACTAAAATTCTATCAGTTTATCCATGCAAGACTTCGTTATACTGAAATCTCTAATATTTCTTTATAGACCAAGCAGGTATTTCTTGTAAGCTCGCACATCTTTGTATATTTCACAATTTAGAGTTTATTTGGGAGTTATATTGTTCAGGCCTTTGTAGCCTGCACCAGAGGCTAAGAGGCAATAAGCTCCCCTGATACCCTATAGGTTGTGATGAGAAGTCAGGAGCTCACTGCCTGATTTGGATTCCACGGGCTTCATCTGGTAAGGCCTTCTCACAATTTGTCTTCCATTTGGGTGAAATAAAATGAGCCCATTCAGTTATCACACATAGGGTGAACAGCATGATAAAGTCAAGGCCAGCCTACTGGATTCTGTTGACACGACAGAGATTGTTCCTTGAAGGTTCTATACATTACTTTCATCACCTTCCGTTTGTGTTTTCTATTCCAGGACCTACCCTTCCCAAGACTCATGTTAAAACGGCCTCTCTTGGGCTCGCAGGAAAGGCAAGGTCCCCTTTGCTTCCCGTGTCTGTGCCAACAGCCCCTGAAGTATCTGAGGAGAGCCACAAGCCGACAGAGGATCCAGCCAGTGTAAGAACCCACATGCTGTACAATGTGATCTAAAGCGGTCTGCATTCACCATCATATCATGGCATTGTTCTTATACCTTGCTTACATTGAATTTGAAGAGAAAGCTTTAAGAAAAAAAAGAGACATATACCAGGAGTTTGATTAACTAAAAGATGTATATGTACTTAAGGGCAGGCTTATATGAAGGAATATTAACTAAACATTGAGTTTGTACAATCATATATACACATATTTTATATAAATGTGTGTATCCATAAGTGCTTGTGTCATAAGAGTCTACACACACATGCAATACCTCGTGATTACTATGTAATATCTTGAAATCATGTAAACAAAACTATGTGTTCATTATTTAAATAATATTTAACTAAAAGTTATATTATCAGGGATTTTCTGAAGTTGTCTTTCCTTCTAAAACCATAAAATAACATATATAGAGAGAGATATGTATATATATATATATATTTCAGAAGAAAATTCAAAATTAAAAATAAAAGTTGCATTTCAGAAGAGAAAAATAGCAGAGAAGGGGAAATACTAGGAACAGAAATATCCAAGCATAAAGGGAGTTGGTCAAAAGAAGTTAAGGGGTAGTGAAAGCTAAGAAGGTTGCCTGAAAACACTATATGCAAACCTCCAATCTTCCAACCCAAAATAAGAAATTTAGAGACGAGAATAACACAGTTGCATGAAGTGGGGCAGCTTTCTAGGTGGTGAGCATAGTAAAGGGGATGGAGGAGCGGAGAAGGGAAGGCAGGGGTTAGCCAGAGCTAAGGTTAACAAACCTTTTTGAAGTATGCTGCTTATAAGCTAATTAAAAACTACACTTAGAAAATAAAAAAGAAAGTTGTAGTAGTTAAGGAAGGGAATTTTTCTGTTCTAAAGGGAGAAGTTAACCATGATTAAATTAGAAACTCGAAGGAAAAAAATCAATGATAAAGGGAGAAAATAGAAATTTTGAGAAAAAAGAAAAACTTAACTATCAAAAGTGCAATATGTCATATTGAAATGAGGTTGCCTAAAGGTAGCTCTTTGGAATTTTAGTTTGCTTCTGAACAGTGTTCAAGAGGAAATATTTCAAAGACTTCTATAGAATTAACATATCAGACACCTTTACTATCAAGAAATGGAAAGGGAAAAATGGAAAAGAAAGATTAGATTTCTATCTTATTAAGTTGGGTCTTTTTTTTTTTTTTTGAAGCACAGACTGTGAAAGAAAATTTGCCGCTATCCACTAGTTTCTGTTGCTGCATATGCAAAAAGAGACTTAAATCAAGTTTGCAAATGTTACAATAATAAAACTTGAATAATATCCAAGGCTAAAAGTAGCAAGTATTATAATTTGTTGATGAGTCTATATGTAAATAACAATTTCCTTAGCTAATATTATTTTCATCAGAAATATGATTTCAAAAAGAAAGAAATATTTCATTTGAATAACAATACATTTTCATGACTTAAAATGTTAAACAATCTGAACCATAAAGTAATATAACAGTATAAAAAACAAGGAAATTGGGCTGGAGAGATGGCTCAGTCGTTAAGAGCACTGTCTGCTCTTCCAAAGGACTCAGGTTCAATTCCCAGCATCCACATTGCAGCTCACAATTGTCTATACCACCAATTCCAAGAGATCTGACACCTTCACACTAATGCACATAAAATAAAATTTAAAAAAAAAGGAAATCAGCAATGTGTATTTTTTGTTTGAATATTTGTTATAAGAACATTACAGGCTTAACACACTTTCTACAAGATTAAAATTGTAAGGCACCTACTGTTCTCTTATCAGAATACAGCTATCTATTTCAGTATGGTTTGTGGCCATATCTAAAATTAGGTCAAAATACTAAATTTATGAAGTGTTTCTTATATTAGAAGTTCTAAATCTAATGTCAATTGTCCTGTTTTACACTTACAGCTGACAGAAAATAGTGAAAGCAAAGGACATGGTATTAAACGCAGTAAGAAATACATATGAAAGGAAATGGAGAAATGTGACACATTTAGAACAGTAGCTTCCAATAAAATAGCAATGTGACCCCCTGTGTAATTTTAAACTTTCCACAAGCCAAATTAAAAGCATAAAAACTGATAAAATTTTATTTTATTTTAAATTATATTAATTTTTGAAAATATACAACCAAAACATCAAATATGAAAATGGCTGGCCAACCACCTGTGTGGTAGACACACCTTTAATCCCAACACTGAAAAAGCAGAGAGCAGAGGCCGATGGAGCTCTCTCAATCTGAGGTCAACCTGGCCTTCCAGGCTATCCTGCTGAGAACCTACCTCAAAAAGAAAAGAGAAAGAAAGAAGAAAGAAAGAAAGAAAGAAAGAAAGAAAGAAAGAAAGAAAGAAAGAAAGAAAGAAAGAAAGAAAGAAAGAAAGAAAGAAAGAAACAGAGGAAATGAAAAAATGATTGATCAAGTAATCATTTCACCACAACTTCACTCTGTTTACACAAGACAACGTGATGGGCCAATGGGCTACTTTTCAGTCCTTGGTCAGCTTTGAAGGGTATATGACCAAACATTTCATTAACATATTCATATTCTTAAAAGATGCTCATGTGCTTATATCATGTGCCTATGTGTCTTGAATATTCTTCTGTGGGTGATTAGATCTTGTGAGGATCCCGTAATATCAGTTTCTTCTGATGGTCTCTGGAGATGATGGATACTGACTTAGCAGGACTAAAGGAGCTCCCTGACCATGATTCCAAGTGATGCTTCTTGGCTACGTGGCATAAAAATAATGATTCAGACCATTGTCCTCATCATATAACTGATAGAAAGGAATAGTGGAGAATAACATAGAATATCATGTCTGTATTCATTAAAACAAACTATATTTAAGAAAGGGGTTAAAGGGAAGGAGTTACTATTTACTGACTGTTTACCAGCAGCCATCACTGAAGTATTGGGCATATTCACTGAGTAAAGCCTGCTATTCCCATTTGACAAAAATGGGAATAACTAAAATAACTAAAAGCAGCAGGTATATAAATGTTTAAACCATTTCCTTATAAAATCAAAAGTTCTAAGGCCAGTAACTGAGGGTATTAGGTTAGTAGAAATCCTGGCACTCACAAATAATACCATACAAGTGATGCACAGTGAGTGAAAGGCGATGTATTCACTGTGAGTTGTGCAAGCCAGGCTTTTAATTTATATAGCATTTGTATCATGCTGCAAAAGTTCCTTCACACCCTACAAAACACTGGCTTTCATCATAAACCTTGTTTCCACTGGTAAACTAAAGTCATAACCTACACATTTCTTGTCAATCAAGAAAGCATCAAGGTGCCATGCAAAACTTAAAGTCTATGTCATGTTATTAATAAGCTTGATGCTGACCTTTAGATATTCTTTAGCTACCTATTTATAGAGAGCCTATCAAAGTCAGAAGGAACTAATACATCGAACAGGAATCATGTGCCATACACTGTGACATACAGGAAGCATGTCATGGGTCACTCGGAATAAACTACAGAATAGGTACCATTATCATTTTGCAGACAAGTAAAACTATACATTAGAGAAATCTACTAGCTTGTCCGTTACCACAAAGCTAGCAATTTGTAGAACGTGATTTAAAATAGGATAGTTTTTAACTGTGGAGCCTTTCCCCTATTAAAGCTGTAGAGTCCATGGAAGTAGTATCTAATAATTTATTGCTTGCGCATTTTCTATCACAATTTTATTCAGTTAAAATATTATAGGACTACTCTAGCTATAGATCCTTATGTCAAACTCAAGAATAAGTGACCTAACTAAGGGCAAATAGTAAGCGGATCCTTCATGGAAGGAACCTGCCAATACAAAGTACTAACTCAGTTCTCATTCTCTCTTTAGGTATATGAACAGGATGACCTGAGTGAACAAATGGCAAGTTTGGAAGGTTTAATGAAGCAACTTAATGCCATCACAGGTTCAGCCTTTTGACACATGTTGCCGGAACATTGAAAATTTCCAGGAACTTTATAGCATACCAATTATCCATAACAGCACACCTGTGTCCCGAAACTCTAACCAGTGTACAGGTCAACTGTCTGGACCACTCAGTCAAGGAACACCTGGAGCACTTCAGAAGAAATTAGCATCCCATCCTATATGGACATCAGGAATTGTACAATGATGGCCATGAGGTCCCTAAGATGCATCTTCACCGCCATGTCAAAGCTGAAGCTGCTTGCAAAGTTCTGGGTCTTTGTCACTGCAGTGACCATGGTGTCATAACTAATGCCTACATTTTTGTTCAGTGAGACCTTTCATTTTCTGCATATGTCTAGTCTCACAAAATACAAGTGCATTATTTCAGCCTGTACCATGCCATAGCAAATCAATACAAACTCACTATTTTTGTTTTTGACTTTAAACTACAAAGTGTCCGTGGTATTTCTCTCACTCCATAGCACCAAAGGATTGGATGTTTTCCTGACAGCATAAAAAGTAAATAAGTGGATAAACAAAAGGCAGTGAATGCTTGTTTATAGCTCACTCATTCATCTCACATAAGTGGCAGGTATTAGTGAGTGGGTATAAAAGTTTTACAAATTTTAGCAAGTATTTGTAAATCCATTCTTGGTTAATGTTTATGTCTAGCGTGTAGGAACTTAAAAATCCTCAACTGGTGGCACCCTGCCAACAACACCTTTCCAGAAGGAGAACACAATATGCAATCCTCTCAGACTCGTGGTGATTGTGTACTTAAGCTTGTAGTACGACGTTTTTCAATTTGAGTGGCTTCTGTGCCATTCCACACTGTGATGGCCTGTCTGAGTTAAACTAAGGCTTCTTCTTCAGGAGTTTGGCCAGAAGAATCCCACCATCCTCCATCCCCATCATCCCCCTACTTCTCCTGGGCAAGTAGCCTTAGGTACAATGGCCAGCTCCATACATCATACATCCTGTGTCCCCAGTATCCCTCTGTGGAGATAGTAGACTTCCTGAGAGCAAGCTCAAAAGAGAGAAAAGGAGCATGAAAGACCACTTCCCAGGGCCCCTTTTCATGAGTGATGTCACTTCTACCTATAACATCTTCATTGAGCTGTTCAAGGCAACATTGACAGATGTTGACAAGCAACTTAATGAAGTTAAGTTGGCAAGGCAAACTTCCACACTGAGGCTAAGACAGAGTCAGGGAGGAGAGAGGGGTAGGTACCACTTGACATCTGACACATCATAATTCCTGTAGGTATTTTTCAAAGCAGCATCTTAAATTGTGGACTAGAATTTTGAACTTCTATTGCCATGTATCCACAGCTTGAACCTAGCTGAAATTAAGAACATTCTGTGCATTCCCTTTTAGTTTATGAATTTTCAGCTGTATTTGGAGTTAATCCCTACTTATGCAGCTGAGTCGCCAAAAGGGAGCTAGTTTGCATATTTATCAGTTAGGTGACTCGAAAACCCAATGAGAGTTTCAGCTGAATTATTCCTTTCAGCTCTGCCTTTGATTTCAAGCTTGAGTAGGTCATAATTTTAAAAGAGCATGGCAAGGATAGGATCTTTACAACCTAATAGCTCCTTTTATTAGGTGGGTAATTATATATGAATCCCTGAATGAAATATTTTGAGCAAAATGGCACTGTAACAGAAATAATAATTCAGATTATTTTTTTACAGTTTTATGTCTGGAAGGAAATCTGATGTCAGAGGGCTTGTTCAAATGGTTCATTAGAAAGTCTGGTCCATTTGCAAAATCTTCCTTCAACAAGAGTGCTTGTTGGATTCACTGAGATTTTTTTCTGGAAGTATTTTCAAAGAGCTATGTGATGTTATTTAATAGGACAGAATGCTTTTGTTCAGTATCTGGGCACTTAGGTAGACAACTTTCAACTGACCTGAAATAAAGCATTTCTTAACATAGCATTGAATACTTTAAAAAATCCATTATTACAAACTGGAAAATGTTTATTAAGCTAGCATAACTTTCTTAAAATCCTATAATATGCTCCTCTTTCCAGTATCTATGAAAAAAATCAACACTATTTGGAGCTATTTGATACTCACGAGATTCAATCAAATTTCAGTTTGGGGTGTGCTACAAACCTCCGATTTCAGGGACTGAGTTATCTTGGAAAGCTGTTTTGTAAAATCTAGTTGGAAAGTCAAGACAATGAGCATTTTCACAGGACTCTCGGGCTTTCCACTCAGTCAACAATATCTGGAAGTTTAATCTTTAAAAGTCATTGAAAGCATGCAATCTATTTTCAGTGGGAGTTACATTTCTTTCATACTCCCTACTGTCACGCCATGAATATACACTGCAATCAGTTTATGCATACTTAGGAGACTAGCATCATCAACCAAGAGGTTTTAATTTACAATGTGTTCATGGCTTCTGCAGAGCTCTTGATTCCCTATACCTTTCAGTGACTTTTGTGTGTACAAGAAACTTGTCTAGATGACATTTTTCTTCCCTGGTCTCCTCTGACAAGAAAGACTCTGTGAGTGGTATGAGGCAGCCTGTTGTAGTTCCTTCTGAGTTGAGCTCCTGACATGCAGGACCCTTTAAATTTATAAACCTCTTTGCCTCCGATTGGGCAGAGCAGAGCAAGTGGCCAGCGTCTCTGACAGTAAGAGTCAATTATCTGTTAAAAGAAAAAAAAATCAAACTTGGCAGGAGAAGTCGGGTTTCTATACCTTTGCTGAAATGCAAAGCAGTGGCCTTCCCTTGAAGAACTTTGCTATTTTTTTTTTCTATTTCATTTTGATAAGAAAGCAATTTTCGCTCCTCCAGCAAGCTCTGCATTTGTTTAAACTGACAAAGATGAAGGTAGCTCAAAGTGTATACAAAACCTTGGTATAATGCCCTAGTCAAAAGTTAAGTATTTCTTAGTGATTCACACTTAATGAGAAACTGATTATAGCTGCCTCCATGTAATAGACCCATGATCTTCTAGAATATCTAAATAATACAGCTTTATATTTGACTATTATTAAATCCATACTCAGTTGAACAACCCAGAAATAAAAATATTCAAGCCAATGATGTAAAGAGCAGGCTTATTTATGGCTTTCTTTTAGGGACTGAATGTAATTGTTTTGTTTTGTTTTTCAAAATAACGATTGTTTAAAATGAGGTGTAGGCTTCCTGCTCCATGGAGGTGGCATTTACAGAAGGACAGTCCAGACATTTCACTTACTGGCTTTCCCAATAAACAACTTCTCAAGCATAGGTATTTCCAAAGCTCCCTCAAAGTTTGTGCTCAAAGATGATGGTTGAAACTTGCCTCTCCTTTGGATGCATCTCCTGACTTTGTTCAAATAAGCATCTAAAAGTCACCTATAAATGAACATTGTGTCTCAATCATGGTAGGTGAACTGTGAGTCCAGCAAAAGATTACTTCTTAAAAGGCTGCTTACATTTTATGTAAAATCTTATCACAGACCCAGAGTTCT
This sequence comes from Pachyuromys duprasi, assembly GCA_028658305.1. Taxonomy (NCBI): domain Eukaryota; kingdom Metazoa; phylum Chordata; class Mammalia; order Rodentia; family Muridae; genus Pachyuromys; species Pachyuromys duprasi. Next base: position 53,650,335 of record CM053764.1, read on the forward strand.
GGTGGTTATAGAATGTCCATTTCCAGTCATTGAGACAAAGGAAAATGGAAATTTCCAAAATCTTGGATGAATTTAAGGAAAATAAAAGTAATATTGACTTTAAAAAGATGCAGAGAAGCAATTCAAAGACTATATATTCTCTCTTTCTTACCTATTTCTCCTTATGTAACCACAGACTATTTTCAAGGCCAAAATTTAGTGTCATGGCCTTGTGTATGTGGGTATACCTACTTATACCTAGTTTGAAGAATAAAGAGCCCAGGGCACTATGGGTCTGCAGAAGTCACCACATGCTCAAGTACAAACTTCTTTTTCCAAAATCAAATTCAAAGCAACGTTATCCTCATAATTTATATTTATCTTGTGACTTTCAAAAATCATTTAAATGTATAAATATCATTTAAATATTATCTAGAAAAGCTTTGTTCTTAGTCCAGTATCTTTAAAGTAATTTGGACACTAGAAAATCACAGAGAGGTGTTTTGTGTGATGCCCCTCCATCTGAAAATAATGTCCTGATGCCTCAGTCTACCTTGTCCAAAAAGATTTGATTTGCAAAAGAAATGCTATATTTCTTGTCTTGAAGTTAGATAGGAGACAATGCCATGCCCATATCAGCAAATGAGTGTAACTTCTGATGTGGCCCTCCCCTTCTGCTATTGGATAACTCTTCACTAGGGAGACTTCCAGCAATTCAGCAACACTCTGAAGGGTGTTTTTCTCTTGATCTCAGCTTTGTGCACTACCATCTTACAACTTTTGTTGTTGTTGATAAGAGAGTAACAGCAAAACTGTACAAGATATCACAAATACAGAGGCATGGGCCAAGGGATCTCACTGTGTGTTTGATGAGTATTTTCAGATGCAAGAAAGGAATGTTGGAAAGGAGGAAACAAATGTGTTTTTTATTATTGTAGGCTAAACCTGACAATTCTGACCTTTGTGAGTTGTCAGCTTGTTTGGGGGAAGGGTGGGTGGGTAGGAGGGGTACTTTTTATAAGTAATATTTAATTTATTATTTAGAAGTGGCTTCTTTTTGGATAATTTATGATACAAAGGGGGATATGGTTGGACTCTAGGCATGGCTGTTAAAGCTGCAGTGTGTTGTATCGCAGAAGGACCACTTTAGAAATGGACTTGTTCACTGCTGAGCGAAAAGAAACATCCAGGCCAGGCAAAGCCTTCAGCACAGTGTTACCATTGCCACCTTCTCCCCTTCTAGGGTTTGAAAGAAGATAACAGCAAACCTAGAACAACTCGGATAGCATTCTGCAAACCAGTGCTATTCACTGTCTCAAAGGGCTTTGCAACTCAAATTGTTAGTGTGATCGTGATATGTTTATTTGGTAGAAATGGGTATACTACAGCTTTAATAGCCTTAGTGGGAAAAGGTACTCTTTGTTGTTACAAAACACTTTTTAATAGAAAGGTGTTTTAAGCCGACAAGGAGTCTCTCAGAATTGTCTGACTCTAGCATTGTTAACCAAATTAGAGTAGTGATTGCAATATTTAAGTGTAAATGTTGTTCTATGAGAAAGGAAGCTTGCTTACAGTTTAAAAAACGATGACTGTTTCTACACATGAACTTGTATACTACTACACGAGGAAAAGGGGGTTTTGTAATCACTGTAGAACAGTCTCATATTCATTTTTTTATAGAAATGTTATTCCAATGGTGCATTTTTTTGTTTAATAAATAAAGTTTTGATACAAAATCCTTTATCCACGTTTTTCATAGTAAGTGACTATTCTTCCCCTAAACCCAGTTAGCACCAGCTCTAGCTCATCTGCGCCTATACTCAGGATGCTTACAACCCTTTATTAACATCTATGATATCATGTTATTACATCCTTATATATTTTTCTGCAGAGCCCAAATTTGTACTCAGTCATAGCTGCTAATATATACCCTGGTTCATTGCAGCACTCTCCCAGGATTCCAGAACTTGATTTACATTAATGCATGGGAAAACGAAAAAGCTAGGCCCCACCTTACACATGGCAGCAAAATAGTTCAAGCTCTTTCGTCTAGATCAGAGTTTCTTTTTTAAATTTATTTTTATTAATTACAGTGTATTCGCTTTGTATCCCAGCTCTAGCCCCCTCCCTTATCTCCTCCCCATCCCTCCCTCTCTCCCTCCCTCTTCTCCTCCTATGCCCCTCTCTAAGTCCACTGATAAGAGAGGTCCTCCTCCACTTCCCTCTGATCCTAGCATTTCAGGTCTCATCAGAACTGGCTGCATTGTTCTCTGTAGCCTGGCAAGGCTGCTCTCCCCTCAGGGGGAGGTGATTAAAGAGCCAGCCACTGAGTTTATGTCAGAGAAAGTTCCTGTTCCCAGTACTAAGGAACCCACTTGGACACTGAGCTGCCATGGGTTACATCTGTATAGGGGTTCTAGGTTATCTCCACGCATGGCCCATGGTTGAAGTATCAGTCTCAGAAAAGACCCCTGCGCCCAGATTTTCTTTTTGGTTCTCTTGCTCTCCTTTGTTAAGCTCCTGTCCCCTCCAGGTCTTTCTCTCTCCTGCTTCTTTCATAATATTCCCTGTACTCTGCCCAAAGTTTAACTACTAGTCTCAGCATCTAGATCAGAGTTTCTTACCCTGCAGGTTTCAACACCGCAGGGATTGTATATCAGATATCCTACATATCAGTTATTTTCAGTAGAATTCATAACAGTAACAAAATAACAGTTATGAAGTAGCAGCAAACTAACTTTATGGTTGGGGTCACCACAACATGAGGGTCACAGCATTAGGAAGGTTGAGAATCACTTCTTTAGACAGAGACGATTCTGAGAATTAATCAAACTTACCTCCAGTCAGGACAAAAACTCTGCCCCATAAACAGAGACAGAGGACATCTCAAGTCACTCTTTCACAGGCTCACACTCCTGAGAATGTGTCCATGTTTATCTTTCCTCCTTTCCTCCCCACCACGACTGTTTTTGTCCCCTAATGCTTTCAAACAGAGGCTTGCATGATAAAGCACTTTCACACACATCTTTATACCTGGGCTTGTTTTTTAAGAACTTACCTATGACAAGAACATTCTACATCAATGAAATTTATTTTCCATTATCCTAATCATTTATTCTAAGACAGAACAAGAACATGAGGACGATGTGTCCTTTATAATATTTATTCATGAGTACCAAAAGATTAGATTAGACATAGGGTTCTCTAGAGGAACAGATTTGTTAAATATGTGTATATATACACATCTATGTGTATATGTACACATGGGTTTCATTAGATTAGCTTGTATATGGCCTGGGCAGTCCACCAATAGTTATGTCAGAGTGAAGAGACCGAGATCCCTGCAGTTACATATCCACTAGAACCAGATATCTCACATCACAACAGACATCACAATAGTCTCACACTGGATTCCTGGATTGCTTACATTCTTAAATCCATGTTCATTCTAATATTGGGAAATGAACACTGGAGCCACAGGATAGACAAACCCTCCAGTGAGAGTGAAGGCAAAGCATGTGAGAGGCAAAAGCTTCCTTTGGGCATGTTCTTTTTATCTGATATGCTTCTAAAAGGTGCTGTTCACATTTAGGTAAGACTTCTAGTTTCCAAGTATTCTGATCAAGAGAGAGGGGGCAGAGAGGGGAATGGGGGATCAAGTGTGGGAGAGCAAGGGTGAAAGACTAGAAGGGCTGGGAGAGAGTAGGAAAATTGGTGTTGGGGCACCTCTGGAACAAGCTGGAGACCTGGGATGGGGGAGGCTCCTGGGAAGCTATGAGGGTGACCCTAGCTGACACTCTCAGCATACTGAGACTGAAGTGGCCACATCTGGTAGCCAGGAAAGACTTCCAGTGGAGGGTGGGGGTCACCAAACCACCCACAGAACCCTGAACCCAAAATTTGTTTTTCCTACAAGATGTGCAGGGATAAAAGATGGAACAGAGACTAAGGGATTGGCTAGCCAATGACTGACCCAATTTGATAACCGCATCATGGGAGAGACCCAACCCCTGACACTATGAATGATACTCTGCTATTCTTGCAGACAGGAACCTACTATAAGGGGCACTTGAGAGGGTTTATACAGCAAATAATGGAAATAGATGCAGATAACCACAGCCAAATACTAGACGGAACTCAGGGAGTCTTGTGGAAGAGTTAGGAAAAGGATTCTGCCAGCTAGAGAAGTCAAAGACACCAAAAGAAGAGCTACATAGCCAACTAACCTTGACATATGGGGGCTCATAGAGACTGAACCACCAACCAAAGAACATGTATAGACTAGTTCTAGGACCCCTACACATATGGAGCTGATGGAATGGTTGGTCCTCAAATAGGTCTCCTAACCATTAGAGCGGGAGCTGTCTCTGGCTTGGACTCTGTTGTCTCTCTCTCTGAATCCCATCTCTTTCCCTAGCAGGGATGCCTTGCCTTGCTTCAGTTAAGAAGGATGCACTTAGTCCTGATGCAATTTGATGTGGAAGGGTGGGTTGACACCACACTCGGGGTGAGGGGTATAAGGAAGAAATGGGTGAGATGATGGGACTGAGAGACAAGGAGGGAGTGGGGTTGAAATTGGGATGTAAAGTGAACAAATAAATTAACTAATGAAGGAAAATGAATTGTAAATAAAGAAATGAATGAAAGTACCTCATTAGAGTGCTGAGTAATATGCATTTAGTTGACTGTTGATCCATTTCCATCGAAAACCAAGATTATCCACCACACATCCAGCTCTTGTCATATCAAAAAAATAAAAATAAATGAGTAGGTTTATAATTTTGCCTAACATGTTATTAGTACCCCACAAACAACCATTAATACATTGTATATTAGAATAAGTGACAAACTCCCTGGGGGAATGGTTTATCTTTTAGTGTTTAACAGTTAAATATGATAGTATAGATTTAGAGTAATTAACCATTGATGTGATCTCAAAAGATGTTATATTACATTGTAAAGAAACAGGAAAGAAAACGCAAGTATCTGCTTAATAAATGTGCATATGTGCACAAATATGTTCTTAGCAAAATAGGACGGGATAAAAATGCTGATGTCAATTTGTGTTTCTGAAACTGGTCACGTGACTGTAACTTTTATCTACCCTCCTCTACTATTTCTTCTATATTTCCTAACTCTTAGCAAATACTTAAGCAGGTCTTCACTCTTTCCCTGGAGATGTGACCCATACCTTAATCACTGAAAGTTATAAGACATTTGTCATCCTGACAAAAATACAAGCCCCTTCAATTCAAAACTTCTAGGTCATCAGATCATAGAATAATGGGGAGAGGAATCAATCATTTCCTAGTGGTTCACTAGAGGTGATGGTATGCAATACGATTTCTGCTGCCACCTTTTGATTCCTGGACTTGTGAAATATCACTATAGGGGAACTGCCATATAATGGATGCTGATTCAAAGTAGAAAAAGCCTTCTGTATATCCCTAACCCAGTCTGTTGCTATTTAAATGCCACTATATTCTTAAATTGCCATTCTGCCATTCCATGAGGCTGGCTGCTTCAAGAAGATGTAGAAAATGATAAGACTAGTTCATTCTATGGCCATGAGCCCACTGCCATACCTTTTGGTTGTCAGTGAATTCTTTGATAAGAAGTGATGGTGTGTAGAATACCAGGATGGAAGATAAGATGTTCTATCATTTGTTGACAGCAGTTTGGTCAGAAGTATTATGGGTAAGAAATAAATTTTCATAACCAAAATAAGTATGAATTCAGTAAGGACAAAGTGCTGCCCTTTCTGTAATGGGAATATCTCAATGGAGTCAACATAAAAGTTACTCACCGTCTGATTACATCATGAATTGGTGCCATAGCAGTGTCTCAGTGTTGGTGTCTCCTGCTAGAAGAGCAGCCATATTTAGGTCAGTGTTGGTAAGTGAAAGTCTTTGTTGTCAAGCCCATACATAAACCCTCCATCTCTACCACCATGGTCACTTTGTTTATTGGCACATGGAACAAAGATAAGACAGCCTAGAGAAAGAGCTCAACTGCCAACATATTGGATCATCCTATTGATTTGGTTTGTTGAATTCTTCCTCAGCTTAAGTCATTTTTGATAAGCATTCAAATGGGTGGAGCACATGTATCTCCATGCCTGTTGCCCTTTACCGTTGGAGATATGTATCAACATTCCTCTTCCCAGATGTCTTTCGAATCATGCTCCTTCCAAATCCATGACTATGGAAGTATATCACTATGGAAATATTGTGAGAGTTTCCAGCCTCATCCCAGTTCCAATATGTTTCCTGTGTGCCTCTTGCTCCTGCCACCATGCCATCTTGGACAGTCATACTTCCCTGGATCTGCTGTTCACATGCTTGTTCCCTAGGTTCAGGCCAGCTACACTCCATAGCTACTGCTTTTGTTGTTGCTTGTTCCATTATACAAGTATCTACAGAATACCAGGGTCTCTGCACCTGGGCTGCAACTTCACCAACAACCTCTCTTGGACTTTCTTTGGGACTCTAACCTTGGAACATGATGCCAAGCCTCAGCTTCCTTCCGTGACCCCTTCAATCCTGGGACTTTGCTTGAAACTAAGGCTGTTCTTCGATAATACCTTCTCTAGGCCTGTCTTTAAGAATTCCAGCCCTGCCATATAGTACCAGGCCTCACATGTTCTCTGTTACCTCTTTATGCCATCAAAACCACTACCACGTATGTGACTCTTATATATTATTAAGTTGAGCTGCAGCTGTGGGCCATCTAGAATACAGATTCTGGGTATTGACCCTAAGGATACTCCCAGAAGATTTTATATTGAAGATCCTAATCTCTGTTAATCATGGCTGATTCTTTCACCCCAGCTGTCCAGGACTACAGATTCTTGATTCAAAATATCAAACGGTCCTCATATAGTCTTTAGGGAGCCCATGAAGGATTGTTAATTACAGGCTTACTTTCCATGGCTGTTTTTCAGCCTACCTTTTTATAGCATTCGGGACCACTGGCACAGGGGTGGTACTGCCCTTGTGAACTGGGCATCAATCAAGAAAATGTACCATAGGCTTTCCCATTTCCTTCTCAAGGGTTTCTAACTTGTATCAGGATGACAAAAAAACTAGCCAGCATTCCCACCATGATGTGCTTCTCCCTTTGAAACCATAAGCCAAAACAAATTCTTCCATAACTGCTTTTGTTTGTCCTGTTTTGTTGCAGAGAAGAAAAATAGTTTATAATTAATGTTTAATAGGTTCTAAGATGAAGTGACATGCTAATTAAAGTTTTGATAAATGTTTTGGCCAGGCAAGATGTGTTCTGTAGTTTCTTGCTTCAAGGGTCTTATAGTCCTCATTTTCTTCAACCTGTTACTTTTCCATTAAAAAATTATTTTATTTGCATTTCCCTGATGGCTAATGACGTTGAGCATTTCTTTAAGTGTTACTCTGCCATTCGATATTCTTCTATCGAGAGTTCTCTGTTTAGCTCTGTTCTCCATTTTTTAACTGGATTACTTGATTTGTTGCTTTTCACCTCCTGTAGTTCTTTATATATACTGGATATTAGCCCTCTGTCAGATAAAGGGTTGGTGAAGATTCTCTCCCAATCTGTAGGCAGTCATTTTGTTTTGATGACAGTGTCCTTTACAGACGATTTTCAGTTTCATGAGGTCCCATTTATTGATTGTTGCTCTTAGAGCCTGTGCTGTTGGTGTTCTGTTCAACGTCATTAGCCATTAGGGAAATGCAAAACGACCCTGAGATTTCACCTTACACCCATCAGAATGGCCGAAATCCAAAACTCAAGTGATAACACATGCTACAGAGGTTGTGAAGAAAGGGGAACCCTCTTCCATTGCTGGTGGGAATGTAAACTTGTACAATCACTCTGGAAATCAATCTGGCACTTCCTCAGACAACTAGGAATAGCGCTTCCTCAAGACCCAGCTATCCAAAAGAGGCTCAAGTACACAATAAGGACATTTGCTCAACCATGTTTATAGCAGCTTTATTTGTAATAGCCAGATGCTGAAAACAACCCAGATGCCCCTCAACTGAGGAATGGATACAGAAATTGTGGTACATCTACACAATGGAATATAACTCAGCAATAAAAAAAACAAGGATATCATGGAATTTGAAGGTAAATGGTGGGAACTGGAAAGGATAATACTGAGTGAGCTATCCCAGAAGCAGAAAGACACACATGGTATATACTCACTCATATAGACATATAATATAGGATAAACCTAATAAAATCTGTACACCTAAAGAAACTAATCAAGAGCGAGGACTCTGGCTAAAATGCTCAATCCCCACCCAGAAAGGCAAAGCAGATGGAAATGAGAAGAAGAAAACAGGAAACAAGCTAGGAGCCTGTCACAAAGGCCCCCTGAAAGGCTCTGCTGTGCAGAATATCAAAGCAGATGCTGAGACTTATGGCCAACTGTTGGGCAGAGTGCATGGAATCTTAAGAAAGATGTGGGAAATAGTAAGATAGGGAGAGGACAGGAGCTCCACAAGGAGAGCAACAGAACCAAAAAATCTGAGCACAGGAGTCTTTCCTGAGACTGTTACTCCGACCAAGTACCATGCATGGAGAAAACCTAGAACCCTGCACAGATGTAGCCCATGGTAGTTCAGTGTCCAGGTGGGTTCCATAGTAATGAGAACAGGGACTGCCTCTGACATGAACTGATTTGCCTGCTCTTTGATCACCTCACCCTGATGGGGGAGCAGCCTTACCAGGCCACAGAGGAAGACAATGCAACCACTCCTGATGAGAGCTGATAGACTAGGATCAGAGGGAAGGAAAGGAAGACCTCCCCTATCAGTGGACTTGGGGAGGAGCATATGTAGAGAAAGGAGAGGGAAGGTGGGATTGGGAGGGGAGGAGGGCAGAGTTTATGGTGGGATACAAAGAGAATAAGGCGTAATTAATAATTTTTTAAATCTTTAAAAATATTTTAGAAATCTGCTAGGAACTGGTAAGCACCTCTGTTAGGGTTGTCAATAGGAATAATTACTGTGTTCAACTATGTGGAATTTCCTCAATAAAACACACATCACTGTCTGATCTTTCAATGCCATTTCTCCATATTTGTCTAAAGAATTAAAAATCAAGACTAAACAGACTTTGAAAGCCTGAACCACCCACATATTTCCAAGAGTATTATTTATAACAACAAAAATATAACAAAATACAAGTGTTTATAGGATACAAAAAAAGGACATTCATAGATTGGAAGATCATTTACCTGTTTTAAAATGCAATAAAATATTTTCATGTTTTGGTGGGAATCAACCTTTAAAATATTATGCTTAGTAAAAGAAACTGATATTAGGAATACAAATACTATGTGATTACACTGATAGGAGATGCACAGAGAAGTAACATTTTGAAACAGAAAGTAAGCAGTGGTTGTCAGTTACTGCAAGTAAGAGGCAAGGGGAGAGTTTGCTCAATAGGTGCAGATACTCTGGTTTTGAAGATTAAAAAATGTGAAAATGGATGTGGTGAAAGATGAACAACAAAAATACAGATATATTTAATATTAATAATCCACACACATTTAAATGTTTGATGTGCTAAATCCTATGTTACATATATCTTATCACAATTTAATACCTTCAAATAAAAATTTAACAGTCACCTTCTAAACATACTAGTATGTATCCTGACTACTTATGCTCAATACCACATTGATTACATTAAAGGTGTTTGGTATATGATGCCAAACAGAAGGGGAGCATATATAACCATCTTTCATCACAGGCATATAGGAATCAATTTATATTCAATTTATATAATCATCTATTACAAAAGAAAGTTCTATCACAGAAGGCTATAAGAGATGCATATCTGCAATGGGAAATGGGTTATTTTAAAATATTAAATTTCTGGTGCTTTGTCTAGGGAAGAGAAACCTAAAGAATAAACTACTTTCTCTACTATACAGACTTTTGAAGGAAAAATTTAAAGAATGGCTAGGAATGCCCTCAAAAACCTTTGTTGTTAACCTGTATGAAAATCATAGCATATCTTTCTATGAGTATAGCAGAAGGTATCTGAGAAAAAGAGCCAAAGAGGTCTACATAGAAGAAGAACCTCCAAGAGACTGGCCTTGCTTTTTGCACAATTTTTCCCTCCATGAGCTACTTTTATCTATCTTTTATCTATCTATCCATCTATCTATCTATCTATCTATCTATCTATCTATCTATCTATCTATCTATCTATCTATCTATATGTCTTGAAGTTTTTTACTAGTCTTAAGTTTCTGCTGGACAGACTTCCTGTCATTTCTCTTTTTTCATCTTTCTCATTTTATCATTTCTCATTTCTCATTTTTATCTTCGGTACACATGATACTTTCTCTAAATAGTCTGTGTACTCTTTCAAGTGGGCTTAACTCATCAAAATATTGAATGTTAACTCTTTAAATTTCCAGATCCACATGCAGCCATAGCAGGCCTAGAGTTCACAACATAGCCCCTGCTGATCTGAAACTCCAGATCTTCCTGCTTCACCTTCCCAAGTCTTGGGTTATCAGGTATGTCAGGCAGGCACAACGACTGTTTCTTTTTCTTTATTTTATTTCTGTTCCAATCTGTTTCCTTGGAAGATTATTTCTTAATATATATAGAGAGAATATAAAGTAGCCTGTCAAGAAACCCTTCAGGTCTTATAAAAGAAATAGCCCACAAGACTGTCAAGTCTCATGACTCAGACTAGTTTTTTAAATTAATTTTTATTAATTCCAATTTACTCATTTTGTATCCCAGCTGTAGCTCCCTCCGTTGTCCTCTCCCAGTCCCACCCTCCCTCCCTCATCTCCTCCCATGCCCCTCCCCAAGTCCTCCTCCCCTTCCCTCTGACCCTAGCCTTTTTTAAACCTTAGTTTAAAGTTATTTTTAACTTGCACGAATATACTCTTTAGTGGAGTGAGAGTTATTAATAGCCATGTGTGTTGCTCTCTGTGCTTACGATTTCTTCACAGCACACACTTTGTATTTTATTTGCTTGTTTTGTATTTCTGCCATTTGTGTTGAGTTACTCATTTCAGCCACAATTAGATTCCCCCCCCCCCAAAAAAAAGCTTCATGCATCTCTAGTGACTACTATGTGAACTGGCAAGGTGATTTTTTTTTCTTAATTTCTTGCTCCCTAGATCACAGGTATGTGAGGGACAAAAGCTGAAAACACAAAGCACACTTTCTTTCCATTATTTTTCTTTCTCCACTTCCAACTTTTTAAACATGAGAAAAGATCATTCTTATTCTATGTTTGCAGCTGTAGCAGTCTACAGAAACCTCAGAAATAGTGAGAAGCTAAAGAACATGGAACACACAACTGTACTGAGCATCTGATTTTTATGGCAGCTTAGTTTTTTTTGGGGGGGGGTGAGTTGGTAGAAACTTTTAAATTTCTAAACAAAGATTACTTTGCACATAGAGACTTTCCACTGTATTTGTCTATTTTTATGTGTTCTTTGAGAATTCCTTACTAAATTTGAGCAAATTCACCCTCCATTTCTACCCTCCAGTTGTATCTCTAACATTTTATTTGGTAAAACAACTTTCCCTAATTATGCAAAGAAAGGCGCTTTTTAGCTATTTACATTATTCTTCTTTTTCCTCCTCCTTCTCTTGTTCCTTCTCTTTCTTCTACGACTTTTTAAAAAATCTAGTGGTATTTTAATAGAAAATTAGCATGGATTGTGTCACAGCAATAATTTAAAAGTCATTGTAATTGTTCAAGTTGAAATATTTTAGAAAGCTCCTAACTTTTATCCTACCCTTTTCCTAGGCTTAAATTATGTAGCTAGGTATACATTGAATCTACTTTTTTGTTTACCAATTTTTATACTGTTTTGTTCTCCTTTGGTTTCATTTGCAGCTAATTTTTTTTTACTTTTCTTCACTTTAAAAATCATAATTTAAAACAATGAATATTAAAGCAATTATTTCTGAGATAATCCAAATGTTCTCATTAGCAGTTCAAAAGATTTCTTGAAATAAATAAAAGAAGTAATTTCTCTGTGATTCCTTTCAGGTTTTAATTAACTTTCCTCTTTATATATTAATGACAGTCCTTTAATTTCCCTGTCTTTGCTAATATCTCTTCTGACTTTTTACGTAAGTTTGACAAAATACCTGTTAGTAGAATAATTTTTCACCCTTCTGATATTTCTTAAGGCTTTAATTCTTGTAGTATTCTTTGGGTCTGTGGCGGGATCCCTCCAGCTATTTTTCTTTTCTTTGTATTCAAGATGAAATTGTTCTTTGATGCGAAGCTCTCCTAACAATACTAGCATTTCAATTTTCTATGTGTGACTCATCTGTCATGTATTATTCCTATTTCCCCCCCACCAAAAATGATGCTTAAGAAATTAACCATAGCACTTATTTCATAGGATGTGGTGGGCATGAATTTAAATTAGAAATGCATCTGAAGCCCACAGTATAATTTCTGGTTCTTGGCCAAATCTTTAACAAATTCTATCTACCTCTCATTGTCTCTGCATTCATTCTTTCCATTAGCATTTATGAATTTTTTCAAACAGTTTTAAAAGTGAAGATAGAAATTTAGTAAAATTGAGGCTTGAATGTGTCTCTAACTTTCTATATGTGTGTGTGTGTGTGTATAATTTTCTGCAGATTATGAAAGTGTATATGAAATGTGTGATTTTGTTATTAAATATTTGGCTCTTTTAAAATTCATATAAACATTTATACAACACAATGCTAAAGCTATTCAATAAAGGAGATAGCTCTACAATTCAAACATTCATATACAACATAAGTTTGTGTCTATATACAAGTACTGTTCAAATGAGGTGCTCTAGACAGATAAGGAGAAAGTTCTTTCTGTCTCCAATTCAAATGGAGCTCATAAGAGCCTTGTAGAAAACTTGGTATTTGGAAAGATTTTTAAATTAAAAAAAATTAAAATCTTTAGTGCTGAAAAGTTTGGTTCAGATCAAAGAAGTTACATGAGCAAAAGTACACAAATGTTACAATTTAGAGGGCATTTTAAAAACTAATCAGAATTTTGAGTAATTTTGGAAGGAATATTTGTTGTAGGGGGATAAAGGAAATTGTAAAACCAATGATCTACAGTTTTAAAACTGGTCATAAAGAAGTACTATAATTGCTTTTACTTTCAATTTATAGATATTGGTGAAGGTTTACTGTGATCCAATGATGAACAACCAAAGTAACAGTGATTTATATAGATATGACCTCTGCCTTAATCAATTTTTCTGTGATACAATAATATCCTAGACAAGAATTTCTGTGAGCAAATGAAAAAAAAAAGGTTAGTCCTGAGAATATCTAAGTAGAAATATAAAACTACTCTCTAATATTTTAATCAAGAACAGTGGTTCAGAACCTCTTGAGTCAGGACCCCTTTTGGGTGGAACAACGCTTTTACAGGGTTCACCTAAGGCCATTGGAAAACACAGACATTTACATAACTATTCATAATAGTAGCAAAATTACAGATCTGAGGTAGCAATGAAAATAATTTTATGGATGGGGGTCACCAAAACACGAGGAAATGTGTTAAATGGTTGCAGCAACAGGAAGGTTGAGGATCACTGATCTGGAACATATAAGGAAGGTGTCAACTAGAAGTCATATGTGATATGATGAAGGTCTAAAGTGATGGACCAAATCAGGGGAAAGTGACCTATCATAGACCAAAATCAGACTTTCCAAAAGTAACAAACGTAATAGAGAAGGTGTTAGTAGGGCAGAATGAAGAGTGCTCGAAAAGAAGGATTTTTGAGAATGTTAAAGGGTTGTTAGGATGCTGTGTCACACGAACACAGTAATTCTCTTAAGTTATCACTGTGGAGAGCATCGATAGAGTAGCCAAGCCTCCTGGATGTTCTTCAATAGTTTCAGTCTAAAGATTATGCTGTAGTTAGTATAATACAAGGAAATTATTGTTGGCATATTTTACTGTGCAAAGAATATTCAGCATTCATGTTTATGTTAACTCTAGGTGTCCAAGTATGAGTAGTTTCAGTAAAGACTGAAGGTGGAAACCAGAATAGAGTAAATCAAAGATGGATTCCAAGGTCAGGAAATAAACATAGCAATGGATTCTGTCTTTGGAGAAGATTTTCCATGAAGAGTAAAAAAACTCACAAGTAATACAAAAGGTAAAGTTGGGCTGTAGAGCAGTAATACAATGCTTGCCTGTCATGCATGAAGCAGTCAGTTGAAAAGATAAGGTACAATTTGGGGGCCTTTCCTAATTACCCATTATAACTCCCAAATAAACATCATAGAGATCTTTTAGATTTATTATTAAGCTTTAGCCCTCTAGTTAGGCAGATATAATCTATTCTAGCTCTGTATGCTAGACTGGGCACTTGCCAGCCACACACCCCAAATTAATTGACATATTGGTCCTGCCTGAGCTGTTTCTTCTCCTTCAGGTCAGTCTTCATGGCTACCCCTTTTCACTCTCTCCTCTTCTTTCTTACCCTCTTTCTTCCCCCTCTTGGTCCTTACCTGAGACCCCCAGACTGAGAATGGAAGTCTTGCTTGCCCAGCTATAGGCTCTTGGCAACTTTATTAACCAATGAGATATAATTGGGGATCGATGTTTACCTAATACTAATAAGTGAACGTGACAGTGCCACATCTGGACCTCAATCACATCTCTCAGTCCAGAATTCAGCATCTGAGCACACCAGACCAATCCCCAACATTCAGTTCACTCCCCCAAACTGAAAACAAAGTAAACAAAAGGTAGCTGGATGTTTCATATTTTAACAGTGAACTCTAAAATGCTTAATATATATTTTTGGCAATCAGGATGATTTCCAATTCAAATTCATCTAGATGATAAATTTGCACACTAACTAGCAGTTTAATATAAGGAAAATCCATTCTAGCAAGGCATAGTCACTAAATACTTGTCTGAAGAATGTTGTAGGCCAGTGAAGATTGCTATGATTTAGGGAAAAAAAATAGATCCCTCCAGGCATAATAACAGAAGAACACTCCCCACTGTCATTCAAGAGGACAGGGAAGCTGAAGCCAGGAACTACCAGATAGATAACTAATGGCTCAAACGATAGCAGATCCTAATTTCTCCAATGCTATCAAGCTAAGGACTGGGGATACTGCTTTGAGTTTGTGCTATGATCCAAGAGTTTTATGAGAGAGGATGGAAATGTAACAGTCTAGAACAGAAGGCAATAAAGTAGCTATTGAAGCAGAAAATATGATCACGTACCAAGATGCATGGTCAGGGGATAGGAAAACCTATCTTTCTCTCCCTGGAACTTCCATTGGCTACATTGTCCTGCTGCCTTGATTTCAGCCCAGACATCAAAGTCTACTTCCCAAACTATGCAACAGTGAATTTCTGAGTTTTGGTTATTTTAGGAGGGGGGGGCGGATGGTGTTGGGGTGAGGGTTGGGGTGTACATGTATACACACATATAACTGAGAGAAGACAGTTTTTAGGTAATGTTTCTCAAGCACCATTCACTCTGCTGGGGTTTTGTTTATAATTTTTTTGTTTGTGTCTCACTTTCCTAGAATTTGCCAGGTTTTTGGCCCACTGAAATCCAAGAATCCTCCTTTTTCTTGAGTTATGGGGACTACGGTAGTTTGAATAAGAATGGTCCCCATAGGCTCAAATATTAGAATGCTTGGTCATCAGGGAATGGTACTACTGCAGAGGGATTAGGAAATGTGGCCTTTTTGGAATAGATGTGGCCTTCTTGGAAAAAGTGTGTCACTAGGGGTGGGATTTGAGGTTTCAAGGGCTCAAGCTAGGCCAGCTTAGTCTCTCTCTCTCTCTCTCTCTCTCTCTCTCTCTCTCTCTCTCTGCTTATGGATCAAAATGTTTAACCTCCAGATTCTTTCTATCTTGTCTGCCTGCATGCCACCATGCTTCCTGTAATGATAACAGACTTCTGAAACTGTAAGAAGCCCCAATTAAATGCTTTCCTCTTTAAGAATTACCATGGTTATAGTGCCTCTTCACAGCAATAGAATAATGACTAAGACCTTCAGGCCTCTTTGTAAGCATTCTACCACCTCTCCTCAGTCCCCCATCACATCACCCCAAATTCCTATTGTTCTTAAAAAACTAACCAATTTTAACAAAATGAAATTGTGTATGACAATCAAAGGAAATTACAACATAAGGAACAAATAATTTCTGCCAGTGAAGGACCATAAACTCCAAGATATCATTAAAGCAACAAATGGAACAAATGCAAAGAGGCTAAGAGTAGGTGTCCCAGGAGACTCGAAATGAAGAGAAAAGGTCCAGCACTATGCAAGTACTGATAGAGTCCTGGTATTATGGAAAGAACAGCTCACAATTGAGATTGAAATTTATGGACATTCCAGGTTTCACTCCTGAGATAAGCCTGGAAGAAATAGTAAAGATCTCTGTGAGCCTTACAGCCTTAGAATCACTGGACAGACTGAGTAACTTACCCTCTATCCAGCTTCATTGTTTTGATTGGTTTGTTCATTTGCAATACATGGATGATAACATTTGTCTTGTTTTTTTTATAGATACTGACACCAGAACCAGATTTCAAATATAAGATCTCTAATAAAACACAAAGTTCTACCTATGAAGAAATACTGATTCTTTTCAATATGGTACTAACAAAATGATGACATTTTTTAATACCCTTCAAAATAGTGATAGGAAGGATTCTCCTAAATATTGCATACCTGATGAGCGTTCCATGCCATCACTAAGATCTCTGTGAACATCTCAAGAAAATTGAAGCTCAGAGTCTTTTTTTAAGTGGGCTTCCAATTTTTATCAAGTGTCACAAATTTAATTATTCTTAATTAAAACCTAGTGGATGAAAAGTAAAAATGTCAAGCAAATTTCAACTAAGATTGTATTGAATACAAAAAGGAGCGTCTGAGACTCTTTGGGTTTTATATTTAGAGAAGCAATATAAATTTGTCTACTTGAAAATGTTCTTGAATCTTTTTTTTTTTTTCAGAAGAATTCACATATCCTATCCCCATTGCTGGTTTACAGTTCTGAAGAGAGGCTGGAGATACAGCCTTAGAGAGATGCCACAGAGAACCTGTGTTGGGTTCCCAAAATCCACATGGTGGTTCACAATCATCTATAATTCAAGTGATAACTCTCTTCAAGGCCTCCAAGGGCACCAAGCACACACATTCAAATATAGGCATGCAGAACACTTGTGCACATAAAATTAAAATACATCTTTAACAAAAAAAATTGAAAGAATAAATTAGGTATTTTGTTTTACAAAATTTTCAAAATCAGATATCTAAAAATGTTTTTCTCATCATAACAAAGGTATTTGATTAAAAAAGCACCAACCTTTGAACCTGAACACATGTTATATTATTTCATTGCATAAAGTTTTTAATTAATAATTTAGTTATTCATTTACATCCCGATATTAGGCCCCTCCCTTGTCTTCTTCCATTTCCACTGTCCCTCCCTCATCCCCTACCATACCTCCCATCCTTCTCAGATAAGGGGAGCTCCACCCACCTATCCACCCCAGATCCTTAGTTACATCCTCTTCCCCTGTGGCCTGGCCTGTGAGGAAGTAATCAGAAACCAAGGACAGAGTTCATGTCAGACGCTGCCCCCACTTCTCTTACTAGGGAACCCACCTGAAGCCTGAGATGCCCTGTCGGGGGCGGTATGGTCCTTGGTTGGTGCCTCAGTCTCCACAAGCTCCTCTGGGCCCTGGTTAGTTGGCTTTGTTGGTCTTCTTGTGAAGCTCCTGGCTCCTCCAAGTCTTTCTATTCTTCCTCCCACTTTTCCTCAAGATTCCCTATGCATCAGCCAATGTTGGATTGTGAGTTTCAGCACCTGTTTTGATCTGATGCTGAGTGGAGCCTCTCAAAGGAGCGAGGCTCCAGTCTGTAAGCATAGCATAATATCATCAATAGTGTCAGGGCTGGCTTTCTCTTATGGTGTGGGTCTCAGGTTGAGCCAGGCATTGGTTGAATATTCCCTCAATTCTGCTCTGTCTTTATCCCTCCACATCTTATAGGCAGGGTATATTTGGAGTCAAAGTTTTTGTTGGTGATCCCTTCCATCCACCAGAAGTCCTGCCTACTTAGAGGGTGGCCGCTTCCATCTCCATGACCCCTGATAATAGAGTCTCAAATAGAGTCACCTCCATATCCTCCCAGAAGCTTACCCTGTCTTAGGTTTCTAGCTTGTCACAGAGATGCCCTACTCATGGTTTCTCTTCTCTCTGTAAGCCCTCTGTCTTCCACCCCTGCTCTGGTTTCCAAAGTCATTTCTCTCTGTGCTCCCTCTCCTACCTCATTCCCTCTCTTGAGCCACTCCCTGTGGCTATTCTATTTCCCCTTCTAAGTGAGATTCAAGCACACCCACTTGGGTCCTCCCTGTTACTTATCTTCTTTGTGTCTGTGAATTGTAGTATGTCTATCCAGTACTATATGGCTGAAATACACTTATAAGTTACAGTAAATATATCTTCTTACTTTTTTGAACATATATTCTTATACAGTGGGCACATACTCTAATCCAATTCAGAGAGAAGAAAACCAGAGCCTTATCACATACAATATTTTTTTTTTCGAAAACCCCGAAGCTCTTGTGAAATTTACCAGATTTGTGTTAAATTCAAAAGGAAGGCTCTTTGAAATTTCATGTCTTGGAGTTTTGCTTCCATTTCAGGAAGTAAAATGCTTACTATAAGATGAAATAGCTTTTCTGCCTCTTTGCACCCCTCATTTTAAATTGGATATATTGTATCTCTGAATATGTCTGAAAATAAAAGTTTTATAAGCATCTGGATTTAGTGCTTTCTTGCTGATATTTCTTGTAGATGAATGATTCCTGAATGACTTCTTCCATCTCAAAGGATGGATTAGCCTCCAAAATTATGTGTTTAGATAACGACTCAAAAAGAGCCAATTTAATTTCTGCAGCTTTTTTCTCTTACCTATAATTGCATTTCAAAGTGCTAAGCTTATATCAGTTTATTTTTCTCAGAAGTTTGTAATCTTTCCTTATTATTACTGTACAAATAACATCATTTATTATTATTATTTATTATTTTTCTATTCTTCCTTCTCAAATAACAAATCCCTCACTCTTAACTTTTTACTTCAACATCAAGGAGGAACACCAGAGGTGATATTAATTTTCACTTTTGAGGGGAGCTCATCAATTATTTTCCTTCAGTTTTGTTTTGTTTTTTACTAAAATCAGATACAAAATAAAAAGAAAGTGTTTTGGGACTTATCTCAAGATATCTCATCAGGAGAATGCATGATGCAAATCTCTTTGTTCATAAATACTTAACTAAATGTAAATAAGTATTATTTTTAAAAGAGTAGCTAATTTGGGTATAAGAAATGAATATACCTATCCATCAACATGCATAGTGTCCTAGTTACATAATTTTCCCCCCTTTCTAGCTTTTACGGGTATTAGATAGTAGGTATTAATGGTGGTAGTGGAGAGAGCAAATTAATCAGTGAGACTATTTTAGATAATAGTGTTGAATTCAGGTGAACCTTAGAGGTTAAAATTGCTAAAATTAGACCACACGAACAAAACATTCTTTATTTGAAAACCTGAAAATGAAACCTATATGCAACCTACTTTGGGGCTTTTGAATCCATGAGAGCATTTGTGGCACAGAAAACTCATACTTTTAAAACCGTCTGTCTTTTACAATTTCTCCTTCTGCTATGGACAAATTTTGCACCTTAGTACAGAATAATGCAAAATAAAACTTCATCCAAAATATAAAGGTAAGAGTATGTAAACTGTTCTCTGATGCAGATATATTAGATTCAAAGGATAAAATGGAATAAAATGAAAATATCTTTGAGTTCGTTTAGAAAAAGTTTTCTTCAGTGTCCAAAGAAATGTTTGTGTGAGAGAAGTACATGTGTGTATGTGTGCCATATATATGTATATATATATATGTATACATACACACACACATATATATGTGTGTGTAGCGATCTAGTGAGGTCTCATTCAGGTTCAAGGATCAAAATAGAGACTGAACAAAAATAGTAAATATATTACTTCACACAATTAAATTTAAGTAACTTCAGACAGTCTATATTTAAACTAGGTACTGTTGTGGAAAGCACATCTCCTTCTGACTGTTATGACTTCAGAATATGCTTCCTGCTACCATGATATTGAACTCTTCTCATCTTGTACAACATCTAGGTAAGCCAGACCCCAGGAAGTGCTCTTATTCACTCCTGAATCCAACTGTCTTTATTTATTTGTTTGTTTATTATTTTATTTAAAATGATTTTCTCATATATTACATTATGACAGTTTTCCCTTCCTTATCTTCCAGATTCTCCCATCCAACTTTATGCCTGCTTTCTCTCTCCCCCACTCCCCCCAAAAAAGACAAGCTTGTTTCGTTTTTTAAAAGCACACAGACAAACAGAGAAGAAAAGAAAAAGTACAGGAAAAACATACATACACAGAGGCACATACACTCCAAAACAAAAGAATACAATAGAAAAATGAACGAACAAATTCAGAAACCGTAATAGATAACCATAAGACAAAGGCAAGTATACTTTTAAAAATGTCAAAAGCATTGTTAGACAAAATATGTCCAAAAATACCACTGAGTTTGTTTTGTGTTGGCAATCCACTGCCAGGCATGGAGACGCTCTTAAATGACGTTTTTATACCTAGTGAGACAGCCTTGGAGAAAACTAATTTTTCCAAGTTGTCGATTGGAGATCGCTTCTGGGTCAGGGATACGGGCTCTTTTCATTTTCCTTCGTAGTGCTGGGACCCCATCTGTTTGTAGCTGTGCAAATCCTGTACAGGCTGCCACAGTCTCTGTGATTTCTTGTATAAGTCCTGTTGTGTCTGGAAGGCACTGTTTCTGTGGCGTCATCTATCCCTACTGGCTCTTACAGTCTCTCTTGCTTCCTTCACTGAGCCATGAAAAGAAGGGTTCGGGGGAGACATCCCATTTAGGATGGAGTGTTTCAAGGTTTCCCTCTCTTTTCAGTTGCGGGTCTCTATATTAGTTCCCATTTCCTGCAGGAAGCAGCTTCTCTGATGATGGCCTAGCAAGATACTGATCTATGAGTACAGCAGAATGTCCTCTGGAGTCATTTTATTGTTACGTTACCTTAGCATAACAATAGTATTTGGTTTTCCCAAAAGCCTATGGCCTATCTAGTCTCAGTCACTGGAGTGGTCCAAGGCACGGGTTCCGCCTCACCGAGTGAGTCTTAAAATTAACCTTTGGCTGCTGTTGCAGCAGTGTAAACACAAGGACAGCTCACCGGGGTAGAGGAAGGGGTTTGTAGCTGGAATCATGTTTAGCTTTCTCCTCTGGTAGTGTGCCAAGTATGATTCAGCACCAAGAACACTAGCCGGTGGGGATGAAGCCTCCAGGTAGGCCCAACTCAAATTCTCCAAGTTCAACGAGATATGTAGGTGTTTAGCTATCAGGCCTTACCATCACTTTGTGGTGATCTACTAATAGTCTTATCAATAACATGAGTTGTTTAGAGGTTTCCATGGGGCCACCTTGGATAACAACCTAAGTAGATCTAACCCATTTCTGGCACTGGAGGTGAGAAAGGTCTAGTTGGGGCTTCGTCTCCCCATTGTTTTACAGCATTTCTATTGCTGTTAAGAGACACCACGGCCCTATCTTTTCCTGAACATCTTCTAGGCAGGATGAATTTCGAGTCAAAGTTTTTGTGACTGTGTTAGCATTGCCCTCCATCTACTAGGAGACTTGTCTAGTTAGAGGGTGTCCTCTTACATCTTTATGGCCACTGCAACAAGGAGTCTTTGCTAGAGTCCCTCTCATATCCCCCAAAGAGCCCATTCAAGCTTCCAATCAATGCCTGGCCCACCCAAGACCCATCCCATGGGAGAGAATCAACCCATGATACTATTAGTGACACACTGCTATGTTTGCATACAGGAGTCAAGCAGAACTGTCCTCTGAGGGTCTCCTCCCAGCAGCGCCTCAAAACAGATGCTGAGACTCATAGCCAAGCATTGGGTCATGTGTAGGGAATCTTGTGGAAAAGTAGGAGGAAGGAGAAAAGGAACTAGAGGCGATAGGAGCTTCACAAGAAGACCAACAGAGCCAACTGACCAGGGCAAAGAAGGGCCTGTAGATAATGAAGCATCAATCAAGAACCTTGCATGGACTGAACCTAGACCTCCTACAAAGATGTAGCTGGTGGGCAGCTCAGGTTTCATGTGGGTTCCCTAATAATGGGAGCAGGGATTCTCTCTGACATGGACTCCCTTGCCAGATTTTCAATTACTTGCCCCTGGAGGGACTCCTTTGCCAAGCCATAGGAGAAGAGGACATGTTCAGCTCTGATATGACCTGTTGAGCTGGGGTGGATGCAAAGGGGAGCTCCCTTTGCTGAGGAACAGGGGAGTGGGAGGGGGAAAGGAAGGGAAGGTGGGACTGGGAGGTAAGGAGAGATGGAGCTAAGACCAGGATGTAATGTGAATAAGTAAATTAATTAGTAATTAATGTTTTAAAAAAGAGACACCATGGATATGGCAACTATTTAAAGAAAAATATTTAATCAGGGCTGGCTTACAGTTCATAAATTTAGTCCATTTTTTCATGGCAGGAACTACAGTAGTGTGCAAACAGTCATGGTGCTGGAAAATGAGCTGAGAGTCCTACACCTTGATCCACAGACAGCAGAAGGAGACTGCGACACACTAGCCAGACTTGAGCTTCTTATATCTCAAAGCCCATCTCCAGTGGCCCGCTTCCTTCAATAAGGCCATACCTATTCCAAGAAGGCCACACCTCCTCATAGTGGCATTTCCTATGGCCAAGCATCCAAACACATGAGTCTCTGGGGGGCCATTCCTATTCAAATCACTATACTAATAATTTGATGTTTCTATTTAGATTTCGTCTCTCTCTCTCTCTCTCTCTCTCTCTCTCTCTCTCTCTCTCTCTCTCTCTCTCTCTCTCTCTCTGTGTGTGTGTGTGTGTGTGATATTACACACAATCATTTAAAAACTTTTCCCATTTATTTATTTATTTATTTATTTATTTATTTATTTATTTATTTATTTAACGTTACAGCCTGATCCCAGCTCCCTCTCCCTCTCTTCCCCATTCCACCTTTACACTCCTGTCTTCCTATACCACTCTCTCCTTTTCAGAGAAGGGGCCCCTCCAAACGGTTATCAACACCCCTGGCACCTTGCAGCAGGACTAAGCACATCCTCTCCCACTGAGGCAGGACAAGGTAACTACAGCTATGGAAAAGGGATCTAGTAGCAGGCATCAGAGTCAGAGACAGCTCCTACTTCCTTTGTTAGGGACCCATATGCCCATGCTACACACCTACTACATATATGTAGGGGGCCTAGGTGAGTGCTTGTAAGCGCTTTGGTTGTTGTTTCAGTTTCTGTGAGCTCCCAAGTGCGTAGATTGGTTTACTGTGTAGCTCTTCTTGCATACACACCTTTTTAAAAAAATCACAGGTCATTCACTTGTATCCCAGCCATAGCCCCCTCCCATTTTCCCTCCCAGTTCCCCCTCCTTCCCTTATCTCCTCCCTGCCCGCTTCTGAGTCCACTGAGGGGAGGTCCTCCTCCCCTTCCATCTGACCCTAGCTTATCAGGTATCTTCAGGACTGTGGCCTAGCAAGGCTGCTCCTCCTTCGGGGAGAGGGGAAGCTCAATGAGCCAGTCATTGAGTTCATGTCAGAAATAATTCTGTCCCTCTTACTAGGGAACCTACTTGGATACTGAGCTACCACGGGCTATGTCTGAGCAGGGGTTCTAGGTTATATCCATGCATGGTCCTTGGTTGGAGAAATAGTCTCATAGAAGGCCCCTGTGCCCTGATATATTTGGACCTTGTGGGGCTCCTGTCCCCTCTAAGTCATACTAACTTCACCTTCTTTCATATGATTCCCTGCACTCTGCCGAAGGTTTTGGTTATGAGTCTCAGCATCTGCTTTGATACACTGCTAGGTAGAGTCTTTCTCAGGCCCTCTGGGTTAGGCTCCTGTCCTGTTACTTGTTTTTTCATACTTCCAATGTTGATCCCCTTTGTCTTTCTAGGTGAGTATTGATCATCTTACCCTTGGTTCTCTTTCTTATTTAGCTTCTTTAGGTGTCCATATTTTAGTATGTTTATCCTACCTTATAGGTATAGTACCCACTTATAAGTCAGTATATACTGTCTGTGTCTTTCTGCTCCTGGGATATCTCACTTATACACACCTATTTTATGAAACTGTTACTTAGTAGGTTTCCATAGAATACCCTCAAATGGCGCATAGTGGAAGCAGTCCCTCTCACATTTCTACCTTCAATCCTTTCTTCTCTTCTCTCTCTTTTGTCCTCCCATCCCAATTTCCCCCTTTGTCTTTCCAAGACTGTATGTTTTATTTCTACTACATTGGGAATGCCTAACTTTCCCCCTAGTCCCTTAATCTACAGCTAACCTCTTTGACTATAGGGATAGTACCATGCCTATCAAGGGCTTAAAAGCCAACATCCACATTTTTGAGAATGTTGGTCATTCCTGTAATTTTGAGTCTGGGTTGTCTCACTTAGGACTTTTTCTTTCTAGTTCTATCAATTTGCCTGTGAATTTCATGCTTTTTAACAGCTGAATATTAGTCCATTCTGTAAATTCCCTTTTTTCCCCTGATCTATGTGGGCTGTTACTAGTTTCTGGTTATTGTGAATATAGTAGCACTGAAAATAGAAGACCAAGAGCCTCTGTCCAGACCTTTGTGTAGATGCCAAAAACCTGAATCTTCAGGTATTTAGCCAGCTCCTACTGGGAAGATCTCCCATGCTTGTGAAGTACTAGGATTAATGTAGTGAAAGATGAAGATCTTACCAAAAGCCATCTATAGAGTCAAGGCAATCTTCATAAAAATTCAAAAACAAATCTTTACAAAACTAGTACAGTTTTCAACTTCAGATGAAAACACACACACATACACACAAAACCCAAGATACCTAAAAAAATCCGGACCATGCCAGTCTCAAGTTGTACTATGGAGCTATAGTAATAAAAACTGCATGGTATTGACATAAAAAAAAAGACATGTTGATGAAAGGACTCTAACTGAAGATCCAGACATAAGTCCACTGATTTCGACAGCTGCTGTACAAGTTTGCACGCCCGCCAGCAATAGATGTTTCCTAACCCCACACACTAGCCAGCATGACCTGTCAATTTTTATTAAACATGGCCGTTCAGACTGGTGTAAGATAAAATTTCAAAATGATTTTATTTTTCTTTACCTGATAACTAAGGATATAGAACATTTCTTTAAGTGTTTCTGAGACATTTGTGTTTTATCTTTTGAGGACGCTCTTTAGTTCTGTACTTCATTTTTTAATTGGGTTATTTGGATTCTTGATGTCCAGCTTTTTTAGTTCTTTATATATTTCAGATGTTTACCCAATATCAGATGTGCAATTGGTAAATATATTTTCTATTCTGTAGCCTACCATTTTGTCCCACTGATGGTGTCCTTTGCCATACAGAAGCTTTTCAGCTTCATGAGGTCCCACTTCTTAACCCTTGGTCTTAGTGTCTGTGCCATCAGTGTCTTGTTCAAAAGGATATTTTCTATACCAATGAGCTCAAAACGATTCTTCACTTTCTCTTCTTCCAATTTGAGGTATCTGGCTTGTGTTCAGGACCTTGATTTATTTGGAACTAAGGTTTCTGCAGAGTAAAAATTATGGCTCTGTTTGTAGTCTTCTATAAGAAACATTTCAGTTTAACCAGCAGCATTTGTTGAAGTTCCTTCCATTTGTTCTGTGTGTATTACTGCCTTCTTTGTGAAAAATACAATGTCTTTAAGCTAATGAATTTATGTGTAGAACTTCTATTCAATTCCTCAGATCGGTGTGCCTGTTTATGACAATATTACGGTGTTTTATTACCATGGCTTTGTAGTACAACTTAAAATATGGGAGGATGATACCTCCAGCAGTTCTATTTATTTTTTATTACAATTTATTCACTTTGTATCTCAGATGCAGGCCCCTCCCATTGAATCTGTAGATTGCTTATGAGGGATACCCACTTTAATATATTAATCCTTCTAACCCATGAGCATGGGAGGTCTTGTTAACATTTTATGTTTTCTTCTTTCTTTCCTCGGTATCTTTAAATTTTTATCACATAAGTATTCCACTTACTTGGTTACACTTATCCCCAAATTGTGATTTTGTGTGTATATGCGTTTCTCAAGGGAAACCTACTTGATGATGGTAGATGAGGATTTTTAAGTGTTTCTCACTTTATTGAGAATTTTTACATTTATGTTCATGCAATAAAATATTCTTTTTTCATTGGGTTTTTATGTGGTTAACATATCATGTTAATTGTGGCTTTCTAAAATGAATTAGGCAATGGTTTTTTGTTTGTTTCTATTTTGTGGGATAATTTGAGGAGTATTGGCTTTAATTCTTTTTTGAAATCTCATAGAATTCTGCTCTAAATCTATTTTCACTTCTATTTCTGCTTAAGATGCTTAATAATCTTGATTTAAATTTGTAGGTCATATATATTTATCCAATTCTTTGAGATTTTCTTATATTGTGAAGTACAGGTTTTTTTTTAAAGTATATGCTTTTGATTCTCTATATTTCTTTGATGTCTGTTATTATGTCCCCCACTTTCATCTTTAATTTTATTAATTTGGATATTCTCTCTCCATACTATAAACTAGCCAATCTTACGGATTTTCTCGAAGAACCAACACTTCATTTTATTGATTCTTTGTATTGCTTATATGGCCACTAGGGTCCCAGGAGGAGGGTATTGACAGATATGTATGGTTAACAGAAAGGGATGTGGGGAGTGAAGAACACTGGGTAATTCATATGTCTCCTGGGAATCAGCTGTCTTTATTTAGACCACACACTGAGACCAGATGCCTAGAAGAATGCTTGGCCCAATCATTACACTGTGTAGACAAAAGAAATGTTGTACTTTAAGCTACAACCAGAACAACAAAGTAGGAGGAGCTTTGGGTCTGGGTAGAGAGTGAGGAAGAAAGAGGAGTAAGGGGAGAGATAAGGACTTAGGATATAACATTTTCTTTTCTAGAAACAACTGGTTAGGAGTAGAACATAGCTAGAATTGTCAACATCAGCTTACAGTTTATATTATAAAATATAAAATAAATAAATTAATAAATGACAAAAATTATTTAAGTATGTGGAAGAGTATGAAACTAAACGTGTAATATAAAACTTGCATGAGAAATGCTTTAACTATTTTTTTTCAGTCTCTGGCTTACTTAAAGATCTTAATTACATACAGTACTTTGTTTTCTTTGTGAATACCCTTGTTTTAAGCATTGCCATTACTGAGTACAATGCTTTAGTCAAATATCCATTCCCAAACTTTTATGCACTCTAATGCTAGTGTTGGGAGAAAACAGGACATCTGAGGAATAGAGTCAAAATGAGAAGTCCATGGGTCATCAAAGACATGTCCTTAATGAGACTTTTTGGGCCTTGTTTTCTGCTGATTTTCTGTTTTCTAACAGTAATAAATATCGCCATAACAGTAAATTTTCACATTGAACCACCCTTGCCAAAAGCTTAACATATGGAGCAGCATGGTCTTAAACTCTAACCTCCAGAAATATGAGCCCTGCAAACATTTTTTCATTATTAGATAATTGCCCTTAATATGTTGCTACACTAACAGAAAACTAAGTATATTTTGGATGCTTGAAATCTCCAAAATCCTACTCAGAAGTGTCATACTTTGCCATGAAAAACACAAAAGGCTATCGTTGCTCCTCCTGTGTGTGGATTCTTCCGAATTTCAGTATTCAGTGTCAGGATAAGTATGATCTTGGTATTCTCCAAGTGTTGGTTGTAGATTTATTCCTCAAAGGTTTGGCTCACCATATCACTGCATTCACAGTTTTATATAGTAGTTTCTCTTAGGAAATTCAGGAAGATTGTATTCACAATCTATTTTGTACTTTGGGAATGTTTGATCACCTGAGATAGAGGATGGCTAAATTCATGAGACTTCTGCTTACTGATTTTTGGTCCAGACATAATCAAGTGGTCTTTATCAAGCATATCATATATAAGCTAAGACGTACAAGATGAATTCTATATTAAAAATAGTATTATTTTGCACACAAGTTAAAAGAGAAACATTGCAGACTGTCAGTATCTGCCATCTTGGCTGGCTTGAAGGCAGTATACTGTGTATAGATGTTGATTAATGGGCACATATAGCAATACATATGAGAGTGTATTGTTTGCATGCACTTGAGTCTTCACATTTGATTTTCTGAAAGCAGAGTGTTTGAGAAATATATTTTGACTCCTTTAAGACATGTTCCCAAAACTTCTAACATGAACATCATCTACATAGCACATATGACCAATCTTTGTTTCTCTTCATTGGTATTACCAGCTCAGAGTACTGTTCAAACCCTAGGGAAATGAACATTGATTATGAGTCATGTATTCACCTAAGCATTTTATAGGTGCTAGCGATCTAATTCACAGCCTGTGTCACTTAGATCATTATGTACTAGGTCATCTTTGAATAAGGGTATAGTTATCACAGCAATAGCAATAGTGGCAATAGGCACAGAACAGACATAGATTTAACTCCAAAATGGCTCATTCACTACTTTTAACAAACCCCAAAAATCTCATCCCTACAAAATATAGTCAGTGACCTATGGGGAGGGGGAACTTCCTGGGTTTATTATAAGAATTTCTTTCCAAATTATAAAACAAGGTTCTGGAGAGAGTGCTTAGTCAGTGAAATGCTTTCTCTTATAATTATGGAGACTTAGGTTCATTCCCCAGCACCCACATGAAATGCTAGGCAAAGAGACTGTAGTGATGGCTCAGCGAATGCGAGAACTCACAGCTCTTCCTGGGCATCCAAGTTTTGTTTGCAGCACTCTCACTGGGCAGCTCACAAACTCCAAAACCTGGGTATCTAATGTCCTCATCGATCCTCAGGGTATTCTCACACAAGTGACACACAGAGACATGGACACATAAATAAAACAAAAAGTTCTACATGTTCATATGGGCATGCAACAATACAGTGAAAAAAAGCCATTGTTTGAAAGAGAGCAATGAGGGGTGATGGTACAGTTTGGATGGAGGAAAGGGAAAGGATAAATGATATACGAGTTCAAAAAGAAAAGAATAAGTTATCAAAACTGAAAAAAAATAGCCAGGTGTGTGGTGCATAATTTTAATCCTAGCACAAAGATCCCTGGTGTTCACAGGACCACCAGCACAGCCCAATCAGTGGCTGTTAGATCCCAGTCAGAGACCTTGTCTAAACAAAGGCCAATGCAGACAGCTGCAGAGAAACAACACCTAAGCTGTCCCCTAGCCTCCTCACAAGCATGCACATACATCTGCAAATACATGCGCCCATACACACACACACACACGTACACTGACATATACATTGACATTTTATCAACATATAAAGTATACAACATTCTGCATGTTATTAACCTATTGTTCCTATAGCTTATACTATATCCAGTAGTATAGCTTTATACATCTGAAGTATTTTGCTTTTCCTTTCCACTTTTCCATGTGGTGTTTGTAGATATAAAAACCAGCCTTATCTCTAAGTTAAGCAAAGGGAAGCAATGACAGTTGCTGTGACGATTGTCTGCATAGGAGCTGACTCATCCTGCTTTCCACCACCCCTCTTAGCCGAACACAGAATTCACTTGTACTGTAGGATTCGGACCACTCTCCTCTGGCCTTGTGCTTTCGGTTAAGTGGCCATGTGTCCAATTACCCAGGCTGAACTTCTATGTGAGGTCACCGCGAAAGGGAGCAGAAGAACAGGGCTGAGTCGGTGCCATGAAGCAGAGTGAGAATCCAGAGGCCCCTATTAAATTTGTCATTAACTGTGTTGATATAGCCCTACTTGACCTTTCCTCAGATTGTCTCCCCGCTGCTCCTCAGGCTGTAAAAGGCCAAGGAGCCTCTCATTTACCCTGACCACACAGGTGCTGTGGATGGAAAGTGAGCACAGCTTGCTGGACTCCAGCTGCAGTGGCCATCACAAAGAGGTAAACAGACCCATTTAAATCTCGAGAAGTGGAGCTTTCTTAGTAATCCCAGGTCTATTCTTAAATACAGTTATTTTGCAGGACTGGAGATCCAAGCTGGAGCCGTACATATTCTAGGAAAGAGTTCGAATATTGAGCTCATCCACTGTCCCCAATATGACCATTCTCTGTGCCAAGCACTCCTTGAGGGCAGAATATACCTATAAGGATAATGGGGGGGGGGTGAGATATTAGTTCATTGGTGGACACTTGAGCCCTTCCCATTATAGAATATGAATAATACTGGGGGTTAGAGAGGATGACTCAGTAGGTAACGTGCTTTCCACACAAATACAAAGATCTGTGTTCAGATGACTAACACACATGGATAAAATAATAAAAATAAAAATAAAACAGGATCTCTATCAATCGCTGTAGAAATAGAGTGATCCCTGGAGCTTACTGTCTAGCCATCTGAGTCAAACCAGTGAACTCCAGAGTGGGAGGAGATCCTGTCTCATAAAAATGAGGTGGGTTCAGAGAGACATTAAGTCTTAAATGGTCCTACCCAGCAATGTACTCCACCAGTAATCACCTGCTGGGCAAGATGTGCCTGCTTAAGCTGTAAGTTTCCTGACTAGTACAGGGGCAACCATTCACTGTGGTTGTGTTTGTTATGTAAAGCTTGTCAGGAGTCCCTGACTGGGAAGGTCATGGGCCTTAGAGGGAACCTACTACTAAGGGAGGAAGTGAGAGTGCCTTTGAGTGTGAAGTAGATTTTCTCATTTCAGCTGCGCATAATTCAGGAGTCACTGTTTACAGGTTCTTATCGTCTGAATTCAAAGACCGAATTTCACTGAGAAAGAATGAGTTTTAAAGGAGTTTTATCGTTACAGAAAAAGAAATCTTTTAAAAAGGAAGATTATATAACCAAAAGTAGAGCTCTGGAAAGCAAGCCAAGCTCTAAAGGGACCTTAGGAAAAAATAAATAAACAAAAACAAACAAACAGACAAAAACTGGTTTGTCTAGAGACTTTTTAATAGGACTTTTGGCATAAGTTTAAGTTATGCAGAGACTGTGCTGATTTTATTGAGATTGATTACTGCTCTAAGCAAATGGCAGGGTAAGCCAATGCTGTCCCACACACTCCCTGTGTATCAAGCAAGCCCAACCAAGGAGATGATAACACACTGTGCACAGGCTGCCCGCACATTTACGCCAGCGGTTGTGCTGCGAAACCTCTTCCTGTCCACTTCTATCAACCTTGCAGCCATTGCTCTTATCTGGTTGCTTAGCCCGGACCACAGTTCTAATCTCTATCACCTTGTAGGTTTTGCTGCTGTTAGATCTTGGCTGTGTCTGCTAGCCAGTAGGAAACAATACTGTCTTTGCTCTCATGCTTGCATTAGCAGTTGGCAGGCTCACTATGGTTCTAACTCCCATTGCAGACACCATAATGTAGCTCTGATACCTTGCATTACCTCCTTGTTCATGAGCATTCTAGGATCCTCCATCCTGAAATGGGAGGAATTGTGGGACTCCATATACACATCCAAAAGAGTTTGTTATAATTAGCTTCACTAGAAGAATATATTTAAGGGCAATAATGCTTTGCATATGTCGCTGGTTAGCCAACGTAACCACTGACTCTGAGCCCTGTCCATATCTGGTTAATATACCTATTATTTCCCATATACAGTAGTCCCAATATCATCGCTTTCACCCTGTCACTTCCTTTAACTCCAATGTCTGTTCACACTGCATCACTGCTGTTGTTACACTAAATGGACATAGTGTAAAGGACTTTTTTTCTTTTTTTTTAATTTTTTGTAATCAATCACAGGTTAGGTACTTTGCATCCCATGCGCAGCCCCCCCACTCCCTCCCATCCTCCCCAACCCTCCCTCATCTCCTCCCTGCCCACTCCAAGTCCACCAACCGGGGAGGACCTCCTCCCCTTCCATCCAACACCAGCTCATCTTGTCTCCCCAGGGCTGGCTGCAATGTCCTCCACTGGGATCCAGCCAGTGTGTCACTCCCTGACATGTATGGGGGAGGGTCAAAGAGTCAGCCATCAAGTTCAAGACTGAAACAGTCCCTGCTTCCTTCACTAGGCCCTCCAGTCCTACACCAAGCTATCCTGGGTCCCATCTGCACAGGGGTTCCAGGACACATCCACACGTGGTCCTTGGTTGTAGAAACCGTCTCATACAAGACCCCT
>CM053764.1:53683088-53708460 GCA_028658305.1 Pachyuromys duprasi
TTGCTCTGTAGTACAGCTTGAGGTCAGGGATGGAGATACCTCCAGATGATCTGTTGTTGTAGAGGATTGTTTTGGAGGTTCTGGGTTTTTGTTTCTCCATATGAAGTTGAGTATTTTTCTTTCAAGGTCTGTGAAGAATTGTGAAGAGGACTTTTTTTCTAAATACTTAAGTCTATATACATAGATTATCATATTAAGGTTTCCTCAGAGAATCTCTGCAGTTTGTTGCAGAGATTCATGACTAATCACAGTGCTGATAAAAAGTGATCATAAGTGATCATCACTAAGCAGGACATCTATATCAACCCAAACAAAGCACAAGGACTATCTTGTAAAAAGAAGCAGAAAAAAGTTCAAGAGCCAGGGAATGGGGGGAGGGGTTCTTTGTAAAGGTATCTTCTGAGCATGGCACGGACATTGTACCCGTGCACATACTGTAACTGTGCTTACTGGATAGGGCCTGTGCAAGACTTCCCTATCATCCTCACATCACACATTGTGAGATGGTCATGAAACTACTACCATGCACAGAAGGACCATGGGCAGTTACTCGTTGCCAAGAGAGAGGATGTCAGTTGTACAGTCACTAATAATTTGTTCATAGTCTCATAACTAACCCCAACTCAAGTGCATGCAAGTTAACTCATTGGGTCACAAAGACAGAAAAAAGGAAAAGCCATGAGTGTAGGAGGGGATTGGGTTTCAGCAGGATATAAAGGGGATGAGAGAGGGTAAAGTGACTAAAATGACAATATTCCATTTTGTATATGCATGAAATTATCAAATGAACATAGAAAAATCTAACCAAGAAGCACAGGTAAAAAGAAGATGACACATGAGTTGCCTGTAGGCATCTATGTTTTCACTCTCACACATAGAATTCAAGATTAGTGAAATGGTGAAAACATGAGATGGTAAGTCATAGAGGAATATGCTCCATGCCTGAAGTCTATCTCTGATCTCCACATGCATACATATATATGTGTACACACCCATGTGAACACACACACACATACACATACAAATGTATGTAACACAAAGTACACATGCAATGCTGCTATAAATAGTTTTATGTGAACATATATTTTCATTTCTCTTAAGAAGTAGTGAGGGATATATATCACATATATATATAATATATTATATGCTTTGTGTGTTTAATAAATGTATTCTTAACCTTATAAACTGCTAACCTGTTTCTCTAAATGGATATATGTTTATAATCCCACAGACTAGGCATGTTCTAGTTTGTCTAGATCATCATCAATGTTTCACTTTAGTCTCAGCCTTTCTGGGAGATGTGCAGTTATATTCCATTGTGATACTAACTTTAATTTGCTGTTGATTCTCCTTTGTGTCATATCTGTTGATCTTCTTGATGAGTATTTTGTACAATAAAACTTTTGCTAATTTATTTAAACTTGCTGCCTGTGTCCTTCATACTGAGTTTTACCAATTTTTTATAAATGCTGAGTACAAAATATTTTTCATATATAATTATGACTGTGCACTTTAATTTCTTCTTTCTTGTTTATTTTTAGAAGAAATTTTTAATTTTGATATTTAACTTATCAGTGTTTTTCATTAATGTTTATATATCTTATGTCCTAATAATTCTTTTTCTTCTTCTAGACTGTGAGAATCATGGAACTTGTGTTCATGAACAGAGCACTAGACACTCGCAGCAGTAAGAGCTAGGCAGTTTGTTACATGACCTTGCAATGCAAAGCATCAACCCAGAATGGTGTTTCTCCTCCTCCTCCTCCTCCTTTTTCTTCTTCTTCTAACACAGGCCATTTCTTTCCTTTCCTCATTAGCTGAGTAATTAAGAAGACACAATCTTACATAGCATCTAAATCTTATCTTTATCATTGCTGCTTACATTTCTCTTTTACTCAACTGAGTCTGTGTGTGGGTTTATCTCTATACTTCACATCCTGTTAATTTAAAGTCTATCAGGCACGTGACCTTGTCATGTCTGCAGGTCACTGAGCAAACTTGTCTGTTAGGCATTTTCTATCCTAAACTTCTAGTTCACATGGAAGGGGTAGTTATATTAACAGAGTTTTTCTTTGATGGACAGTAAGGAGAGAGCTGGCAAGGGTCCAGTGTTTTCTGTTTTTCTATAACTGGACCTAAGCTGACTCAAAATATGTCTATCTTGGAAAAAATGTCAGATTTTATACCTTAGAGTTTCCTCCTCTTATTCCTTTTATTCTCATTATTTTCATTTGATCTTTCAAACTGATCTAAATTTTTTATATGATTTTCATCATAGGATGTATTGCCTGGGTTAGCATCTAGAAATATCAACTTATTCTCTTGATTACAATAAATATCATTAATCTAGTCTACACTTTAATTGTATTTGACCACTGCAATTAAGCTGATTCAAATACCACTGCTATTTGTTTTCTAGATTCAAATTTGAAGTTCCTGGAGAGTCTTATAGAGCCAACATAGATATAGGAGTAAAGGGAACCAGGTAAAGCTTTTCAGAACAAGAATTAGTTTTGCTAAGAGAAGAAGAATTGGAGATAAGTGTAAAGAGCATAGTGCCAAGTCAGATGGTAGACTTGAGTAAGTATTTCCCTGACTTCAGTGTCACCATATTTCATTTCAGAAGACACTGGGTATGGAGTAATTGACAATTACCATTTTATCTTTTGATACTCTCAAGATATGAATACAGACTCCAAGATCCCCCTTCAGGGAAAAGAATGCCATATCCATATGAGACACTAGGTAAATCACCCTTCCCACTGAAAAAGAAAGCTATTTAGGGGACATACCTGTAAAGCCAGAAACAGCAGTGACTCTGGCAAGTCCCATATCCTTAAAAAGATTCAGCAATTAGCTCACTCTGATTTAATTCTCAAGAAGTTTTATTTTATTATAACAAATCCATTTCTATCTGAAATGTTCTTGTTTTTTAACTTAAAACATTTTACTTATATACCTCTCAATACCTCATTCTCTTATTCTCTTGCTATCTCTCTCTCTCTCTCTCTCTCTTTCTCTCTCTCTCTGTCCCCAAGCTCTTCCCATGAAGCTGCCTCAGTTTCCTGCCAATCTATGTTATGGACTAATATCAACCTTGTATTTCCCACACATGCTAAGGTATACTGTTTCCCCAATCTTATTACATTAAAATAAATTCATCTATTCAGAACAGATATCATCTATAATGTTATAGTTTATAGGTGGGCATGAAGATGGTTCAAGACTGTGGATTCAAAACGAAGATACATTCTATGATAGACAGAATATGAGTGATTGTTAAAGGTACAGTAATTAATGGCAATGTATTCTCATTATGTCATCTCTACCAAAAAAATATTTTGGTATTTGCCAATTTTTTTCCTTACAAAGTATGTTTTATTTAATTGTTTGGGAAAGTTTGAAAGAGTTCTCAGTAAATGGCCCTTATCAACATGTAGGCAAGTAATTAAAAACCACCAATAGGTACAATGAATATAAACATTTTCTTTTTTCATTATTATTGATTACAATTTATTCACTTTGTATCTGGTTAACCCCCCCCCCCCCATCTCCTCCTGATCCCATCCACTCTCTCCCTGCTCTTTGATCACCTTTCACTGGTGAGGTGGCCTTACTAGGCTACAGAGAAAGAGTATCCAGATAGCCCTGATGAGACCTGAGAGGATAGGGTCAGATAGTAGGGAAGAAGGACCTGCCCTATCAGTGGCCCATTCCTTTTCTATGAGAAGTGACCCTCTTTTGAAATACTAAGAGGCTGGAATTCAGAAAAACATGAAAATTTGGGCTAAATTCAGAGGATTTCAACACACTAATGAATTTAATATTAGTGTGCACCTTTGAGAAGGGCTTGATGTGTCATACTTTGAACATCTCATATGTGACCTGGCTCTTGTTTTCATGAGCATTATGACAGTTTGATGAACCAAAAATTGTACATTGGATTGTAATATCTGTCAATGGTTTCAGGACCAATGCAGTCATAAAGATAGGCATCGTGAAGCAAAACAGACTGAAATATACAATGGTCATTTTATTTTTATTAGGTATATTACAAATAAAAATTAAAGAAATAAACATTGCATATCACCTGAGCATTGAATATTATCACTGATTAGAATCACTTCAAGGGAACAATCATGATTAGTATGAAACTCAAGTAGTTATATAATATTTTTAAAGAGTTCAGGTTAATGACTTTAAAGTAAATATAGAAACTTGAAGAAGGTTAACAA
Organism: Pachyuromys duprasi; assembly: GCA_028658305.1. NCBI lineage: Eukaryota > Metazoa > Chordata > Mammalia > Rodentia > Muridae > Pachyuromys > Pachyuromys duprasi. Next base: position 53,687,324 of record CM053764.1, read on the forward strand.
ATAATTATCAAGCAGAATTCTTTGATCTTGGCTTTAATGAATGAATAATAAATAAGTAGACCTCTTTCAAAAGAGCAGAGCAATCGTTTATATGTTAATGGTCCTTATCTGGTGCTTTAAATCAGTCAGGCCTAGGAAACAAGCTAAACATTTGCCCTACAATCTTAATTGTGCCATTAATTAGCATAGGCATCACTTGATTTTTGAATACATGTGTAGTATGAGAGTGAATCTTATTTCATTTAAATGAAACTTTCCATAGCAAAACACTCAGTCAGAATTAAGCAGGTTCATGGTGACTTTATTACTGATATTTCTCCTTAAGAATAAGTATAGTTTCCAAAGAGTATTATCTATCTGAACATGATGACTTTGTAAGACTTTACTCTTTGAGAATCACTGGTCTCTTGTGTTGTTGTTAATTTAAAAGTGTGGTTAATAATGTTTATTATTATCCTTATAATTATTACAGCAGTATTATCTAGCCCACTATTATAATCTATGAAAGACACAGACACCTGATAGATTTTAAGATAGCCTCATTTCACCTGGGGCTGGGCTGATATCACCTCCTAAGCTACCTTTACCTGTCAAGCCCCCATCCCACGCCATCTTCCCTAACAGTTTTTATTTGGGCTACTTCCCATCTGTAATTCCATAACTACTTGCTTATTATTCTCTCATCTGGGCCACTTCTTCCATCCGTGCTCATCCAGCTATGTGCTCCTCTCCACACTAACCCAGCCAGCTTTCTGTTTCTCTCCTCTCCTGATATCTCTCTCTTTCCCAAGATCCTCCTCTCCTTGAACTTTGAGCACATCTACCCTTGTCTTCCCTGCGCTGGTGTGTAGGCATTTATTCAGCCAACCCGGAATAACTGGGGAATATTACTTATCATCACATGGTCACAGAAGATAGTTCAATATTCTAACAATCCCCATGGCAGGGAGGTAACCAGTTCTCAAGGCACCGAAATCAGCATCTGAAAAACACAGTTGGACTTTCTTCCAACACTCTTGGAAAGTACATTTTTAAAAATATTTTCAAGTCACAAATTTAGCTGATAAACGAGGTAAGAGAAATAAATAATACAGAGAAATAAAAATAAGGATCGAAGTACTGAAAACCAAGAAAATATTCAAGCTAAAGGAATCTCTATGCTCTTAAGACAGATATTTAGCTTGTTTAACCATGGGTCTCTCTAAACGGAGGAGGGCAGAACACTAATGGAAACAACAGACTAGACTAAGAGTAAATTTCACCACACAACGTGTAGCAGATGAGTAACAAAGCGTAGTTGGTACTTTTCTGGAATTGTTTGGGCTTTGTTGCTTTATAGATTGAAAGGATAAAATGGTAACAAAACAAAAGAGAAATAACATCATACAAAAGCTTATTTGAAACTAAAATGAAAATGGCGTGGGTGTGCAGACTTTATAATCCATTGCTCTGTATATATCGAAATACTATACATATTGAAATATTCTATTTTTGTGCAATTCATGAGAAACAATAATCATACCAAAAATAGCCAACAGTCTTTGAGAAATCAGAATTCAAATTCCAAAATGTCAGTCAATCTCAGAAGATAACAACAAACACTGGCTTCGTGTCATTTTTTATCTGAGTTGATTTTCCAAAATAAATTCACATCATTTGGCTACATGAATATGTAAAATGATAGAATTTATTAGCACCAAGAATAAATGTCAGTTTTTGTGTATAAAGAGTGATATACCCTCTTGACCAATAAAACACTAACCCATAACTTTATTGGAAAACAACCATTTTAAATTACGACTAGAGCCTTTGCACATGCTATTTATCATGAGTTAGTTTATTCCCCCTTCTTATCTCTCTGGGTTCAAATGTAATATAATAGAAAATGCTTTCATTGATCCCTGATGACATCCTCCAATAAAATTTCCAAGGTCTCTGAAAGGTAGACAGCAAATTGGCAGTTTAGAACTCATTCTCAGGTCTACCCCTGGATCATCATTTAGAGATAATGTCAATGAAATAGGACATTTGGGCAGGATAATGGCCACCTGCTGTTAGATTAATCAAAAGGGAGAATATGTTCATTTCCAACAAGGCAAAACAGAAGTGCTTATTTTCAAAGTGCAGATTATGCATCTTTGAGGAGGCTCTCACCACCACGGATACTTTAAGTATTTTTTCATACATTTCATGGATACTTAAATGAAAGACTGCCTCTTTGACTTGATCTATAATTGATCTGATAGACTCATGGAGGATTTAATTAACTTGACATATCATTGAGGAATGTGAAATGGCATGTGAAAGTCACCTTGTGGGATTAACTATTTTCTGTACATCTGTAATGGGCTTCTATGTTTCAGTTTGAAGTGTGTATACATGAAATTGGCTATGCTAGAATTTCTATTCATTCATTCCAATAGTAGTTTAATTGTGGATAAAAAAACTGATATATACTCACATGGTGATTTTTTAATCACTTGAACTCAAGACAAGGTAAGCTTGATCTCAGTCAAATGACCTTTAAAGAGGAGTTGCAATCATGTTCAGATCACTCAGAAGGTAAAGACACTTGCCACAAAGCCTGAAGACCCAAGATCAATTCCTGGAACCCAGATGGTGAAAGGAGAAAACCAATTACTCCAAGTAGACTCTTGACTTCCACATGTGTTCTGTGGCCTATAAGTGCACGTGTGCATAAGTGCACATGTGTACACACAAATTCATAGGATGAAATTGTTGATGTAGGTTAGTGATTCTGACTGAATATGAATTTTTACCTCTTTAAGAATGTCTCAGCTCTATCTTTTTATTTAAAACTTTAAAACCATGAGTCATTTTTCTTGATTGACTCAATTTAAGTGGGAAGACCCACCTTAAACCCATACCTTTAGAAGTGGGAAGATCCACCTTAAATTTGGGCCACACCTTCCGGCAGCAGCCTACACAATTGTCATAGCAGAAGGGAGTGCTTGGTCTTTGCCTGTATGCCCTAACTCTAACAAGCAAATTCATTCCCCCACTGGTATTAGAGCATACTTTTACTGGGTCCTGGCCTATACTGATGAGAAGCTGAGACATCAAGCCTCCTGGACTCAAAAACAACTGAATTCTTGAACTTTTCCTTCAGGAGGCAGCCATTATTCAAACAGTCACACCACAACCTGTAAGCCATTCTAATAAATTCTATGTATTTAAATTTAAATTCTAAGCCATTCTAATATTTATGTATACAAATTCATTCTATATCAGTTTTGCTTCTCAAGATGACACTAACACAGTTACTATTATAGATATCCTTTCTCGTTGTTTCCAAACAAGTCCAAACAGAAATGAAATGAAAATATTTTATTGTTGGCCCTTTGTATTTATAGTCTACATATGTCTAGATCTAAAACAGGTGAATCAGAAATACTCAGGAAAAATGGAAATGTGTTTATCCTGAACATTCTTATAATTATCCCTTTATACAGTATAACAGCATGTGCTTATTGGCATTTACATTCAAATAAATAAGTAATATAGAGATGATTTGCAAACATAAGGTAGATGCAGTTTTGCATGAGACTTGTACATCCACAGGTTTTGATGTCTATGGCCTGATATCTTTTTGACAAATAAAGAGACATCTTTGGATCCAGACCAACTACATCCCTGCAAACAAGTACATTTTCCTTTTGTATATACACTTTCCACTCTTCTCATGCAACTCAGCAAGTGGACTTTTCGTTTTTCTGTGCTTATTTGCTTTAACACTGAGAATTTATCTTTTTTGAATGTTGTGTCTGCAGCTCTTGAAAGTTAGCAAATCTTTAGAACCTTAAAAATGTTTAGTATAACTAAAATGGACATTTTGTGCCAGAACAAATAATAAGGAAAGAGAAGTAGAAAAAGTGCTTTCCAACCTCAATAATTTGTCTAGCAAGGTAAACATCAGCCAAGCTATGATGAATGATGGATCACCTAGATCATTAGATCTCTGTTACTGTTTCTTCCATGAGGGCTAATTACATGTCAGTGCAGAAGCAAGGCATATTTTAGTTGGTATTGAAATTCCATAAGGAAATTAAAGTGTATTTACTTTTAACAAGTGATGTTAATATCCTTATATTAAAACTAAAATTAAAGTAAATTAGCATTCATTACAAAGACAGAGGCTTAGCAAACTTTGTCGGAATTCCAGGGGGGATATAAAGAAAGGAGTTCAAAAGCTAATATAGAGGAAATGCTAGGTTACAAGGAAAGAAACAAGTTCAAACATCTTGAGCAACAATGTTGCATTTTTAAGAATACTCACTCTGAACACATCAGTCTCAGACATATCATGAATCCTAGCATCAGAAATAAAGACCCAAAGAGCCTCTGCCACCATTTTCTTTGATGGTGATAGAATCACCAGTCTGTCTCATCCTTCATGTCTTCAGCCCTTTCCTACTCACAAAACAACTTCCTTGGCTCTTCATTATCCTGGTTGTTTCTGTCTTGTATATGATCTTTTAAATAAAACTGCCACAAGGCCTAACCCGAACTTCTAGGCCCCAATTCTAAACTGCTAGCTAACACTGTTCTGATTCTGTGTCACCATAAACAATATCTTAAGTTCTGGTCCCTTCCTCCCCACCCCCCACCAAAAAAAAGCAGATACCTCTCCCCCTAAAGCCACACAGATGGCAGGAGTGAAAACAGAGGTTTTCTCAAGATGAGGGGTGTTTTAAGAGAAGGAAAATGGAGGTAGATGGACAATCTTACAGATCCCTAGAGCTCTCTTCTAGGCTGTGAATTGTAAATAAAATAATAATGCCTGGCTTTGGGAAATCCTGTGTCCCAATTTTCTGAGCAATGTTTTATGTGCCTCCACTGCCTCAGTGTAATGGTAAGTACCACGGCACCCACTTCAGCCTCTCCCAAACTACCCATGTGTATATGATGAGCGAGAATACAGCAAGCATCCTTCAGGATCAAAAGACTTCTTTAATTCCACGGATGTATGTTGAAAGAATCATTGGGAAGACTGATCAGAAACCCAGAGTGCCTTTCCTTTGCAGCTCTGTGTAAATTTGGAATTAAAATCTTAGTGGTTACTTAGTAGTAACTGCAGTCAGGAAAAGTCACCCTTTACCACAATCTCCATCACAAAGAGCCTGGCTACAGATGTTGTCACTGTCAAGTAATGTTTCCAGGGCTCTAAAAGGAAATGCATCACTCACCATCACGTTTCTGAGTGTTGGATTCCTTTATCAAGGCTGCCATTACTGAGGGTCGGATGATTCTCCCATTCACAAATCTTTGAGTGCAAAGAAGAGACATCCAAAAACTGCTTTGATCTTGCTTACTCTCTGTCAGTGCTGTGTTTCTGGGACAAGAGATAATGATAGGTACATGTGGGGTGAAAAAAACACAGTTAAATGGATAAGTGTAAACAATAATTCTAGGCGTGATTTAAAATATTGAATGTTTTGAGACTCAAAGTTTGATAAATGTCCCTTTTCATGTATTAGCAGTTATACGTTGATTGCCTTGAATTACTTCTTTGTGCTTTATGCAAAAATAAAATTGATGAACAATTAATTATAAAATAAAAACAAATAAATAAATATAGAAAAGGGATACGCTTTTTTTTTTCCTAATGTGAGGAAAGGGTTGGATTTTACAGTAGTGTATATTGATGTCATAATTACCCTGATAAATACACAGGAGTTACAGACATCAGGGCTTTCAGAGGGAAAAATGTTCATAGTAGCAAACTAATTGGGAGTATGGAGTTAGAATAATGCAGTGAAAGGATTTGCTCACACCAAGGCCCCTTCTTGTCTTTTATGTACCAAGATGTTTTACAATTTTTTTTTTCTGGAGACTCAAAAAAAAAAAAAAAACATCTGTTTACCACAGATAGGGAACCAGTCAGACACCAAAGCAAAATTCCACCCAAGTCTAGAATGTTGAACCATTGAGTATATTTGGCTTATTTACAGAGTGTGCGTGCATGAAGGTTTAATTACAGAAGCCTAGGTCAGTCAAGACAGCTGCACCACTGAAAAGTCTCCACAGGATGAAAAATGATTCCCCATAGCTACATAGAGGGCACCCACCTTCAGCTATACTTCTGCACCCTAAATACCCTAGCAACTGCCAAGACCATAAGGCCTTGTACAATCAGATCACAATTATATACGACGTGCAGAATGGTGTCAGAAAACATGTGGCTGAGCCAGTGTGTAAGGTCTGACAATTCCCTCCACACTCTGTCTCTTAAGAGGGAATGTCAGGAGGCCCAATCTCAAAGGCCTCTTGTAAGCAGTCACATGTCCCCTGGTGGAGATGGTAATGTCCTCATGGTCACTGGGCAGCCTTTTACATCCGTCCTCCCAGCCCAGGCTCTTAGAAGAAATGTTCCAGCAGCAGATATCAAACATGAGGCTGAGAAACTTCCAGAATAAAAAGAAAAATGTTTCCAATGCATTTGCTTCATGTGATCCATTTGTTCCTACTGTGGTTTTTATAATGAGATTCTGATAATCCATAGAGGTGGACAAGTTTCACTTACGCAGAAGTCTTAGGAGTCCCTTCTAGCATTTTTCCTAATTAGTGAATATATTTTGCCACCAATTGAATTTCTTACATTGAGAAGGTCAGCTAATTCCTTCATCTAACTCAGTCTTTCCCTGAGAATGTGCTGAGACATCACTACTCCAAAAGAAATCAAAATATTAATATTAAATATTCAATGAGTAATTTGAAGATAATTTGCTTTCCATACCAAAAAACTAAGAAAAACTTGCACTGGTCCACTGTGAATTACCTCTGGATTCCTCCACAAATGTGAAGTCACGAGAGTTTTCCGTAATCCTCCTGAGCCAGGTGCCATTTCTATCAAAGAAGAAGCAAAATCCTAGTGAAGCTTATGCTTAAATCAGCTTTGCAAATAGCAATGAACTTCCCATAATTAGAGGTAATGAAATCATGCAATCATTCGAGGGAACAAACTGCATTCTCAAGTAGGTTTACAAAAGAAACTCTGCAGAGACATTAGGGCTGAAATCATGGCAGAATTTGCCTCTGGGAAGTGAAGTAGGAACAGGCCTTCTTGCCAGAGGCCTTCTCAAATGGACTCATCTATCTATCTATCATCTATCTATCTATCTATCTATCTATCTATCTATCTATCTATCTATCTATCTATCTATCTATCTATCTATCTATCTGTCTATCTATCTGTTTGTTGCCTTCCTTCTCTTTTTTAATTATTTTTATTTTTATTAATTATAGTTTATTCACTTTGTATCCCCCCTGTACCTCCATCCCTTCTCCCCTCCCAATTCCACCTTCCTTCTTACCCACCCGTGTCCCTCTTCCAGGACACTGAACTATTATTTCGTTGAATAATGTTTGCCTGAACAGATTAGCTGTGAACCATATGCATGCAGTGTCTCCAGAGGCCAGAAGAGGGCATCATATTCCCTGGAACTGGAGTTAAAGACAATGAGCTGCCACGCCTGGTCTCGGAAATTAACCTAGATTTGTAATAGCCAATGCTCTTAACCCCTGAGCCCTCTCTGGATATGCAGAAATGTTTTCTTGCAACCGCATCTTTTCTCCTTTCTCTGAATTCTCAGTCTTCCTTTCTTGTGCCTTTCTCAATTTTAGAAAGAGAGAGGACCACACAGTACTGGTGAATCATAGCAGATTTTTCTACTATGATTGCATGTGGGAAACTACATATTATCTTGGTCAGAAATCTTGTGAACCAGATGAGACTCTTGACTCCATTTATCATCCTAAATTGTACAAAGTTACCCAAAATAGAAAGCTTGTTTTGGAGATAGTGTATATAAGATAATTAGGTACTCTTTCAGCAGTAAGATTTATATTGCCTTGAGGCAACTACAATTCAGGTCAAAGGACTGAAAATCTCTAATTTCTACTCCCTGTGATGATCAATATCAGGCTCCCTTCTATGGTTGAGAGCATAGTAATTGATAGTTTCTAAGCTTGATTTCGCTCATCTGCAGAGAAAGGCTGGTTTATGTCCTGTCAAGATCCCCAAGCACCAGTGTCCTAGAGGTGATTCCAAATGTACAGGTCATGTGCCTATTTATAGCCTAGAAGTTAATATGGACACCATTGTAACAGGGGTGGGGGAGGGCTGCTTTCCCACTCATAGTGCATTAGAGGGAGAAATTAGGCAAAAGGAATGACTCACCCTAAAGTGATCTGTCGGCCTCAGAAGGTAGCAGAAGCATTGCATAGACAGAACCTATTATACAGCAAGCTAAAAGAAATTAATTGGAATGTAAGCAAGAATGGTTAAATAAAGGGAGAAAGGGAGACTATAAACCCTGAGTGAGACTCATGCAAATGCCCAACCCATCCAGCCATTACCTCACTTATCCATGTGAGCCATGCCCTATGACATGAAACACAGCACAAGCATCTCTGGAATGAGCAGGATGGGTGATCACTGTATCTTGGCGGTTCTCAGGTTCACCAGGGCCTGAGAAATGGCAAGGGCAAACTTTGGTGTATTATCCAACATGCAGATTCCTCAGTTCTTCCTTTTCAATTCTTCTGAGCCAAAAAAAATCATTCTTTCAATAACATTTTAGCAACGAGAAGGTGAGTTAGGCATAACATATGTTTAGAAATAAAAGCTGACATTAGTCTATGTGGCTTCAAATGTTGAAGCAAGCACACAAGTGGTAGTCAACCGTCCATGCTTTGATATTTATCTGGGCATTTAATTCAAAGGTTTGAAGTTATCTCTAATTTTTTTCTCCTCTCACCACCTCTGTTCACACACCCACATATGGACACACATCATCTTTTCCCCAGCTGCCTGGATACAGAGATGCCAATGATAAAATTTCAGATATTGTAGGAAGATTATGACTCCCTTCCAATACTGATGGATGGTCTTGTTAACTATCTATTTCAGGAATCCCAGGGGAATTGTGGGTTTCAATTCCATCTTGTAGATAGTCATTATACCCCATAAGCAGAAATTCAAAATTATAAATGCCAGAAGATAACGGAAATCTCTAATCTACTGAAGCCAAACTACCTAGGCTATTTTACAATATTACATTGTAGTTAATAAGGTGAAACAAAAGATAACTTAATCTATACTTTGCTAAGATATAAAGCCAGTTTAGCTAAACCTACTATTTAATCAATTTGACATTTTAGAAACACTGTTCAATAATCAAATATTTGGGGGGAGGGTGGTTAGGGACTGAAAGGGAGAGATTGTTCCCATTATACAATTTGTTCCTAGTGAAAGTTAAGTCATGTATTCAGCCTGTGCTTTCTTGATGTACAAAGATCCAGTGCACATCCTTGGACACAGTGCCTCCCATCACGAAGCTATATTTGCATAACACCTGGTTGGCCTTAGATGTTTACTTTTAGGCCCCTTAGTATCCATAAGCACATATTGTCAACATCAGGATTCCCTCCAGGTGTATCTTGTTTGCTTTCATCTTACTCAGGAAGGCAGGCAGGTATAGCAAATATAAGTAACTATGTATACCTACAACCCTTTGCTCCAGATCTTAGATTCTGCTCTCAGAGTGAATGTGTATTTCTGTCAATTGGCTATTTTTACCAGTGGTTGCAATTACAATTCACCACCATCAGATGGCAGAAGGCAGAATCACATGAATCTACACTGAAGCTCTTTGAGGCACCCTTTGGTCTGGTACAACTGTTCTTTGACATTAACTGCTCTGTGTAATTGTCTAACTCTGGCTTAAAGCTATTTCCGGAATGTGTTCTCAGTGCTCGTGAGAAGCCCCCTCAGCCCCGCAATTATATCGAGCTTGTGAGACATTCTTCAACAGGAGATGACTGGAAAGTATTTGTGCTAACAGACCGAGCATTGGCATAAGAGCTGAGCCAATCCGGAAAGATCCAAAAGCTGATCATGAGAAGCATTAATCTGACGACTCTAGCCTCATGGCGGGCATTATTTAAAATCCAAGGAAAAGATCGTTCCTAGAAAGCCTACACTGTGTTCAATTGTTCTAAATTCATCTTCATAAATCATTTGATTCTCCTTATTTGAAACTTAAACATCTCTCGTTTCTCCCTAGTTAACTTCTGGTTTTGGAAAAACAAATACTTTTAAAACTATTTACAAGAATCCTTTCAGGATACCTACTATCCTTCTAAATCCTAATGTTAACTTGCTTGTGTTCTCTGTAATTCACTTTACTCAACTGAACTCATATCTGCTATATCTATTGTATCCACTATATCTTTAAGGTTTGGAGTGATTCTGGGGATTTCTGCAAATAATTTATGATTTGACCACAAACTAAGTAATACGCTACTACTCAAGATTTTTATCAAGTATTTTTTATTTCAGCTTTAAAATACATTAAATGTACATTAAATAGACTAATAAAATTATTCCCATATAACTCTCTTAATCATGAATTTAAAGTAGATTTTAAGATTTTTCATTCTCCTACTTTAAAAAAAATGATTTCCATGGTACTTGTTTGGATTCGTCTTGATTTCCTAAAGTTGGCTAATGAATCTATTTTCATTACTTTAAAAAACTGAAATGGAAACCAGAAAGCTGCCAAGAATGCGCTTCTACCCGATAACCTTTCAAAATGTTTCACTTTGGCAAAGAATGATATCAGTTCAATTCAGTGTGAAATGATGATATAATAGTACCATTAAACAGCTGGCTCTTACTAGCTGACAGCCTTGTTGCTAAATCACTTAATATTTGTAATGGCATGGGGAGCCAGAGTACTCCTACTTCAAAAATGGCGGAACTGACCGCACACAGTTCATTATTTAGCAGTGTGTGTGCGCGCGTGTGTGTGCAAATGCTCCCAGCAGTGTGTTTTCACTACTTCCGTAGATTTGGAAAATGGACGTAGCAGCTCTTTCACCACTATGTGTAAGTCTAAACTGGTCTTGCAACTTCTTCTTGAATCCACACAACATTTTAATCATACATCTGTTGGAGTAGAGTTAAAACTTGACTTGTCTGAAAGAGTTGGAAAAAAAATGCGAATGTAATGCAAGTGAAACATCATTGACTGGCGAAAGTGTTCAGAAATGCCCATGGCGATCGTTGAGCTAGTTGAAAGTCACATAGATCGTCATGACTCTCTGGTCACAAAAATGCCAAGATTAGATTGTTTCGTATTCAGAAAATCAAGGGAGAGGATTTCCACTTCTATGTTGTGTATCACAAGTTTTCTTTTTCATTTTCCTGTTTGCTATTATCTTTAGTTTTCAAAGTTAATACTGTCAATATGCTTCTGATTTCTAATACTTTCTACAATACTTCAACACTGAAATTCTTTTTTTAAAAGTTAGAATAATTAAAATGGTACTTAAATTCAAGATTTCAAGTGCCACAATTTTTGGCCACTCACTTGTTACAGTGTTGGTTTTTATCCAAGCTTAAAAGAAAAAATATTAGCCACAACTCCCTAGAAGAGAGGAAATATGGACACTTTGCTTTCATTTGCTTTTAATGACTGTTGTTTGAAAACATGGGAAGCAGACATGGGTTTTCTATATTGTCCAAGAAGATGGTTTTCTAATTTTAGCTTCAGATTTTCTTCCTTAACTCATCCACTCTTGTAGAAAAATCAAGTGTGTGCCTGAGCGGAGCTATAATACTTGATGAATATGCGTTATTTTGGTTTGTTTTTTTACTTTAGTCCCACCTGGTCTGCAGCATCAACTGTCTCCATGCCAGCACTCATCATCCTGGATAACACACTCCCAGACTTTACGTATAAACTCCTTTCTGAGTGGGAGCTGTCCAGGGGTAGGACTGCCATAGTGGGAGGATCATGGCAGGAGGCAGCCAGACACAGCACTGGAGCGCTGGCTGATAGTTCACAAAGAGACACACGAATAGCAAGCCGAGAGTAGTGTGTTTTCTCATAGCTAGCTTCTTTTCTTCCCTATGTGGCACAAGCCCGCAATTCTTTGTTTAATTACAGCAGTATTCAATTCTACTGCTGATATCCACTTGGCTTTTGAAGATGCAATTATGAACTTTTTATGAAATTATTAATTTTTATACGACTGTGATATACATGTGGCCATATCTACAGATCAAGAGCAGATCATTAGCTTTAAAAACTATAACCCAAAGAAGTCATAGATAAAACTTGCCAAAGTTGTTTTTTTCATAAGGTATCTAGGCGAGTTCAGAGCTTTTTATGCTCTCAACAAACTTTGCCTTAACTGTATTTTATAATGCAGCTTTGATTTATATTAATTTCTTTATTCATGATTTGTGGCCTTCATAAATGTGTTAGCATTTCAAAATCCTCTTGTGTGGAATTTTTTTTCTAGTATTTGTGCCTCTGTTGCTGCTATATTAGAAGGATTTTCTGTCCCCTGGAAGAACAAGAATGAATGAGATGTTGATGATAAGACTGTTTCATGCCTAATATTTGAACTGCAGATTTAGTTTAATTAATCCCTGAAAACTATAGAAATTTTAACTTTTCTGGACTGGATACAGATATTTGGGAATTTTTGTACTAATACTTTTTAAATTTTATTTTAAATATTTATCCAGTACACATAAAACTGAAACTTTCTACTACTACTATCTATTTCTACTATCACTTCTTTTCTACTTTGTCACTTTGGGTAAATAATCAATATTTTCCAACTGAATCGAGCTCCAGTTTATTGTAAGCTTATCATCTCAGTTACTGTCTGATTTTATTATACTGTTTTCTTTTTTGTTTGTTTGTTTTTGTTTTTGTGACAAGGTTTTTCTCTTTAGCCTTGGATATCCTGGCCTTGATTTGTAGACCAGGCTGGCCTTGAACTCACAGAGATCCACCCTGAATCCTGTAGTTACAGGGCTGTACCACCACATCCAGCTTCTATACTATTTTCCAATAGTTCCTGGGTGTCCTACTGTGATTTTTCTAATTCTAGAAGTTAGGCCAGTAACATGGAACATTGACTTATTTTTTAAGGTTAGAATTTTAATTGTTTAGATTTAGACACATAACTGCAAGTGCCCAAGGCCTATCATTGCATCTATATCATTGTATTCCCAGTCACATCTTTCACAATCTAAACAGTCCAGGGACCCTGCCTAGGAATGTCATCACCCACAGTGAGCATGTCAAAAAGATGTTCCACAGCCATGCCCAGAGGCCAAATATTCACACTATTTACCATTATCTAGAAATAAACTGAACACCCCAAGTTCAACAGCTACCTTTTTTCATGACGTTGGCATAAAAACACATATGGTGGTCAATGAAATATAATTAAAGACCCAGATATAAGTCCACAAATCTATGGACACCAGATTTTTTACATAGAAGCCAGAAATACACACTGGAAAAGGGACAGCATTTTCAACAAATTGTGCTGGCCTGACTGCATGGCTGCATGTGGCAGAATCAAAAATAGTTCCGTATGTATCACCATGTACAAAACTCATCTCCTAATGGGTCAAGGACCTGAATATAAGGCCAGAAACTCTGAATCAGATAGAAGAGAGTGGGTATCCTAATAAAAGTTCTATTGCTGTGAATAGACACCATGACCATGGCAACTCTTAGAAAGCATTTAATTGCAGCCAGCATATAATTCAGAGGCTTAGCCTATTATCATCATGGTGGAAAGCACAACTGCATGTACATGCAGATATAGATGGTGCTGAAGAGTTAGCTAAGAGACCCACAACTGGAAAATATCCAGAAAGAGACCTTGGAACACCTAGGTCAAAATAGAATGTCTGCATCAAATTGCTCCCCTCAAAGCTCAGGGAACCATGATGAAGGAGACAGAAAAACTGTTAGATCCAGAGGGGGATTGATGGTACACTCAAATGCTGTCTCTGAGGCACATGCAAACTCACAGAGACCACACCACACAGTGCCAGTGCAGGTCCAAGCCACAGTCCCTTGGCTGAGATGGGAAATACACAATAGTCCCCATCCACAACCAAGAAGTTATCTCCAATTTACAAACTCTGGCTAAAATTAAAAAAAAAGTTTTCCAAGATTGTCTCACGGGTATGCAAACCACACTCTCCACTTAATGACAGGTCTCATGTCCCACAGTGCATGGAAACCACAGAATAAACACAAAGGTAATTCTGGAGGTTTTTTGTTGTTGTTTTGTTTAGTTTTGCTTTTGTCTATTGCTTTGTTTGCACTTTTTAAAAATTGATGGTGTTTGCTTGCTTATTTTGATTTCTGATCTGTGTTTTTATGAATTTGGATGTGTGTGTTTTTCACGTTCTGTTTTTCCTTTTTTTCTTTTATTGCTTTATTCTTTTGCTTATCTTTTTATTTGCCTATTTGATTCTTTTTGTTTTGTTTTGTTTTGATTTGATTTTCTTTGAGACAGGGTTTCTCTGTGTAACCTTGGCTGTCTGGACTTGCTTTGTAGACAAGGCTGGTCTCGAACTCACAGAGATCCACCTGTCTCTGCCTCCCTGAGTGCTGGGATTACAGACATGCTCCAACATGTCCAGCACCTACTTGATTCTTAAAAGAGAGAAAGCAGGTGTGGAGTTGGGAGGACAGGAAGGTGGGGAGGTTCTGGCAGAAGATGAGGAAGATAAAGTCATGATCAAAATGTAGTATTTAAAAATAATTTTAAAAAGAATATGCCATAGCATTAATGATGTAAAAACAAATATATGTGTGTAAATACATACAATCATTAATATGAAAACAATTGACAGTAGAAAAGGATTATGTATGCAGTGTTGGTACGGACATAAGCTAGGCCAATAACTATGAAAACTAACACAGAGCTTTCTCAAACACTAAAAACAAACCCATCATACACAAGGCCACACCACTCTTGAGTATTGGCACTAAAGCCTAACAGTATATCACTAAGGTTCTTTCAGATTGATATTTTACCATTATTCACAGAAGCTTCTTTAAAGAACCAGATTAATTATCTGTAAGAAGAGGAATGAGTAAAGAATATATGATTTATATGTAAATTTTATTCAACCATAAAAGATAATAAAGTCATTTGGCTTACCGGAAAGTATATGCTACTGGACATTATCGTACTAAGGGAACTAAACACATCAAACAGAAAAAAAAGTAATGTTGTTTTTATTTTTTCATTTTGGGGCCCTAGCATCTATCTGGGTATATTAAATCATGTATGTACTCATTACCTAAACGTAAGCTCAACACTTAGAGGAATGAATGGCAATAAAGAGAGTTGGAAGGTGAGAGAAAGGAAGGACAAAAGCATAGGATAGGGGAATGTTTAAAGTGCGATATATATATATATATATATATATATATATATATATATATATATCAGTCCTCAAGAAACTCAGTACAGTGCACAATGACTACGTGTCAATTAAAGCAAAACAAAACAAAAAAAACAGGAAGGTTGCTAAGGTGTTCCAATGGGTAAAGGCTCTTGCTTCCAACCCTGATGACCTGAGTTCAGTCCCTGGAATTCAAATGGTAAAAGGAGAGAACTGACCCCTGTAAGCTGTCCTCTGATCTTTACAGGACAACAGGGTAGTATGTGCTCAGCCCACTCTTGCACATATAAATGAAAGCAAAATGTTCAAATAAGAGGAAAAAGTTTGTGTTCATTTGAGCATACTTAACTGGAATTTCCTAGCCTTTATTGTGAAAGTCATATGCCTTAAAAGAAATCATTATAATTCCATTACAAACAAATTTCTAATTGTTTCCATAATGGAAAGAGTAATA
This sequence comes from Pachyuromys duprasi, assembly GCA_028658305.1. Classification (NCBI taxonomy): domain Eukaryota; kingdom Metazoa; phylum Chordata; class Mammalia; order Rodentia; family Muridae; genus Pachyuromys; species Pachyuromys duprasi. Next base: position 53,703,040 of record CM053764.1, read on the forward strand.
AAACAAGCCACCATGCTCTGTAGCAATAACTGATGTATATAAAAAGTAGGTCAAATTATCCTTTTAAAAATTAAGTTAGATCTATTATGAAGGCTCATAATTAAAGTGACTCCCGTCACATTTTATTCCTTTCACCTGGCCTACTAGAGTCCTATCTAAATGCAACAAATTACCACAAACTGTTTGCTTCTTCAATTCCAATGTTACAGGAAGAACTCTGAGTCTTCAGGGCAGGTTCTTGTATCTCTCTACATTGAATTGAACAGAGACACATGGATGGTGAACAGAACATAGTAGTTTATTAAGGGAGAGGTCCACAGGAGGTTAAAGGGATGCCATGCCACAAGTACAGCCTGATTCCAAAGGGGTAAATAAGAGAAAGAGTGAGGTCTGCAGGTAATTAACACAGCACATGCTATACTCAAGTTTACATAATGCTAGCTCTTCTAAGCATGTTCATCTCTGGATTCTCTTTGTTCACAGATCTCTAGTCTCCTGCTTCACCAACACTGGTGTTGGTGATGTAGGTGCCACCCAAGTGTCTTCCAGTGTTCTTGTCCATGAAGATACAACCAATATTTTAAAAAACCAAAATATCAAAAAAAAAGAAATTTATTCAGGTACTGAGTCATTAAGATGTTATATATTTTTAATATTCTGGAAATGCATACATACAATATCAGTGTACATTCATGAAATAGTCAAGACAAATAAATTTTAAATGTCTTAAAACTTCAAACAATCTCTTAATGCAGAAATTGTTCTGTAAATGCTAAAAAGTATGACAGTGTATCCACAACAGTCTCTTTCAGTAACTTTCAAGACTTCCTTTCTAAAAGCAAACTTTTAGCTTCAGAAGTAGCAAGTAGTATTTTTCTCCTTAAAACTTCTACAGTATTAGAAATGCATTGAAGTTTGATTAAAAGGACAGTGAATGCAAACATAAATCCCTTAAAAATATTTAGAGCACAGCATCTTAACCCATCTTGTATTTATAAGACACATTTTAAAATGAATACCTCTTAAGAAAGGAGGCTATTAGGCTGAGCAATGCCTTCTCTTCCCAATTGAGTATCAGACAAGCAGAATATATAAATCTCCTTTATATTACTGTATCAATGGCTGGTGTTCAATGGACTTTTGGTATTTGGACTATAAATATCTGACAAAGAAATAAACATCATGCGGAAGGAAATTGGCTGTAAATGCAGACAGTGCTCTGAATAGCCCTCCACAGAATTACCTATTTAATCTTTGCTACTTTCCTTTGGGCTTTGTGGCTTTTGAGGATGTAATTATTTTTCTTACACAGCTGGTGATTTGGAAGGACTTCTGGAGTGTGTTCCCTTCACCACACTGATAGTTATCAAGCCCGTTTTTAAAGGTCATGTTGCTGATCCAGAATCTATTTAAAATGTGAATACAGCGATTGTGGTGTGGTGTCTATAACTCTCCTATTGCCCCAACTAAATGAGAAATTTTTTCTTGGTATGCTCCAAGGGAACATAATATCCCACTGTAACAAGCTTTTAAGAGGCATTCTGGCTAAATGTAAGAATCCAAACTAGAGCCTATGCATTGTATGGAAATAAAGCTGAGAAATTATGGAAATATTATATAACCTCTTACAAAAAAAAAAACCATTTCCCTCAAACTTTGGGAAGTATGCAAATGTATTGGGGACAAAAAAGTCAGCAAATATTATTTAGACTCAACTCAACCAAGTCAACTCTAAAATATATTATCACCAAGTTCTCAATGGTCTAAAAGAGAGAGAACAGTTGGGAGATATCAAGAGTCAGAGAGAAAAAAATATGCCTAGGGGGATTACAATTTGCCTGACAGTAGATTTTCCAGAAAAAAAAAAACTTGTAGATAAAGATACAACAGTGTGAACTCTTTATATTTTTAAAGGAGAACCAAAACATTCCAAGCCAGAACACTACACAGAAAAAAAGCTGTATTTCAGCAATAAAGACATTGACAAACAAGAGCCAAGAGAATAACTACCCTCCAGAACGATCATTTAAAGAATGCTAAACAGTTCTTCAAACAGAAGTAGAAATTACTACATAAAAGAACACCACAAGATATAAAACTCAGCCATGAAAGAAATACAAATTTAGTATGTTCTAACATTATAAACATAGTGCATAGGGAATTTATATCTTTAGTTTGAAAGATTAAGGCAAAATAATTAAAATACATTTACTGATATGTTAAAAATACAGAAACATTAAAAGTAGGTCTCTAAAAATTCTAAATATTGGGATGGAATGAAATGGATTTTATTAGTACATTCATTTTTGTTGTCTTTTTAATGATTATATTAAGTTGCAATCCTTTCAAAGTAGCTTGATACAACAGAAAATATTTTAGTAAGTCTCATGGTAACAATAAAGCAAATCTATAACATAAAACTGAAAAATAATAAGAAATAAAAATACTCCATAGACTAACCCACCCACAAAATAATATGGAAGAAAGAGAGAAAGAAACAAAGAAAGGAAGGAAGGGAGAAAGAAAGGTAAAGATATAACCACTTTATAAAATGGCTATAGAAGACCTTACCTGTTCGCAATTATTTAACTGGAAATTGATGACATTCTCCAATTAAAAAAAATAACTGGAGAAATGTAACTGAAGAAAAGACAGCATTACATATATTGTTCACAAGAAATTCAATTCATCTCTACAAACACAAACTAAAAAAGATGGAATTAGATATTTTATGTAAATGGAATAATAAGAAAACAGAAACAGACAGACATAGGTAAGATATGTCTTAAATAAAAACTAATAAAAAGATATAAAGGGGATGAAGATACAGCTTCTTGGTTAAAACACTGGTTAATCTTCCAGGAGATGCAGGTTTGTTTCTCAGTATACCCATGGCAACTTTCAACTGTCTGTAACTGCAGTACCCAGAGATAAAATCCCCTCTTCTGGCCTCCATGGGCACTGTCATGCACATAGTGCATAGACAAACATGCAGGCAAAACAATTATCCTCTTAAAAATAAGCAAAGTAGAAGAGAATACAGGTCATTATATAATAATGGTTATTACATAATCATAAAGTGGAAAATTCAACAAGAATTAATTACATGCATAGTTGTACCTCTTAGTTGATGTTTTGTAAGAGACATCATGACTACAGCAACTCGTGTAAAGGACACCATTTAATTGCTGTTGGCTTAGTTTCAGAGGTTTAGTCCATTATCCTCATGGGTGGAAAGCACAGCAGTGCGCAGGCAGACATGGTGCTGGAGGAGCTGAGAGTTCTACATCTTGATCCACCAGCAACAGAAGGAGACTGTGTGCTGCACTGAGTGTAGCCTGAGTATAGGACACCTCAAAGCCCACATCCACAGTGATGCACTTCTTCCCACAAGGGCATACCTACTCCAACAAGGTCACACTTCCTAACAGTGCCACTCTCTATTGGCCAAGTATTCAAACAGTATTCAAAGGTATGTGCGGACCATACCTTTTCAAACCACCACAATTTTAATATCATTGCATCTAAATATATAAAATTAGTACATTTGATGATAGGGATAGACTTAGATATGCAATTTTAGGGGAATTTAACTTCCTAGCTTAATCCACAGGGAAATGGCATGGTTAAAGTGAGTACTAGACCAATGCTCCTAATAACATTTAGAGAACAGTCCATCCAATGTGTGAAAAGAATACATTCTTCTCAGTGGTTCATGAGGCATCTTCCAGGGAAGGTCCCATGGATTCTGGAATACACACAAAATCAGGCTCAGCAAGATGTTTGAAAGCAAAATAATATCGAATATATTTTCTGAACACAATGCAATAAAACTAGAAATCAGTATCTCGAAAAAACTTTGGAGCCTATAGCAGTCAAAGAACTCACATTTGAATAACCACTAGATCATGGAAGTCATGAGGAATTGAGCTCCTGAAACAAACAAACAAACAAAAAAGATGCAACATGGGTGGACAATTAGAGATTATAATTAGTACCACAGAAACGTATTAGATCAATAGAAATTGTTATTGGTAACTTATATATAAACAAATTTGATAACCTTGGAGAAACGGGCCTTTCCTGAAAAGTTGTGCTTTACTAAGAATGACAAATCAATATATATAAACCAAACAGCATGTTACATCATATCCACAGAGTCAGTGGGAAGATGTCCAAAATCCATTGGCTCCCCTCTATATACCTGAAGAGACAATTTCAAAAAATTCTCCATCAATTTGTGACAAAAAATTCATATAAATTGAGTATTAAATTTACTACATAAACATAATGAATGCCAGATCTAAACGTTCAACAGCTAACATCCTACTACATAGGAAAAGAGTACAAGGTTCCATTCCAGTCTGGAACAGGAAAACAATACCTACTTCCAACACACTTTCATCATCATGCTGGAAACTTATCCATGGCAACCAGGCAAAAGTAAGAAAGCACAGACATTAAAATAGGAAAGAGGATTCAAATTGTCACTGTGATGGCACAGTCTCCTAAAGAGGACTTCTCAAAGATCTCATCAAAAACCATCACGACTGGTAAATAAATATAATAAAAAAAACAGAATATAAGGTCAACATATCAGTCAGCAGTGTTGCTAAGTGCTAATTATGAATAAAAAAGTTAAAAATCAAGACGATCTATAATAAACATCAACAGATACCTAGGAACAAAGTCAACCAAAGAAGTGAAAGATACCTGTAACAAAATCTACAGAAATAATCTACCAGAAGCAATCTATAGAAAAAATACAATTTCTAAGGAGCCTAGGAAAGTATAGGCAGAGGAGTATGTTGTACTGACTGACTTCAAAACATACAGCACAGTTCTACCCATCAGATCAGCATGATATGCTCAAGCAACAACCTTAAAAATAAAAAGTTAACCTCAGAGAAGTAGGCCATTAGGACACAATAGGAGCAACTGAAGTAATCCCACGGAGCTACAGCAAACTGATCACTCACACTGGGCAATTTGAGCATGCATGTGCAGAAAAATAAAACTATATCTGAGCAGTCACAAAAATAATTCAAGACAAGGGTAAATACATACTATGAAGCCTAGAAACTAGAAGTTGTAAGAAGAGGACATACAGGGAGGGCTTGAACATTGGAAAGAGTGAAAATCTTTTTAAACAGATGACCAAATAAAGGAAACAGAGAGAAAATAGATAAATATCATTCCAGCAAGCCTAAATAACTTCTGCACACCAAAGGAAAAAAAACTAACAAAATTTTAAAAAAAGGACCACATGAAAGAAAATATTGATAAACTATACAGTAGGCAAGGAATTGGTAGCAAGACTGGTAACGATTTTGAAAAATACAAATGAAAAATAATTAAAAGTCAATTAACTATAAATATGTGAAAGAGAAATATTGTAAAGAAGCAGCTATTTATTTTTTT
>CM053764.1:53708960-53742506 GCA_028658305.1 Pachyuromys duprasi
ATTTCCTTGCCATAGGAGTTCTGCTCACCTGGCAATCACAAATGCTGGTGTTGTAGGTCCCAGAGTTCAGTCTCCTGGTCGCTGCGTTGTTTCTGCTGTCCTACTCCTCAGACAGGGTGTCCTCTCCTGGCAGCCATCTTGGATCCTCTGGGTATGATTTATTATTCTAACAAATATTGATCCTATGGAGGACCCTGCTAGGGTTTTTGAATTGTCTAGGAATAACAAAAAATACCAAGAACTCAACTGATGGGAGTGGGCAAATCTGATAAGTACTTCATTGCTAATACCTATTTTTAGCTTCTCCCAATGGGAGACCACATCCTCTAAAATAACCTACTTTCATATTTGCTTTCCTTTGATATGCATCTTTCTTTATGTAAGCATATATTGGCACATTGCTTCAGCCCTTTATAATCACCCAACTGATAAAGTATCTATCAACAGTGCTTCGTAGCACACCAGGTTACCACCTACACTGTGAAAGGTAGAAATCTAATTGTCACTTAGTATCGTATGTATTTCTGTCATTCTTGATTTTATTAAGAGTCATATAATTGCTCTTTTTAAAAGGAAAGGATTATGTGTATTCATTCTTTGAAATTTTTGTGTTTATAGTGATTGTATCCACCCTTCTCTGAGCCTTGTAGTACCTTTTATGCCATCTCCGCCCCCACTTCTTGTTCTTTCTTAAAAGATGTGTTCATTGATTTTGAACGCTGTGTGTATCTCTGTGTGTTGGGTGAGTTTATGGGTACCACATAAATGCTGATGTCCTAGAAATCAGAGGGTGTGTCATCCCCTGGAATAATCAGAGGTGAGCCACCAGATGGGCATGCTAAGAACCAAACTTGGGTCCTCTACAAGAACACTGTGCACTCCTAACTGCTGAGTCATACCTTCACTCTTCTGTCCTCCTTTTATAGTGACTCATTTATGTAATTTTTAACTTGATGAGCATGGATGTGGGACTTACCAGTTGTCACATTCTTAAACAAAAGTGACACATTTGGCTGACCCACATCAACAGTGTATTTATTATACCTCAGCTGGGATGGAAACAGGAGCCTCCCTGCTCTGTGTTAGAATTTTTAACTGGTTTGATCTTATAAAGGTCTTGTGAGTTCATATGTGCAATGGCCATGTCAGTCTAGAAAACAGAATTTCATACAACTTTGCCCTGTCTTCAAGCCCTGACAAAATCTGTCAGTCTTCTGATGTTTCCTGGGATTGATATAAAAATCCTATCTAGGGCTGAGCATGAAGTCACTTGATTGCAAGTACTCGGAACACCAGTGTATTAAACACTACCCACTGCAATAAGAATTTCCCATCACCAAACTGGTTGAGAGAAGCAGAAATACATGTGTGCATGCATACATACATACATACATACATACACACATACATACAACATACACATATTTTAGCAGTTAGAAAAGAGGATACTGTTTCCATCTTCATTGGTGTCTCTCACTAATAGTGGCTTAATAATGCATTGAGCCAGATGTCTGGCAACCAGGAGCAGCAACTCTGCCCCAGCACTCACTTAAAGAGTTCAAAGTACTCAGTTCTACCACTACTAACCATGCTTTTTTGTCCATGTCCTTCCACAAAAGGCACATAAAGATTCTTGCCATTATGTGCTCCTCTCTTTTCACTTCCTTCACAGTCCATCGGTTACCCTGGGCTTGCTATTGTGTTGATTCCCATTTCTTGGGAGCTGTGAACAGCATGCACTTAGACTGCAGCCATTTCCTGAACACTTTCACTGAGCTTTCTGGGTATCCATTTAAGACATTCTTTGCCCATTGTCTCTATCAATTTTTTTCATCATCTCTCTATTTCACTTTATGAATACAAGTTCTTTCATCAATAGCAACAAAATGTTATCAAAAATTAAATATCCCTCCTCACACAAACATGATCTTCTTATTCTTCATATGTCCTAGTGCAACACAGATAAGGATGAATTCTGCTGCCAAAAAAGAAGTAAATAATATTCATGGTTGTTAAAGTATGAAATTTGAATCAGCTATTGATTTGTGTGTGTCTCTTTGTGTGTGTGTGACAGAGAAAGGAGGGGAAAGAGAGGAAGTATGTGTGTTACAGAAGATTGAAAGTAAAGCTTTTCACATGCTAGGCAATCACTTATGAACTGAGTTTTCTAGAGAGAAGAAAGAAGCCTCACTAGAGTAAAAGATTCTATATGTTTGATTGACTAATGAGAATTCTTGTGATATAGAAAATAGATGTATATTGTACGTTCAGAGCCAAATTATCTTGGGGCATCTTTAGCCACATGTTGCCTACCATAGTTTTGAACTGGCTTTCTTGTGACTTTCAGGCAAATACAGAGGGATTTACTAATAAACCTCTAGTTTCTGCCAACCCAAGGCCAAGAATGCCATAAGATAACAAGTAAAACATAAACCTTGACTATAATGTGCATATCTGTTTCCACTAATGTTTTTGAATACACACACACACACACGGTATTACAATAATATATTGAACTAAGTGTGGCTATTTCCTTAAAATGAAGCTGATACAAAGACAAATTTCTGCCGTCTGCTTTTGTATGCTTAGTATGAACAAAACCACTGTTAGGGAAAGAAAAGACTGAAAACATTCATTTAGCTTCCAGTCAAAGATATTAGCTAAACACACCAAGTGTTTTATGCCCAGACAGCTGTAAACCGAAATGAAAAACAAAGCAAAGCAACTGAAATCAGAAGCAGGAAAGCATCCGCCTTCTGAATTACACACAGGGATCCCCTCTGGAAGCCCCACCCTGCTGGCAGTGCAAAACAAACAAAGCCTAGCAAATGCAGAAAGGGCCTATTAAGCCAACAGTATCTCATTACCCATTGGCATCACATGAGCGGAAACCCTCGGGCGCCATCAACAGTTTCTTATAGGGAACAATGAAGCTCAAAAACTTGAATGGCACAGAGCATGAGAAGCTACCAAAGTCATGAATGCCCTCTGAGAGCCAAGGCTCCTCAAGGTGGTTCTGAGTCAAGTGAAATCAACTGGAACATGCCACTATTCTCATGTGAAATGAAGAGAATGTGAACCACCTGCCATCATCAAAGAAGCAGGAACTTGGTAACAATTTGTGACCTGAAAGTTGCACTTGGCCATGTCTCATCCTGCTAAATAGGTTATGTGAAAAGACCTCTTGATTGCACAGTACCATATCTCCACCTCATCACTGGCCAGGTTGACCCCGGCCTGGAACCACCAGGGTAAATGAGATTGATGGGAACCAACAGCTTGAGAAGCACTCTGTCAGAGGAGATGCTGGAGTTGTCTGTCATTTAGTTGTCTGCTTGCTTTCATCTTTTTGTCTCAGTTACTTCATATGCAAAATGGAAACAAAGGTTATTTCAATATTATATACCAGTTTATCACAAGCTGGCAAGCTTAATGGAATTCATGATTTCCTCTGATTATATAAAACTTATGAAAATAGGAGCGTTAGGATACAGTTCAGTAATAGATCCAGTACACAGACAGTGCAGGCTATGGGTTTAATTGCTAGTATCACGCAAAAAAGTTGCAAATAAAATAAGATTATTTTTGCTTCTCAAAAGTGAACATTCTACCAAATATCTTTATCTTTCCTGAAACAATGGCTAGCTCTTATTTTTACAAATTTTACACACACACACAATTAAATGATGTAACAAAAATTTAAACATATAATAATCAACATGATGATTTCAAAACTAATGGTAGGTAAAAATCATATGGCAATAGAAGAACAAATTTGATGTTAGTATCACAAAATATAGAAAAAAAGGGAATGTATGCTCAGGTAGTAAATTGCTTGGATTCAGAGTGTGGTTATCTGAATGAAAATGGCTCAAATAAACTCACAAAGTGTGGCATTATTGTATGTGTGTCTGTGTTGGGGTTTGTGTGGCCCTATTCGAAGTAGTGTGTCTCTGGGTTGGGCTTTGAGGCTTCAGATGCTCAAGCCAGTTCACTTCCTGCTGCCTGTGGATCAAGATGTAGAAATCTCAGCTCCTTCTCCAGTACCATGTCTTCCTGCACACTGCCATGCTTCCCTTCATGACAAAAATGAACTAAACCTCTGAACTGTAAGCCAGCCTTAATTAAATGCTTTCCTTTATAGGAATCTCTTCACAGCAATAAAACCATAACTAAGGCATGGAACACTCACTTACCTTCTGTAAAAGTGGTATGACTACATACATGTATTCATTATGTATAATCATCTATTTTTTTCTCATGCACTGTTTATATAGCCTTCATTCTCCAATTAAGATATTCTTCTTTGTGGGACCAAAAAAAAAAACCCGTGTAGCTGAGACGAGGGCTTGTTACTCTTGAAGAGGATCCCGGTTCAGCTTCCACCACCCACCTATTGGCTTACACCCACTCCTAATTCCAGTTCTACCTTCTTCTGATCTTTGCAGGAACTGAACGGACAAGGTGCACATACATACTTGTAGTCTGTACACATAAAATAAAACAAATCTGAAAAAAGTTGTTTTAGCTTCTTATTATCTTTGAACATATTTCCCATGATGCTCAGAAAGTAAATTCTCTCTGAATCATCAACTAATGATCTAGGAGTTACAGCTTATAATTTTGCAAAAGTAAATGCCCTCGTTTGGCAATTCGAGAGCACCTAGCTTTCACCTTTTCCTATTCTGTCAGTGTTGGTTAGATTTCTGCATTGGCCAGCCTTCCAAATCCATGTTGCACTGAGGTCTCAGTAGAGATGTATTGAAAGCCACTGCCATTATTTGTATTCTCTCCAACCAAGTGACAATTCAAGATGGGTAAAACTAACCATATCTATATGAGTCTTGAATTATCATGAAACCTTGGAACCAGTAGGGAACACAAAGCCTATTATGTGTGGTACAGATTTTAAACTACTTTAAATTGATCAGGAGTCCCTGGTTAATAAATGAATAACCAGATGTTTTCCCAATTGATACTTATTTTAGGACCACATACCTTAACATGTGTAATAGCTAATCTTGGTTGTCAACTCGACTGCCTTTGGAAGTAACTAAACTTGAAGCAGCTGGGTGCTCCTGTAAGGGATTATTCTTCAATGGACTATGTAGAGTAGGAAGCCCCACCCTATGTCTGAGCCACACCTTCTGATGGCAGCTCACATAAAAAGATATGGGGAAAGAAAGCTTGGGTTTTCTGTCTGCTTGTCCTCACTTTCACTGGCAAGTGCATCCATTCTGAGCAAGTCCTTTGCTGGTGTTAGAATCTACTTTTTCAGGATTCTAATCTGGAATGAAAACTGGCAGTTCTCTAAGGCCTCCCTAGGTCACCACAACCAGGTAGGACCTGCAAAAGCATCCAGTCTTATGAACAGGAGAATTGCTGGGTCTTTGGTCTTTCTGCAAGGAGAGAGGGCTACTAGTGCTGGATTAATGAGAACACAGACTGTAAGACACTCTAATAAATCCCCTTTTGTTGCAGATATTACTTCATTCTCTCAGATATGTTCTTAAGAGAACCCTGAGGAACACATCTGGTTATTATGAAACCATTCTCTCCACTTGTCATTGTGAAGTTGAGACACAGAAAAGCTAAAGAAACAATAAAATGACTATTAGAGACTCCAATTCATACTTCCAACCTTTGTTTGGATTTCCCCAAACATACAAAGTTTCAATTACACATCCTATATTCATTATGAACTATTTGAAAGTATAATTGAGACATGAAGCAGTTTTCTCTCTAAATTCTTGAACATGTATATCATTGAAATGTTTTTCTTAATAACAGTATACTTGAAGTTTATCCCTATATCATTGTCTCCGATCTCCTAAATCAATATATCCTTATATCAATTCTGTTAAACCTCATTAATCCAGCTGAAGAAATCACTTTAAATGTTTAAGCATATAATAAGGGCATTCTCACACACTTACTGTGGCAGAATATGAAGTGAAGCACCATGGCCTTCTTGACATATAAAGTCATAGATTTTCTGCAAAATCAACAAGAGTGGCACCTGGCAGCACATTCTCCTGGTAATGGTTCTAAAGGGAGATTCCTATCAACTTCTGGGTCTCACTTTTGGAATCTTCTGAGAACTAACTTATACCCAATATTTTTATTACATTTTGCGGGGTGAGGGAGAACACATGCCAAGGTCTTTCGTTAAGGTCAGAAGACAACTTACAGGAGTCCATTGGAGTCCGTTGTTTCTCTTCTTCAACCCTGTGTCCCTGATGAATTGAACTTCAGCTGTCTGTCAGATTGGCTGTAGGCTCACGGGTCTATCTTGTCAGCTCACCCTTTCTTTCCCCCTAATTCTGTCATCTTGGCTTCTTAAGAGATTTTCCAAATCCCAGTTGTTGAGGGCTTGGTCTATTGTCCACCCAACCTCTTGTGGTTGCTCCCTAACAAAAGCATTAGTGAGCGCTTTCTACAAATGATTTTATTGTGGTTTCAGTTATCAATCATAGCAAAGGAACTGTATTTTGCTTACTTAAAGAAGATAAATCAAGCTTTGGTTTTTATAGTGTTTATTCACCACCATTAAGTTGTGGAACCTACAGCCACTTGAGAGGGAAAGAATGTGTAGTGGTGAAGGGTCCAAAGGAAACCTCACAATTCAGCACCACTGGTTCGCAAGCCCAGGTTGTAGGTTTATGGACTCAGCACTGCACATTTATTGAGTCTGTTGCAGCCACAGCCCTGAATTGATGTTATTCTTAAATAAAATGAACACTACATGCCAGAAGCAAGACAACAGATTCACCAGCTGTGAGCATACTGTTTACAGATTAAACTTGGGACCAAAGCCATTATATTGTATAATGTATTACAAAACGCAGGGGACTATGTTCTGATAGACATGTTAGAAGAAACAAAACATACACACAAACAACAACAAAGGGGTCACTTGATCTGTCTCCTCAGTAAAGGGTAAATTGCCTACAATGCTTTATCTTGTTTCCAAAGTGCCTCAAAGATCAGGATTGATCAGAGGCGATAATGTTTTTATTTTTCATAAACAAGCAATTCCCATGACAAGTGAAGATTCAATCTATATGTACATAATTGCTTCAGGCACTTTAGAAACACAGCTTCATTTCAAAATGATCCCTTGGGATTAAAATCTTGAGGTTTTATTGTTCATGGCTCCAAGTAATTTACTATTTGAGTAGACTACACTGAAGCAGTTTAACTGTGCACACCATCAAGTGATCTTGAAAAAAATGATGCTGTGCACTGTTTTGCAGGAACTTCAGGGTGGGTCAACACCATGGAACTGAAAATGGGTATTAGGGCAACTCTTCAAATTTTTCTAATGATTTACGAATCATTATTTAGAGAGTTCGTGTGTTGGCATATTAAAACCATCCATAGAGAGAAGATACAGATTTAGAAACGAGAGAGTACGAAGACTACTTAGACTTGCAAAATTCTGCATTTGTTAAACAAACTTGGTCTCTTGGCTTATTTATTTTTGTCCTTCATTATATATTTCTTGTATGCCCAATAGTAAGGGCATGAAAGAAACCCGGAATAATATAAAGACAGCCTAGTGAGCTTTGGATCATATAAAAAATCTAGATCTGTGTCCTAGAGAAGGATGAAGATGAAGGATGACTGCTATGTCAATTGCAGACACCTTATATAAATACATTTTAGGGGAGGTAATACAGTGCTAGAAGTTTATTCACTTAATGCTATAAATTCTGTGTATACCTTAGAGAGTCTAATTTTTCCAGGTGTGGTGATATCTGGGTTTGTACTGCTGGCATAAAGTATAGCCGAGGAAATAATTTGGGGGCAATTTTTCATTGAATGGCACATTCAATACAAAAAGATTCAGAAAAGGGTACTGAAAAGGACAACCACTAAAGGCAAGATCAACACTTTTTACCATCTGACCTGGCTCCAACAGGATACCCTGATATTCTTGCATGTTTATTCATTTGGAAATCTTATACATGAACCAAATGAGTTCCTAACAGTCCTTGGAAGAAAATTGGATGAACTGAAGCCCAAATGAAAAAGAGAACATAAAATAACAGGAAAATCTCTTCTTAAAGAAATGCTCAGAGAAGCACTGTCTAAAGGAATCATTTATTAGATTTGTTGTTTACTATGCTTGCTTTATTTTTGTCAGCTAAAGAAATACCAGAGGGCTTCAAGTGAATCATCGTTTATCTCATGTCTTGACACAACTAGACTTAATTATCTTTCTGTCAATTATTTTAGAACAACTTCACCCTCTAGCTTTATATGTAAGTTGGTTGGCATGGATACCATCACATTATTCCAAGTGTATTGACTCTATACCTCTTCAAAGCAACAAATTCCTTTTCCAATATCAGTCCAATAAAGGCTCAAAATTATAGGGCATGGTATCAGTTTCTGGGTCTAGGAATTCATTGTCCAGATGAGTTTATTTTTTAACTAATAGCTAATTTCTCTAAATAGATGTTAAATATTCAGCAGAAAAATATTAAATAGGGAGCGCCCACAAGAGGCATCAAAGCTTACAAATAACTGAATTTGTTGTAAACTAAAGAATGCTTTTTATAAAGACATTAACTGTCAAGACCAGTATCCTCTAAAAGCCCTGGGCTCAATTACATCAAAATATCCTTTTAAGTAATGAATGCTGGTTGGTTATATGTTTGACTCTATTCTTACCACAAATTCTCTCCTGTAGACAGGACCCTGTTTGTTGAGAAAAGATGTCTTAGACACTTATTGTTTAAATGAACATAGACTATTTGATGAGATCACTGTCGCTAGAATCAGATATATCATTAGTAACACATAAAGAGAAGACTGTGTTCTAATACAACCACACTGCACAAGAAAAGAAACTAGATTTAGAATCACATGGTGATGGACAGAAGAGCTGTGTGATTTCATAAAAACACCCCCATGGCTTCCTGCCTAGCCATTAGTTTACATCGACCAGGGATTCTTGATGGCTACTGTCTCTTGTCTCCATTCAAATAGTCCTAGGCAAAGACTAGAAGTTAGTTCCTGTTTATCATTGTGAGAGTGTACACTAGTGTTGTGTACTATCTAGAGACCATGGATACTTCTAAACATCTCACAATGTACAGGTGAGCTGCACAGGAAAAAATTATTTGGCTCTAAATATTAAAATATTGAACTCAGAAATCATAGTGAAAAGGGTACAGAAATTCAACCAAAGCCCTGCATAGATATTTGGATCTATTACATTTATAATTACAGGTGTTGTGAATGGAATATGATTACTTCATTTAGCATTCTAATTCCTTCCAGTGGAAAAGAAGCCAAGACCATTATGTTCTGCCCTCATTATGATATTTCAGTCTCTTTAATTCACTTTTTTTTCTGGTTTTTACACTTCAAATACTGAGTCTCCTTTCCAAAATCTCACATTTGATCAAAATGGCTTTATTAATTCTCATTGTGCATTTGGATATTTTTAGATATTTTCTTTGAAATGACTTTCAATTGATAGCTCAAAAGACAATTGTTGTTACTAGTTTAATATGTCTCCAAGTGGAACTGAAGTAGGTTTTAAACAGGAACAAAATTTAAAGCTCTTTTTCTTGCAAGGATTTCTTGAAAGCAGCTGAAAGATCCTGGGGTTTTGGGAAATATCACGATGAACTTGGAAGGGCCAGACAGAAAGTGGACAAGGCTTCTTATCAAGTCCTGTGTTC
This sequence comes from Pachyuromys duprasi, assembly GCA_028658305.1. NCBI lineage: Eukaryota > Metazoa > Chordata > Mammalia > Rodentia > Muridae > Pachyuromys > Pachyuromys duprasi. The sequence goes on from CM053764.1 coordinate 53,718,659, forward strand.
CCTTAAAGATTAGGAAAGACAACCTTCATTTATTAGATGCATCATGTTATGCAAGCTTTAGCTTGAGAAGAATGCCAACACTAAGTCCTTCAAGGGTCCATGTGCATATTTAAGTTTTGTAAAGGAAGAACCTTGGTCTCCTGGATCCTTTGAGTCATCTGATAAGGGGAGGAGAAATACAGTAAGTCCTGGTTTCTGTGCTTCTCAGTCAGGTTATTTACCCAGTATATTCATGTTGACACATAGAGCATGATTGCTTTGGAACATGAGACTTCAATGGCATAAATCAAAAGAATTCTCAAGGGACACCAGGGGAGGAGCAGCATAGAAACAAATGAATGTGTGCACACTCACCTCACGTGCACGCACACACACAACACACGCACATGGGTGGTCTGCTGATTACCAACAGTTTAGACTACCGGATCAAATCCTTCCTTAAGGAGTGATCAAACTCAAATTCCCTGCTAGTTGTTCTTTCTGGATCATTTCCTTTTGTAGTAGAGGTTAGAGGTCTGAAAAGGCATAATATGGTTTGGGATTTTTGTTTGTTTGTTTGTTTGTTTTTACAAAATCAACCTGGCCCTAAAACAAAAATAAAACCAAAATTCTCTTGGGGAAGTTTGTTAAAGAATGACCACATTCTAGGCCTCAAAAAAAAAAAAAAAAGAATCTTAAGGGATGTAAGTTAGGTCTGACAATTGCCAGTACCACAGTTAACAATAGAAAGAATTTTGAAGTTGGAAAAATTAATATTTAATGTGATCAGTCTTTTATTGAGATCTTCATTTAGTCAAACAGCGGCTCTAGCATCCCTAAGCCATAGTAAACATTGTCTGCACAAAGCAAAACAGAGATCTGTCCCTGCACAGATTTCCAGGGGGCTGCCAGGATATCCTTCACAGCTAGATCATTTTCATGTGAATCCTCAGGGTCAACTCCATAGTCCAGAACCCTCCCTTACATTTGGCGTTGCATTTCTCAGCTTCAAATATGTAGTCACAAATGTTGAACCTCCATGTGGTGCTTTATGTCTGCACAATGTTTTGTTTTCATTTTTAGTAGTCATTTCTACCAACAACTCTCCAAAGCGGGTTTATGCTGGCCCTCTGACTGGATGGATTAAAAAACATAGTCACGTGCAAGGTCTGGGTCAATGGCAAAGAGAAGACTCATTGCCACCAGGAGCATGATGCTTCTGTTTGATCTATCTTCCCTTGCTGCATAGCTTTCTTTTGCCTATCCAGGGTCTTGCCCTCTGCCTCAGCAGGCTCCTCTACCATTAGACTCCCATGACCCTGGTTTGCATTTGAGCTCAACTGTTACAGAACAGTAAAGAGAAATTTGAGGAGATGCTAAAGATTGGGTGTTCATTTTTCCCAGATTGTTTTCTCAGAGGGTCACCCCAAAGCCACCTTTCCTTTTAAGGGCATGCCTCTGACTTCCCCTGACTTGTATTTTCAGGCCATAAATTAAAAATGACCCCTCCTTCCCCCAAAATAGCCCTAGGGTGCTTCATTATTCTTTTATTAATATCTAGGATAACTGCATGTTTGTAATCAGTTCTTAGTTAATTCCTCAAACTGTCTCTAGGGAAACAGAATCCCCTCTGTAGGTTCTTCAAATCCCTGACAAAAGAATTTATAAGCAGGTACAGACAGGAACTGCAAGGTGCTTTACTGCAATTAGAGAACAACAGGACAGATGAGATAGAGATTGTGACACAAGAAGAAGGAAGATAGAAAGACAGAAAATTATACATCTAGTATAGTATAAGAAACAAGACACTCCTTGGAGGACAAGCAGTGAAGGCTGGGAAAAGAAGAAGAGCTGTGTACCTAAGGCTTTCGTTCTTTACAGATTTTATTGAACAAGGCACACAATTAAGGTGATGTGGCCTATGGCAGAAAAGCAACTCTCCATCCTCACCTTACCCACCAAGTAAGAACTACTTATTCTCAATATTAGTTAAATACTTAGGTGAGTGACCTAGAACTCAAGCAGTGGTTTAAGATGGAAAATATTAAGCAGGACATAATGTTGTGTACCACTAATCCCAGCACTTGGGTGTCAGAGGCAGGCAGATCTACAAAGGCAGTTCCAGGCTCACCAGGTCTACATAGTAAGACCTTGCCTCTAACCGTTTTAGAAGTTTCCACTGGAGCCTTGCAAGCTCTGGGCAAGGCAGGAAGAGTTAACAGCAATTGGTGCCGTAGTTTTCAGCCAAAAAATAAGTGCTTTCTATTTTGCATTTTTGTATTTAGTTCTTGACTGTGTAAAGTCATCACCATTGATTTAGTACCACACAGACTGTGGGTCATTTCCAGGTTCTAAAAGGCCAGTGGTGTTTTATTTTTAATTAATCAAAGGAACCGTGGTGCTTGAAAATAAGTCCAGCTTGGGATTTTCCATTGTAATGTTGAAACTTTGAAGTTTATCTTAAATTTTCTGTATCTCACAGAATTAACGACATTTGTCAAAGAAGAAGGTAACATATCTGTCTCAAAGTTACCTTGGAGGCCAGTAGCTCTAGAGGGCCTCTCATTTCCTTTCTCCTGTCTAACATCCCTGTGGCTATTCATATTTACTGTCAACTTGCTAAAAGCTTGGTCCCATCATAAATAAGCCTCTGGCATTAAGGGGTTGCTAAGATTAGGATAAACTGAGGCAGGTGGGAAGTCCTACTTCCCAGCATGGCAGCACCTTATGGTTGGAGACCTAGACAAAGGGAAACATGAGCTGATCACTGGCATTGATAATTCTTTGCAGGTGCAGCATGACGAGCCTCCAGGCTCCTGTCACCATGTCTTCCCCACTATGATGTACCCTCAGAGTGTGAGCCAAAATAAACTCTTTCTTTTGTAAGTCACTTTTGTCAGGTAATTTGTCCCACAGACATGCAAAGTAACTAACATAATACATAATTCTATGTCAAAATGACCCTGAGAATGTTAGAACCCTGTGGATATATAGCTATCTCCCATCTCTTCCTCCTGGGTGACATGAATGTGCAAGTAGAAACAATTCTTCACCATGCTCAGGAGTATATAAGGTGGTATTTCGGGAGGGTTTTTGTTTTGTTTGGGGTTTGGGTTTGGTTTGTTTGTTTGCTTGGTTTTTGTTTGTTTGTTTGTCTCCTAATTTTTTGTCAAGCATTTTTCCTCTACAGTCTTTAGCTTATATTCTAGTGTTAGGATATGAGAATGCCATAAACTCAAGGGATTTGAAAAGAAGAGATTTCTTTAGGGGAAGAAAAAGGAAAAGAGTTAGGGCCTGAATGGACCATGATGGTAGAGAGAAAGAGAGACAGAGACAGTGGGAGAACATAGAAAAGAGAAAGTGGAGCATGGTGTGTGTGTGTGTGTGTGTCTGTCTGTCTGTGTCTGTGTTTGAGGGGTGTCCCAAGAAAGAAAGTCAAAAAGAGCAGGGAAAGGAAGAAGAAGCAAGGCAGAGAGGGTGGGTAGGGTTGGCAGACAGGTTGTATCTGGAGCACCTGGCCCAGGTCATGACATAGGATGCAGGTGGTGATATAGGACAAGGTCAGGACCCTGAAGGTCTCTAAGAGCAGGCTAGTTGAATTGCATGCACAACATAACATTCCTCCCTTTTTGTTTAATTTAAAGGAATAAGAAGCTAATGAGGGGTGACAAGGTGGCAATGAGGGGGTTGGACTGCTGCTCATGTAATGCAAGTTAAAAAGTACATAAATGCAGGTTCATTGGAAGCAGCTCTTGGCTGCCATGTAAGGGAGAGAGAAGTAAGAGCACAAAAATGTCCAGATTCTTATGAAGGAAGTACGAAATAGTAAGATGTGGAGAGGACAGGAATTCCACAAGGAGAGTAACAGAACCAAAAAATCTGAGCACAGGGGTCTTTCCTGAGACCAAGTACCATGCATGGAGAAAACCTAGAATCCATGCACAGATGTAGCCCATGGCAATTCAGTGTCCAAGTGGGGTCCATAGTAATGGAAACAGGGACTGTCTTTGACATGAATTGATCGGCCTGCTGTTTAATCACCTCCTCCCTGAGTGGGGGAGCAGCCTTACCAGGCCACAGAGAAAGAAAATGCAGCCACTCCTGATTAGACCTAATAAACTAACCTAATAAAGATCAGAAGGAAGGAAAAGCAGACCTCCCTTATCAGTGGACTTGGGGAGGGACACGGGTGCAGAAGGGGGAGTAAGGGAGGGGTTGGGAAGGGAGGAGGGAGAGGACTACAGGGGTATATAAGGTGAATAAAGTGTAATGAATAAAGAATTTAATAAAAAAATTTTTAAAGGAAGGAAAAAATGTCCAGATTATATTGTGAAGGAGAAGTTGTAGGGGATACCTTGCCCTGGAAAGTTCAGGGTAGAGGGCAAGGGGGTGGGGTTGCTAGCCATGCCCAGCAGCAGGTAGGGACTGTAGAATCCTGGGAGAACCTGGAGCTGTTTGTCCCGGGCCTGAAGCAAACCATTCCAGACTTTTGTTGATAATAAATGGATAACAGGCAAAGAAATCAATCATCTTTGGGTATTTCCTGCTGATATTGGGGCTGTGATAGGGAGGCCAAAAGGCTGAAATGGTAGGCAACTCCAAGAAGAGTAAGCTGTTGTATTTTCTGTCCAGGTTCTGAGAACATCAGTGGTTGGGAGGGAAAATGTAGTTCAGGTTTGACTGGAGCACGTGTGGTAGCTGTTTTGGCGTTGTTTCGAGTGCAGGAAATCTGGCAAGATAGTGGAACATAGATGTGGACAGAAGACAAAGTTAAATAGGTTTGGGAAAATTTTTCTTTTTGGTGTACATTTGAAACTTTTGGGAGAACAAGCAGAGATAGACGGTTTGGATTGAAGAAGAGAAAAAACTTGAACATAGGGGAACTCCATTTACCAGATCGCTGACAGTAATTTTAAAGGTTCTGTTTTGGATCTGTCATCTGAGGGATATTGAGGCCAAGTCTGGTCGCAAAGGCACCTAAACTTGCAAGCTCTTAATGTGGGTACCCTAAAATTTTCCAGAAGAAAAAACAGTGGGGAGCCTGGAAGAACAGACAAATGGACTGTTCCCATTGGGAAGGTAGGAGTCAGTGACCTGTCCAAGGCATTCCAAGGGCAAGGTTTGACTCAGTAGAGCTGTATAATCTGTTCCAATAGCTCATCAGTGCTAGTCAGAGAGCAAGAGCACAGTTGCCATAGCAGACAAGGCTTACCTAGCTAGGATTTTGTAGAAGGGCAAGAGGGGGAAGGAGAGAAACTGTGCTAGTAGTGGGGAAAGACCACCCAAGGGAGAAGGTCCTAGATGAAGAGGTTGGATATAAGTTGTCAAGAGTGGCAGGAAGCATTGATGTCAACAAAACTTATTTAATTTAGTACTTGAAGTTATAGCTAGAGCAGCAAGACAACTGATACAGAGAGAAAAAAAGAAGTCAAAATATTTTTATGCATAGATGATAGGATTATATATATATATATATATATATGACCCTAAAATTGTACCAAGACACTTCTAAAATTGATAAACAGCCCCAGCTAAGTAGGAGAGTACAAAATTAACACACAAAAATAGCAGCCTCCATATATACAAATGACACATTGAGAAATAAATAAGAAAAAATATTTTATATTACCCTCAAAAATAAAAACTATCTTACAGTAACTCTAACCAACTACATGAAAAACTTGTATAATAAAACCTTTAAGACACTGAAGAAAAGAATTGAAGATATCACAAGATGGAAAGCTCTCCCATGCTCATTGATCACTAGGGTTAACAGTGAAAATAGCCATCTTACCAAAAGCAATGCACAAATTTAATGTAATATCCAACAACATTCTAACATAATTCTCACAGACCTTGAGAACACAATGTTCAGTTTCAAATAAAAACAGAAAAGGGGAAAAAGAAAGAAAAAAGAAACAGGATAGCCAAAACAATACCGAATAATAAAAGAACTGCTGGGAATTACATTGAACTTGTAGATTGCTTTCGGTAAGATGGCCATTTTTCTATGTTAATCCTACTCAGCTATGAGCATGGGAGATCTTTCCATCTTCTGATATCTTCAATTTCTTTCTTCAGAAACGTGAAGTTTCTTTCATACAAGTCTTTCATTTGCTTGGTTAGTGTTACACCAAGGTACTGTGTGTTTGTGTGTGTGTGGCTATTGTGAAGGGTGTTTTTTCCCTAATTTCTTTCTCAGCCCATTTAACTTTTGTATACAGAAGGGCTACTGATTTTTCTCAGTTAATTTTGTATCCAGCCAGTTTGCTGCAGGTGTTTATCAGCTGAAGGAGTTCTCTGGTTGAATTTTTGGAGACACTCAAGTATACTATCATAGCATCTGCAAATAGTGATACTTTGACTTCTTCCTTTCCAATTTGTATCTCCTTGATATCCTTTAGTTGTTTTACTGCTCTAGCTAGGACTTCAAGGACTATGTTGAAGAGATAAGGAGAGAGTGTGCAACCTTGCCCTGTCCCTGATTTCAGTGGGATTGATTTAAATTTCTCTCCATTTAGTTTGATGTTGGCTATAGGCTTGTTGTTTATTGCTATACCACTCCTGGACATATACCCAAAATATACTCCACCATTCAACAAGGACATTTTCTCAACTATGTTCTTAGCAGCTTTATTTGTAATAGCAAGAATCTGGAAAAAAATCTAGATATCCTTCAATGGAGGAATGCACACAGAAATTGTGGAACATTTACACAATGGAATACTACTCAGCTATCAAAAACAAGAAATCACAAAATTTTCAGGCAAATGGACCTAACTAGAAAGATCATCCTGAGTGAGGTAACCCAGAAGCAAAAATACACACATGATATATACTAACTTATAAGTGAATATTAGCCTTATAATATAGGATAAACATATTAAAATCTACAGACTTAAAGAGCTAAACAACAAGGTGGACCCTAGAGAGGATGTCAAATCTCATTATGAATGGCAAACAGGACAGACACCAGAAGTGGTGGAAGAGAGGGAGCAGGGTAGGAGATAATTATAGAGGGCACTCTGCAAGGCTTAACTCAACAGGCCATTGAAGCAAATGCTGCGACTCACAGCCAAACATTGGGCAGGGTGCAAGGAGTCTTATGGAAGAAGGGGGAGGGAGATAGAAGGACCAGGAGGGTTCAGGAGCTTCACAAGGAGACCAACAAAGCTAAAATATCCGAGCCCAGGAAGTCCTGTAAAGACTAATGCATGAATCAAGGACTATGCATGGGAAGGACCTAGATTCCCTGCTCAAATGTAGCCCATAGGCAGCTGAGTCTTCGTATGGGTTCCCTAGTAAGGGGAATAAGGGCTGCCTCTGTCATGAATTCCGTTGCCTGCTCTTTGATCAATTCCCCCTCGACATGTAGCCTTGCCAGGCGACAGAGGAAGAAAATCCAGGCAGTTCTGATGAGACATAAAAACCTAGGGGCAGATGGCAGAGGAGCAGAAGTCCCCCTTTCAGTGGACTAGGAGAAGGGAATGGGGGGAAAAGCAAGGGAGGGTGGGACCGGTAGGAGAGGAGGGAAGTGGCTACAATTGGGATATAAAATGAATAAACTGTAAAAAATAAAAATAAAAATAAAAGATTCTTTGCCTCCCCCAAAAAAACTGCTGGAGGTATCAACAACCTTGATCTTAAATAGTACTTTAGAGTTAGAGTAATAAAAATGTCATGGTATTGTCACAAAAGCAGTCAAGTTGATCAATGTAATTGAATTGAAAACCCAGACAATAGTCTATACACATTAGGGCACCTATTTTTTTGACAAAGAAGCTAGAAACACCCAACAAAAAAAAAGAAAGAAAAAAAAGCAGCATCTTTAGCAAATGGTGCTAGTCAAAATGGATAGCTGCATGTAGAAGAATGCAAATCGATGCATATTTATCACTTTGCACATAACTTAAATCTATTTGACTCAAGGACCTACACATAAGGCCAGAGACCACAATGTAATAGAAGAGAAAGTAGAGAATAGTCATAAACTCATTGTCACAGGAAAAGACTTTCTGAACAAGACACCATTAGTACAGGCACTAAAATCAATTAGTAAATGGGACCTCATAAAACTGAAAAGCTTATGTATGAGAAGTTTAGTATTGGCAGACTATAGAATGGGGAAAAACTTTAACAATTACACATCCAATAGATGGCTAATATCTAAAATATATAAGGAACTTAATAAAACTGGACATCAAGTAAACAAATAACCCAGTCAAAAATGGAGTACAGAGCTAAACAGGGAGCTCTCAAAACATAAAATGGCTGAGAAACAAAGAAATGTTCAACATCCTTAATAGCAGAAAAGTGAAAGCTGAAAGTTTTGAGATTTCATCTTACCCTAGTCAGAATGGCCAAGAATAATAAACAAATGACAGCTCCTGCTGGCAAGGATATAGTAGGTAAGAGGACTACCTGTCATTGCTGGTGAAAGTGCAAGCTTGTAAAGTCGCCATGAAAACCAGCATGGTAGTTCTTCAAGAAGTTGGAAATCTATCTACTTCAAGATCCAGCTATGCCAAGGGCCTTCTGTGCTCTACTTCTCCAGAGACCCCCACACCCCAGATCCCTGGCATTTACCATTTCCTAGGACCCACCCCATCCGAAGCACCAGATAACAGCAGGGAGCAGGGAGCAGCAGAAAAACCAGAGAACTGAGGCCATTTGAGACCATGAGCACTTCTTACAGCCTCAGAGACCTATTACCATCAGAGACCACCAGACCTGCTAACAACAGAGTGAATCAATGGAGAAAGATCAGTGCAAGAACACCAGGGACAAAGAGGCCTATGACACCACTAAAACCCAACTATCTTTCCATAGCAAGTCCTGTTTATACAATGACACCAGAAGCACAAGAAAAAGATCTTAAGTCTGAGGTTATGAAAATGATAGAGGACTTAAAAGAAGAAAATAATTCCCTTGAAGAACTGCAGGAAAATGTAACCAAACAGGTGAAAATAATGGATAAAAGTGTCCAGAACCTAAAAAAAAAATAGAAGCAATAAAGAAACACAATCTGAGGGAACTATGGCTGGGATACAAAGTATATAACCTGTGATTAATATAAAATAAAAATGTTTAATTTTTTTAAATCCATTTGGTTGCTTTCTGTGAGAGAAAGTCTTATGCTCCTTTTCCAGAGACAACATCTGTGATCCGCAGGGTTTATGTTCACGATTTTTAATAATTACTAATATGTTTGGCATTATGGCTTAAATGCCACTCCTACCTCTCGATTCTCTTTGGTTACTTGTTTATTCTACTGTATTCTTGTCAGGACATTCTTTGGATATTTATCTTACTTTCATATGCATATTATACAAGAAGATTGCAAAATACTGTAAAACACACTGCATACAATAAAGGTTGTGTGTCTACAATGTCATGTATCTAATAAGATATCACCTGGAAAAAAAAAAAGATACACAATCTGAGGCAATCCTGGATATGGAAAACCTAGGGGAGAGAACAGGTGCTACAGACACAAACATTAAAAACAGAATACAAGAGATGGTAGAAAGCCAGGTGTAGAAGAGGGACACAAGAAAGGGGATCAGATGTGCTAAGAATGGGAGTCGGGGGTGAGAAGGCTGGGAACAAGAAGGGAAACTAAGGAGGGACATCTCTTTGTCAAGCTGGAGGCCTACGACAGGTTTGGCTTCTGGGGGATATGAGTATGACTCTCTCTGAGACTCCTAACAGCGGGGGGACATGAAGACTGAAGTGACCACCTCCTAGCCAGGCAGGACTAGTGGAAGGATGAAAACAACAACAAACTGACAAAACCTTTGATCCAAAAATTACCCTGCCTACAAGAAGTGCACAGATAAAAAGGGTACAAGAATTGAGGGCGTGTCCAATCAATCCAGACCCATGGGGGCTTACAGAGACTAAGACATCAACTAAGGAGCATGCATGGTCTGGACCTAGGCCCCCTGCACATATGTGGCTGATGGTCACCTTTGTCTTCAACTTGCCTGGCAATTTGGAGGGGAGAGGTGGAGATTGGGTTGTTTCTAACATGGACTCTATCGCCTGCTTGGATCACTTCCCCCTGGCAGAGCTGCCTCGCCTGACCTCCGAGGATATGCTCAGTACTGGTGTGACTTGGTGTGCTGGGGAGAGAGAGCTCCCTATTTCTGGGAGGAAAGGGGAAAGGGGGGACTTGGAGGAGAGAAGGGAGGGGCACCTTTGGGATGTAAAGTAAATAAACTGAAATAAAATAAATAACAGAAAGAAAAAGAAAGAAAGAAGTCAGCACAATGTATTAATGATATAGGCCAGAAATATAAAAAATAATCAGGATTAAATAAAAAAGATCCACCTATGCCATTCTTGGACATATACTGAAAGGATTCTACATTTTACCACACATACACTTGCTTATTCGTGTTCATTGCTACTCTATTCATAATAGCCAGAAATTGGCAACAGCTTTGATATCCATCAATAGATGAATGGATAATAATCGTGTAGTACATTTACACAAAGGAATATTACTCAGCTCATTAAAACAAAGAAACAAACTAACTAAATGAAATGCCCATATAACTGGATACTGCTGGGAAAAAAAAAATCATCCTCAGTGAAATAACCCAGACACAAATGGCAACGATGTATTTTCTTCTGCCTGCATATTAGCTCTTAAGGCTTCAGTGTGCTCTAAGATCTGTATAATTACAGAGGTTAGTTATCAAAGTAAAGGCTTAGGGAGGAGGGAAGAAACTAGTAGTTTAGGGAAAACAGAATACATAGCTCTGGAGAAAGAGGATTGTGTGGGATGTCTTGAATGGAAGGTTTAAACAGAGAAGGGGAAGGAAGAGAGGGAGGAGGGAAGGAATATAGAGGCTAGCCAACACAAAGGGCTAGCTGAGGGGTCATGTGGAAACATACAACAGTATAAGCCTCTTACAGTACACATAAAAGAAAGGTATCAGCATGAAATCACCAAATAACAAGGAAACAAAGCCCCAACTAGGCTTTCACCACCAGGCTGAGCCTCCGGTACCAGGAATGGGTTACATCTAATTCCCAATAAATATATTAAAAGTTGAAAAAAATAAGATAATTACTTTAAAAATTCACCAGGAGACTTGTGTCATCAACATTCTGATCACTCTCAGAAACGAGAAATCCATAAAACAATGCGTACCTGCACGCACCACCTATTTCTCACAGGAAATAGATCAGAGCTGTGTAAGGAAATGGAAAACTGGTGTTTTATGTTCTGGGTAATCTTGGTGAGCAACCAAACTCAACTCTGACATTTAATTTTATTAAGGCTAGGATGCCCCAAAATTCAATGGCCTAATTTCTCTAATCCATATGATGGCTTTAAGAAAATATCAGTCAGATATTTGCCTATAATTAAGAAATCACCCTCTACCATCATTAGCAAAAATAAGGAAATGCCAGTGAGGATCAAGGCATAGCTGTGGTTTTTAGGTATCGCTGAACATGACAAGAGTGAAGACTGCCTGAAAAGAGGGTCCAAGTGGTCATGTCCTTGCTTTCCCAGATTTCTTTGCTATGAAATCAACATTGTCCTAATTAGTAATAACAGGTAGCACATGGATCCTTGAAGAACTGCCAACATAGAGGAAAGTTATAACCCAAATCGAGAGAAAGCAAGTAACCCCCACAGCAATAACCCTGCAATAGGCAGAGCTCACCACCAGGCATGGTGGGCAGGGAACCATCAGTTGAGTTCAACATCTTGAAAAGGCTTACAAGAAAGTTCCCTCAGAAAGAGAATCCTTCACGGTTCAGCGAAGATGAGAGGATGGAGACTCCATGTTTAATTCCTTTTCAAAGTAGTTGAACATTTAAAACCATTTATGACTGAAATTGCAACCTTCCTAGAAAAAGACATTTGAAAAGACCTTCTTTCTGAAATCCAACAATTGCCTTGTACCATCATCATTTGCTTTTCCTATAATGCTCTTTTTTTATCTCATAATTTAATGGGAATCCTATGGCACTGGAAAGAAATTTATTTCTTAGAAGGGTTCACTAACTCACTGTGAGTACAATACAATCAAAAACTGCCCCAGGACAAATACCTTTGAATTGTTGGTTTCAGGCAGGTTTCTATTGGAAGTTACAAGTCAAAACTTCATTAAAAAATAAAACAAAGAATGAAAGAAAAAGGCATATTCCCTTCTGTAAGTGGGTCAGCTTTTCCTCAGAGCAGATGAACAGAGCAGAATTTCCACTGTCCTCTATCTTTTGCTCCCCTGCAAGCTGAAGGAAATCAGAGTAACAAATAGAGGACAACCATGTGGCTGACACCTGAAATGGGTTTTACAAACTTTTCTCAGGAATGAAAAGAGCTGAGGAAACATGTTTCATTCATTGTGCAAAATTTATAGTGTCTTTCATTCTGTTGAAGTTTCATAAATTCTTTCCAGAAACCTGAAGCATATCTATCTATAAGAGCAATCTCATGCTCCATTGGCTGAATAAAGATGTGAGTATTCTTTATAAACACCAGAGACACTTGAAGTGTCAGGCCGAAGACATATTAACTGGCCATATGAAACTGGGAAAAGATAGAAACAAGTTACAGATGGCCTAAGTTAACGCCGCCATCAATGGAGAATCAAGCTTTGGGCTGGAGCGGCAGCTCAGCTGTACTCCTTGAGATGATTCTTGCTGCTGCTTTGAGGAATTCCATTTTCAAGTCTATTATAGCAACCACTCAAAAGCATTTCTTACAGGCAGAGCATATTGCTTCCTGTCTGCTTATCATTCCAGCAGGTCAATAGTAATGATGAGTAATATACTAGGATACAGCTCTACAATTATGCTATCAGAATTGATAAGAAATTTTGTTTTGATCTCAGTAAAAACTAAGTACCTTGAAAGGAACATATTTGTGGAATGTGATCACTGAGGTGGTGTTACTTAGGGACATGCTTAATTCTTGATTAAAATTCGAGTGTCTTCTCCAACTATTTGTCATTTAATATGGGGCTGATTCATTGTTTCTTGAGAGAAAAAGTCAAAACAGGATTACAAATTAGGAGAAACAGATTATAACAATAGTGCTTTAATAACTCATGGTGAATTATTTAGGAATACATTTTTATAATCTATTACTAAGATCGAATGGAGTGTTAAGAATAACAAGTTTTAAGCATTTTTCACCTATAATTTAAACATAATTTTCCCCACTAGAGGTAGTTCAGTCAGTAGCAGACTTGCCTTCCAATCACAGGATCTAAATTTAATCCACCACAACTATTTAAAAAAATAATAAAACAGGGACACTAATCCCAGTGTTGGGGAGGAAGAGATAGCAGATCCTTGTGTTGATACAACTAGTTTATATGGGAGATTCCAGGCCAGTGGGACATCCTGCCTTTTAAAAACAAACAAACAAAAAGCCACAAGGTGGATAGTGTTGAGGATAAACAGCCAGTTAAGACCTCTGTCCTCCAGACATGCACCCTGACCCACAGGTGTACCTGTGCGTACACACACACATACATACATACACACACACACACACACACACACACACACACATACACGCACGCACTTACATGCTTTTGTATTTTCTATCTAATGTTTTAATTTGACTAAATGACAATCATTTGATTTCTGAAAGATTATATCTTTATATTTTAAGAAAAATCCTACATTTTTGAAACTGAATTTTGTTTTTGTTTCTTTTTCTCAGTAGTTACAGAAAATAACCATTTGCTGTGGGGATGGCCACCCTACAGAAAAGCTGGAGAAATACTTTTTATCCTCCTGAGTGGCTTTTTGTGTGATTGGTTGTTGAAGGTATCTGGATGTTGAAACCAGTTATGTAATGTGCTCATTTGGCACTGTGTTTTGAATTCTTGGAAAAAGAAACTGAACAATAGTAGTTCTACCTGCACAAAACCAGGACTCCAGGACACATAGATTCAGTGCTTGAAAGTGAAATTTAGAAACATATTGAACAAAATATTTTATAAATATGAGTTGGACAGAGATTAGTTTGAGCAAAGAATAAGACATAACATCACATTAGTTATATATATGTATATGTGCATATATATGCATTCATGTATGTACATACATACATACATATAAATCAATATTTCCCAAATCTGATTCTCAGTACCCTTCAAAGAGTAAAAGTGTAATTGACTTCCAGTGTCTGCATCTGTTATATATGAACAAACACAAAATTATACATTTTTTAAAACTAAAAGAAATTTTAGAAAGCTACAGAAACAATTACTGTCAAAATGACAATGGTTTTGTGTGCAGAATGCTCTACTCTATCTATTTACAGGATCCAAAAAGATTACGGTATTGAATGAGAATGTGTTAACAATCAGTTGAGTTTGACTTATAATAAGAACTTCTTTTTTTATTTTTTAATTGCTTTTGTTGGACTCCCGAGGTGGGGAGACCCTCCGTTCCTCAGGATAGACGCCAGACCTCAATAACCCACAAAAAGACACTTGATGCAAACAGCACAAGGTGTTTACTAGTAGCTGGCATGCAGGAGCTCTGCACACAGCTCCCACGCAAGGGGGTGGTACAGAGCCCTGAGCTGCAGAATCACAGAGTTTATAAAGGCAAAAACCGCAAAACAGGAGGGGGTCTAGGGGTAAGGGATTTTTCTAACAGGGGCAGTCAGTGATTGGCTGTGCCCAGGTGTGGTGACTAGGGGACAGTTAGGAACTGTTTGCACTTTTCCAGTCCAGGAACAAAGAAGGGCATTTAGGGCCAAGTTAAAATTTCCTACCCTTACACTTTCAAATTATTGAAAACATTTCCCTATGGAACTTATTTAAGAACACTACATATTATTAAATCCATCTCTAATTTTTATCATTTAATAATGAACTTTTCAATGAAAGGACAAACAAATGAGAACAGATACTGAATTTATATTCTTGTTAGTACAAGCACTACATAGGAAAGTTTTTTTTAACTTAGAATTGAGTGTAATCTGATTAATTTATCTCTTAGGCTATTTCTAGCTTCAGAATGGTAATGCTTTCTTTGACTTGTCAAAACTGAACATGCTTTTTGCATTCATGAGAATCCTTCACTTTAGCTCTGCCCAGGTACATACATGGGATACTCACCTTTGCACAGCTTTATCAGAAGATCTTTTGTAGTATTGGGAACTTGGTGGGTGAGTTTGGTCTTTCAACTGTTGTTGGCTATGAGGTCTCCAGTGTGACTTCAAGAGCCTTTTGAGTGGCAACATCCCACAACGATGAACACCAAGGCTGTGTATTCTGCCAGGAACTTGCAGTGCAGTAGCACATAGACTACTGATCCCTTACTTAACCACTGACTGGACTTCTTCTTAAACTGGGGTTACCAATTGTTGTCCCAATGTTAATAAAAGACTGATGTGGCTTACTTTGCTCCTTCTAGATATTGGGAGCATAGAAAGGCTATGTGTGGGTCTGATGGTTCAGCTTTTAAAATGATTAACTTTTATTTTTTATTTCGTTCTGAAATGGTTTCATGTAAACAAAGCTGGCCTCAAGCTTGCTAGGTGCCAAGGTTAGCTTGGAATTTCTGATCTCCCTCCCTCCATGTCTCAGGGCTTAGAATTATAAGCATGTGGGAATCACGTGACCAGTTTATTACTGTTCCTCAATTTATTGTGCTAAGTAGAGGATCACTTTAAATTGCTGTCATTACCATAACCATACTGTACAATAAGTAATATATTAAAAGGCAGTGTAAAGAAAGAAATATAAAACTGTCAGCATGGCAAACACGCATCATTCCCCACGTATAAGGGCTCAAATTCAACTGATATGTGATCCCTTTACATATAAACTAGAGTGCTTTAGACAGTTGACAGGCAGGCTAGGGTCCATCGGTTCATGTGGTCTTTTAGGAGCTGAAGCAAAAATTTATGATGGTTTGAATGTGAAATACACCCCCCCACACACACACAGGCTTGTATATTTGAATATATGTCTCCAACTGTTTGTGAGGGATGTTTTGAGAGGTAATGGAACATTTTAAACATGGGACCTTGTTGATAGACAAAGTATATTGTAGAGGATGTTTATAGGCTGGCTCTGATGCTGGTACACATTCTCTGTTTCTATGTAAGCAAGTTGCAGAATATGCTCCTAATACCCACCTAACCAGTCTAGCCTCCATGCCGTCTGCTCTTTGATGGATTGTGATCCTTTACACTATAAGCCAAAATAAATTATTTTCCTTAGTTAATTCTTTCACATATGTTAATCACCACAAGTAGAGTGGCAAATGCTCACTGGCTCCACCAAATTTTATAGTTTATCACCATTCTCACACAAAGAAATGGCTACATTATGATGTAGAATCCAGGGGAATGTTTATCATGTGGGTCTAGAAGAGACATGCTAATTGTCACTTCTCCAGAAGCAAAGCGTTTTTTTTCAAAGTCACATTTAACTTCCAATTGAAGCTGGAAAGTTGATCTATTCCAGTATATTATAAAGAATCTGCTCTCCCAATGCTGTGAGAAAATACCCTGACAAAAGCAACTTGAGGGAGAAAGGGCTTACTTGACTCACAATTTCAGACTGCAGACCATCATCTCGGGCAAGTCAATGAAAGGACCTTCTGACCTGCTGACAACTCATCTACCTTTATGAGTCCAGAGGAAAAAATTGTGTGCTCGTTAGTGCTCATTCTTTCCTTTCTCTCCAATCCAGGGTCTAACCCAGGAAATGGTGTCACCTAATTCAAGGTAGGCTTTCCAACCTCAATTAACCCAAGTAATAAGATTCCTGGCAGGAGTGCAACAGGCTGATCTGACCTAGGCAGTCCCTCATTGGCATACCCTCATGTGGTAATTTGAGATTGTCAAGCGCACCTGAAACTAACCACCACACACCTCTTACCAGCTGCTTACCTCATGACCTTATATGAATAGTGAGCATTCTTATTTTTAAAATCAACAAAATTTTGGGTTTCTTACTTTCTCCTTGGTCACTCTTTCTTTCTAGTCATTTGTCTCTTTTAACTATTAGCTAAATATATAAATAAATAAAAAATTTTAAAAAGTTACAGATTCTAGGTAGGACTCATGACCTTTCTAACTCTTTTAGATGCCCCAGGTTAATTATTTCTTCATACACTGTTCAGTATACTTCATACACTGTTCAGTAACATCTATGTGCGTCACAGATGCAAATGTTCTTTCAGTTGAACCTTCTGATTCACAAGCAAGTACCGTTGAGTATTTTCTACTTGAGGAACTCAGAAGCATGTAACCTTAGCAATGGTCCTTTTGAAACCATTGTCAATATTCTGCCATTCACTTCACCATGGTCTTACACACACACACACACACACACACACACACACACCCTTCTCTCCCAGCCCTCGTTACATTATTTTCTGCCTTCCTATTTAAGCTAGAGCTCTTAAAGTTAAAGCTCTTGGTTTTTTTACTTCTGTACCTCCCACTGTCAGCACATATATGCAATAGATCCATCATTAAAATGTGTGATAAAGCTGTCTGATTCTCTCTACCTTTACAGCCATTGCCTTAGCTGTAAACTCTATGATTGCATCTACTCTAATCCATTACATCCCTTCTTATCTACTGTCTTTTCTCTACTTTTATCTCCTGTCACTTTCCATGGCAGCTAAAGACTGAAATGTGAAAGGAATACTGTCACTCCTGTGGTTAAAGCCTTTGATAGCTATCACCCTGGTGAAGGAATTCACATTCTTTCAAGATCCTGAAATAATCTGATTTTTTTTTTTTGCTTCTCCAACTCTTATGTTATATGACTTTTTCCTAGTTATACCTTCCTGGTTCCTTTCCATCCCTACAGAAATCCATACCACACCTAAGGATTGCTGTGCTTTTTTGTTATTCTCTTTCTTCTGGTCAAAGCAATAATATCAGTTTCTCCAGAATCTCTCTATCTCTAACTAAAGTAGAAAGCCATGTATTAGATGAGTGATTTTACTATCAGTACGTATCCCTATTTGTAATCAAGTATTCATATATTTATTAAATAGCTTATTTTACTCCCACACAAATGTGTCAATTATCTTTCAGCATCTATTCATTATTGTGTATAACCCAGCATATTGTAAAAGCATTTCAAATACACACATAGAGCTAACCAGTGAATAGCTTAGCTTGCCTTTTTTTCCACTAACCAGTGAAGGAAGGTGGTAACAATGCAAAGAGCTTGAGCCTGAGTTCTAAATCTGCCTTTGTCACATTCAAGACACATTATTTTTTTTAGCATAAGGAAGGAATAGAAACTCCATAAGTCCAACAAAGCAATAGATGGATACCACTACAAACATAACTTTTTATTCACAATTTCCATGGGGAAAAGGTCAATGCATTACAGGGAGCAATGCTGGGAAGTCTTAGAAGGAAGCAAAAGGAGCAGAGACAGGAGGCTGGGGAATAGTCAGCAACTTCTATTGTAGCTGTATAGAAAAGAGGGGGCAATGCGGGAATGCAGGTGGGGGCTAACAGTTTGAATGAGTCTAGCATGTTACGGGGTATACAGAATGACCTGGGTTGTCTCACTTGGTCCTGAGGTCAGGAGGAGGACTTTGATATTAGCATCCATAAAGGAAGTGGTTGGGATGGAGTCTTGATTCCTTAGAATATGGATATGTTTATTACTCTCTCTGGGAAAGTTACACCAGGATCGGCAAACCCCATAAGTCATAATCATCAGAATGTAGAAAATAAGAACTACATCGAAGAATATGGCATACTTTGATAGGTAAGCCTCAAACTTTACATCAGAAAACTGAAGATCGATGTCACTATAGATTTCTCTATCTCAAAACTTTGTAGCTGAGGCATCAGATAGAAGTAAAGGATATTTGAAAGCAAAATAGCCTCATGAAGACACCTTCATCTTTTATAAAGAACAACCCAATCAAGAAAGCATCAGAACTTCATTTCCTTTCATATTGTTAAATATGTTTTATTTGTCAAATTTTCCCCATTGACCTATGAGACGAAGTCATATGATGTCATAGTGTTGACTACAGTAGGAGGGATGTGTTCAATGTGAAGCCAGTAAGGTGAGGAGCTCTAATAGATCTTGCCTCATTAGCCTCCCTCCTTGAACCTCAGAACTAAATGGCCACTAACATATCCCTAGCACAAAAGCAAAGAGTTGTGTGTGTGTGTTTTTCTTTTTTCACTGAAAAAACTCATTAAAAGAAGTCAGTGAAAGGTCAAACCAAATATAGAAATATTACTACAGGGAAATTTTTGCCTCTGTGAAGTTAAGACTACATTTAAAAAAATCATATATGCTTGACAGGATTGTACATAAGTGTTTAAAAGAAAAATCACATGGAAACAAGAACACTCCCTACCAATCATCACTGCAATAGGCTCTTCTATCTTTTAAACCAAGCTCAGATTCCATAGTCATCTTTGCTGTGAATATTCAGTCTGAGCAAAATGGATGCATTTGTATCAAACCACTTCCCTTGTATTCTACAAAGCCAACTGCAGCTGACTTTCCTGAGGAAGGAGCGAGCATAGGAAAGAAGAAGATCCAGTCTTGTACCGGAACAGAGACTTCTGAAATACAGATGCCCACCGCTTATGCATCTTCATTATGGATGGTGTACGCTACCAGGTATTGCTCTCCGTGCTATGTTAAGAGCATTCTTGCAAATGCCTAACTCCCCTTTCTCTGCAATTCCAGGGTGATTTAATTCTGTGCCTTGAGCAATTTGAGTACTATAAGATTAAACAAAACAAGATTTTATCTAAAAAAAAAAAAAAGCAAACAAGCAAAAAAAATCACTTTAATGAAGGTCTTCAATGGATCTAAGATTTCCAACTAGAGTTCTCTGGACAAATAATTCTCTCTTTGTAAGCATTCCACAGTGCTTGTTCTAAACCTGCTCTGTACCTAAATTCTGACTGCCCCATAGTCTTGGCAGCATATACAATGCTCTTTTGCTGCATGAAGAAAAGAGACACCATTTACAGGATTCTGAAGCTAAGCATACATTACTTGCATCCAGTTTCCTCAGTCTAGATTCAGACAAGAATTTTTTCTTTTATTTAAATCTAATCCACTTTCTTCTGATTTTTAGAAGAACATACTTATTACTGTAAAGCCATTTCTAATAGTTCTTTCTCATTATTATCTCTCATTCTGACACATTAAAATAGTAAAAAAAAAAAAAAACCAAAATGTTCCATTCCAAGTATTTTTCTCTCTTTCCCTCCCTCCTTTCCTGTCTTCCTCCCTTTTCCTTTCCTCTTTTCCTCCATCCCTCCCTCTTCAGAACTACATTTCTGAAAATATTCTTGTTACTTTGCATATCATTCATTTCCCATATAATCAACAATCTGCAGAATAAGTCACCAGTTATTTCCTTCTGTAATATTATTTTTGAAGGCTTATCTATGGTCTTCATAAAATAAAACCTTACGGAGTTTTCTCATTCAATCTCTGTCAATCTAATTTGAATAATTATTCAAATCCTCATGAGTATTCCTCTTTAATTAAAACACATTTGGGGAGGATTCTTTGTTCATCTCCCTGGCCCACCCTGAACTCAAATCATTGCTGTCATATATGCATGTTTGTCCTCTTCTGTCAGGCTGATAAAGAGTAGGATTCCTCAAGATGTCCTGAACTCACACAAAGTTTCCGTGCTCCTATTCCTAAAAACAAAACAAACAGAAAATCCATTACTTGCAAATTTAATTACTATTTATACGCAGAAAATTCATAAATACCTATTTGCAGCCTAAGTGTCTCTTCTGGGCTACTGCATATTTAAATATCAATTTAAAATTCCTTTTAAGTAACTCAGAAAATTATCAAAGCAAATAAGATTGAACTAGATCTGGTTTCCTTCTGTG
Organism: Pachyuromys duprasi; assembly: GCA_028658305.1. Classification (NCBI taxonomy): domain Eukaryota; kingdom Metazoa; phylum Chordata; class Mammalia; order Rodentia; family Muridae; genus Pachyuromys; species Pachyuromys duprasi. The sequence goes on from CM053764.1 coordinate 53,739,498, forward strand.
GCCTTTCTTCCAGATCACTCCACCAGAGTAAATGGCTTGCCATCCACCCAGTTGTAGAAACCAGCATTGTGAGCAATCATTCTTGATTTTCCTCACAAATCCACGAGTTATGTTACTTGTATCTCATATATATGTGTACATATATTTTTAAGATTCATTTTTATTTTTAATAAAACGGTTGTGAGCCTCCTAGCATGGTAGATGCTAGGAAGCAAACTTCAGTCTTCTTCTAGATCAGTACACACTCTTACTGGATTATCCATCACTCCAACTACTCTGACATATTTCTTAAACCCACCCACACTTCTCCATCGTTTTATGAATGCCCTAGGCTAAGCTAACACCACCAGGCTCTGAAGCCAGAGACGGAATGAAACCACAGCATTTACTCTTAATACAGTGGCTCCTAACCATATTTTCATGTTGGAATCATGAAGCTTTGAAACTGTCAATGCTCAGTCCTTATGTCCATAAATTCTATTTGTGAAGTTAGGTTTGATGTTCATGGTTGTGCAAAGCTGCTCGGTGGTTCTTGGAGTCAGCCATCATCAATGTTGCTAAACTGATCAGTACAAGAGAATGATAAATACAAAAGTAAAACATTTAAAGCATATAAATAAGATGTACTATTGTTCAATTTGATTGTTGATAATGTTCTTACTTTCGCATGGCCACCCAAAGTTTTCAGGTCCTGGAACTTATTAATGTCACTTTTCAAGAGAAAGATATGTTGTGGATTTATCTCAAACTAAGGCTTTTGACATAGGACAATCCTTCTGGATTGTATACCTGATCTTTTCAAAACTTTAAACGTGAATGGGTGTTTAATTTTGTCAAAATGCTTTTTTGGCATCTAAGGAGATGATCATATGGTTTATTTCTTTCAGTTTGTTTTTTGGTGGGTTACATTGATAGATTTTCATATATTGAACCACCCCTGCATGCCTGGGATGAAGGCTACTTGGTCGTGGTGGATGATATCTTTAATGTGTTCTTGAATTGGGTTTGTGAGTATTTTATTGAGTATTTTTGTATAGATGTTCATAGAAAGGTTAGTCTGAAGTGCCCATGTACAACCACTTTGGAAATCAATCTGGTGCTTTCTCAGAAAATTACAAATAGTGCTACCACAAGATCCAGCGATACCACTCCTAGGCCTAAGCTATACCAACCAAAAGATGCCCTACAATTCAATAAGGACATTTGCTCAAATATGTTCATTGTAGCTTTATTTGTAATATTCAGAATATGGAAACAACCTAGATGTCACTCAGTGGAGGAATATATATAGAAACTGTGATACATTTACACAGTGGAATACTACTCAGCAATTAATCAAATAAACAAACTAAAACAAAGGAATCATGAAATTTGCAGGCAAATGGTGGGAACCAGAAAAGATCATCCTGAGTGAGGTAACCAAGAAGCAGAAAGACACATATGGTATATATTCACTTATAAGTGGACAGGAACTCCACAATGAGAGCACAGAGCCAAAAATCCTGGATTCTGGGGTCCCTGCAGAGACCAATACTCCAACCAAGGACCATGCATGGAGAGGACCTAGATGCCCCTGTTCAGAGGAAACCCATAGGCAGCTCAGATTCCAAGTGGATTACCTAGTATGGGGGCAGGAGCTCTCTGACATGAACTAAGTGTCAGACTCTTTGATCACCTTCCCCTGGGGGGTGCAGACTTGCCAGGCCATAAAGGAAGATAATGCAGCCAGCCCTGATGAGATCTGATAGGCTAGGATCAGATAGAAGGAGAGGAACTCCTCCCCTATCAGGGGACTAGGGAAAGGGCATAGGAGGAGAAGAGGAAGGATAGATGTAACTAGGAGGAGACAGGGAGGGAGCAACAGAAGGGATACAAAGTGAATAAAATTTAATACATAAATAAATTAATTAATTTAATTAATTAACTAATTTAAATATGCACACACACACACATATAAACCACCAGAACCTGAGAAGTAACAATCCTTTATCCTTCCTCTGAGGAAGTATCTATGTTTCAATATAGGAAAGGATTCTGATACATCAGATATCAACATGTTTTGGGTTTTGATTTTTTACAAGACATTTTCCAAAGTCCCCGAAGGTATTAAGAGTCACTTACTGCTCTGCTTCTTTTAGACTCCACTCATCAGGATGTCCCACACATATTCTCAAGGTTGCTCACTTCATTTCTTAGATGTTAGGCAGTTTCCTGTCTTTCCTGTTCTATGTCACTATGCCAGAAGTTCTGTCCATTCAAGACTCCAACAGCCACCTATAAAACGTGCCATTGTTACTGCTGACTTTTGTTCAATGTGAAGCTTAACCCCATCACTGGTACTCTGTTGGACTATTGTTTCCTGACAATATTCTTGTTATACTTAAGATATTATTTAATAAAGCAAGTAATTTGAACTATAATTATTTAAGAGTCTTCAGAAATGACACCTACACATTAAGAAGATATGAGTCACCTTTCTAAGAAAATATAAAATGTTCTCTTCTGTGGGATCAGTGGGGTCATTCCTTCAGAAAATTAATGCCACCATCATCAAGATTATGTTTTACATCCATCTGTGTCATGAGGTTTTGTTTAGAGATACCTAGCAAGTAAAAAACCTTATCTAGCAAAACAAAAAGAGAAAAAGAAGAAAAGAGTGTAAAACACAGGAGGAGAAGCCGGGAGCAGGAGTGCATGTCTGTTATCCTAGCACTCAGGGAGGAAGAGACAGGTGTGAGTTTGAGGCCAGCCTGATCGACAAACAAAGTCCAGGACAGCCAAAGCTAAAGGAGAAACCTGTCTCAGAAACAGGAGGAGAAAGGGAAAGAGAAGGAAGAAGAGGAGGATTGCTAAAGAAAAATTCATAGACTAAATCTCCCGCATACTTTCAATCCCGCTGTATCCTGATTTAATTTATCCCTGAGATTACATAGACATATATTCACATCTAAGAATCCATCAGCAATAATGTTGTCATTAATATTTTTTATTTTTAATTTCAGACATTTT
>CM053764.1:53743006-53763326 GCA_028658305.1 Pachyuromys duprasi
CTTTCTTCACATCTTCTCCAGCATGTGTTGTCACTTGAGTTTTTGATCTTAGCCATTATGATGGGTGTAAGGTGAAATCTCAGGATCATTTTGATTTTCGTTTCCCTGATGACTAAGGATGTTGAGCATTTCTTTCAGTATTTCTCTGTCATTCGATGTTCCTCTTAAGTTCTTTATATATTTTGGATATTAGCCTTCTGTCAGATAAAGGGATGAAGATCCTTTCCCAATCTGTACGCTATTGTTTTGTTCTGACAACAGTGTCCTTTGCTTTACAGAAGCTTTTCAACTTCATGAGGTCCTATTTATTGATTGTTGCTCTTAGAGCCTGTGCTGATGGTGTTCTGTTCAGGAAGTTGTCTCTTGTGCCAGTGAGTTCAAGTCTCTTCTGTGCATTTTCTTCTAACAGGTTTAGTGTGTCCATTTTTTTATTGAGGCCTTTGATTCAATTGGATTTTAGTTTTGTGCAGGGTGATAAATATAGATCTATTTTCATTTTCCTTCTTTTTTTTTTCATTGTATGGTTTTGGCATCTTTGTCAAAATTTCGGTGTCCATAAGTGTGTGGGTTTATTTCTGGGTCTTCTAATCAATTCCATTGATACACCATTCTGTTTCTATGCCAGTACCAAGCAGTTTTTATTACTGTTGCTCTATAGTGCAGCTTGAGATCAGAGATGGATATACCTCCAGATCTTGTATTGTAGAGGATTGTTTTAGAGATTCCGGGTTGCTTGTTATTCCATATGAAGTTGAGAATTGTTCTTTCAAGGTCTGTAAAGAATTGTGTTGGTAATTTGATGGGAATTGCATTGAATCTGTATATTGCTTTTGGTAAAATGGCATTTTTATTATGTTAATCCTACCAACACATGAGCATGCGGGATCTTTTCATCTTCCGATATCTTCTTCTATTCCTTATTCAGAGACTGGACGTTTTTTTCATACAAGTCTTTTACTTGCTTGTTTAGAGTTACACCAAGGTGCTTAATGTCCTTTGTGGCTATTGTGAAGGGTGCTATTTTCCCAATTTCTTTCTCAGCCTATTTGTCTTTTGTATACAGGAGGGCTACTGATTTTTTTTTAGTTGATTTTGTATCCATCCACTTGGCTGAAGATGTTCATCAGCTGTAGGAGTTCCCTGGTAGAATTTACGGGATCACTCATGTATAATATCATATCATCTGCAAATAGTGATACTTTGAACAATCTTTTAGTGGCCACAAGAGCAAATGCCACATCTTCTACAAATATCCTCATGGATATTCAGAGAGAAAATGTTTTTATCAAGTATTAGGCATCAGTTCCTATAGTCAAGTTGATACAAATTCACTTGCTAAAAAAATCCTGCCCAACAATGGATGGGATGAAACACATATGGTGCTGCTAAAGCAGCAGTGAACTTAGGAATTGTATCACTCTATTCGCTTCCCACTCTAATTTTGTAAAATATGCACTGCACCTGATGTGTAAAAGTCAAAATGACTTCAGTCATTTTTACACAATTCCTTTAACTTTATCCTTCTGCTTATTATGACTCAAGTATTTTGGTAATCATGCATAACCAGTGGAGAACAAGCGGTAGAGAAAGTAGTTGAAGGAGGACAGAGCATATAATATTAATCCTGCTCGTTTTACAGTGTGAGTTATAAGAGCCAGTTCCTCCTTCCTGGTACGTTACTGTTTAATTTGTTATTCTCCCATTAGGGAAGGATTATCTACTGCCATTCATGATTAGCCTGAGCTATGTTTCCTGGGTACCATGCTAAATACCAGATCCATAAAAGATACTAGAATATGAAAATGTGAAGAAATTGTTTACAGAAGAACAAGAAAGTTGGGCAGAATTATGTCCTTAGATGTGTACTGAAAGGCTTTTGTCTTTGCTGTCACATAATCTTCAGATGACCATTATCCCTGAACCTAAAATTTCTGTAAATGACTGATTATAGATCCAACTACCTAGAGACATTTCTAATCTCTTTCATAACCCGTTAAACTTCCAGGCATATAAACTTTTCGGAGCACCAAGTCTTATATGTGTTTGGAGAGTTCTTGAACCTTTGGTTGAAATATGCGTCCTTGAGTGCAATAGTTTGTACTTGTGGTTTTCAAATACATTTTCTGAGGAGTCTAAAGCCCTACAGTTTTCATTAGATGTATTTTTAAACATCTGACCACATGTGCATGAGTATACGAGAGAGAGGTGGAAGGGTTTGTCTACTGAATGCTGTGTTTTATAAGGAAAGTTGAGATTAAGAGAATGCATTCTTTAAAAAAAATTCTTATTAGCTTTGCTTGTTTATGCCAATTTTAATAAACTTAGTACAACTTTATTTTCTTGTGTAATAAACAAAGTAAAATTGCACATCAGTAAGTTTTCTCCATGTTCCCTCTGCTCTAGTATGTGAAAATAATGCAGCAAGTTTCCATTTTATAATTGTGCCTTTAGTTCTCCACTAGAGCTATTTTCCATTTTTTTCTACTATTGGAAATGTGCAAGGAAAAAAACTCATAATTTCCTCACTTCCTGTGGGAGTTAATAGCTGCTGGGGATAATAACCAGCAGAATATTGTTAGGTATAATAGTGTTTCCACAGTTTTCAGACTGAAATCTTAACCTAATAGTCAGGAATTTGAACTATGGAGATGCAGTGGTAAAAATTAAATAAAACAAGAGCTTTAGCAAGTGACTCACAGTGTAGGAGAATATTTAACATGTAGTCATTAGAAAAGTTAATGTTTACCAAAGAGACGGTTGTAAGTATGAGTGTGTGTGTATGTTAAATATATGACACATATATGATCTGGAATATCTTGGAGAGTATGTGTATACATATATATAAATTCATGGTCAAAAGTTCAGATATTCTAGGGTATCAGCTTCCTATAAGTTCTACCAATTATGTATTAAGCTTAAACTTATAGCCAAATTTTGGCAGAATGCAGGGAATCTTATGAAAGAAGGGGGAGACAGTAAGACATGGAGAGGACAGGAGCTCCACAAGGAGAGCAACAGAACCAAAAAATCTGGGCACGGGGGTCTTTTCTGAGACTGATGCTCCATCCAATTAGCATTCATGGAGATAACCTAGAACCCTTGCACAGGTATAGCCCGTGGCAGCTCAGTGTCCAAGTGAGTACCATAGAAATAGGAACAGGGCCTGTCTCTGACATAAACTGATTGGCTTGCTCTTTGATCACATCCCCCCCTATGTGGGGAGCAGTCTTACCAGGCTGCAGAGGAAGACAAAGCAGCCACTCCTGATGAGACCCAATAAACTAGGATCAGAAGGAAGGGGAGGAGGACCTCCCCTATCAGTGGATTGGGGGAGGAGCACAGGTGGGAAGAGGGAGGGTGGGATTGTGTTGAGAGGAGGGAGAGAGCTATAGGGGGGATACAAAGTGAATAAACTGTAATTAATAAAAATAAAAATCAGTTAAATATAAAAAAGCTGGGCTACTTCCATCCCAAAATAGAAATATTTTGATTTTTTTTGGAAACCAGTGAAAAACAAATTAATAAAAGAGCAAGACCTTTATTGATTCTTAATTCCAAATTTAAGATTGAATAAATGGTAAATACCCAGGCCATTCCTTTAAAATATCCCTTTGAAGATAAAAGGAAAAGTCCATTCTTGAATTATTCAGGACTTTCTCTTGTAGTATATAGTTATAAAGGCAGATATTAACATTTTGGTTTGGCATTTTATCTAGCCAAAGCCATAGGAATAACTCTGATTAGGACTGCCATAGCTGTCTTTACACAATTTGTAGTCCTTTATCAAGACCAGTTGTGTTTATTGTGGTAATATGCTCAGTCCTATATTATAACAGATCTCTGTTAACTGGGGGCCTTGGGTCATCTCCAAAGAGATTACTTTTGATTGCTGGTATCAATAGTTATCATGTCAGGATCTACAATCACCGGGAGGGGGAGGGGGGACCTTTCAACATGTCTGCTATAGATTTTCTACATTAGGTGAATAGATGTGGGAAGACCCGTCCTACCTATGAGTGGCACTATTACATGGCCTTGGGTCTTGGAAGGAAGCTAAGCATTAGCATTTTATTGCATCTGCTTTTTGGTTATAAATACAATGTGCAAATTGCCTCAAATCCCTACTGCTATGGCTTCCTGGTTGTAGTTGAAATGGACCAACAGCCTCAAGCACCTACTAACATGGCTTTGCCCTCAAGATAAACTGTATCTTCAAACTTAAGCCAAAAGAAAAAAAGAAAAAAGAAAAGAAAATCCTTCTTCTCTTAAGTTGACTTTTTTGGGAGGTGGGTGAATTTTATTACAACTATGAAACAAGTAACTTATCTACAACTTCTTACAGCTCAAGTTTAATATTTATGTGAGTTAACAACCTCAGTATTTCTTCTTTGTTGATATGGCTAGGATAGGGAAAGTATAATCATGCATCATTTTATTTAACACTGTCTTAGTATAAACATAAAATGTAGCTTGCTCTAAAATGAAGCTATTCTGAGACTGTAATACTTGAAAGGCACCACTTATTCACGGTGGATTTGTTAGAGGGTTTCTCAGCCTTAGTACTATGAAAAGCAAAAATGACTGCATCATTGTATCAACATAATTAAGTATAAATATGTATTAACCCTTGTGCATATAAAATAATATATTCATTATAGACTACCATGAATCCTGACAATACGTACACATGTGAAGACAGCAAGAGTGAGAATACCAAGTGAAAAAAAAAACAAAAGAGTAGACATCACTACTTAGGTCCTTCTTAAGGCACATTAGAGGAAAGGGTGTTTCCATCATGCACAGGATTTCCAGTGGCTTCCCATACACATACTAAGTCCCCCATCCCTTACAATTTTGCAACTAAACAGTCACTTTCATGCATCAGAGAATGTGGTTAAATTGTGGAGACTTCAGTCAGAAATGTTATGCTATCTACGCAAATTTTACACTTTTATAGTTTTATACTTTTTATGCTTCCTATGCAAATTTTATGCTCTTTGAGTGGTAGTGATTTGCTAAGGTTCTAATTATTTATTTCATGGCTGAAGGTAGCAGTCTCTATAAGGAGAAAATATACAAACATTCACCTTCCTGAAACTGAACTTCATGTGTGCATTCTAGCATAACTTGTGGCCAAAGCTCTAAAATATTATTTTAATGTAGTGCCAAACCCGATGTACAGATGAGAATCATCATAAGAACACCTAAGAATATTACTTTTCCCTCCCTCATTCCTTCCTTTCCTCCTCTCAAAGATTCATTCTAAGAAAAAAAAAATCCCAACTGCAATGCTACGCAGAATCTACTCCTTCAGCATTGGATCCATTTTAAACTGTCATCGTCACTATTGAGAATCACAAAGTCTCACAAAGCATGGAATACTCTGTCGGAACTAGTTCCCAGTGCTGGAGATGGTGGGGTGCTTTGCTTGTTTGGCTGAATTATTGGCTTGGTTTTGAAGAAAATTAATGATATTGTTTTCAGGCTTATATTCAGTTCAGGACACATTCTACTTTGACTTTCAAGGATTCTAAGCAATAATTTTATATGTCTTTATGTAAATTCTATGTCTATATACATTACTATCATATATAGATGTTGCTTAAAATATACACATGTGTAAATGCATACATTATATGTGAATACCTACATACATACAACTTATTCAATATTCTCAAATACATGGGTCCATAATTCAAACCATCTTAATGAAAAAAATGTTTCCTGATTTGAAAAACATTACATCTAAGTAATTCTTGACTTCATGTTATGAGTGATTATAATCCAGGATACAAACCAGGATTTTCATTTCTCAGAAAGCATCCCCCTCTTCTTTTTCAGGATAATAGAAACCCTAATTGACACTATGTCATTCTAACACAGAATGTACTAAGATAAACAACCAACTCAACCCCTTATTCTCTGCACCTTAACCAGTTGTGGGTCTCCATGGTAATCACTGTCTTCTGCAAATAGAAGCTTCTCTTTTGAGGGTTAAGAGATGCATAAATCTGTGCCTACAACAGTAAGTGATTAGGAGTTCCATGTAGCAGAGTGACAGTAGTACCCCAGTATGCCTTGTCTATACACAGGTTCTTGGCCCTAAGAACACTGCAAGGTACGGGTTTCAACTTTGAAGTGAGCCTTGAATCCAATCAGAAATCTGCAAGACATTTGGGCCACTGTTGCATGAATGGGAATAGCTTTCCAGGCCAGGAATTAGAGCCCACAGAGCTAATAGCTAGGGAAGATTGATGGTTTTTTTTCTCCTCCAGCAGCATGCATAGCACTGGATAATGTGCAAAGTAAGAAACTGGAATTCGCAGTCGTAAATGAGACATCTACATCACATCCCATGCTCTCAAGCCTTGGGGAATCAGTATAGATAGAAGAGTGGGTAGAATGACCATAAGGGCCAGAGGCGGTAGATGACTCCAAGAAAGCTGTTTTCTGGACACAGCAGACCAGTGGTGCGTATTAAGTCACACCAACTGAGAGCAAATATAAGATCTGCACAACCTCAAGCCAGACAAAGCCCCAGGGTGAAGAGAATAAGTGAGCACACAGTCCTACCCCTAGCTAAGGAGATAGTGGCCATCTGGAGCTCTTGGGTAATGGAGAGTTGGCTTTCTTTAAGGGTGTTTCCACTGAAAGCTCAACGATGCTCTAGTGGGTGTCCTCACATTCTAGAGCATAGGGGCAGCAAGAACTGTGCCTGATGGGGAGAAATATAAAGGACATAAAATTTGGTAGCGTGTAGAGGTAATTTGGTAGTAGCTAAGGGCAAGAAGTGAAAACATCAAAACAATTCTATGAGATTCTCAAAGAACAAATGTAAAAATCAGAGCAAATGAAAGCCTAAACTCATTTTCCTGCAATATTCTTCGCTTGACCTTTCTTCAAAGATGAGTAATCTTCTACTAACCTGCATGACACTTGGGTCTGGTTAATTTTGGTCAGTGAGGTTTTCTTGCTTATTTTCATTTAAAACTCATGTTTATTAAAACCACCAAGTACAATTTGAGAAGACAAAAAGTGAAAATAAAACATGGTCCAGAATTGAAAAAAAAACAAAAAACAAAAAAACAAAAACCCCACAAAAGTCCCTAAAAATGATGCAGAAGCTAGTTGGGGGTTATAATTACTTTCTTGGAAGAGGGCATTTTATTATTTATCCAGATTTTTCAACTTCCTCATCATGGTGGCTATATCTATATACCAAACAGTAAGAGAGAAGCAGTCTTTATTGAAACACAGAAAGATGCAAAGCACAGATTCCCTGAATGAATGGGTATCTACTCACCTTAATGGTATTTTAATAGAGAATATGCAATTAATTCTTCCTATAATAGTCCAAATGTGCTCTAAGATAGTTTTTCTGATACCAACGACACAGAAACATTAACCATAATTTAAAAGTTAGCGTAAACAGAGGTACAGGGAATCTGTGGTCAATGGATACCAGATTTTAATTAGCTATAAATACACATTTATGGTTTGCTGTTGCACAGTGATGTGACTAGAGGTAGTTGTTGTGTATTACATATCTCAGAAAGCTAAAATGAAGACTGCTGGGTGCTTCAAGGTAAAATGTGAAAAGTTTAAGGATGCAAAAAGCTGAACCAGATTGCACACTGCATATCTTATCAAAACTTTGTGTGATATTCACTATTGTGCACATCTTCTGTGTTTTATTAATATATAAAAATTTAAAACAAATAAAATTACATCTTTTGAATCAATCCCTATAGACTACAATAATGTTTTCTAATCATTTCCAGTCTAAGAAAACATACTGATTACAAACTTGCTGGAGTAAACAGGAGTATATCTAGGATGTCTGAAGAGGCCTCCCTGACAAGGTATGTTTTTACATGTAACAAAACAATATTGAAAAAAATAGAATAAAAGTGATAGAAAGGGCATTAAATATTGAATTTATATAAAACTTCCAAATGAAGACTTTTCAATTCTCTCCTTTAATGAGGAACTTAAGCTCACTTTCATGAAGATAGACTTTTATGTTTGATTTTATGATTGAGCTGGCTACTGGCAATTCCTGATCATGATTTTTAATATTTCTTCAAATCCTTGAGAGTCACATCAAAAACTACTTTGCTCACATAGAAGTAATAAAAAATTTTAAAACCATTTCCCATTTTTATAGCTGCTTAAAAACTTGCAAATTGAAATTATACTCTAAAAAATATTTAAAAGCACTTCCCTGCCTACCACTAAGTAATGTGCTATTGACACATTGCAAATAGACTTCATGTACAAATAAACATTTGTGTACAACACATTTCAAAATAACGGGCATCTAATTATCCATGTATGAGTCTAATTTTCCATGTATGTGTCCACTTTTCCAGTGCAAATATTGCAGCTAGCCCAGATGTGATACATTGTCCATCAAAGGACACATCCAGGAGCCTCCTGCTCAGGTCAATACCAGGAGCTCCCCATTGGCTTCTCTCACCCTCACCCCTGCCTGGTTGCTGTTCTCAATGCAGGCTCCTTCTGAGATATAACCTGAGCTGCTTTTGCTGAATATGGATGACCCATGGGGGTCAATAATAGAACAGAGGGGTGAGTAGGTGGGACTCTCAGCCCATGTAGGAACATTCCATCGCTATGTTTAACAGAAAACAGGAACAGGACATATTGTAGCCATAATATCTGCACCTACAGTATTTGACACCACAGACATTTCTGATGGCTTTACGCACTTTTCTTTTTTTTTAAGGATTTATTATTTATACAGCATTCTGCCTGCATGTGTACCAGAAAGGGGCACCATATCTCTCTATAGATGGTTGTGAGCCACCATGTGTTGGCTGGGAATTGTACTCAGGACCTCTGGAAGAACAGCCAGTGTTCTCAACCTCTGAGCCATCTCCCCAATTTTAAGAACTTTAAAATGTTGGGTTTGTTTGTTTGTTTGTTTTTGAAGAGAAAGTCATTCAAAAATGCGTTCCTAACCTTCTAGTATGCTAAGTCATCAGGAAAGCTTGGCAGAGACACATCTGAGGGGAAAAAAAAAAAAACAGCTTTAGATTCACACAGATTTAGACACAGCATTCATTAAACATGTGAGCATGTGCAGAAGACCACTGTGGAACAACAGACTGGTGTATTGAAGAAACCTTTATTCACTGGAGTAAATGAAGTGCCTGGGATACCAGAACCACACCTATTCATTAAGTTACATGGCTAGCCTACTGTTGCTATAGATCCTATTTCCCTCAAGCCTTCAAGAACACAGGAAAGGGGCACTCAAGAAGAAACAAGAAAGGGAGTGGGGAATAGTTGAAAGTGTGTCTCAGTTTTCTTTCCTCTAGTTGTCTGGCCTATCACGTGCTTTGCAGCTTCAGCTCACAAAATCTTAACAGCAGTATCATGTGATTAATGTGTTCTGCGAGTGCCCTTACAGGTTCTTAAAATATTCTGAGAATGGGAGACACTATGATTCTGCTCAGTAAAACTAAAACATTGTTGTGCCTGGAGAGATGGCTCAGTGGTTAAGCATGCTAGCTGCTCTTGGAGAGAACTCAAGTTTGTTTCTGTGAACATACCTTCTTGGATGGACCATTATTGTTCATGACTCAAGTTCCAGGGGACACAACATTCTCTTCCTATCTCCACATATGCACATACATGTCAGCATATACATACATACAAAACAAAATAAGTCTTACGTTAAAAAGTCACCAGAATAATCTAGAAACTATTCCTGGTCTTAATGAAGCCCTGATGTCATCCACAGCTTACATAATGCTTCAAATACAAAGGCAGAAAGATTCCAAGTAGAATTCCTGAAAACAAAAGCAGACCAGGCCTCAGGAGGCCCCACTGGATTTCCAGTTGTGTCAGGGTGGCCTTGCAGAGTCCTGTTAAAGGCATTAACTAGACTTTGTCCTCTAAAATATAATTGCCCAGTTCCCCGAAATCTATGCTCAGTCTACTCTACCAATCAAAGCACAAGGATCCAGCTTGCACAACATTGTATTTATGTGCAACATTTGACAGAATCATTGTACTTTCTATCGTGAAATCCCCTTCCCATGCTTTGATTTTGCATTACCAACTTTTGGCATTGGGACACAACATTACCAATTTTAAGTGAGTAAGTATTACAATGAAGAAATTGTATTTTATATTTTACCCCTAGATTCCCTTTGTGAACAAACGATATTAATCCATTGGTTTTACTCAATCTGAAATCTACACTTGTTTATCATTTTATGCCTAGAAACCAAACAAAAACACAGACACAACTGTATGCTTTTGAGGATCTAAAATGACACTATAGCAGCAAGGCAGACCAGGACTTACATTTGATTGTGTTATCATGAGTATGCTGTCAATGAGTCTTGAAACCATGTGCCCTAATTAGGGTTACTGTTGCTATGAAGAAGCATCATGTTCAAAAACAAGCTGGGGAGGAAAAATTATTTGGCTTCCATATCCATATTGTGGTCCATCAATGAAGGAAGCCAGGACAAAAACTCTAACAGGGCAGGAATGTGCAGACAGGAGCTAATGCAGAGGCCATGGAGGGAGGCTGCTTACTGGCTTGTTCCCGTGGCTTGCTCACCATGCTTTCTTAAAGAACCAAGACCCACCAGCCCAGGGATAGCACCACCCAGAATGTACTGGCCCTCTCCCATCAATCATTAATTAAGAAAATGCCCTACAGGCTTGCCTACAGCCTGATCTTAAAGAGGCATTTTCTCAATTCCATATCCTTCCTCTCCAATGACTTTAGATTGTGACAAGTTGAAACAAAACTCTCCAGCACTCCATAGCTACATATAAAAAGCTGGAACCGTATCTACCTTCCTCAATACCAGAGAAGTCAACAGGACAGATCCAAGCCAGAACATGGTCAGTTTTCAGGACACTGTAGAAGAGGATTTCTAACATTGCAATTCAAGGACATAAATATCTTAGCTAATACCAAAACTGGTCATAATGTCCAGAGTTCAGAGAATGCCCAAGACTCCAGGGTCAAACCATCACCATAATGCTCGATCCGTCTAACCCAGCTTCAGCCACTATTAGCGTACCAGAGTCAGTTTTTCTCATGCCCAATTCTTCTACATACTCATCATTTCCCATACATTCTTGCCCTTCTGCTAATCTCTGATAATTTCCTCTTTTTGTCTGTAATACATGCAGTCCTATACCACCATACCTCATACTTTAGGATCTTGCCTCTTACTAAGAGCTCAATGAACACTTATTTATTTTCTTTTTCAAGATAAAAGGAAAGAAAGGTATTTGACATGAAGACAAATAATCTTTTGATTCCTTACCACAAAAAAATTCTCTCCTGATTCCCTACTTTGTATTATTTCACAGTGAAAATATTAACATGGTATTTATGTCAAAATATTGATATCCACGAACTAGAAATATACATTCTGGCAACTTCCAAATGGAAACTTTGTAGCTAAATCCTAATTAAAATTGTAAACAAATCCCCCTCACTATCCCTCTCTGCTCTCACCTTTCTCTCTCTTTCCCACCTCCTACATCCATGTACAAACACACAATAAAATATAAAATTAGACAAATCTGCTTACAGAAAAAAATAGATTTGAAGAGCCTTTGTGGCTAAAGAGTTAGAAATGTCAAGGTTATATTTAACTTTCAATTACTAGTTCTTTTGAAGGGCAAATGGCATACTTCAGGATACTTACATTCTAAGACTGAACTTACTGTAGCCATTGTTTTGAACACAAAGAAGCAAGATAACAGTTGAGTGGGCACAACACTTGTATTGATAATGGATTTTTGTGATGTCACTTGTTTGTGCTAAAACAGACACTTAAAATCAGATCTGGATTCTATAACAACTTGTGAACCAGGTCTTTGGACATTCCCAACTCCTATCAGATGATATGTTTCAAAGACAGATGTAGTTTCCAGATTCCTCCCGTGACCCAACCTAGGGCAGCAACATCTATAAGATGACTTACGATCTTCCTTCCAGTAGCTCACTTGAACAAGCTAATATCAGGTGACTCTTGACAAAAACCTCCAACACCTATCAGGTTTCACAGACAGGTTTCCTTATTGGAACTTGGTAGAATTCTTATAACTTATTTTTTTATTTCTATCTTCCCATAACAGAAACTGACTATGTTAAGAGTGTTAGCGAGTTGGGCTATAAAAGATAAGTTAAACATTTTGTGTGAAATTCACAAGTATTTATATTGATTGGGAATCGATAAGCAAGATATTTTTAGAGCGTGTTTTCACAGTCCTCTGTGGTGACCAATTTCTGCCTGGATGCTTTTATATCTGTGTACGGTCCCCCTTCAGTTGCTTAAACAGAATAAAATGAGATCATGCAGTTTGCCAGTTTGACATGTGATCTTGCATCTTCCTTCCCATTCTTTTTTTTCCCTTACATCATGTATCATCTTTAGTAGGATAAATCAAAACATTATTTAGTATTTTGGTTTTTATAAGGACTCTTCTTTGGGAGCTATGAGTTTTATTGAAAATAGTATGCTTTCAACATAGTGAAGTCTCAGAAAGAATTTATGGTACTCAGTAATCAGATAAATGAGTGAATGGATTTTTAAATAAATAAATATAATTAAAGCAAAAATGATTATGAATGATTTATTGAAATGATTTAATTCAGTTGTAAAGATAAGAGAAATTTCAAGTGAATCTATCTTTTGCTTTTGTAGCTTGAAAATAAACATTTTTAAAGTAAAATTTATGATTAGTTTTTCCAACATCTATTTTCTGTATTTGATGCTGCTATTCAATATATAACTCACATTATCACACCTTTTATACTGATATTTTTATCTGCATTTATTCTTTTACATGTATGTGTAAATGTGTGTCTGAATGAGTTTCTTGTATC
Source organism: Pachyuromys duprasi (assembly GCA_028658305.1). Classification (NCBI taxonomy): domain Eukaryota; kingdom Metazoa; phylum Chordata; class Mammalia; order Rodentia; family Muridae; genus Pachyuromys; species Pachyuromys duprasi. The sequence continues at coordinate 53,755,896 of CM053764.1, forward strand.
ATGTGTGTAGATGATTTCTGAGGCTAGACAGAGCATCACATTCCTTGGAACAAGAGTAACAGATAGTTGTGAGCTATCATGTATGTGCTGGCAGCAAACCGTTCTACAAGAACAGTGTGTTGTCTTAACCCTTGAGCATCTTATAGTCCCCTATATTAACATTTTAATCTAAAGTAAAAAAAAAACTTGGCTTTTAAATGGAAATAGGTATGTTATACCCAACTTGAGTAAAGGAATATATTCATCATCTTCATGATACTTGATTCATGGAAGATGAGAACAATACTTCAGGTAAATGTTCTTCCTTATTAGGATCTATGTATCATGTTTGTTGAGGCTTTCATAGTTTCTAAACAGAGAGAGATATGTGTTCATTCAAAAACACGTATTCAATTGCTCTCACCTCGTGTTTTAGATTAGGCAGGCAGGTTTTAATTGTTTCTTCATTATTTATATCTTCTCTATTGCTTTGGGAATTTGTATAAGTAGTGTGTCCATCAAATTTCCTCATAGAAACAGAATCAATAGTGTGATAGGGACTTATAAGCTACTCTTACTAAAAGACACTGACTCTACAGTTGTGCCTGTAGATGACCAAAGGGTAACTAGAATTTGGTAGCTCTGCATTTATGTTTGCATATGTCTCATTTACTATGTAAACTCTAGTTGAGGTCTACAGATACAGCTAATCTTGGTTGTCAGTTTGACAGTCCTTGGAAGTAGAAACCGCAGTTGAAGAATTAACTCCATCAAATTGGCCTGTGAAGATGTCTCTGGGTATTTTCTTGATTTCCAATTGTTATAGGAAGTTCCAGCCTAGTGTTGGGAGTACCACATCTATGGATGTGGGCCTGGGCTGTATAGGAAAGATAGCTGAACATGAGCCTGGGAAAAAGATAGTATTATTCTTCAAGGTCCCTGCTCTAGGATACTGCTGGAGTTCCTGCATTGGCTTTTCCCCTAATGGTGGACTCTAAGTTGTTAGATGGAATGAACCCTTCCAACCCCAGTAACTGTTGGTCAGAGTAACACAAAAGCATCAAGAACAGGTATGTTACTTATATAAGGAATATTTGCCTATGCTCACCGCTATTCAAAGACTTTAGTCATCATGAGTAACTACAATATTTTCAATATTTAAAGTAATGTCATACTTCAGAGATTTCAACTATCACCTCTTACAATGTTCTGTTCTACAATGTCTCTACTCACTGCCCTAAACTTAAAAAAAAACAAACAACCCCAGTCTGTTTCAGTTTATGTCCAGTCCTTTCACTGTGTCATGGTCACCGATAGTTTCCTTGGATTCCAGAAAAAAAATCCCTATGGTACATATATATCCTTTATCAAGAATTGCAATAATTTCCAGCAAGAATTTTGTCATCCAAACAATTAATTGTTGACCAATTAATGATCAACTGGACCACAGTTTAACAAAGGCTTTAAATCTACTCAAGCTTGCTTCTTGCTGATGACTTGGGTTTCCTCTATATTTAAACCTGAAATTTTATTGGTATCCTGAAAATAAACATTGTGCCATTGGATCTCTATCCATCCCCATAAGGAAAAGAGAATAAAGTTCCTTTTCTGTCTTTACAGATGTCCATCTGTTCAGTTATTTTAGGCAGCTAACCCTGAGTTATTGGGCCTTTAGGAGACAAGGCTTTAGTTAGGAACTGTAAGATTCCAGTTGTATAGGGTATGTGGAAGTGGGTTGAAGGCTGAGGGGAGAGAGACAAGGTTAAACATAGACAATCTTTATTTATATAGAATTGACTCATTCAATTCTATATAGTGGCTGAGACGTCTCCAGATTGATAAGTGGGAAACTAGAGATTTTGGAGAACGAATGGCATAGATTTATAGAGGCAGAATTATAGACATAACTATGGATATCAGTTATAGACATTGACCTTCAAATCAAGTCAGTGTCATGTGCCAATATAGTCAGGCTCTTTTGTTTCTAAGAATTGATTACATAATATTATGTTAATCTTAATAATCGCATTTCCTCTACCCACAGTATCTGACATTTATTGTCTCCTTCAGTTACTTTTTATGGTTTATATCAGATCCATTCACTCCTCGATCTTCTTCAAGCTCTGTTTGTTTTCCTCATTGTCTCAAACTATAAAGTTTCCAGTGCCCCAGGCTCAATCATCAGACCTTCTCTGCTGTGACCTTTCTTGGTAGATATTCTGATGAGTCTTTGGTTGCTATGGTCTCGTCTGTTTGTTCTGTCACAGATCTACTTCGGCAGCATGGACACTGTGCTGCAGGAACTACAGTCATCATTTCATTAAACACCAGAACCTCTGTGGAATGTCCAACAGGTCCATTGCCCTCAATACACTAAAACCTTAAATTCTGACTTCAGTTACCATCATGTGTTGCATATATCCTTCTACAACATCTTCCAGGGGCTTCCTCTTGTTTAAAAAAACAAACAACAACAACAAAACATTTATTTCTTTTGGCTGCTCAAGCCAAAACATTCACCCTTATAATTTACTATCCCATCTCTTCCCCTGATTCAAAGTACAGATGTTCCTTGAATTTTCCTAGCCATAGAATGCCAGATTAGCAATACTGCCCATTTCACAGCACCTGTCGTTCACCCTCATGATCATGAGTTCACTGCGCACTGTGGGTGGCTGCCACTGCCCTTGCCTGGAGGAGCATGAGAGAGCTTATTTCCAGCCTTGGGAAGAGATAAAAACTGAAAGTATAAAGACAGTGCCTTTAATGCACTCAGAGAGGCAGAGGCCAGCCTGGTCTACAAAGTGAGTCAAAGACAGAGAAACCCTGTGTCAAAAGAAAAAAAAATATGAAAGTGTGGCTTTTATTAGATAGCGGAAGCCTCATATATGGTAGTCATCTACTTTGCTAATAGGTTACATAACCAGCCCTTTAGAAGTACCCTCGCTATCACTTAAGGAATCAAACACAAAATATATCTGATTATGCATCCCCTTGTTGGTAACATTTGACTTCAACTTGCTTTTGTTTCTAAACAATAAAACTATATGCTAGCAATAGTCTTTTTTTTAACCTTGCTTATTTTTTGTTATCAGTATTTAATATATAGTTTGGCTACGAAAGCATCTGTTCAAAGGCTCATGTGTTAAAGCTTTATGTGCCAGCTGATGGGCTTAGAGAAATGATTAGATGACAGTTCTCTCACTCATCAGTAGATAACATAACATGATGGCATGACTGGGATGTTTTATAATCCAAGAGGGGACCCAGTAGAAGGAATCCGTCTAGCAGTGAGGTTTGTCCTAGGAGGTGTACTTTGTTTCCAACTACTAGTAAACTTCTCTCTCTCCTTTCCAGTCACCATGAGATAGGATCCACTCTGTTTGGTCTATTAAAATGTTTTGTCCTATCACAGCCCCACATCAACGAGTACAAGTGACTAATGAAACCTCGGGAATGTGGACCACAGGACAACTTTCCTCCTGTTGTCTTACTTCTCTTAGGTATTTTGCCACAGCAACAAATGCCCTCCCAACACGTGATTAAGATCCTGTAACTACATCAGTAATTTCAAGTGTTCAGTACACATGCTCAAATACACACAGGGACGCATGGACACACATAGGCACACACACATAAACATACCTCATAATGAAAGGATCATGTTTATGGTTTGTTCCATGCCCCAGCCTCTGTGCAGAATTCTATACACATGAGAACTGAAGGCTAAAGCTTACTCAGGGAGGAAAATCAGAGAAATACTGAGAACAGATACCAGAGTTTATAACATCATTGGACAAGCACAGGGAAGCTGGAATGAGATTGTAGTCTGGTGTCCAAATAAATGAGGCCTGCATAAATGGAATTCAAGTGCAGTAGTAGAAGATTGTGTGAATCTGAAATGTCTGCCACAGGGCTACAATATTTAGATACTTGGTCCTAGGTCTTGGTGCTATTTTGGAAGGTTGTGGAAAGTTAGGTGGTATTTCTTTCCAGTAGGATGTCTCTAGAAGATGGGCACTGAGGCTTTCCAGGCCTGCCCCAGTTTTTGTGCACTGTCTACTTCCTGTGGATGCACTATGGCCAGCCAACCTCATGCTCCTGCCACCGTGGCTTCCCTGATGGCTCACTGTCATGTATGCCTAGAGGGGGGAGATAGTCTGACCTGAAGAGGACAGGTGCTCTGCAAGGACCAAATATATCAGGGCACAGGGGTCTTTTATGAGACTGTTTCTCCAACCAAGGACCATGTATGGATATAACCTAGAACCCCTGCTTGAATGTAGCAAATGGTAGCTCAATATCCAAGTGGGTACCCTAGTAAGGGGAACAGGGACTATTTCGGACATGAATTCAATAGCTGGCTCTTCGACACCCCCCCCCGCCCCTTGAGGGAGGAGCAGCCTTGCTAGGCCACAGAAGAGGACATTGTAGCCAGTCCTGAAGGGACCTGATAAGCTAGAGTTAGATGGAAGGGGAGGAGGTCCTCCCCTATCAGTGGACTTAGAAAGGAGCAGGGAGGAGATGAGGGAGGGATGGGAAGGATAAGGAGGGAATGCGGGAGGGGGCTATGCCTGGGATACAAAGTTTATAACCTGTTATTAATATAAAATAAAAATTTTAATAAAAAATTGTAAGCCCCAATAAGCCCTTTCTTTCTTGGGTCTAGCAGGTCCTCCAGATGTTGAAAGATAGGAGTGGATACGAAAACCGATCAAAATTAATTTTATATATGTACGAAATTTTCGAACATTTTGAAGAGCTTGAGATAGTATATATGTGTGTGTGCATATATATACATAAATATGATAGATTAATAGATAATAGAATATAGAGATAGAAATCAAATTCCCATTTTTTTCTGAAATTGACCAATAACTGCTACTTTCCTCTGTAGTAGTATTTTTATCTACAGCTAGGCAAGTCTCGATCTTATAGCTAATGGTGTGAGTTCTCTTATTTGCAGCAGTCCCCAACCCTTCTCTCCCTTCTGAAATCTACATTCACAACACAGATACTTTAATCAATTACCTTCAGGAGAAGCGAATCAGAAGCAAAGCACCATGAATGGAGAAGCAGCTGAAAAGCAAGCAAACTGTATCCTTGCTGACAAGCCTGCACTTCCTGCACTTGCTGCTATAGCTGGCAGGTCTCTGAAGTGGGGCCTCTCAGTGTATTTAACAATTTGCCAGGAGTAAACAAATCAGCTGGCTGCCACTCACTCAAGAGAGGGGTGTGTACTGTGGGGAACACCGATGATTCTTTGCTATGGAGTTTCAATTAATTCTTATTTATGTGTAATTCTGCAAGGTGAGGGACTTTATTGGCTGCAGTATCCCCCCAGTTCCCTGGTGCTGCTCCTCATCTGACACTCAGCCCCTTTCCCAGCATGCTCTGGGATTTCAAATGCCTTCTGTGTTCTGCAGGAGAGTTTTGTGGGGCCTCTTGCCTGTTTGGGGCTACAAGTTTTCAGTCTGTTGGGATCATTGCTGCTCTTTCCCCTGCAGCTACAAATCTCCTAAATATCCCTTAATTTTCTAGATATAAATTACAGTTTTTCTCACTTTTCCACAAGGAGCACAGGAAGGATGTTATCTTATTTACATTTGTCTTCACTTCAGTGGTGCTTAGGGAAGAACGTGAATTCAGTAGGTTGAGTTGAACCACAAATCTAGGTATGGAGAATTGAAGAGGAAAAAAAGACGACTGTGTGTGTGTGTCAGGGGTGATTTCATAAACTTCTTTTAGTCTAAAGAGTATAAAATCTCAGAGAATAAAATTACGAATGTGAAGGCTTACTGAAATTAGCGAAGACTTTATGAATCATAACCTCAGTGGAAAAGGAGTAGAGTTAAGAAGAATTAAATTTGAAAAGTAGGGCATGTAGTCATTGGGTATGACTACAAAGCAAAGGCAAAAGTAAGACGTACTTGGAAGACAAAATGTATCACTTAAAAAACTTTAAATGTCTTTTAATTTTTATATTTGGACACGAAATATCTTTCTGTAAAAAGAAATGTAAAAATGTATAAGTCAGATAAGGATCCAAGATGGCTGCCACTAGAGGACACTGTGTCTGAGGAGTAGGACAGCAGAAACAACTCAGCGACCAGGAGACTGAACTCTGGGACCTAAAACACCAGCATCCGGGATTGCCAGGTGAGCAGAACTCCCACGGTGAGAAAATCAAGTGGGAAAAGACTAGGGACACCCAGTTATTCCCCGGAAAAATCTACTGGTGACCAGCGGCACACAGCTCTGATCTGAAAGAGCAGCCTCACTGGGCGCCCGCACCCGCCATAATAGACTGGATCACACAGTCTCCTGGCAGTCTGAGGAGGAACCGGTTTTCACCGAACTGCACCCTGTGAGCTCACACTGCACCCGGGTTCTGCTTCAACCCACGAGTGTGCGGCCAGCACGAACTGATCGCTGGAACCACCCCAGTCTGAGAAGGGCGGGGAACCATTTTGACCAGTCTGCACTCTATGGGCGCGAGCCTCACGCTTCCGCCAGCAAAACCTCAGTCCATGTGCCAGTCCGTGGGCAAGTCTGGAAGAGACCTGAGTTCTGCTTCAACCCAAGGGTGCGCAGTGGGTGTGCAAGAATCTCAGGAGCCACCTCAGACTGACAAAGTCCGGGGACCATCTTGACCAGACCACACACTGAGGGCCAAAACCTCAGTCCCTGTGTGTGTCCACAGGACAGACAGAGAAGGCATCAGGTACCATTTCAGACAGGCCTGCATTCAGCGGAGGCACACCAACCCAAACCCATTGTGTGTGCCCCAAATATCATCTCAGACTGTGGTGCACAGCCCCTGGCCCAGAAGGGGGAGCCAAATCTCCATTCCAGGGGATAGCCCTTAGCAACAAGCCTAGGGCTTAGCGCAAAGACCCCAGCTGACATCTCAAAAGACTGAGGAGCGAGACCTCCATACCAGAGGGGTGACCAGCCTGCAGTGCTCACAGCTTCTAGCACAGAGCACAAAGCTGGACACACAGAGCCCACAATACAGTTCAACTGAGACAACAACAAACAATAACAAACCACCGGAAATCCCTGATCTTCTTGAAGAATACTCCTGACACAAGAAACTGACAGTTTCAGACTGAAGTACAGCCTTAAAGCACAAACAGCTCCCTGATAATATATAAACAAATGCGCAGAAATCGGCGAAAGAACTCAACCAACAAAAACCAGGACACCATGGCCCCACCAGCGGAGATTTTAATTCAGCGGAGACACAGGAAAATTATCTAAAAGTGTTGATTACGCAGATATTGGAGGAACAAGAGGAGAGACAAAAAGAGGAAATGAACAAGGCCCTCAAAGAAATGGAGAAGAAATTAACCGCCCTCATAGAGGAACAATCAAAGATAGACAGAGAGGACACAACCAAAATAGGAGACACAGTCAATCAGTTGAAGGTAACAGTACAAAGCATGAAAA
>CM053764.1:53763826-53786332 GCA_028658305.1 Pachyuromys duprasi
TATATATATGTGTATCTGCGTTTATCATGTGTCCACTTGTGCCTTTTGTTTAATATTTGAGTGTCTGATATTCATGCGTATGTATATGTATCGTTTAACACTCAACAATACTAATGTTGAAATTTATAGTCAAATGAACAAAAATTATTTAAAATGCTTAATGAAAAGTAAAAATAAAATTTATCATTCCTACATCAATGGAGAAGTAAAAACAAATGATTACCACAATAGCAAACAGCACAGAGAGTACAATTTAAAAACAATTTATTCTACCTGTGTGATCTTAAAATAAAGTTAAACAAAATTAAGGAACACACAACTGTTATGTATAAATATATAATAGATATATCATGTGTACCTACATATATACTTATTAACATATGGATGTAGACATGGAAAATATAACTTAAGCATTAAGTTTTAAAATATTTGAAAGTAGCTAGAAGCGATGTTAACAAGGTTTTATGTGTGACTTTAATTTTGTTTGGTTACATAATATTACTACATTTTGTGTAATTCATTTGAATGCTTTTACTTTTTAAAAATCTCAATTTTAAAGTATATATGTGGAAAGAAATTCATTAGATAATTGAATTTAAAAAGACAACCAAGCTCTGGTAAAACTCTGATAAAGAAATTATCTAGCTCTGAACCCATTTTTTTTAATTGGATTACTTCATTTATTGGTGTTCTACTTCTTGAGTTCTTTATATATTCTGGATATTAGCCCTCTGTCAGATGGAGGGTTGGTGAAGATCTTTTCCCAGTGTGTAGGCTGTCGTTTTGTTCTGATGACAGTGTCCTTTGCTTCACAGAAGCTTTTCAGTTTCATGAGGTCCCATTTATTGATTGTTGCTCTTAGAGCCTGTGCTGTTGGTGTTCTGTTTAGGAAGTTGTCTTGTGTGCCATTGAGTTCAAGGCTGTTCCCCACTTTTTCTTCTAACAGATTTAGTGTGGCTGGTTTTATACAGAGCTCTTTGATCCACTTGGACTTTAACTTTATGCAGGATGATAAGTATGGGTCTATTTTCATTTTTCTACATATAGACATCCAGTTAAGACTAGCACCATTTATTGAAGATGATGGCTCTTTGATTACCTCCTCCTGGAGGGTGCAGCCTTGCCAGGCTACAGAGGAAGATGATTCAGCCAGCCTTGATGAGACCTGATAAGCTAGGGTCAGATAGAAGGGGAGGACATCTTCCCCTAGACGGGGACTAGGGAAAGGGCATAGGGGGAGAATAGGGAGTGTGGGTGGGACTGGGAAAAGACATGGGAGGGGGTTTCAGCGGGGATACAAAGTGAATAAATTTTAATAAATTAATATTTAAATAAAATTAAATCAAAAGAAAGAAACAATCTAGCCAGAGATTCTTTAGGCCCTGCCCTTGCTCATTGGACTCTAAAAATTTGTCTTTTTCTGCTTAAAAAACAAATAAAGAAAATGGAAAAAGAAAGTGATTGAGGACAAAAGCAATGTCAAGACCCAGGTCACACAGGCTGTGGGACTCTAAGCAAACTGCAACATTTCAATCCACCCCCAAAACTCATGAGGTGCAGTTATAAACTCAACATGATGATGGTGGTGGGTGCCTTGGGAGAAAACTAAAACAAAGTGGTGAAAAATTCATAAGTGAGTTTACTCTCCTGTAAAAGGACCACAGAGTGCTTTTAGAGCTCTTTATTTTTTAAAATAAGTTTTAATTCTTTAACCTAATTTTACCTAGGTCTTTTACCTAATTTCCTCCTTCCTTCCTCTACCTCCAGTTCTCCCATGTACCCACTTATACCCTCTAAAACAATACATTTAAAATTTTTTAAAGAAGTGTGTGTGGTGTGTGTTTCTGTGTGCATGTATGGTGTATATAGATCAGAAGCCAACTTCTTGGAGTCAGTTCTTCACTTCTACCTTTAAATTGGTTGGAGGAATTGAACTCAGGTTGTTGAGCCTTTATAAGCATTCTGTACCAGCTGAGCCATCTTGCCAGCTCATACATATATTTCTAAGCCTTAACACGAACTACATATTTTTTTAATCCTGATAGAAGTTCTCACAAGAATAATATATGGAAAACTAGATATGTTATAAGACAATGTAGACATTTATTATCTGTGTATTTAAGCAATGCTTAGCCCCTCTTTAAAGGATGTGAAGACAGTCAGTCCATTATTTAAAAGGACAATCAAAAAAAAAAAAACCCAGTGCTGCACTCTGACTTCAGACTTGCTTGAACACCAGCTTGAACATCCTAAGACACACACAATCTAATACATGCATGAACCAAAGCATTCCAATAAAGACTAGGTACAGAGGGCGAAGCCTGAGCAAGGGTTGGGAGTCCTCCCTAGAAAAACCCAACGGCTAAAGAAGTGTGTCATTCTATAAGCATGGATTGGCAGTAGCTGATGAGCTGCTGGGAGGTATAAACAATATTTTCCAACCCCAGGGAATCAAGACAGATACAGCCTGCCATCTTGACCTCTGAATGACATTGTTTAGTATCAGGATTGGAACAATAATAATCTGTTACAATACAATAATCCTGGGTAAGAATTACATGGTGTGATCTAGAAAAGAAACCCAAAACATTGCTGATAGCTAGTCATGGTACTGATCCAGCAAAGCAATACCTCACTAGCAACCCAAGACATGGCTTCCCTATGACTGGCTTCTGCACCTGATAAGTTTTTGCTCCATGACTCTTTGACCTCAGTTCAACTGGTGATAGTGACTCCAGTTTTTAACTGATCACAATTGTGGGAATCCTAAATGATCATTAAAATCGAACTTGATGCACAAGCAAGAGGTTTTATTCAAATACCAGAGTGCTCTGGGACCCCGCCACTCGCTCCCGTGCAAGGGACAGTGCGGAGTGCCCAGCAACGAAATCACAGAGTTTATAAAGGCAAAGCCTGCAAACCAGGAGGGGGTCTAGGGGTAAGAGACTTTTCTAATGGGGCTATCTATGATTGGTTATTGCCAGGTGCAGCCAGGAGGGAACAGTTAGAGATTGTTTTGGCTTTCTCATCCATAACTACAGAAGGGTGCCTCTTAGAAACGTTTTGTATCAGATCCCGGTTCGATAATAATTACAGCTCACAAGTTTCAGTTTCCATGGTTGATTCCCATGTTAGGGTCAAGTGTTGGTTATTTTTGTTAGGGCCAAGTTAAAATTTTCCATCCTTACACAATCAGACCATTACAAAAATAAAAATGCCTTGTTAACTATAATTGAGTTTTGGTGGCACAAAGTGCATTCTTTAACATATTCAAGAACCTATCATTTGGGTAATAATGAATCACCTAGGGGTTTTCTCCTACTATAACTGCCACTATGTGTTAGGGCTTTGATGATTTTAAAGGACCATGTGCTAAGATTTCCATGATGTTTCAAATCTCTGAAGACATTTATAGAAGAACACATAAAATCTGTGATTGATGGAAATTCATGATTTGGGGGCAATATTAGAACCTTTATTTTCTACTAATAATTTACTAAAATAATAAATTGTGTAACAGTGCCCTGGACATCATTAAACAATTTTGTACTGGATCCACCCCATCAGGAAACACCAGAGAACCAAAGGATAGTAAAAGTTTTGAATGTGAAATCTATGATACATTATATGTTTACATAATAAATAATGAAGAGCCAACCACTTGCTACAACAACAAGCTACAGCAAGCAACATTTACTATTACTACCTACAATCAACTACATCAAGAACTTTATGTACCTTAATTTATTTACTCTCCTCAGCAATCTACTACAGAAACTACTGATAATTCACAGATTTATAAAGTGTCCCACAGATGGACTTTCCCAGGTTTAGAGTGAACGTCTCAGAAATGGCAGGCAAGAACTAAAGGGACAACAATCTGAGTTTAAAGCCAACCTTTCAAACACATGCAGTCTTCCTAGGGCTGCTATGACAAAGTCACACAACCTAGGTGACTTACAACAACAACTTACAGAGTGATAGCTCAACTAGAGTCTGAAGTGAGGACATGGCTGCAGACCATCCCTTGCTCATCCGTCTTTGAGTACTTTCTGGTAATGTTTGAAATTCCTAGGATTGTAGAGACAACAATCCAAGCATATGATCATCTTCTCCCTAACTAGTGCATCATCTTTCCTGTACACAGGCACTTAGATACATTTTTTTTCTTGCATAGTGATCCTTGTCTTGTTGAATCAGGGCTTTCTCTACCAGCCTCACTTTAACCTGGTAACCTCTATAAACACCATTTTGTTGTTGTTCATTTGGAGGGTAAGAGTTGGAGGCAGGTGATATGACTGAACCCAAGACCTCTTATGTTTCAAGCAAAGATTCCTCAGCTGAGCTACAACCTCATAGCTCTATTTCTAAATCAGGTTATATTCTAAGTGACTGGAATTTAGATTTCAACATATCTTTTTTTGTTAGGTGTTGGGGGTTGGTCTGATGCTTGTGTTTTGATGGTGGCTCTCAAGATCTGGTTACTGCCCTATCTTTGTTGTGTAAACCTGGCTAAGAGATTATGCCTGATTGGTTAAAAAAACAAAAACAAAAACAAAAACCTGTACCTGTACCTGGGCAAAGTACAAATAGGTAGGCATGGATAAGGTTTCTGGGATTTGGACACAGGAACCTTCTTCACGGGAAGAAGACAGAAAAATTAGAGGAGAGAGGAGGAAGCCATGATGGGTTATCCAAATGAAGGATATCCAAGTATTTATAAGATAATAGATGGAAGGTAGCCCAGATAAGAATGGTTATGGTGAATGGCATTGAATGGGGGCTGGGAAGTGATGGTAGGTTCTTGAGATTGAGTAGGTGTAATTATTTGCCCAGCCCAAGGTGTTATAAGACAATTATAAAATCTAACAGGTGTTTCTATGTTTTATTGATTATGACAGTGGGTTAAATAATACCACTGTAATAATTATAGGGCCAATTATAATAATATTTAACCAAACACCATTTTATTTTCAACAATAGTTAGGAAAGAAAATGATATGATTCAACCCACAAGTACTGTCTAATAAGTATTTTTTCTTCAACACATTTAAAACCATATTTAAATATGACACATTGTGAGAGATGTTATTTGGAAATCTCACATCTCTTTTTTGCCTCATTTTTATAAAAAAAAAGTGTGTTATACATTGAAATATAACTGCAGGTCGACCTATGAATAAGACAATTTTAGCCATTCTAAGGTGTGAGAAGGCAATGAATTTGGGTACTGCAACCTCATTTTTCCATTTATTATCTTGCTTTTTCACATGCATTTAAGATTCCAGGAGCTGAGGTCTGAATAACAACTACATGTGCACCTTCAGGATGCTCCTTTCTCAGTAAAACCTTGAGATGGGAAAGTTCCTCATTAACAACTTTATGAATGTGATTATCTCAGTGACTGAAATATTTGTAGCAGAATTACCAAAATCAAAAACAGCAGTTCCTGAATCTAACTCAATCATAAGTTAGCTGAATATTCCCTGCTCATGGTTGAATGGGGCATGGTGAGAAGTCCTTTACTGTCTTTATTTATTGCATAGACCATTACTAAACTGTCTTAACACTGGAGAGACAAAAGCAAAAGCTTTTAGTCATGAAACACAAAAACTTATTATAGGATTCATTTGCTGGGCATTTTGAGTATGATTCAAAACGGATATACTGTTTTTCTAAAGCTATTTAAATTGTTCTTAGTTGGCTTGTAGGAATCTAAACAATCAAAAAACAAGGGAACTCCCTGTGTTTTAGAGTGCACAAATCGCACCAGGACTTCAGAACACTATCTCCCTGATTTTTTTAAAATAACAAGAGTGATCTACTAGCTTAAGGAAACCATGTGACTTGCAGAAGCAGTTCCTTATCAATTTCTAGACCCACTGTGCAACAAAAAGATTTACATTTCAAAGGAAAGATGCAAAATTTTGCGTCAGCCAAATGTTAAGTTCAAATGATTCTTAATACGTCTTACAGGTCTGTGAAAAGAACACCAAAATTGTGCCCTGTTGATAAGCAGGATTCATAAGAGGTTAACAGTAATTTCATTATGAGAGGCTGCATAGCCAGAAAGGTGGGAAAGGGACCACAAATCAGACCTTCAAGGGATTCACATAGCTTTAGATACCCTGCCCTAGACCCACATAGTGAGATCTAGATGACATAGTAAAATCTATCTCCAGAAACACTCACACACACACACTTCAGTTTCTCTTTCTCTCCCCATAACCTTAAGGTTTGAGGAAATTATTTGTCTAAAGATCTAAGTATATTCTTAATTTAATGTCCAGTGGAAACTTACAATCTCATGTTCTAGGAAAAGAACACAGCAGATATTTCATTTTTAATTTCTAAAGTGTCTTCTAAACTTTATTTTAGTCTGAGAATAAGCTGGAAATGGCCTGAAGTTGTGTTTCCATCAGAATTTGGGGATCAGGTTGCTTTCTGTTCATCAGGCTTTTAAAAATTAATACAACTGGATTGTTCATTATAATTTATATTTCAATCACAAGTCAGCAAAATCAATGATAACTTTCCTAAAGATTTAAAATTTGAAGTCTTTGACCTCCCCCTTAGCCAGCATCCTAGCCAATTCCAGAATGTCAACAGGAATCTGAGATGTCAAGTTTTGTTTGTTTGTTTGTTTGTTTGTTTGTTTCAAGAAATGAAGACTGCTTGGGAGAACAAAAGGTGATGAGGCTGAGGGCATACTATACATACTGAAGAAATAACCAGCTCCATAAGACAAGAAAAACTAAAAATGAAATTGAGGCTTATCTATAATGAAATAGTATCATATTTTTTTTAAATAAGCTACATCAATTTGTGTCTGACCAACATTTTTAATCAACCTTAGAAGTTAATATAAAGTGCAACTTTTATTAGGTTGTATTATTTAGTTTATGCAATTACTTGTAAAACACCCAAATACCTCTAAATTATAGAAGAGTACAGTAAAATACTAAGGAAATGTGCAATTTCACAAACATTTGTATGATCATGTCTATGTACAATGTCCTGTGAATCAGCATTATGGAGAAAACAGCTGGCTAAAGTCAAAGAACACATGCATAACATGGAGATAATTGAAGATTTAGAGAGAGTTGAAAGGCCAAAATGTAGAAGTGGGTATATGTAAGTACAACCTCCCCCAAGAAGACCTGGGAATCAAGAAAGTAGCAAAGGGGATCATTTTTTTATGATAGCTCTTTCATGGACCTCTCTTGTGTAACATACACTCAAAAGCAGGGCTTTTCAGCATATTACATTGGCATACAAAAAACGGTGAAAGAAAAAGATAAGGGTTAAATTAAAACAGGCCCATCCAGTAGAAGGAATAAGGTACCCGGGATATTGTGATGTCCATGTCCTTATTATAAATTATGTTAATAGTCAGAAATAAAAGTGACCCATCTAGATTCTGGACAGGGTCCCAAGAGGGAGGACCATGGCTGGAAAAAAAAAGAGAGAGAGAGATAAAGAAAAGGGTCAAAGGCTGAGGTCAGGAGGGCTAAAGGAGAACATGGTCATGGTCTGCAAGTTCACTAATGGCACACTATTTATACCCTCAATGGAGACACAGAAAACAAGCCTGTAAAAAGCATCAGACGGCAGAATGCAGGGGGCTCAAGTCACCTCAAAATCCCCTTTAGCATGGTGCATTCTGGGTAGGCAAACAAGGCCCCAGGCCCTGGGACCAGTCCATAGTTGGCCTTGCCTAGCATGACCCTGGCTATCTGGGAACAAAATGTTCATATCCAGTTATCAGAGACTCTGTGTAGTCTCCAAACTAGCCTACCCCCAAACAGAAAAGCAGATGTGCTAAGAGATCTATGGATATGCATGAGATTTTGTGGATGTAGAGAAATAAAATCAAGGAGAAATGTATAATTTAGTGAGTCTGACCACTCAACATTCCTGCTATATTTACAGAAAATACAACAGATACTGACAAAAGTAAAGGAAGGGTGAATGCAATGATGTATTTAGTTCAAAGACATGAAGACTTTAGATATGTGGAAAGTTCAAATGAAAAGTGTGCACATAAAGGGTGTACAACAGAAAAAAATTATATATACAGTAGATCTGTTTTATAAGCAGCTAAAAGAAAAGGTAAAATATTTCCACAAAAATTAACAGAGAAATATAAAAGTATGGAAAGATGCACAGACAGATAAAAATATGCATACTATAACTACCAAACCAGATTCATAACCAAATCATTTTTTATTTCCCAATAAAGAGCTTAAAAATTAAGGTTATGTGACTGAACTGCTAAGTTGCAGTGATTACATTCAGATTTCTCAGAACACCTAAGGGTATGTCAAAAGATGGAGTTTCTTGGCCTTTGCCCTTGCATGGTCAAAGTTAATGATAATGAGAAACCATTTTCCTCCTGTGTTCAACCTGTGCTCTACTGGAGCCTAGAGCAAACCATGGCAGCAAATGAAGCAGTTTGGAGAATTCTAGCTTACTAATACAACAGCAATCACCCCTAAATTCTGAGGGCCTTATTGACTGCCACTTGTTGTGTTTCTGCAATACAAAGAACTCCTAGGAAAGTACAAGTATAAAGTAGCTGCAACATTGTAGTCTGCAAACACTAAGGAGTTTAGATCCTGAAGTAGCTTTTGCCAGCAAACCTTCATGAGCATTAAATTCTATCAGCTTCTACCGAGGCTGTGTTGACACAAATGGGTTGCTTCCCTTTCATGTGTGTTGAATAGATAAACTGTGGGCAAACTAGTAAATGGGGAAAGTAAATTTGGTTGCTTTTGCAATTAAGCAAGCAATTGATGAGAAAGGGAACGTGTTATTGAAAGATCCATAATACCTCACTAGAGGTAGCACACAGTTGCTTTCTGACCTTGAGACCCCTAGGAATGGGACATGTTCAGAGTGATTTTTCTTAAAGATGCTAATTATATTTTTAAACTACAGCTATTTTAAGGTGTGTGTGTGTGTGTGTGTGTGTGTGTGTGTGTATTTTAACTTTAGAAATAGCTGACACAGTGTTCTTTTGTTTTCTTCCAGTGCTGTTTCTTACTAGTCATTATTTTACAGACCTAAGTTCTAAAGCATCACCTGGAGAATTTACATTTTAATTTTGTTCATAACAAAATCCAAAAAGATGAAATTAATTCTAGCCCTTTACTCACCAAAATCACCAGGGCATCTTCCATCCAAACCCTAGATTACAGACTCTCATTGTGAGTATAGAATTCTAAAGTAAACTTTTAAAATGTATGTAGGTGCCATGACTTCTTCCTTAGAGAGTCTAAGGGTCTGATTGGTCTGTTAAGAGACAGGACATTTTTTTTTTCATGCAAGTATTTTACTTCCTTGGTTAGGGTCACATCAAGGTATTTTATGTGGCAAGGTATTTTGTGGCAATTGTAAAAGGTGTTGTTTCCCTAATTTCTTTCTCAGCCCTTTTATCTTTTGTAGACAGGAAGGCTGCTGATTTTTTTTTGAGTTAATTTTGTATCCAGCCACTTTGCTGAAGGAGTTTATCAGCTGTAGGAGTTCCCTGGCAGAATTTTTGGGGTCACTCAGATATACTATCATATCATCTGTAAATAGTGATACTTTGACTTCTTCCTTTCTGGTTTTTATCCCCTTGATCTCTTTCATTTGTCTTATTGCTCTAGCAAGGACTTCCAGAACTATGTTGAAGAGATAGAGAGAGTAGTCAGCTTTGCCTTGTCCCTGATTTCAGTGGGATTGCCTTAAGTTTCTCTCTGTTTAGTTTGATGTTGGCTATAGGCTTACTGTATATTGCCTCTATTATGTTTAGGTATGTGCCTTGTATCCCTTGTAGCAGCTTTATTTGTAATAACCAGAAGCTGGAAACAACCCAGATGCCCCTCATGTGAAGAATGGATACACAATGGAATATCACTTAGCAACAAAAAACAAGGATATCATGAAATTTGCAGGTATATGGTGGGAACTGGAAAGGATCATCCTGAGTGAGCTATCCCAGAAGCAAAAAGACACACACAGTACATACTCACTCATATAGACATATAGGATAAACCTACTAAAATCTGTACACCTAAAGAAACTAATCAAGAGGGAGGACTCTGGCTAAAATGCTCAATCCCCAGCCAGAAAGTCAAAGCAGATGGACATCAGAAGAAGAAAACAGGAAACAAGTTAGGAGCCTATCACAGAGGGCCTCTGAAAGGCTCTGCCCTGCAGGATATCAAAGCAGATGCTGAGACTTATGGGGAACTGTTGGGCAGAGTGCATGGAATCTTATGAAAGATGTGGAAAATAGTAAGATAGGGAGAGGACAGGAGCTCCACAAGGAGAGCAACAGAACCAAAAAATCTGAGCACAGGGGTCCTTCCTGAGACTGATACTCCAAACAAGTACCATGCATGGAGATGGTAGAACCCCTGTACAGATGTAGCCCATGGCAATTCAGAGTCCAAGTGGGTTCCATAGTAATGGGATCAGGGACTGCCTCTGACATGAACTGATTGGCCTGCTCTTTGATCACCTCACCCTGATGGGGGAGCAGCCTTACCAGGCCACAGAGGAAGACAATGCAGCCACTCCTGATGAGAGCTGATATACTAGGATCAGAAGGAAGGAGAGGAAGACCTCCCCTATCAGTGGACTTGGGGAGGGGCATGTGTGGAGAAGGGGGAGGGAAGATGGGATTGGTAAGGGAGGAGGGGGGACTTATGGGGGGATACAAAATGAATAAAGTGTAATTAATAAAAATTAAAGTAAAAAATATTTTTAAAAAAGAGGCAGGACATTGTAGGTATGATGTTGATACAGTGCTAGTAGCAGGAACTGATAATCACTTAAGCCAGTGGGTGTTCAAATTCAGTGGGGAAGGAAGAGGAGGCAGTTAAGAAAGTTCCCAAAGGCCCAGTGCATAGTGTTCAAGTGTGAGCTTCTATTCCTAGAGGTTATTGTGATTTATTTTTATTATTACTTTTATTATTACTTCACTGCACAAAGTTTCAAATGGTATTATGATGCTAGCGCACATATATCTTGTACTTTGCCTAAGTTCATTCTCCGTAACTCTCTCTTCTGTCCTCCCATGACACTCATATTTCCCTCCAGATAGTTCTTACACTTTTAGGTCTTATGTACAGTTTTAAAAATCTAGATTCCCCTCATAGGATAGAATGCCAGGCCTTCTCTTCTAAACATATCAATACACATTGTGAAATTATCCATTAAAATCAGGTTATGGAAGAAGCTTAGATCTGTGTCAACAAGTGAATGGAGAAAAACATGGCCCTTTAAACACAACAAACCTGTATTCAATAATTTAGTAAAGATGGGATCGTTTTATTTGTAGAAAAAAAAAACTGATAGGCCTCGAAATCATCGAGGGGAATAAGCCAGATCCAGACATACTATTTTCTTAACAAAATCACAGATGATTGGGCTGAACAACTATGGTAAACTTTCCTTTTGTCTTTTCATGAGCATGCCTCAGAAAGCATGTTTTATACTCGTCTCTGTGTGAGAAAATGAAAAAAATTCCAAATCCTATGCATGACCCATGGTAGTTAAGCATTTGGAACAGCAAACAGAGCACTTGAAATACTGGCTCCAAAAGAATTATATCCAACGATGATTAATCATCCCCTGACAACTTACTAAGGGATATGTTTGCCAATTAAATGTAGGTAATTATTTATCAAAATTTGCAGTGTGTTTAGAATGATTTTTCCAATGGTACTCATAGTTTAGAGGTAATTCATTCCAGAAGAAAAAAATCGTATCTAACATCTTGTTTATTTATGGTATTGATATATTAAAACTCTATTGTTATGAATGTAACAACCTCCAAAAGATGAACATTTGAGTTGTCTGCAACTTGGAGTATGATTAATAATATGATATATGGTCAGTATTTATATTCAATCACTGCCTGGATTCAAGCTTTAATTTTTGGTAGGTAGAAATCAAGGACAGGGATGACGAAGTTATAGTTTATGTGTCAATTTAAATTTATAGCATTCGACATGTCATTTTCTTAGGTGGTCCTGACATTTTCCTCCTCTACCAGTAATTTGTGGAATTTCCAATCCACAATCAGAACAATACCCTGTATCAATTACCTTTTGGACTTCAGCCATTCTAACTGGAATCCTATAGCTCATAATTTGCATCCTCTTGCTTACTGGGCATTCTAAGCATCTTTTCTTCTCCCAATAATAGTGAATGTTTTCACAGTGTGAATAATTTGTTCAAGCCTGTCTGCGTATTTTGCATTAGATGCCTTTGCAATACTCTATGAGCTCTTTCTCCATTGTTTGTAGGTACATCCTCAGGTATGCCTAGCAAATATTTCTTCCATGTTGCAATTTTTCTTTCCATTTCTTTAAGTTTGTCGTTTGAAGAGCAAAAGTATTAGTTTTGATGACGTCTTTTGTACAAAGTATGTTTATAGTTTATGATTCTACATATTTAGGGAATTTTTTTCATAAACTTGTATCACAAACACTTTTATGTTTTTTTCTGGGTTTATATTTTCTCTCTTATATAATATAAGGATTTTAATGAATTTACCTATTTCTATAATGTTTGCCCTTAGCTTTTTACTCATGAGATGAACTCTTAATTTTTATGACATTAAAAAAATATATATATATAGTTTCTCCTAAACTAGCATCTTTCTTACGGCATAAAAAGGCTGCATATCTCCTGTGGTAAAGCTGATATGTCCACTTCAGCTATTTCTTGTGTAAAATTGCATTGAGGACTATTATGGCCAATTGATCTTTTCCAGAAGGCTCTAATCTGAATTGATTTCAGTCCTCATGCTGGGTCCCTAGACTCTGGCTCAATCATAAAGTACTTTTCCCTCTGGTCACAGCTGCCTGCTTCCTACTTAGCACATTTGAGATATGTCTGCCTGCAGCTGTTCAAACTCTCTGCAAACCTCAACTTCATCAGCTCTGATAAGGACTGTTCCCTCAGATATAGGCAGAATCTTCACAGACTTCATCAAAGAGCAATGCAAATTGCAGATCTTGTACTCAAAACGGTAACTGTATAAACAGAAAACAGAGAAGTCGGGGCTTACCACAAGTCTATGGCTTACTTTCATTTAAATGTGGTATGAGGATTAAACATCTTCCCTTGGGTCCTCCTTGTTGTTGAGCTTCTTTAGGACTATAGATTTTAGTATGCTTATCATATGATATATGGCTAATATCCACTTATGAGTGAGTATATACCATGTGTGTCTTTCTGCTTCTGCAATACCACAAAACCACACTAAGGATGATCTTTTCTAGTTCCCACCATTTGCCTGCAAATTTCATGATTTTCTTGTTTTTAATTGCTGAGTAGTAGTCCATCGTGTTAATGTACCACAATTTCTGTATCCATTCTTCAGTTGAGGGACATCTAGGTTGTTTCCAGATTATGGCTATTATGAATAAAGGTGCTATGAACATAGTTGAGCAACTGTCCTTATACGGTTGAGCATCTTTTGGATATATGCCCAGGAGAGGTATAGCTGGATCCTAAGGTAGTACTATTCCCAACTTGCTGAGAAAGCACCAGATTTATTTGCAAATTTGTTGTACAAGTTTACATTCACCAGCAATGGAGGAGGGCTCCCCTTTCTCCACAGCCTCTCCAAGGTTTGTGCTGTCACTTCAGTTTTTTTTGTTTTTTTGTTTTTTGGTTTTTTGGTTTTTTGGTTTTGTTTTGTTTTGTTTTGTTACCATTCTGATGGATGTAAGGTGAAATCTCAGGGGCATTTTGATTTGCAGGAGAAGACAGGGAACAGGACAGGAGACTACCACAGAGGGCCTCTGAAAGAATCTACCCAGAAATGTATCGGAGCAGATGTCGAGACACATAGTCAAACTTTAGGCAGAGTGCAGGAATCTTGGGAAAGAAAGGAAAGATAGAAAGATATGGAGGGGACACAAGGAGACCAACAGAGCCAAAATTCTGGGCCCAAAGGAGTCTGCAGAGACCAATGAGCCAACCAAAACTGTGCATGGAGAGGACATAGACCCCTGCTCAGATGTAGACTGTAGGCAACTCAGAGTCCATGTGGGTTCTCTAGTAAGGGGAGTAGGGGCTGTCTCTGACATGGACTCAGTGGCAGGCTCTTTGATCACCTCTTCCTCTAGGAGGGGCAGCCTTGCTAGGCCACAGAGGATGAAGGATGCAGCCAGTCATGATGAGACACATAGGCTAGGGTCAGATAGTAGGGGAGGAGGACCTTTCCTATCACTGGACTAGGGGAGGGGTATATAGGGGAAGAAGAGGGAGGGAAAATGGGACAGAGAGGATATGAGGGAAGCAGCTACAGCCAGGACACAAAGTTAATAAATTGTAATAAATAATAAATCAATAAAAATAAATGCAGAATGAAGAAATTCAGGAAGACACATTTATGCATATAAACTACATGCAATACACTGTGCTTATTTTATGACTTCCTGTCTACAGTCTTTGTCACAATGCCCTACTTTTCCATTTCATATATGTAAAAGCCATGAATCATTCTGACTTCATGATAATGTAGAAAGTTTGAAAACATCACATCCTCACAAACAGAAAATGGTTGAAGAAATTGACAGTCATAAATTTTCATGGACTCATCCAAAAATCCAAGTCTCAAAGAAAACTACTATTCTAGTATCTGAACAGGTTGTAGAGAATCAGATTGACAGGGAAAGATAATAATTGATGAATTGCTGAAAGCAGAGTGTAGGGTGCTTTTGGAAAGAGAAATCCCTAGGTATACAATTTTAGTGAGTATTCACTATAAGTACCCCATCAGCTTCTCACATATCTATTTCCTTAATATGACGCATGTACTAAGGATTATCACAATATAAAATAATTTTATGTTGCTATATCATTATATTGTAATATTACATGATGCAATGAAGCTGATAATAAACAAATGGATCAATCAGAGCAAGGCAAGCTCTATGGAGTCATAGTGCCAAGAATGGCAATCACTGTTATGTTTAAAGGCTTATAACCTTGTTTTTAAAAGCATCTCATCACTGTGATTCCGGAATGCTTAAAATCTGTAAGAAATTTCATTGTAAGCAGGAGCTTAGGTTTCTAAGCCTTCATTCCCATTGTCACCCTTCTAAGGATTTCAAGCTATGCCAATGCAACAATGCATAATGAAGTACATGGACGAAAGGATAATAGTGCAGCCTTTCTTTGTATACCCTAGCAAAATTATTAACAACAAAAAAACACAAATTAAGGACAAACAGAAGGAAGTCTGTCCTCCGTCATTGCGTAGTTTCACAGGGGACACTGTAATTTCAGGACAGCTGGACATGTTTTAGAGTATAAAAGTTTTTAAGTTGAGTGAATTTTCTTTTTTTTTAATTTCAAAGTCTTTTTTATTATTTTTTTGTTATCAATCACAGGTTAGGTACTTTGCATCCCATGCGCAGCCCCCCCCCCTCACTCCCTCCCACCCTCCCTAACCCTCCCTCATCTCCTCCCCGCCCCCTCCAAGTCCACCAACAGGGGAGGACCTCCTCCCCTTCCATCCAACCCCAGCTCATCCTGTCTCCCCAGGGCTGGCTGCAATGTCCTCCACTGGGATCTAGCCAGTGTGTCACTCCCCGGCTTGTATGGGGGAGGGTCAAAGAGTCAGCCATCAAGTTCAAGACTGAAACAGTCCCTGCTTCCCTCACTAGGCCCTCCAGTCCTACACCGAGCTATCCTGGGTCCCATCTGAGCAGGGGTTCCAGGACACATCCACACGTGGTCCTTGGTTGTAGAAACCGTCTCATACAAGACCCCTGTGCCCTGCTCAGTTTAGTCATTGTGGAGCTCTTGTTCTCTCCAAGTTTCACCAACCTCCTCCATTTCTATCATCACTTCTTGCCCTCTGCCAAAAGCTTGATCGCGAATCTTAATATCTGCTCTGATACATCTTTACGTTGACCCCCCCAGAGGTCCTCCTTGGCATACTCCTGTCCTGTTGCTTGTTTCTTAATGAAAGGTAAAAAGAAGAAAGAATAGGCATTTGCTGGGGACTTGAATACTTTATTTTTAACAGAATGCCAAATTCCATATATCTTTCAAGTAAGCTATTTTCTTCATGCAGATAGGTCTTTAGGACAATGAGCCTTTGACTCCAGAACTATCAGACACGGTAAGAAAATTTCTTCTGGGTCTTATTTGGTATTTGTTGACATGAGAGAACTAATTGAGAACAAAAGAAGAAAAGAGACTATTCAGGAAATTTTAAAAGAATTTGAGAAAAGTTCCAGAAAATTCAGCTACTTTATATAGATTGGTACTGACTTTTATTTTTTTTCCTTTGGATGTTACTCCCCCACCTCCCAAAAACACACCATATGCAACTTACATAATGTCTGCTAATGTTGATTCTGAGGACAAGTTTTCTTATTCCACTCCCCACTTCTCCCCAGTGCCCTGTCTACGCTTAAACATTAGTTTACCCATAAGTCCTATAATATTTTATCTTTCAAACAGTCCCTTTTCAAACACCAGTTTCTCTTTCTTGGAGGTGCCACTATGACCTAGTTGATCACAGGATACATATCACTCTTTCTGCCCCTTCTGTTGATGAAGGAGATAGTGTGAGTTCTGTGGTCTTGAAAAAAAAAGCTAAGAATAAGTAAATGGTGAGAGTTCTCACCATGCAAACAAGCAGATGACATTCTAATTAAAAATCTTCCTGCAGAAGTAGACACCTTCTGACTCCAGTGATAAGCTCATCTTTCCAGAAACTATATTTCCAAATCCAGAGTCAAATGACATGAAAAGTTAAAGAAAGAATCAAAGGTAAAAAATAAGTTAGTCTCAAAGGGCTTACCTTTACTGGAAGTAGAAAAAGAATAACCAAGCTTTGTCAAGTTTGAATGAGAACAGTCCCCACAGGCTCACGTTTGAATACTGGGTCCCCATTTAGAATAGGTATGGCACTGGAGACAAGCTTTAAGTTGTCAAAACCCCATGCCATTCCCACTTAGCTTTGTCACCTCATGGCTTTATCTGAAGATGTAAGCCCTCAGCTGCTGCTCCAGGCCCATGCCTGTCTGCCTACTGACATGTACACCGCCATCTAACCTTCTGAAATGTGAACCCCTAAAACTATTTCTTTTGTAAAAAAAAAAAAAAAAAAAGAAGAAGAAGAAGCAAAGTTAAAAAAAATACAGTGCAGAGCAAATCAAAGTTCATTCATCGTTTTTTTTTTCCTCTGTATTCCTTTCTCTTTCTTTCATCTTAAGTAATCACCATGTGAGTAATAATATTCAGTTAGATTGATGAAATGCCATAACCCAGATTCCTCATAGATAAATATCTACATTTAACTAGTTGACTTATTTTAAAACATAAAAGTTCATTGCTGCCTTAACACAAGGCAGATGCATAGTGAAATATATAGATATTAGCATACAAGAACATTAACCATGAATACTCTCACATCATCATTAAAATTCAGAGCTTAAGAAGATTCTGTCTGAGTGACCAATGTCCATGGAAGGTCTTTTAATGCCCGATCATTTCCAAGAGACAAAAATACACACTGCAAATAAGCTGGACTGGATTTGAGCCAAGGAAAAACATTGCTGCACTTCATTGATTCTGCAGTATGTAATCAATGCATTAATGCCCATGAAGCACACACAGTAATCATACACAATCACAAACATAATCACAATTCACATTATCACACTCAGCTTACTTTGACAGCAAGTATCTCTTGGCATCGTATAGAATAAAGGCTTATTGTCTATGCATTTGGAAGAGTCCTGCTGCAAATAGGCCATTTTATCACCGAAGAGTATAGGCTTAAATTTTTCACCAAACCTACTTTATTTAGGGTTCTTAAACCCCTTTACCTCCCTTCCAATCCCCGACCTTAGGTAGGAGATAAGTATGGGAAAACGGCTATAGATCTCTTTTATCTATTTCCTGCTGAAAAGGGTCCCTGGCAATCCTGTCCAAAGGCCAACACCAAGCAGCAACACAAAGTTAGTGAAAGCCGCAAGAGTTAGTTGGATTGCCTCAAGAAGGTCTCTGGAACGTTTTTCACTGTGAACTCAAGTGTTGAAGCACTAATATCAGCACAGCAAAGTTGATACAAAAAGCAATGTCTCACTGTGCATAGGCCTCTATATATCTCTTGTCCACAGAGTCCACCCAGAGATGTTCTCAGCTGACCAAAGTTACATCCCCCTCACAAGAGAGCTCACAGCAAAACATCACGTGCCCTCTCACAAGCCAACCTCCAGTAAAATATCAACATGCCCAGCTTGCAGGAAAACATCAAATGACAAAACCGAATCTTCAAGGAAACCAGAAACTTCCACTTCAAAAGAATCTATTCAGTTCTTTATTTACTCATAGTAAATGCCCATAACTTCATTTCTTTGACACTTTCTCAGGCAATTTCTTGAAGATTCTGCAACAAATCAGACACTTTCCTTCTAAATGTGAACCAAATCATCCCTTTCATATTTTATATAAGATGAGATATGACCATGGAATTCAAGGCATCTTACAAAGATAGACATGCATATATGGTATATGATCTTTCTTTCATCATCAGTCAATTCAGGGCTGAATACCAGAGTCCTAAGAGGACTAAAAACTATTGACTAGAAAACTAGCGAGACTGTGCTTCTGGTTGAGCTATTGAAAAGCAGATCTTAGTTCTCCTAAAACTCTGTGAACTACTCAGAACAGGAGTGTCTTGCCACTGTTAATGTTCCAGACTGTACATATCACAGAATATTTCTTTCCACTAGAAAACCATGTTCTACAGAAGAGTAAATACACCTCCTTTCCTCTCTCTTTCTGCTCTGCTCACTCTTAAGTTGCTTCTCTTTCCTCTGTGTTCTCTGAAAGCTGTGCATATCTTATTCTGTCAAATCTTTTTTCTGATTTGTCATCTATCTGTCTCTCAGTTAGACACTACTTTTCAAACATGGTTTCTTCCTTTTATAAACTAACTCCACCTTCATTGTTTGGGATTAAAGGTGTGTACCAAGAACATGTCTGTATCCCAGACAGAGGAATTAAATGTGGGTGGCATGTCTACATTCCAACCAGATTACATAGACCTAGAAGGTTTGTGGATGTGATCATGTTGTTGGATAAAAATTCCTCTACATATCCTCCTTTGCTTCTCTGTAGAAAGCACTCTCGATGTAAGTATAAGCTTTTCAAGACCACTTTGACAAAATACCACATATACAGAGAGTCAAACTGCTTCACAATTGTAAAGAATTAGTAAGTCCAAAATGAAGGTATTTCCAGAGTTAATTCATTTAGGAAGATCTGATCAAGACTTATCCAATGCTTGCATCTTAGGTTGTGGTAGGCTCTAGCAATGCCTGGTGGTACCTTGGTTTACTGGAAAGCACTCAATTTCTTCCTGCCTTAAATGGAGGACTTTCAAATGTCTGTCTACTCCTCTTCTAATAATGACATCATTGCGTTAGTGTCTATTCCAAAGCACTATGATTCCACAAAGATGCTATTTCCTGATTAGTAGCTACAGGTATAGGTGAAATCTGAGGACTGATTAATCAACTCAATAAACCAAATCTTACATTAAGACACAGTAGCCAAGAGTTGCTCAGTTGTTTAGAGAGGACCCAGAGACTAACACTAATCTGTTCCTTGTGTGTAGAAAGTACCTTCCTTGGTGGACTTCTCAGTAAGCTTTTGTTTCTATTTTGAAACACAAATATTTGTCCTCAATATTTCTTTAAAATGTAGCATCTCTGGATTTTAAAATGTGTCCCCTTTATTTAATGAGTTTCTGAATCCATACCCATCTCTCATGCAATCTCCCAAAACTGTACCAAATAAAATCACCTTATAGCTCTCCACTAGAGAAGATGACTAAATCTAAGGGAACTTCAGAGTAAATGGAAGTGCTTGCCTTTTTATGAGAGTGATGAGGTAGATATATGCATCTTTTGATATTCTTTGCATTGGCTCTGCAAATGTCCACTATTGTAATATGAAAAGAAAATCCCAATAGTTTGATTCTTACCAATGGAGATCAGGAACCAGATACTGAGGTGAAAACTTGCTAGCCAAAAGGGGCAGAGAAAACACCCAGATGATCTTCCTACTCAGCAGATATTCCAAAGGAAAAAGCCTTTCTTATTCAGCTCACATCCCAGATGAAAAGCAGTCAAAAGCCAAAAGCCATAAACTAAAAGTCCTTTCTTCTTTGCCACATTGTCCTCAATATCCTTCTCTCAAGGTCCCTCCTTTCTGTTTAATGCCTGTCAGCTGATTTCATGTTCTGCCTCCTAAACTAGGGTTCATTTTATTTACCTCTCAGATTAAGGTTTATATTAGGGCTGAGCCCAAACCAGAAGTATTCGTTTACAGCAAAGCTCTTGGGTGAAAGGTGTGTGAGAGGGCTGAACCATACCACAGCTAGAAACAGGTTATTAGAGTTCACAGTCTCAGGGTTAACAATGGGCTCAAATATCCTGCAACAGTCTCAGGATGTCAAACTTGTAAGATGCTCAGTCCTACACACACACACACACACACACACACACACAATCTCCCATGACTTAAAATATTTTGTACTATGTAAATACTGTATAAAAAATTGTTAAACTGTATCGTTAGGGAATGGCAAAGAAAAGTCTTTACACATTTAGTACATACATGATTTTGCCTTGTTCTCTGCCTTCAGGAACTTTACACACAAAGAGACACCTCTCATTTAAAGTTGTTGTCTTCCCCCTTTGGCACTTATTAAACTTAGTTCTTCTCGAATATTTTTATTTGTCAAGCAAAAGCTTCCAGACTCATTCTATCAAAAATGTGACCAAATGTAGGATTGAGATTGCATTATATTATATATTTACATATATGTTAACTGTCAAACACAGCTCCCAAAGGCCAAAAATACTCTTTGTTGGGAAAAGTAAGATATTTGAATACCTGTGTAGTTCAACTTTCCATAATAAAAATATTTTAACAAAAAATAAACTAAAGTAAGTTTTCTGGTGCCTTCATGATGTTCCTCCTCTCTGTGACTCCTTTGTTTTGCTGAGGATGTACTTGAACCCTGTGATTCATATTCACAGTCATTATTCTACAACCTTTTTCTCAACAAAGACAGCAACAACAAACTAATACAGCCTTTTCCATGTAGCTATTATTTTATAAATCGTTTATGCAAAAGGGTTTGGATTAAGAAAACCAACCCTCCCCTCAGCTATTGCATGACTCACATGTTAGAGAGTTCATTTTTATATTATTTTTGGCTAAAAAAAACAATATAGTTTAAAACAGGTAAATTGGTTCATTTTAAACAATTGGTAATAACTTTGCTTTTTATGCCTTTTCCTTAGGCTATCCAATTTTCTTCTTTTCTGCCAGCACTGAAATAACAACTCATATTCACATTTATATATTTTATTCACAATATCATTTGGTAATCAAGTATTATAAGAAGCTCATTTTCCTGAAGCATGAACTAGATATACAAATACAGATCTGTGACCTGTAACATCCAATTTCAAATCTTTTATTCAGAAATAATGTTCTAACAGGTAACTCAAAATTGAATTGTTTGCAATCAAAAATATCAGACACGTAATGTGAATTTGAAAAGATTCAATCATCTTGCATAGTAAGGGAAAATAATAGCTTAAATGGCTTTTAAATTCTTTTTATGCCTAAACTTGGAGCTTTAAGACTTTTAAAAACAATTTCTTTCATGGGGAGAAATAAAAAAATATTAAAAGGATTCAATGTATATACTTATTGAAGTTATGAATAAAATATTTTCTATATGTCAATTTTCTTATCCTTGATTAGTTTAAAACAATGGGGTTCTAATCAAGTCAACACAGAATCCATAAAAGATATATAGTGCTAGATGTCACTTAAGCCATGACACTGAATATCCTGTTCCAAGTACTCAGTAAATCTCTCTGGCCCTCTTCATTGATACTTGCTCAAAAGGCTGAGAACACTTAGTTTGGGCTCATTTTAATTACTTACCAGCAAACCTACATCTGGCTGTTGAACCCCCACGACATCTCCTTGGTTACAAAAAGTAATATCGAACTACTTTTATGTGTCTGGATGCTTTACTTGCATGTATTAATGTACTTCATGTTCTCAAAGGCCAAAAGAGTACATAGGAGCCCTTGGAACTGGAGTTATAACAGTTCCAAGCCACTGTGTGGTGCTGGGAATCTATCTCAACTCTTCTTCAAGAGCAGCACGTGCCCATAACAGCTGGGCCATCTCTCCAGTCCCCAGCAACTAAATTTCTAATATGAAGTTTATAAATCAATATTATGTGACACATTTCATAGGACACATGAATATTTATGGAGGCCCCCAATGCTCCAGTTATTTCATATGAATACTGTATGAAAATCTTAGGTCGATCCAAGATGGCTGCCATGAGAGAACACTGTGTCTGAGGAGTAGGAGAGCAGAAACAACGCAGCGACCAGGAGACTGAACTCTGGGACCTAAAACGCCAGCATTGTGAGT
>CM053764.1:53786832-53807167 GCA_028658305.1 Pachyuromys duprasi
TTGTGGAGAACAAGAGCTCCACAAAGTCCAAACTGAGCAGGGCACAGGGGTCTTCTATGGGACAGTTTCTCCAACCAAGGACCATGTATGGATATGTCCTAGAATCTCCGCTCAGTAGTGGCCCATAGTAACTCGATATCCAACTGAGGACCCTAGTAAGGGGAACAGGGACTGTTTCAAACATGAACTCGATGGCTGGCTCTTTGACTCTCCCCCATAAACGCCAGGGAGTAACAGCCTGGCTAGATCCCACGGGAGGACATTGTAGCCAGCCCTGAGGAGATAAGATGATCTGGGGTCAGATCGAAGGGGAGGAGATCCTCCCGTGTAGGTGGACTTGGAGTGGGCTGGAAGGAGATGAGGGAGGGATGGGGAGAGTGGGAGGGAAAGAGGGAGGGGGCTACGCCGGGGATGCAAAGTACCTAACCTCTGATTGATATAAAAATAAAATAAAAATAATTTAAAAGTTTTACGTATCAAATTTCAATGTGTAAAGGTCTAAGCAAGGAGGTAGGTCAGAGGATTGGGATCACGAAGGGAGAGGAGGGATGGATAATCAAAACTTGGTATATATGGAAAAACCACGTGTACACTTACTATTTATTTTATAAATATTTTAAAAATTCTAATCTAAAAATTATGAGTTTGAATAGAGGTACTCTCCATGAACAGGCAATGTTCCTGCTAGAAGTCATGGGTTACTAAATGAAAACCCCACAGCCGGCTGTATGGAACAGCTCCCTCTGAAGTGCTGACTATAGAAGCTCCAAGGCCCCTAAAACAATACAGGTTATTTACGTTGCTCACAACTTGACTCAGTTTCCAAATATATTTTGGTTGCAAGATAAGGAGAAACCAAATTGTAGCTGAGCTGGAAACATCCTCCCTGCTGGCTGACTTTCACATCCAGAAGGTGCTATGTAGGCTGATGGGAAAGAAAACTCAACAACCTTACCATTGGTGAACTCCAGGAGCTACAATAATGACCTGCCAGATAAGATATGTGCCTGATGCAATGGCGGTATGATGTTTCTAATTGGGTCTGAGGCCACTCTATAGTAGGGAACTCAGACCTAGTCTGTACAAACATGACCAAGAGCCCATGACTCAGAAGATCATAGACCCCAGGGAGGGAGGGAACCTACTACTATTGTTTAGTTTAACTAAATGGCCACTGTCTCAGTACTCAGGTCTATATACGTTGATTAGTCACAGCTTAGTGCTCTGCCTCGTCTTCATCAGAGAAGATTCTAATTATAGGTGCATGACAATTAATACACAAACCCATAGCTGGACAAAGTGCAACGAATATGTGATGGTGGACTGATTGCTCATTCCTAAGTGGTACAGCTTCATCATCATCTTCCAAGCTTGGGGAACATCACAGAAGAGGCAGAGGAAAAGCTTGAGCCAGATGAGGAGAAGTGCAGCAAGGAGATGTCTTCTGGGCATTCAACAGCCATTGCACTTCAGAACTCACCACAGCCCTGCTTGTCTGCACAGGACTTGCACAGACTGACCTGTAGCCATTTCATTAAGGGCTAAGGGCCCATGAGGCCCCACCCCTTCCTGAGGGACCACTGGCTGTTAAGGATTGTTGGGGGGCCATTTCTTTCTCTAGTGTTCTTGTTCTTGTTCTCTGAGTTGCTCTTGTTCCAGTGAATAACCTCCTCCCCACACTTGGGCAGGAAACTTTAATTAAAATCCGAAGGTCACACAATGTGGGAGGGGGTTTGTTAGGAAGAAGGGCTTCAGCAAGAGAGGGAGAGGGATGAGGGGAGAATGGGAGGGAGAAAGTAACCAATTGTCAAACAATAAAAAAGCAAAACTTAATGTATATAAAAATAGAAATATAAAATTTAAAAAAAGATTGAATCGTGAATGAAAAGACTCAGGACTGTTCAAGTGGTTGAATTTTTTGGTCTGTATATGGGTATGTTTTCTTAGTTGTGTATGTGCAAACCAGTGAGTGTCTTGGATGTTTTATGTATACATCAGGATACTCTAATAAACTGCTGAATTTACCTTATGTAACCCACTTTATTGAGTTTGTTGATGCACCATCTTTTTTTACGTCATACAATCCTGTCTTTCCTTGTTCTAAACGATGCCTACGGCTATCCTTGCACCCCATCACTACCACAAGCTGCTACATGACATCAAAAGCTCAAAAGTGCCTTTGAAGTAGGGCTAGAGGTCATAGAAGAAAACGCTTACTCTGGGAAAATAATTTGAAAGATATGTGCTATTTGAGCTTTCTGTGTCTTTCATGCGATCTATGTACAGTGACACCCTGCGACTCCCCAGAGCTTTACCGTACTACCAGAACTGAGGTGGTGTCGCACCCTCATACAAAGTTCTACCAGAACTGAGGTGGTGTCGCACCCTCATACAAAGTTCTACCAGAACTGAGGTGGTGTCGCACCCTCATACAAAGTTCTGTGATGCTATTGCCTGTTGTCTACTACAATCAATCACATCAGGTATTTTAAGTCCTCCATGAAGGACTCCACAAAGCAGAATCTAAATCATCACATAAAAACATCTTAACCCTAATAAGGGGAACAGGGACTGTTTCAGTCATGAACTCGATGGCTGGCTCTTTGACCCTTCCCCATACACGCCAGGGAGTAAGAGCCTGGCTAGATCCCAGGGGAGGACATTGCAGCCAGCCCTGAGGAGACAGGATGAGCTGGGGTTGGATGGAAGGGGAGGAGGTCCTCCCCTGTTGGTGGACTTGGAGGGGGCTGGGAGGAGATGAGGAAGGGATGGGGAGAGTGGGAGGGAATGAGGGAGGGGGCTGCGCCTGGGATGCAAAGTACCTAACCTGTGATTGATATAAAAATAAATAAATTACATTAAAAAAACATCTTACTTAAACAAAGACACTTTAAAATCCTAGCTAAAACAGTCAAAAATCTTACCTTTAAACCTTATCTAATTTGTTAGTTTTTCAAAAGGTGTTAACTTTCCAAGCTGCCATGAAATGAACCAATCTTTGGTAATTTTTTAATTGAAAGAAACTGATACTGTTATCCATACAAATAGGATAAATGAGCCTTTAGGTTCCCATAGCAACTCAATTACATCAGTTGGAAAAAGGGTTATAATTTAAGAGATTTGTTCTCCGCTGACTACTTTTGAAACAGTCCCTTTGCAAATGCACACATCCTGGTAAATTGCCAGACTGATGCTTATAAAAAGATATAAAGCAATGCAATGTTAACTTTGTCAAATCCCAGGTCTTATGTTATGTTATATTACTCTTAGAAGAAACACTGTTCATCACTCTCTAGTGTGGAACTGTGTTCTATGTCCCTTGAGCATTTTTTATGTACTCTGCCAGTACCTCCATCATTTTATTGACACACTTAAAACACCTGATTATCTGCACTGCAAATGTTCAAGCTCTTCATATGAACAGCCATGAGAATTATTTCTTAGCATGAACTCATCACTCACCTTCAGTTCCCAAATCCTGGATCATTTGACTGATGATATCAAACTCATCTGGGGTTTAAAATTAGTGTTTCCACTGAAAATGACTGAATTTGGAGTCTAAGACATTGATGTAAAAAAAATATGAAAATTTAAGAATCGTTCTAAAAGCTGAAGATGTAGCCGAGTATTCACCTAGCAGTCATAAAGCCTGGTATACTATTCCCAGTGACACAGAAACTTGAAATTGTAACACATGCCTGGAACCCTAGAATTTGCAAGATAGAGACAGAAGAATTAGAAGGTCAAAGTTTCAAGGTCAGCTTGAGTTTTCATTACTTACAGTTTTTTGTTTTTTTGTTTTTTTTTGTTTTTTTGGGTTTTTTTGGGTTTTTTTTTTGTTTTGTTTTGTTTTGTTTTGTTTTACAGGGGTTGCGCTAGCTCACATCCAGGAAGTTAGTCTGATCTCTCTTGTTTCTACCTTTTGGAAGGTCAGGCACCTAAGTGTACTGATTCCAAATAACTTGCCACATAGATAAAGATCCCCAAACCCAGGAGAGTTAGGTGTACCACATATGTAAAGTCTTTCTCAAATTGCTGCTACACATTTTGGATTAGAGACATAATCAATTTGATTTGATTTCAATGAATTTGAAACTAGGATTCAAATTCAAGTACATCTCTTTACAGCAAACTGAGTTAAAAATAAATAAACAAGCCAAAACAAAAAATGATAGGACAGGAACATTCCGAAGCTCAACAACAGAGGCATATTTAAAATATGATGTTTCCTCCTACATCCAATGTCCATCCCATTTGTCTTTCTAAGTAAGGATTGATCATCTTACCCCAGGTCTTCTTTCTTGTTTATCTTCTTTAGGTGTATAGATTTCAGTATGTTTATTCTATCTTATAGGTCTATATAAATGAGTATATACCATGTGTGTCTTTCTGCTTTTGGGATACCTCACTCAGGATGATTGTTTCCAGGGCCCACCAGTTGCTTGCAAATTTCATGATTTCCTCCTTTTTAATTGCTGAGTAGTATTCCATTGTGTAAAAGTACCACAATTTCTGTATCCATTCCTCAACTGAGGGACATCTGGGTTGTTTCCAGGTTCTGGCTATTACAAATAAAGCTGCTATGAGTAGCAGGACAAGAGCCTACCACAGAGGGCCTCAGAACGACTCTACCTAGCAGTGTATCCAAGCAAATATTAAGACAAATAACCAATCCTTTGGCAGAGTGCAGAGAATCATATGAAAGAAGGGGGAGTTAGTATGACCTGGAGGGGACAGGAGCTCCACAAGGACCAAATATATCAGGGCACAGGGGTCTTTTATGAGACTGTTTCTCCAACCAAGGACCATGTATGGATATAACCTAGAGCCCCTGCTTGAATATAGCTAATGGTAGCTCAATATCCAAGTGGGTACCCTAGTAAGGGGAACAGGAACTATTTCCGACATGAACTCAATGGCTGGCTCTTTGACCCCCCAACCCTCCGAGAGAGGAGCAGCCTTGCTAGGCCACATAAGAGGACATTGCAGCCAGTCCTGAAGAGACCTGATAATCTAGAGTTAGATGGAAGGGGAAGAGGTCCTCCCCTACCAGTAGACTTGGAAAGGGGCAGGGAGGAGATGAGGGAGGGATGGGGGGGGATAGGAAGGGAATGCGGGAGGGGGCTACAGCTGGGATACAAACCTGTGATTAATATAAAATAAAATAAAAATGTTAAAAAATATATGATATGTTCTACTCAAGGCATAATGTAATTATTAAGATGGATCGGGGCTAGGGCTGGCTCGGTTGTGAAACAGACCATTGTGGGCAGCATTGGTATGAGCTGGAATGGGTGGGAGGATTACAGGCATACAGGCAGAGCTTGCTGGCCAGCCAGCCTAGCCAACCAGTAGGAGCCCCAGAGTAGTGAGAAACCCTTTCAGGCAAAAGAGCATGAGAAGTAGTCTTACCCAGGGAACAGCACAGTAAGTGGTTATCTAATATCAAATGGTCAGTCCTGAAAATACCTTATGTGGGTAACATAATATGAGTAGATTGTATTTATATACTTAGGAATACACACACACTTAACAACAATTAAAGGATAGGACTCTCTCAATTTGAAAGAGAACAAGGGAGGATATACATGGGACAATGCGGAAGAGGGGGAAAAGGTGGATGTCTTAGTCAGTGTTCTATGGCTGTGAAGAGACACCATGACCACATGACTTGCATAAAGAGAAACATTTAAATGGAGCTGGCTTACACTTCCCGAGGTTTGGTCCACTGTCTTCATGGCAGGAAGCATGGCAGTATGCAGGCAGACATGGTGACAGAGTAGTTGAGAGCTCTGCCTCTGGATCCACAATCAGCAATAAGAGACGCCAGGCCTATCTTGGGTTTTTGAAGCCTAAAACCCATGCCCAGTGACACTCTTCCACCAAAAAGGCCATGCCTGTGTCAATAAGGCCACACCCAAAATCCCTCCCAGGTTGTGCCAATTCTCTGATGGCCAAGCATTAAAATATATGAACCTATGGGGGTTACTCTTATTCAAACCTCCACAGAGGAAAATGATGTAATTTATATTATAATTTTTTAAAACACTAGAAAATAAGGTAGAGAATGGTAGAGAACAAAACCTACATCAACCTCAGGTTTCTATGCACAAGTGCTTATTTGTGCATGAGCATCTGGGCACACATGTGTGCATACACAAACATGCAAATAAACATGTTATCATTTCTACAATGTAAAGCTTATTGCCTAAGAAGAGCAAAATTTTTTAAAACTTGGTTATGCTAGGATGAAGGAATAGATAGGAACATTTTTATAAAGTTATTGCCAGATGTTAGAAGTAAATTACATGAGCCTCCATTCACATTCCTACATGACCTTGGATTTTCCAGCCAGGTGAATTAGATTGAATTGATGGTCACTCATCTCTAGCAAAGGATGTATTTAGCATATGTCTATGACTGATTCTAGTGCCCTAGCCAGTGTTATTAACTCAAGAATAAATATAATCAGTCAAAATTATACTCTGAGCACTGGCTTTATTTTTTAACCTTTTACTTGGTACCAATTCTCTCTATCTAATTTTTCCTTAAATCATAACAAAGTAAGAGATAAATTGAGCATTAATGCTTTATTTATGAGGTACAAATTTTGGGGAGAGAGAGAAGAAAGTGGAAAAGAGCCTGAAGGACAACGGTAATATGATGTGGCATTTTATCACGCTGCGGGTTGAACTGGTGTGGAGGAATGTGCCCTGATGAACTTCCTCTTTGCAGTTCTTCCAGAGCTGTGCTCTCCATAGAGTGAAACTGTACAGTCATGTCTTATGTGAGAGCCAATCCAACCCTTTAACACTACATATTTGTACTTCTTCTTTCTCTTATCTTGACTCCCCTTTCCACTTCCCTACACCCCATTAACTTGGAATTTCACCTAGGAAAATACACAGGAACACACTGATGTTTTCTTTAGATTTTCCTCTCAAAAATATCCAGACTAAGAGAAACAATTTTCAAATGTTTTTCAATTTCTGTTCTTCTTTGTTTATGCTGTGGGGAGCAATCACCACCAACTTCCCTGTATTTATATTTCCTGACTGATTAATACCTTTTAAATTTACTGCAAGGATAACAGATGTTAGGTCTAGTTTGCTAATGGTATGCTATTACCAAGTGTTCTACACGTATTTTGAGAAAAACAAGCCTGTCTTTTGGGTTTATTCCAAAGCTTTTACCCCAATATTACATAATATTTTTTGAGCAAAGGATAAAATAAGAAGCTTAAATCTCAACAATTTGCACTTACCTACCCGGATTCACTCAAAATAATACACTAAGGATATAGATTTTGTTGAGCATAACGGGAAAGGTACATTAGACCACGGGCAACCTGAAAGAATGGAGCTATTTTTTTCTAGGCTGGGAATGATCATTGACCACCACAAAGCAGCATTTCTGTGATCACCAAGAGAACAATTTGGACACACTCTCAGCAGTGAGATAAGCAGAAAGCTGTAGTAGCTAGGGGTACAGAACTGAAGGCTTTGAGGAAGACATCCAGACCCTGAGAGGAGATTCACACCTCCCCTCGTTTCTGCCCCCACAAAACTCAGCAATTCACCATATTGACTCAGATACGAATCACTGGTCTGTCAGGACCTTCTGTTAGGTAAAGTGGATGTTTCTTTTCATGTATACAGGAGAAGCCACAAGACAAAAGGTCTCAAGTTGCTTTTGCTGGCTTAAAGACAGAGGAAATCACACTGAAGGCAGGGTAGGCAGTGCCCTGAACAAGCCTAAAGAAAAATGTTCCTCACAGCCTCCAGCGTTGAAACCAGATCCTGATACACAATAATTTGGTCTCAGTTCCCACACAAGAAAACCTCGCTGTGCTTGCACATTGTAAAAGAGGAGGGCAGTGTTTAAAGCTGCCAAGCTGTGGTGAACTTGCTGCCATGACAAATGAAACTCTTTTGGACTCCGGGTTATATAAGGCCCTGAAAATGAAAAGGTTTTAAAAGAGAAAGCTAAAGCCTGATGGCATAGAAATTACAGTTCGAATAAAAAGAAAATTGTAAGTAGTTTATTCTGGACCCAAATAGGAGTGAATGGCCATGATCTACTTTTAGGGTGCCCCAATTTCCATGTTCCAAGGAGGTATCAATTTTATAGTTGCAAAACGAAGTTGTGAATGAGAGAAGACTTCAAATACATTTGGTGAGTGCATCAGGTGTGCAAGTTACTGCAAAGTAGGGAGCCCTCTGCTGCAGGCCTTGGATGTTTTCTGAAGATATTCTTAGCTGCTGCATTGGTGGACCCTAGATGTCTGTTAATCAGCCCCAATGGGTTTCGTGCAATAGTCACAAGGATGTGAAGTCTGAGGCAGGGATGAGCCATGAGTTGCTATTGAGAAAGCTAAAGATAGGCCAAAGCAAATTGTAGCTAGGCTGTGTCCTGCAATGTTCAGAGCTTCCCATAGTCATTGAATTTCTGCAGAGTGGATCTGGAGGCGCAGCTTTTCCTTCACAAGCCAGAAAACAAAAAGGCAATAGTCCTGGTCTTTCCTGTGAAATAATAATTTTATTCTATCTTAAAATGAAAGTTGATGAAATTTTACACTAAAAGATAAAATACGTATTATCTGTTAAGAAAGCCACTCAGAGGCCAGGCCAGATATGTAATTAAATAAAGAACTGTTGTATTCGTTGTCAGGCCAGCGAAGGAGGGAAGAGTACTACCGGGTGTGAGTACCTGTGTGTGTGTGTGTGTGTGTGTGTGTGTGTGCAAGTGTGTGTATGTGTGTGTATACATGTGTGTGAATATGAATATGATATGATGCCGTTAAGCAATTAGCCTTGTTTTGATTAGGTTCACACGCTTCATTTTAGGATTTGATTGCTCTGCAGCTTCCAGCACTTGCCCAT
Source organism: Pachyuromys duprasi (assembly GCA_028658305.1). Taxonomy (NCBI): domain Eukaryota; kingdom Metazoa; phylum Chordata; class Mammalia; order Rodentia; family Muridae; genus Pachyuromys; species Pachyuromys duprasi. The sequence continues at coordinate 53,795,715 of CM053764.1, forward strand.
CATCTACCAGAAAAATGGGCACTTCCCATCACAATACAAAACACGGAACAAAGTTACAAACTAACTTATGTTTCATCCACAGCATAATTGTCACTGAAAGCAACTTAACTAAAATTCTATTGGCAATTGCTAGTTTAAAAAAGATCCCTTTTCAGTATATTTTGTGATTTAATCACTATCCTCTAGTAGCATAAGATACTTTGGGAGGAACATTTAAAACAGATATGTAATTAATAATGTTTACAGTGCCTTGATGACACAACAACCCAAGGACTGATGCCAAAAAAAATAGTCCACTAGTACTCTGAATCGTCCAGGATATTAACGAAGCTCTTTAATCATTCAAGTGTTTAGTTAATAATATTAATTCTTGAGCTGGACTCTTCCATTATATTGCCCCTTTCAATTGTGGTTTTAGATAAGAAATGAAAAGCTATCCTTTCTTACTCAGCCATGATTATTCTTGAAAAGAGAATATTTCTCTCCAATTTCTGATTCTTATTTTTAATCCTTAAAAAATTAAGGGAGAGAGTGAACTTCCTAAAGAAATCTGACTCTCTAATTGGAATAATCGTGACATACACACCCATATTCATCTAACAGAGCTGGCTCTGAGTCCAGCAGAGGTAGCCACAGTGAGAACAGGCAACAGTTCCAATCGCGGTGACTCATGCCTTCCTTGTTAACCCCTGTGCCTCTTGAAAGTGCAAATTTCATTTCATGTGTTGAGAACTTGCCTGTGAGGAGTGTAAAGTTCTGTAAGAATTGTTACGGAGTTACAGATCAACAGCCCAAGGAGAAAACACTCTCCTTCATAGCATTTTAACCATCAAGAACACAAACCAGTGAGAATGTATCGAGAGGTGTGGGTACAGAGCACTCTCAGAACATTTCAATCAAAAAGCCCAATTTCCCCTTATGCTGACAGATAATTGAGAAAATTGGGTCTGACCCTAAACTGCTTTTTGTAGCTGGTTGCACAGATTAAATTCTAGCGTTAGTTGCCAATCAATTTTCTGGAGTGCAGTTCCCTGCGCTGGGATCTTAGGAAGCACCTGAGCCATTCACTCCGCAGGTGCGGCTCTTGGTTGCCTTTGACACAGAAGCAGCAATGTCTTTTCACCGCTCCTTAATTGTAAATAGGTCTAAAGGAGGAAATGGGAAACCAGGAACATTTTAAAATGGCTGTGTTGCAGGCACTGTTAGTGACCTGGAAAACTACTTCCAGATGCTATGGAATCCAGAGGCCAGAGCAGTGGCGCTGCTCCTCAATACGTACCCTAGCCCTACAGAGAGAGGAGTCTTGCATTTTAGTTCCATGTCCTGCTTCCACAATGTCGTCTTTGATGGTGAGGAAAACAGAAATTGCCAGCGTTCATTGAGCACTTGCTGTGAGCAAGCCTCAATCCAGAGTACTTTGTCTTTTTTTTTTTTTAATTATTTCATTCTGACAACAACCAATTTTCCATTCTGTGATCAAAGACTTTGAGGCATAGTAAGGCTGAGCAACCTGTCCAAAGATGCCTTGGTAGCAAATGGCAGAGCCAGCATTAAACCTGAGCATCCTGGATCTATAACTTTGCATCTAAGCATCACGAATCCTGATAAAGTTTTTTGGATGGGGCAAAGCTCATGGATGCACAATATCAGCAGCTGATATGGGTTGTGACATCAAGGATTTCTCATCTGCACAAATATGAAACAGAGACAGCATTCATATAATAAAAGATTTTGCTGTTCTTGTCTGACTGAAATAATACATAATCTATAACTTCTCCTCCCCTTGTGCTAACATTTACCTACCAGAAATGCTGTAAATACTTGACATTCAGTAATTCTCATCCTCAAATATGGCCCAAGAGACAGCTGTATTCTAATATTCCTGCTCTACTGCAGTGGTTCTCAACCTGGGAGTCTCTCATATCAGGTTTTCTACGTGTTACAAAGTTACAATTCAATTTAAAATCCATAACAGTAGCAAAAGTATAGCTAGGAAGTCCAACAAATAATGTTATGGTTGGGGGTCACAAAATAACAAATAACGTTATGGTTGGGGCTCAGCAAGACGAAAGTGGACAACCGCCACTCTGAAGTAAGATCCCTCCTCTAAGTGTAGGCTAGACTTTGCGACTCACATCTAATGAGCAGAATGCAGCATAAGTCGCTGATTCTGTTACATAAAAACGCTTAGACTTGTTCTTTCTTTCTGTCTCTCTCTTAGGTCGGGTGCTCATCTCAAAGCCAGCTGAAAGAGGAAGACCAATTGGTAGGAAGAAAATCCTTTTCAATGGTCACAAGCATGTGGTTAGAAGAAGAACCCAGAATACATCAGTCTGAATATTGGTTTATAGCTTCCCAGTCTCCAAACTGTGAAGATAATTTAGTGTTAAAAGATTTGTATCTGTTTGTTTTACCCCTGTAATTTTGACCCAATTAACCTATTTATTGTTCCACCCTTCATGTTTTAGGGGACACACGATGCCCTTCAGTTCCAGTTCTCATTTGGACAATATCTTACTTCATATTGAAATGCCATCATCTGCTATGTAAATCAACAGTATTGATATAAAACCCCTCTTTACTGTACCATAGCTAACATCTTGGAATATTATGTGATTCAAGTACATGAAATAAAATAGTATTTGAATTAATGTTATTTGTTAAAATAATTACTAAATATAAAGATCTATACTAACCTCATCATATCAATTTTTTATTTATTTTTCCAAACAACAGCAAAATGCTGAATCATTTCAGAAATGAGAAAAAAACAAGTTGATAAAGCTCAGCAAGATGCCCAGAGTAAAAGCTAATGTGTGAAAAGAATAAAGCTCTACTGTAGACTTCTACTCATGACTAAAGTGGAGAACTTGGAAACACAAAATATTCTTCCAATATTGTCTTGAAAGCTAAATGAAATTCAGACAAAAGAAAGTGTGGAGACCATGGGAACAATGAGGAAAGTCTTACATAGGCTTCTCTCTTTCCTCTGAGAACTTAGGTCTTTTTCACACCAAATATACAAGCTAAGATGAAAAAAAAAATGGACCAGAGGCTCACAGGGATAGGAAAGCAAAAATTAGGACACAGTGATCATCATGGCAATCAGGAATTGCATGAGGGAACATTCACTGAAGAAAAGAAAATGCCCAAGAACCAAATAAGCCTCATAGTTTTTATATAAAAGTTGAGGCATCTATCACATGACCCCGGGTATCTGGCAAGAGAAAGGCTAAGCAATGAAGGGAATGTGTCCTTGCCTCACAGTGCCAGTGCCAGGGACACAAAAATAAACAGTTCATCAAAATGAAAGGAAGCTACAAAAAAAAACAAAAACAAAAACAAAAAAAAACGAACAAAACACCCTTTTATATTTGAGTTTTTATTTTTGATATTCTAGTGTATTTAAGTTCCCCCATCCCTTTACTCAGTCTCAACCCTCTGTTTTCATGCCCTGCATTTTATTTACCAATTATCATATATATATATATATATATATATATATATATATATATATGTCTATACATCTACATAGTCTGAATAATGTCATTGTATATATGTTTTTAAGGATGGCTATTTGGCACTGGCCAATGAGCTAGGTGGTCACCTCTCATACTTCCAGCTTTTCTCATAAGTTTGGAGTTGAACATTGAAAAGCCATCTTCAGGAGCTGCCTGAAACAGACACAGCTGGTCTAGACCAAAGTAATTAACTTTAGTTTCTAGAAAAAAGAAAAAAACTCTTTCTGAGGAAAATATTATCAAAATCCTCCATAAAAATCATTTAATAATTATAACTGGATGGAAGTGATTTTAGATGATAGGTTTATGACACGTAGATATTTTAAATCATGCATAGTTTTTCTCTCCATCTTTCTGAATCTTACTTCTGTCATTTTCATAGGGTAAGGCACAGAACTGTAGAAGACCATAGTCCACTTGGTAAACCGTGCTCTCAGGATTTCATGGGGAAGAAAAACTTGTTTGTGATTTAAGCAAAGTGTCCTGTATGTATGACAATAAAGAGATTGTTTTATTTATTTCTAAAAAAATGTAACACCACTTCAGATAATCTACCAAAACCAAAGGTAACATGCCATAGAACAGCCAATGAGTAATTTGTCCGAAATTTTCATTAAAAAAAGTAATAATGTCTCAGTGTTATGGATTAATGCCAAAGTGGTCGTGATCAGTATACCAGAAATTAGATGGAAATTTTACCATAGAATTGAAGTACATTTTAAAAATTAAAAAAATATAGAACTAAAATAACTAACATTAAGAATGCCATTGTTATATTTGTCAGCAGATTGAACAGATGAGAAGGGAGGATAAATTGGCTAGAAAATGGATCAGGTAGAAGCACAGAGAGAGAGAATAAATCATAAACAGATAAGGAAAAAATACAAAAATATGAAGCATATCTTAAAAGGGATAACATAATTGGAAATGAAATTACAAAAGGAAAGCAAGAGAGCAGAGAAAGAAATATGTGAAGGAACTCAGCTGTTGGTGAATTTAGGGTGGAGACAAAGGCAACTGTTTGTCACTAAACATTTCAAGGAAGAGTTTGTTGTTGCAATAAAACAAATAAGAAAAATTGGAATAGCACATACCTTCTTCTCTCCCTGAAGTCCACAAACTCTCATCTACTTTCCTCATCAATCACCCCTCATCAACTAAGTTTCTCCTGGAAGCAAATGGAGACCAGCACAGAAAACCACAACAGGGCATGATGCTAAAATAAACAGATCATGTAGAAGACCAACCCTAGTGGCTATATCTACATCACAGCCCCTGTGCCTATAGCTTAGGGAACACTGAAGAAGAGGGTGGAAAGATCGTGAGAACCAAAATAACAGGAAGTCTGCAGTGAATTAAGCTGTTCAAGACATGGTTGCATTAACAATACCAAACAATGGCAATGTCATTGGGCATGCTAACATGGAAAGAGGAGAACTTCATGTGGTCCTACCCCTAAACAAAGACATATGGGCACTAAAGACTGCTGAGGAGGGAGAGTGAGCCTTTCCCAGGAATGAGCCTGGTTTTACAGTGCATACTAGCCAGCCATAACACACAAACAACAAAAACAGACTCAGCAAGTTATATTTATTTGCTCATACACATACAATAACAATCAAAGGAAAAGGCTATAAACTTCTGTGTCAGCAAAAATGAAAGGGGGTTGAGGGAGGGTAGCTTGGAGGGGTGGAAGGAAGAAGAGTTATATAATTCTATTTCAATTAAAATATTAAAAGGAAATAAACAGTAGTCTGCTGTAGATATACAATTAAGGGTAAAGATAAGCAATAAGAAAAGGAGAAACTGCACGTGCTAATGCTGAAGTATTAAACACACACACAGAGAGACAGAGAGAGAGAGAGAGAGAGAGAGAGAGAGAGAGAGAGAGAGAGAGAGAGAGAGAGAGAGAGATGCACAGCAGTATTGTCTTTGATAAGAAAAACTAGAACTCAGATGCCAAGAGAAAATGAAGGAACTTCAGTGGGACCACACAATAGAATGCCAGACAACAGTGGAAAATGAACTATAACTATTAACAAATAGGTAGAGGAAATTCAGAGATGGCAAAAGAAAGTAAACACTAAAGACCGCGTTAAAATATCAATCCATTCCATACAATAATCAAAACAAGGCTGAACTTTCTTATGGCAATAAGAGTGACGAGATGATCAACAGCCTGAGGGAGCTTCTGAGTGAGTAGAGTGTGTAATTTCATGCACATTGTTAGCGAAGTGGGTATCTGTTGCAGTTGATAGGACAGCAAAGATGTGATTGGTGTGGTTGCTAAGGGTTCATAATAAAGCAGCTACCTGGAAAGCCGATCTGAGAGGCATCTAATTACGGGACTGCAAACACCTTCCTGAGTGCAATCAGGAGCTGCTTTAAGATAACACTCATGCCAACCCTGTTCCCACCTCCAGAAATTCTCGGCAAGCCTAAGAATTACTCTTTCTTTGTTCATATAATCTAATTTTAGTCTATCACACAAGTTCCTTTAGTATTACAGTACATATGCAGTAATCCCATTTAATGACAGCATCATAGACCACTGTTTAGGAACCCAAGCTCTAACAATCCTTGGCAGTGCTACCTCAGATTATTTATTTGACATCTCTGAACCTTATTTTCTTCCTATAAACAGTGGAGACAGCATTACTGTGAGGACATTTTAATTAATACTTAAATTTGGCTTCAACTAATAGCAAAAAAAATCACTTAAAAGTCCTTATTTATAGGGTACTCTACGGTGTTTCAAATTGTGAATACATTATATAATGTTTGAATCAAGTTCTAAACATCACATATTTATTAATCCCTTATTATAAAAACATTGAAAATCCTTCTAGCTTTCTGAACTGTCTGATATGTAACTGTATTCTATTATCAACCTACTGAAAATGAAATACTTCTTACTCTTACCTATATTTAATGCAGTAGCCACTGATCAGCCTTTCCCAATGCCTCATTCTCCCCTTCTCACCAGCTTTGCCAAATGCAGGTCAAAAACTGTCATGGGATGATCAGCATGTACAAGACAATCGCTTTAGGATTCTGTCCATGAGTACGGTCAACACAGACTTCTGTTTCTGACTCATTTCACTGATTCCAAGTTCTCTCTGTGCTGCTATAAATGCCGGATTTTCCTTCGTTTTGAGTTTTAATAGGGCTCCAATATGTATTTCTACACATTTTCATTTCAACCCATCAGCTGATAGGCTCTAGGGTTACTTTGATCTCTTAGCTTTTATGGATAATGCTGTCATGAACATGGGTGTGCTTATGTATGTATGGATGGGTGGGTTAATGGATTGATGGATAGATGAATGGATGGATGGATGGATGGATGGATGGATGGATGGATGGATGGATGGATAGGGTAATATCCATTCTTATGCTCTTAGGCAATTTCTCATTGTGGTGTGTGATATCTATTTTTCTAATGATTAGTGACACAAAACACATTTGCATACATCTGTTGGCTAGATGTAAGAATTCTTTTGAGAAGTATGTGTTTGTGTTTATTGTCCCTACTTTAAAACCAAACCATTCGGCCCTGTTTATATTCGGCTACTGAGTTCTTACTCATCCTTTACACGCTCTAGATATTGACTCCTTGTCATATGTAGTCTGTAAACGTTTTTGCCTTTGCTGTAGGCTTTTTGTTGGAGTGGAGGAAGCCCTGAGTGTGTAATGTTTGAGTGAATGTGTGTTATTGACATGGGCACAGCCACATCAAGAACCCAACCCACAGCCAGGTAGTGATGGCACTTGCCTTTAATCCTGGCACTCAAGAAGAAGAGGCAGGAGGATCTCTGTGAGTTCAAGGTTAGCCTGATCTACTGTGCAAGTTCCAGGAAAGCTAGGGCTAAAAACAAGAAAACCTGTCTCGAGAAATCAAATAAATAAATACATACAAACATGCTTACATACATGCTTACATACATACACACATACATACTTAAATGTATAGCCCTAGCCACAGACCCAGCAGGAAATGTCCAAGCCTTGCTTTTGACCCATATGTGGATGTTGACAGCGTGTGCAGAACATGTCCACCATAGCTTTCTTGCCCTAGATTTTTTACAGCCTGAACACCATTCCCCTACAGAGACTGCTCCTACTGAGAGTAGCTAGACCTGTCTCCTGCATGCAGCTATGTGTTATAACCCTGTCTTCCAGTTCAACTCTATGTAATAAATACACTGAGTTTCTGGGAGGCTGAGGTTTCTCCATCTGAGACTATCTGATCCCAGCTTTCTTGCCCTGTGTCCATCTGTCTGTGGTTTGCTGACTCAGTCAGATCAGTCCCTGAAGATTGGCAGTTTCCTCATCCCTATGGTGTTTCATTTCTTCTGTACACTAGTTCTCTTTGACCTGGTAAGATTTACAAATACATTATCTTAGTGAAACATTGCTCAAGTGCACAGCAGAATCCTGTGCGCTTTATTGAATACACATACATCCATCAACAACATTTGCCAAGAAAACAGGCAGCCTTGGCTCTTGCTCTCTCGCTGGACCATGTGGTCTCTGGAATGCCTGACCTCCAAAGCCAACATTCCACTAAACTGCCTCGCTGTGCTCCTGCTGTCTTGTGCCTTATCGAACCTTCTTGGAGAGTACATTTGTTCTCCTTTAATTAATTGCCTTCGAGGCTTTCCATCTGCTCCCAGGCCTGAATCCTGCTCTTACTTGTCCTGTGTTCTTTTTATAAACACAACCTTGGGCTAAGCATGAGGCATGTGGAGCAAGTGGTGATCTTTAGATGAAATGAAAAGGCTTGATTTCCTCCTGGTCTTCTTGACAAAATAAAAGCCCCAGTCTCCAAGTGGAAAGTGAACTTCAAAGTTCTCCCTGAGATACAGATGTGCCTGCAGCTGGAGGATACAGCACGGAGCGTGCTTTGGATGTTCATACATGTTCTTGCTGGCCATACCAGAGCATGTCTCGACTTAACAGAGTTCTCTGAGAAATTCTCCTGTTTTTTACTGTGTATTCTAATCTGAGAACTTTCGGTTCCTCAGTTGCAGTTTATTTGAGCTGCAGTATTAGCTGGGGACTTTACCGCAAGGGGGAAATGTAGTAATTATGCCTGTATTCCTGTTAGCAGAAACCGCAGTCCATGCATTTTACATTTGGTTGGTTCAGTTTACTTTAAATGTGCTTCTATATTAAAAACCATGCCTGTTCCTATGCAACCGGGAGACTGGGAGGTGAAGGAAGGGGAAGTTAACAGGAGCATGGTATTATTCAACTAAATTAGAACTCTGCAGAAAAGGAGTGCTGATTAGGGACAGGAAAGTCATTCCAGGTGAACTCATCGATTTAACCCAGGGAACTGTGTTCCCAGGCACTAATTTACTCCAATAAAACACTACTAATAAAATGATGGATCTCAAATCTTATTCTCTAAGCCTGGCACATCATAGAGAGACCCTCAGTGGGTGAAACTGCAGACCCCTACTGTCTCATTATGTCTGGGATCCGAAAGTACCAGTGAAGCAAAACCTATAATGGAATTATCACAGCATGCTGCCTCTCAGCTTCCCATCCATCCCTCCTCCTTCTGTGTCATATCCACATACTAATTACCTGCACTCCCCAAACAAAGAGGCTAACTTTCAAAGAGGGAAGATGGGAGAGAAGCAGATCCTCACTCAGTAACAAATCAGAATTTAAGCAAACCCAGACTCACAGGTCAGGAAAGACTGCCAAGGGGAAGCCAAGTGTTCGCACAGACACGTTTTCACATTCTAAAGTGAATTCTATATACACTCAGGCAAGATGTACTCTCTTCCTACTTGACTCTAACCTATTAGAGCAGTTAGAAAGACCACCAAAGGCAAATATTTCCAGTGTCTGTGTATCCAGCACTCTGCCCCTGAGGGCTTGGTCAGCCTGGTTCAAGCTAGCATCGAAATGATACCTGTGGTTCTCCTACTTAGGGTCAACTCTTTTCCGATTAAATTACATCTCTCTTAGCCAGGGTTTCACATAAGTCTAAGCTGCCAGTTTTAAGTTCTTAGTTTAACTCCCAGTGTGCTGAAGGGCTGCAGATTCATCACTCTTCGTCCTGTTTATGATATCCTGTTTTCAGAGATGGGTCCTTCCCTACATATCTGTGTAGACTTTGCATCCACAGAAACTCCCTTATAGTTCAGGGCTTTGGCATAAATGCCCCATTAGTCAAAATGTACCATTTCCACATTTCTACTTACATTACAGACCTGATTTTTCTACATCAAATGATTCCCTGACCTCATGCCTTTTCCCCCAGCACACAGATTTGCTGAGGTGTTTCTAACTACTGCTTGCTTAGCCTTTCAGATTTTCATCTTAGCTTAATTCTCAGGACAATGTCATAGATGCAGTTATTCCCTCTGAGATTTGTTAAGGTGTTTCCAGCTACTGCTTCCTTAGCCTTTCAGATTTTCATCCTTCCCTGATTCTCAGGGTACTGTCGTATACCCAGTCATGAGCATCTTGCCCCCTCTGTCACAGTTCCTGAGACAGTTCAACACAGCCTGGGACCTGAGGGACCACTTGTTATCTGCTAGTGAAGTTAGTTTGGATATATGTCTCTTGTTTCTCCATGAAAGAGATGTATTACATAACCCAACATATCATACTCATGAAACATGACAACCAAATGGATGGTGTCTGTATTTTATGGGCCAGATGTTTGTGCATTTTCGTAATCCATATTTAAAGCTCATAGCTCCACGTACAGTAAACAGAAGAGCTGTAGAGGATTAGGTTTAGATCACAAGACTGGAGTTCTCATGGGGGTTTAACGGCCTCAGAAGAAGAAGGAAACACCCTCCCACACCCCTTTTCTCCCTTCCCAACTATATACCATGGAGAAGACCTTCAGTTCTTAAGGACTCAGAAAGAAACAACTATCTGCAGTCCAGAAAGAAATCTTCAAAAGAGCTTTAAAAAACAGTAACAAACAAGCACCTTATGCCTGACTTTCCAACCTTCAGAAAAGCATAAATTTTGAGGCTTGGTGTGCGTGTGTGTGTGTGTGTGTGTGTGTCTGTGTGTGTGTGTATGTGTATGTTTACCAGTCTATTGTATTTTCTTATGGTATCCACTGCCTGCCTTGATCTCTTTTGTGTTCTTATTACATAATACATGAGACTAGGAAAGTAATGAAGAACAGAAATGGATTTCTTAACATTGTAGAAGCTAACAAGTCCAAGATCGCGTAGCTAGTTACATTGTGTCCTTAGGTCGAGAGACAATACTTTGCTTTATATTAAAAAAATATTTCCTTCTAGTGATAAATTCTATTCATTTCAGGCATACATGTAGCCAAATTATGTGTCATAAGTGAGCAGAGTTACAATCTAAGAAAAAATATTACACAAAATTATGTAAGCAGGGGAGAATGCTTGTGCTGAGGCCTTTCCTCTGCTAATTAACCCTTTCCCTTAGTAAGTCAATGTGGGAATAGAAATTGAAAAATACACCACTAATGTGAAATGTTGGTTATAAGGCTATAAATTTCTCCAAATATGTTCTTCTTTGAATCATTTGGCAAATCACTTCTTAATTTCAGATTCTTGATCTATGTTATTTTTGTAATCAATGATGCCTTTGGTGGGTTTTTTATCCTTTAAAAAAATTCAGATGATTTTCAAATCTATTGCTTGCCTTCCATAGGCTGATGGTAGACACTATTGCTGAAGACAATAACTACATATCATGGGCAACATCTGAGCAGGGCCCATGATAACTCATTGGTGAACTGAAGACCCTAGTAAGGGAAATAGGGCCTGTTTCAGTCTTGAGCTTGATGGCTGACTCTTCGACCCTCCCCCATACATGCCAGGGAGTAACAGCCTGGCTAGATCCCGGGGGAGGACATTGCAACCAGCCCTGAGGAGACAAGATGATCTGGGGTCAGATGGAAGGGGAGGAGAT
>CM053764.1:53817246-53835873 GCA_028658305.1 Pachyuromys duprasi
CTTGAGGGCCTTGTTCATTTCCTCTTTTTGTGCCTCCTTTTGTTCCTCTAATATCTGCATAATCATAGCTTTAATATAATTTTCCTGTGTCTCCGCTGAATTAAAATCTCTATTGCTTTTGGGTGTTTCTGGTGGGACCATGGTGTCCTGATTATTGTTGGGTGAGTTCTTATGCGATTTCTGGGCATTTGTTTATATATAATCAAGGAGCTGTTTGTGCTTCAAGGCTGAACTTCAGACTGGAACTGCCCAGTGCAGCCCGCGGTATCTGGGTGAAACTCAGTTCGTCCGGGGTACCGTGTGCCCTAGCCCAAAGTGGTGGCTGCTGGCACAGAGGGTTGTGCACCTGCACAGTGCAGCCTGCGGTATCTGGGTGAAACTCAGTCCGTCCGAGGTACTGTGTGCCCCCGACCAAAATGGCGGATTAGGCGCCCAGCCAGGCTGTGCGTAGCCTGTCTCCCTCTGGAGTTTTTCCTGGGAATAGCTGGGTGTCCCTTGGACTTTTCCACTTGATTTCCCCACTGTAGGAATTCCGCTCACCTGGCAGTCACAAATGCTGGTGTTTTAGGTCTGAGATCTCAGTCTCCTGGACGCTGTGCCTACAGTACTGTCCTGCTCTTCAGACACAGTGTCCTCCTGGGGCAGCAATCTTGGATCTCACAAAATCAGTTCTTAAGAGTGAAAAATTATACCTGGGTTTCAACATTTTCCAAATTGTGTCCTAGAAGCAATAATATCTTCCCAGGGATCCCTAACTCCTGCTCCATTTTGGAGAATGATCAGACGTTCCACAGAACTGAGTGAATCAGAAATTTGTGTATCAGACAGGATTGCTCTTGCCTTTACTTCCAGATCCAATCAGTCATAAATTCCTTTAGATGCTACCTTACTCACTATTGCCATCTTGCTTTCTTGTCTCCGTGGAGAATCTGAGTACCTCCTTTTCCTGCCAGAGTTTTCTTATACCTCCCTCACCAGGCCTTACAGTAGTTAATGAATCCACAGGCATAGCACTCGAAATGCTCCTTTACATATTGTGCTCTTCAATACTATGGGACTGAGGGCATTGTTCAGACTGAAAGACACAGAACAGAACAAAACAATGGAGCAAAATTAGGTTGGAGTATCAACACATGATGCAGAATGGGGCAGTCATTGAAATAAAATAATACTATCCTTAGAGACAAAAGAATGTATTTATAATAAAGAAAAAAAGAGCATTCTATACACATCCTTTTAGGAAACAATTAATTCAGTTGGATTAAAAGTGAAAGTCAAGAAAATATGCCTGTAATGAATCTCAAGGAGAAAAAAAGGGAAATAAGGACCAGCCCCACAGTCCTAACTCACAGTTGCCTCAGAAGTAAATATCACTGAGAATGAGTGATATCATAAAATGACACCCTCCAAATCCAAAGCGATGAGTTCATAGTCCTAGAAAGAAGGGATGGAAATAGCCTCAGTGTAATAAGCAAGGCTGAAATATACAGGGGATATCAGTGTGGAATTACAGAGTATTCTACAAAGGAGAAGGTAGCAGCTTCTGGAGTAGGATGTGAATTGCCACCCAAAATTCTCCTCCCTAAGCCCCTGCAGCCTCCAGAATGCTCCTAACACTTACAAAGTCAGAGATACCTTCAAAATGCTAAACATGAAAGAGTGATTTTCAGACTAGAATGTTTTTGTCCAAGACAAACTTAAGGTTAAGGAAAAAATAATACTGTTTAGACCTCCAAAGTTATTTTGAAACATTTTCTTTGCATGGATTTTTGGAAATATATTGCAAGACACTTTTAACTTAAACTAAAAATAAAATATGAGGAACCAGGGATGATGGCACAGGGTTATAATCCTTTCTGTTCTAGAATCTAAAGCAGGAGGATCTCAAGTTCAAGGCCAACCTGGGATTCATTAGCAATACCATATCTCAAAATAACAAAAGAACCAATGTGTTTCTGGACATGCTAAGTAAAGTGTTTGCCCAGCATAAACTGAACCCATTCCCATCGTGGAAGAAAAAAAAAGAATAAAAGAAAAAGAAGGGAGAGAAGGAATGGAGAGAGAGAAAGGAAAGAGAAAAGAAGAGAATGAATGAAAGGGAAATTTTTTTAAAAAGACTGACACCAATGATAATGTACAGGATGTGAGCTTGCTGGTAAAGTGAATTCTGTAGCTGTCAGTCTCCCACAAATCTGAAAACAATCAGTTCAAACAAAAGTATATGTTAAAACATTTGAAAATATTTTTTCCAGTAAAATGAAGCTGATAGAAGAGCCAAAGTATTTTCATATATAGAAAGGAAATGTACTGTGAATTTTATGTCCCACACCAGGTAGCAATCAACTGTTAATTCTGGGCAAGGAAGAAGAGCCCACAAGCAAAAGCCTGTTTGCTGGTATATACCATGTCCCACTCAGGATGCATTTAGTGTGTGGGTACTGAATACTACTTTAAATGTTACTAAAACTTGTGATTTTGCAAATATCAACAGAACAGTGACTAGAAATATACATGTGTGTGTAAGAACAATAAAATTCAAAAGACAGTTATAGGCAGAACCTAAAACTTCTGTATTCTTAAACGGTAACACATCCTCATTATCCAGAAATACAGAGGACATGTAAAAACAATCAGAAAAGAAATAAAAGTAATTGCTTTGGGACACAGAAAATGATGTGAACAAGAAAGTTATGAGTTTTACTGGGTCCAGAGAATTCCATGACTATCTAAGTGTATAATTTTTAGAAAAAAAAAATAGAGACTAGCAGAAATGGCCACCACGGGACACTCCTAGGTATGCATTTCACCTTTTCTTTTTCTCCATCTGAAGCCATTACTGCTGACATTGCAAAAGAACCTTTAAAACAATTTGGTTAGGGCTGGGAAGATGGCTCAGTGCATAAAAACCATGTAATATAATCATGAGGACTATTGTCTTGATCCCAGCTCTCACATACATGCTGGGTGGAGATGGTCATCCGCCTTCATGTTAACACTCTGGTGGCAGACTTAGCATTCTTGGAATCAGTTGCCTAGACAGACTAACTCTACAGGAAGCTCTGGGTTCAACTGAGACACCCTGACATGCCTCACCAAATACAGTGGAGAGTCCCAGAAGAAGATTCACTGATCTGAAGTCAACATACATGCAAACAGGCATACATATCCCATGCAGACCCATGCCTGAAAACAGTATGTACTTGTTCAGCCATGTTTATTGCCACACTGTTTATAATAGCTAAGAAACAGAAACAACCTTACTGTCCTTCAACAGATGAATTGATAATGAAATGTGGAACAAGAAAAATGAAATTTGCCAGTAAATTTATGCATGAGCCTAGGAAAGATTATATTTAATTAGGTAATCCAGGCCCTGAAAAATTAAAGCTCAACTTTTCTCTTTCATCTGTGTTTTCTACATCCACATCTTTAGGTGTGAGTATACAGCAGACAGTAACTACAGAAACAGTTTAAAGGGAAGCTGAGAGAGTGGCTTCATAGGGGAATAGTGGAATCCAGGTGATATGAAGCACAATACTGAATACCCAGGAGTAGGTTCCTCTGCAGGGTGTGGAAAGGAGGTTGATGTAAAAGTTGAAGAAAAGGAGGGACGAAAAGATCTAACATCTGGTACTAGAAACCTAGTCAACTTCCCATGGTTGGTGAGGTCATTGATCTTATAAGAGAATCTACCATCGACCCCTTTGTTAAACCAGCATAATTGCTAACTGCATTCAACACCATATATTTATACCCACAGATAAGTGTAGCAGCCATCCTTTATCAAAGAAGCTTTTCTTTACAGCAAATGGAGACCATCACAGAAAATCACTACTGGACACAATACAGAGATCAATGGGTCTTTGGGAGCCTACCCCAGCTATGGCTCAGGAAATGTCATGGAAGAGTAGGAATGATTATAAAAGCCAGAAGACCAAGATATCTGCTGCAAAGTAGTCTTTCATAGAAACAGCTACACAAGACCTGAACACTGGCAATTATCAGTAGTAGTATTGTGAAGGAGAAAAAAAAATCTCATGGGGCCACATCCCTATACAAGAAACTATAGGCAGCTGTCTCTGCTGAGGAAGGCAGAGTAAGCTTCTCCCAGGGATGATCCCCTTATTGACTGCCCAATACAAGTGGTCAGTCCTGAAACCACCTGCACTCAAACAACAGAAACCAGAAACTGACTCAGCAGGTTGTATTTACAAGCTTATGCAGCATATACATGTATACATATGTCACAATAATAATCTAAGAAAAAGATTACATTTGAAGTTTTGCTAAAAATACATAAAGAGAACAAAACAAAACTTACATTAACTCTTCCATATTTCATTCACTGTATCACTGCATCCATGTGGTGAGTGGCAGTTGACAGTCTGTATTTAAATTGGAATGTTGATAAAGACAAGAAGCACATCAATAAAAATCATTCACTTGGAGACTAACTCCAGACCCAAGATCACACAATCATATGGCTCCATTTTTATTCTACTTCCCAGCTAAAATTGCACGCAATGATGGTCAGAGAGTTATAACTATCCTGGGGGAAATTACAAGCAAAAGTAAATAAATTCCATGTGGCAAGAGCCAAATTGTTTTATTAAAGTGATTGGTTGGAGGATGGTTTCTTCCATTTGTTGATATGAGGATCAGATTTTTCAAACCCGTGAAAATAATTTAATTTCTGAAACCTAGTTGAAAAAGAGAAAATAGAAGAGGGCTGTCCATGGTACAAGAGAAATTTATTTCCTTTTCCAACACGTTGTCAGTGCTGTCTTCTTTGAAACAATGTGTTTTTGATTCTCGTATTTGGATGGATGGCATTCTGTTTAAGGAACCACTCACATTTTGATCCTTCATTCCTTTTGGGACAGCCTGTGAAAAGTGTTTTTATAAGTTATGGTTCTGACCTTTTTAGGATTCTGTTATTTGATTAAAAAGCATCAGAGGTCTGCCGGCTGCCAGTGTTCATGGTCTGTAAGTGCACAATCGGAAATGAAACCAAAGCACAATTTGTATGGGGTTATGGATAAATCCAAAACAAACATTTTTTTGTTATTTATGAAATTCATAGCTGAAATAAAATACACCAAAGACATGTTTGCTTTTCTTTCTTGGGGCCTATGCCACTCAACAATTCCATAGGTGAAAACAATTTGTAAATATTCCATTTGGATCTGTTTGAGACTCAAAGCCCTTGAGTAAGACTCAAATGAGACATTTCTGACAAACCTGTTCAGGGAAAGAAGTGAGTCATGCTATGCAAGGAGAATTCTGTATAACAGCTTGGTTTTTCTGTGGGGCCCTCAGATGCCTGGAGCTCCTCTGAGAAATCATGAGTGTCTATAATTATCATATGATTGTTTGTTCTTGCTGTGTTACCTTTTATATGGATGCTACAAAAGTGTGATGTGTAAAATCTAAGTGCGTGAGAATAAGACAAGACAACCAATGGCACCAAACAGCTCTAAAATAAAAAATGAGGTCTGATAAGTCACCAAAATCAGACGCAGAGAAAGCCAATGGCAGTGTGGCTGTGGGTGGTGTAAAGCAGAGTGACAATAAGGTTCAACACAGAGCCTTAAGGCACTCTGAGATTCAGCGTCAGGGAGCCCAGGGATAGCTGCCAAGAAATCTAAGATATTTCCAGAGTGGTAGGAAGAAACTGGAGTTCATAATGCCTTGCAAGGGGTAGCACAGTATTTGGCAATTGTCCTTATAATGAAGTGAGCATCATCACTGAATACAGCAACATCTCCTAAAGAAAAACTAGAACTACTAATTTCATTACCGATGGCAGTTCCCAAGTAAGTCTTCAGTTTTTCCATTCATCTTCAGTGGCATCTTTCATCTTCTGCTACTTAGAAATTAGTCTTTCTGCACATGTACCCTTACTATACCATTCCGATGTCATGAATAACTAACCATATCCCATCTCTTCGGATGCATTGAAATATATGCATACCATCTCCAAACCCATTAAGAATGACATTTTTAACAAAGAATATTTAATTATTGAATAATTGTCTTACGTTTTATATCCCATACCCAAGTCCTCTTAATTCAATATTGCACAAAATGTCCATGAAACTCACGTCAAAACAGGATGAGTCAGTTTTTTCATGCATCTTTCTATAAATTCAAAATACTTGGAAGAGTACATATTTCTTAAAGCCATTGTTAATACTTTGCAACATAATAATGTATTAGTTTTTAAAATTCTATAAAGCAGTAAAGTATGACAGTACTCTGACAGCTGAGTTATGAAGTCTACCCATACTGGAAGAATTTGCACCTACTTAAAAATTATATTAAAAATAAAACCTGCCAGAAGCACTAAGATATTCATTAGTTGCCAGAGATCTTTTCAATCAACTCCTCTGTTGGTACCTCAAGGCAAAGATCAGGTTGCATCTAATTTTATTTTTAAAAAAATACTACCTTGCTATGTTAGCTAACCCATATTAACTAATCCAAATAAAAAGCTGATAAAATCTTAGAAAGTCTGATAATAAATTAAGAAAACACTAAGAAGACAGAACATGTATTTCTTAAGAGATGTTTAAGCTGTATTCTTTTAAAACTGGGGTGCAGAGATGGAGATGGCATAATGTTTCAAATATGAACATCTGCTAAGCACAAGTAACAGCCATCACAGAGAATATGAACCACAGCCCTGGAACAGAGTCCTCAAGACACAAGGCTAAACACAGGTGTTGAATTATTGGTACCAGTAGTGGCCTTTTTAGTACCCACCCTAGTTTCCAAACAGCAGAGACCTATTAGATTTATTCAACAAGCTTTAAGCACTGAAACTGGGCAGATACTCATCTATTGTTACCCAATTTTGCTAGTCTGGCTACCCCCCCAGCCATGTTCCCTTTTACCTGTCATCTAGTCTCCTCTTGGCCTTCCATAGTATCTTTCAGTCCTCCTGGGGAACTCCTCAATGCACCATCTTCTCTTCCATACCTCATAATTCCTGACTGGGGGTAGAAGTACAGCCTGCCTATTTCCTCTGTCCAGGTACTGGTGACTCAGATTTTTGTTAACCAATCTAAGATAATTGGAGATAATTCTTTACACATCATTGAGCAAAGAGATTTTCCATAAAAATGCCAATGCCCAAGAGTAGCCTGCAACCTGATCCCAGGGCACAGAAATCAGCATCTGAATACATGGTGCACAAGAGCATCCTTCAACACAATGGTTTCATTTTAAATTCTTAGATGGTTAGACCATACACAAAAATTCAGAGTAAGAACCGTAGGCAGCCAGGACAACAATGCAGCATTTGGTGAACCTTGAATAAAGGTTTTTATTTTCCCTTTATCAAAATCCAAGTAGAGCACTGAATGCTTTCTATGAAGCATAGCATAGGCCTAGCAGAGGAAACTGTCTCTGTTTCAAGTCTAGATATCATACTTACAAATAACAATCCATTTTACTGAGCTGTATGTCATGGTCTGTGCATAATAAATATATTTTTCCTAGGAGACAAAACAGTTTTTGAACTTCTCTAACAAATATTTTACCCAAACTTTTAAAAATGATATTCCTTTATCTAAGCTAGTTAAATAAATACATATATATTAATATGTGTACACATGTTGTGTGTGTGTGCATATTTGTCTGTATCTCTGTCAGTCTGCTTGCCTGTTAAAATCCAGGTTGGTGTTATAGTTAGTATTAGAGCACATATCCAGAAGGCACAAAGCCCTAAGTTCAATTCCTAGTAATATTAATAAACAAAACAAAAGATACATAATCTGAATGTGAATTTACCATGGGCACCTCCTGATAATAATGTGGGTTTGCAATGAACAGGGGGTGAAGGGGTTGATCTTGCATGTTATTATATTCTTGGTGAAAATCAGCATCATGATATTCTACCATTTACTTCAATGTCTTCAGTACTTTGGTTACTACCTATCTTTAGGAAACAAGAGTTTTAGTCTTTGGACCCTCAATATGAAGGACCAGGACCATCCTGGTATGTAACAGTAAGGTGAACTCTGTCCCTTATTTAGTGTACTTCAGACAAGATAACACTATATAAGTGGGTTAATGTGTAGCATGGGTATTGTTTCATGGCTTCTTGAAATACCTAGACTTTCCTCTTCACTGAAATACATTGCTTCTGCCGCAGCACAGTGTGTGCTCACATGTGGACCCAGTTTTTCTCCTTTCTTTCTCTTTTTCTCTTCTCTCTCCTCACTCCTCTTCCCATTCTTCCCCCTCCTCTCTCCCACCCAGTCTTTCAGGTTCCACTGGATTAATACTCCCCTAACTTCTCAGTTGACACCCTACTTGGATATCTAATGAGAATATTAATATTCATAAGTCCCAAAGATAATATTTCTTTTCTGTTCACAACATACTTTGCCCCAAAGTTCTACACTTTATTTTTCACACTGGAATGACATTTAACCACTTTCCAACATCCAACCCTTCTTTTTTTTAGTATTTTTTATTTTAGTTTTTTATTAATCAGACTTTATTCACTTTGTATACCCCCATACCCCTCTCCCTCTTTCTTTCTGATCTCACCCCCCCTTCTCCACGCATGCCCCTCCCCAAGTCCACTGATAGGGGAGGTCTTCCTCTCCTTCCTTCTGATCCTAGTCTATCAGGTTTCATCAGGAGTGGCTGCATTGTCTTCCTCTGTGGCCTGGTAAGACTGCCCACCCCCATCAGGGGGTGCTGATTAAAGAGCAGGCCAATCAGTTCATGTCAAAGACAGTCCGTGTTCCCATTACTATGGAACCCACTTGGGCACTAAACTGCCATGGGCTACATCTATGCAGGGGTTCTAGGTTATCTTCATCAATGGTCCTTGGTTGGAGTATCAGTCTCAGAAAAGACCCCTATGCCCAGATTTCTTGGATCTTTTGCTCTTCTTGTGGAGCTCCTGTGCTCTCCAGGTCTTACTATTACCCACTTCTTTCATATTCCCTGCACTCTTCCCAAAGTTTGGCTATGAGTCTCAGCATCTGCTATGATACCCTGCAGGGCAGAGCCTTTCAGAGGCCCTCTGTGACAGGCTCCTGTACTGTTCTCTGTTTTCTCCTTCTTGTGATGTCCATCCTCTTTGCCTTTCTGAATGGGGATTGAGCATTTTAACCAGAGTCCTCCTTCTTGATTAGTTTCTTTAGATGTACATATTTTAGTAGGTTTATCCTATATTATATGTCTAATATCCACTTATGAGTGACTATATGCCCTGTGTGTCTTTCTGCTTCTGGGATAGCTCACTCAGAATGATCTTTTCCAGTTCCCACCATTTGCCTGCAAACTTCATGGTTTCCTTGTAATTACATTTTTGTCTCCACATTATCCCTCATTGTACCTATTGTTCCTCTGTACTCAGCTGAGTGTGACTTTTTTAAACCTGAACTATGCCTATTCTCTTACTTTTCAACCCTTTCTGTCTAGTTTCCATCATGCAGACAAACCATGACCCCATTTACAGAGCACTCCTTCCTATAAAAGTCGCCATGACACCCCATGGGTACATTTGAGACAATTCCTTATCCTTATCATTCCTGACTGTTTCCATCTCCCTGGTAAGCACATTGTTTTCTTGTTTCTCAAAGCATTCACAGGTCTCACCCACCTAAAAGTCTTTGTACTTGGAATTTGTCCACCTCAAATCCCTTTCCCCAGATAATCCACACCCTCTCCTAATAGCATTTATCATCACCACCTGACACATACTTTTTATTGTTTTTGTTTTTCACCTTAGAATGTAGTTTTGTGAGAACACAAATCCTTTCTTATAGTTTTTATTGCTTAGGTCTTCCACTATTACCCCAAATCAATTATTTGACATATAGTAAACATGAAGTAACTATTTACCAGCAAATCAATTAATTAATTGATCATTTATGTATGTTGGTTTCTTAAACTTCTGTGTTTTAATTTCAGGGAACATTAAAGATAACAATATGCAAATAAGTACCTTTGAAGGAAGTGGTCAATGTGGCTCACCACAGGTAGGATTAGCTAAGCCCCACTTGAGAGATGGAGATGAGCTGTGCCATAAGACCTAGCAGTTTGAGGATCAGTGCCATGTTTTTCTGATGCTTTATTTTTATGATTGCACTTTCAAAGTCAATTGGTAAAGATGTAAAATAATTATCATTCTTTAGTTAACAAACTGTCCTCAGGGTGGACTGCTGTGATCTTGTAAAGCAGTCACAGTAAATTGTGACATTTGCTTTAAAGTACTGTCATGGACCTCTTCTGGCCTCTCCAGGTGCATGCACATGGTGTAAGGACCTACATGCAGATAAAACACACATACAAATTACAATAAATTTTAAAATAAGGTCATGGAATATGGAAAGAGTGTCTGAATAGAATTTGTGTCTGATGTACTGTTAGAGGACTGTGAAAACTTCAACCTAATGTTAAATTTCAATCATTTTAATCAAAATTTTAGTTAGCAAGTCAAAGTTAATTTCTATGGCTTCTTAATATCTTTTTTTATACAAGAAAATGCTGGGGAAGGGGCTGGAGAGATGTCTCAGAGAGATTAAGAGCATTGGCTGCTTTTCCAGATGACCTAGGTTCAATTCCCAGCACCAATATGGCAGCTTACAACTATCTTGCCTGTCACTCAAATTCCAGTTGTTCAGACTCCCTCACATAGACATACATGTATGCCAAACACCAAATGTACATGAAAATAAATTTTAAAAAACATTGGCGGGCTGGAGAAATGGCTCAGTGGTTAAGAGCACTGTCTACTCTTCCAAAGGACCCAGGTTCAATTCCCAGCACCCACATGGCAGCTCACAACTGTCTCCATTTCCAAGGGATCTGACACTTTCATGCTGATGCACATAAAATAAAATTAAATAAATCATTTTTAAAAACTGGAAAAGTAAAATTGGGTAATAGGCATAAACATTGAATGTGATCCTTCGTGGTTACAGCTTGAGGGGACAAGGACATGTGTTTTTTGGTTTTAAAACAACACATATAGTCACTCAGTCTAATTGATATAGACTTTACTGCCACTGTTGATTGTAATAAGAGAATAGGTGAATGGGTATGTCATGGACGTCTACTAATTCAGATTTCTCTCAGCACTCCACTGCTTGTTGCTCCTGTAGGTCAAGGTCATGTAAAGTTGCCTCCACTTCATCAACTGGGTTTATGCAAATGCAGTTTGAGATGCAGGTAACAAGTCCATCAATGAAAGGTCATTCAGACACAGCCAATTCAAAACTAATTTAGAAACCAGCTCTATATAACAAGGGTAGAGGATCTGAATGCAGCTTGCCTGTAACAGCAAGGCAATAATTAAAATAATCAATGTGGAAGTATGAAATGAAAGGTTTTTGTTTCTTTGAAGATTCAATTGTGTCATGTGATGTTTTGTTGGTAGCTGTCTTGTGAGAGGGAATATGATGTTTTGCTGCAAGCTGTCTCATGCTAGAGTTGTGACTTTAGCCAGCTGAAAATATCGATGGGTGGACTTTGAGGAGAGAAGCCCACGGACAGTAAGACAATGCTTATTGTATCAACAATAACAGACTCATTCATTTAGTGGAGTCTTGCTCTTTCTGCCAAATCATGCTGAAATGTGCTGATTCCTGTTGCTGTTCGGTGTTGGCATTTGGACTGCACTGTTGGTATCTGGACAAAAAAGAGTGGACTTGTACCAAGGAACTGTTTCTAAAAAGGTCTATAACCCCATTTTTCTAATAATTTTTCTCCACTATCTCTGGTTATTGGGTGCACGGAAGGTAGAAGTGTCTAAGAACCCTAAATAAAATAGATCTGTTAAAAAATCTAAGCCTGTTTTCCAATAGAAACCAAGACACCAATCTTAGGTGTTGCTGACTTAGCATTGCTTATTTTTCTTATTTCTCATTTTTTTCTTTTTTTTAAGTAATTTATTTATTTTTATATTAATCACAGGTTATGTACTTTGTATCCCAGCCACAGTCCCTCTCTCATTCCCTCCCACTCTCCCCATCCCTCCCTCATCCTCTCCCTGCCCCCCCTCCAAGTCCACTGATAGAGGAGGACTTTCCCCCTTACCCCCACCCCCATTCCATCTGACCCTAGATTATCATGTCTCTTCAGGGCTGGCTGCAATGTCCTCTTCTGAGACCTAGGTAGGCTGCTCCTCTCTCGGGGGCGGGGATGGGGGGGGAGAGTCGAAGAGCCCGCTATTGAGTTCAATACAGAAATAGTCCCTGTTCCCCTTCCTAGGGTACCCAGTTGGATACTGAGCTACCATGGGCCACATCTGAGCAGGGGTTCTAGGTTATAGCCATAAATGGTCCTTGGTTGGAGAGATAGTCTCATAAAAGATCCCTGTGCCCTGATCTATTTGGTCTTTGTGGAGCTCTTGTCTTCGCCAAGTCTTACTAACTCCCCCTTTTTTCATATGATTCCCTGCATTCTGCCGAAGGTTTGGTAGTGAGTCTTAATATCTGCTTTGATACATTGCTAGTTAGAGTCTTTCAGAGGCCCTCTGTGGTAGGCTTCTGTCCTGTTGCTTGTTTTCTCCTACATTCAATGTCCATCCCGTTTCTCCATCTAAGCGAGGATTGATCATCCCACCCAGGGTCCTCCTTCTTGCTTATCTTCCCTTGTTGTATAGATTTCAGCATGTCCATCCTATCCTATCCGTCTATATAAGTGAGTATATACCAAGTGTTTCTTTCTGCTTTTGGGATACCTCACTTAGGATGATCGTTTCCAGGTCCCACCATTTGTCTGCAAATTTCATGACTTCCTCCTTTTTAATTGCTAAGTAGTATTCCGTTGTGTAAAAGTACCATAATTTCTGTATCCATTCCTTGACTGAGGGACATCTGGGTTCTTTCCAGGTTCTGGCTGTTATGAATAAAGCTGCTACGAACATGGTTGAGCAAATGTCCTTGTTGTGTACTTGAGCATCTTTTGGATATATGCCTAAGAGTGGTATAGCTGGGTCTTGAGGAATCACTATTCCTAATTGTCTAAGAAAGTGCCAAATTGATTTCCATAGTGGTTGTACATATTTGCATTCCTACCAGCAATGGAGGAGGGTTCCTCCTCCTCCACAACCTCTCCAGCATGTGCTGTCACTTGAGTTTTTGATCTTAGCCATTCTGACAGGTGTAAGGTGAAATCTCAGGGTCGTTTTGATTTGCATCTCCCTGATGGCTAAGGACATTGAGAATTTCTTAAAGGAATTGCTCTTTCTCTCAAACAGCCACTCTGCCAGTTTCCTTAGCTACAAATATCTGTGTCAGAAAGACGTTTTTCTTTTAAAATTTTTAAAATGTTTATTTAATTGAGTGAGGCATATGCCATTTCCCACCTGTGGAGGTCAGAGGATGGCATGTAAGAGCTGGATTCTCATTCTACCTTTGAATACTAGGAGTCAAATTCAGGTCATTAGAATTGATGGCAAGCAGTTTGGCCCACTAAGCTGTCTTGCCAGCCCAAAATATGTTTCTTGAAAACAACTTTTTTCTCATTAATACCATCGATTATGATGCATCCAATCAATGGTTCCCATGCAGTACCTGAAATGAATCCTCACTGACTAATAGGTAAAGAGCAGATACATTTCTTCACAGCCTGCCTGAAGTGTCTGACCCCAAGCATGTCAAAATTTCTTAGTTTTAAGTTCTAATTAATTTATACATTTTGTGGTGTTTCTTCTACCCTGGAAGTTTTAAAATTCCCATTACTCCAGAAAAGCTATATTTGTTATTGTTGGTTTCTTCACTTAGGGAATTATAATTATAATTACTACAGCAAGGCAACTCACATATTTGTACCACCTTCTGGACTTAACATTTCCTAAGATAAAAATAACTAGATGTTCCACTCTGCTAAAAAAAATGGCAAATTTTTAGATAGACATATTCTCAAAAGCTTTCAGGTCCTGTAAGGACACCATTAGGACTGTATATGCAAGGTTCTGTTGTTTTCAACACCAAAACAGAGAGACTCTGTGAGGATTTATTTATTTATAGGTCATCTTTTAAAAAAATATTTATTTCATTTGTAAGTGGATAGTGTTGAACAAATTAATCTGACACCTGGCACACAATTACATTAGAATTTGAAAATTGACATTGTCAGAACTGTGCTACAATCTGACAGTGTAAAAGTGATGTCACAATTTATCTAGCAATCTTGACTTCTCTGGCAATGGACTTGAGATCTTAAGTCACACTGTGGGCTGATCAGGGGCCCTGAGCATTATTCCCACCTCAATAGCTAAAGAAAAGTTAAGTAGCCAGATGAAAGACTGAACAAGCTTCTCTGTGTCTTATGGGGGTTATTTCTGCAGTGGAAGTTTCTTGTTTCTTTGAAGACTCAGTTTTGTCATGGGATGTTTTGCTGCTAGCTGAGTACAGAATGTTTTTCTGGAGGTTGGCTTGTGAGAAGACTCATGATGTTTTTCTGTGAGCTCTCTCCTGCAAAGGGTATAATTTTGGTCAGCTGAGAACATCTGTAATGGATAGATTTTGAGGAGAGGAGATATATAGAGGCCCACACACAGTGAGGCTTCAATGTTTGGATCAACATCCCTGCACTGATCCCTGGCCTTTGGACTGGACTGCTGGTAAACTGAAGACTGAGTTTAGTAACCACAAAGGATTCATTGACCTTAATCAGCAGGAAGTAGATAAAAGAGGTCTACAGCCCTTTTTCCTACTAATCTCCTATCTAAGTGGGGGAATAGAGTTTGGATGGGAGGTAAAGGTGTTTAAGAACCCTAAATAAAGTAGTTTTGGTGAAAATCTAAGCCTACATAATTGATTTTATAAATCAGAGCTTTGAGTTCTGAAAATACCAATAACAATTCAGGTATTTAAAAAAACACCTTGTCCTCAAAATCATCATAACCAGTTATTAACTGTGTATTAAGATAAGCATCAATACCAGACTAAGAACTTTCATAGGAAGCTATAATTTATATGCAAAAATGGCAAAAATTTCAGTAAGTATTTTTTTAAATGCCCCTTGTCTTTCTCTTTTTTAAGATCAGAAGTTTGGATTCTCTTTGTACTTAGTCTTGTCATGCACTTGGTTCATCAAGGTACAGGTGATTTTGTGAGACTCCCAAGCCTTGAACATATGAAGCTTAATAGCTTCTGCAGTTCCCATTATTCATCTTTGCTACCCTGTGACCATCTTGTAAACACACCACATGTCAGGAGAGGACCAGATAACCAACACCAGAAACAAACCTGAGGCTCTCTTGGCCACTCAGCCCAGCAAAAGATGAGAGCAACCACACATGTAACCATAGGTAAGATCATCAGAGAAAATACCCAGCTGATTCCAGCTTAAATTTACAACCCATAACATCAAAGCAGAGAAATGGCTTTGGCTTTGGAGTAGTCTGCATGAAAGCATAGATAGGTAGAATGTGTCTATTTCCTGATTGACTATCTAGTAGAACATTGAACTCTCAATTAATTCTGTTTGATTTAATTTAATTTGTTGAGACAGAGTCTCCTGCAGCTCAGGATGACCTGAAACTCACTGTATAGAGCAAGCTGACCTCAAACTCAGGAATCCTCTGGCTCATTCCCTTAAGTGCTGAGATTATGGGTTTCGAGTACCTACCCCTCTTGTGCTCTTTTTAATTCATCTGCCACACTGCCTCTATGATAAGTCTGGAAAATGCTGATTATATACTTGAAAGTCCAACATTATATAGTGTTCTAACTTGGTAAGACAAAACGTATGACATTAACATTATGAAAATGAATGGAAGAAATGATTGACATCAAACAAAAAGCTATAATTCAGGTTTCTGATTTCCACCCTAGCTGATAGGCAGTGGTTAGCAAAGGAATCTAGAATTCATGAATATCTGTGGTTTAGGTTTGTATAGATGTATGTGCCAGGAAGAAGAGGGACAGGTGAAACAAAGGCTCTATGTCTGCAGGCCACTAATCTACTTGGCAGTTTCCCATTCCCTCATCTTTCCAGAACACTGTCCATTGAAGGGGGAATTCTCTGAATAGAGATATCTGATGTAGGCAGAGTAACCCTAGGTCAAGAAGGGCCCGTGTAATGTTCCATAGACACTGGTCCATACCAGCTCTTGGCCCCACTGATGAGCAATGGAATAAGAACACAAACCCCAGTCACAGCTGATTTGCAGTATTAATAGGACTAAAACTTGATCTTCCAAGTAGAGAATAGACAATTCCCAGAGTTCAGAGTTGGACACATATTCACTCCCATACAGGACACAAACTTGGAAACCATAATAGATAAGCAAAAGACAAGGTTTAAAAAATGCACTAACAAAACATTATGAGGCCAAATACTCGAAAAAATACCAGATAGTTTGTTTTTTGTTGCCCATTTACTGCTGGGCCTAGGGCCTTCCTTAAGTGGGTTTTTTTTTATATACAGTAAATAGGAGAGTTTTGATTTTGTTTGTTTGCTTGCTTGCTAGCTTTTGCATGCAGTTGTCAATTGGCGAGAGCTTTCGGATTAGAAATGGGAATTGGTGTCCATCTTTCTTCTCCATATGGCCTGACAGTCTCTGTGAGCTCATATGTGAATCAGTCCCTTTGTGTCTGGAAGGAACTGTTTCCTTCCTGTTCTCCATCTCCACTGACCCTTACAATCTTTCTGCCTCCTTTTCCACATAGTTTAGTTCCCTGAGCCCTGGGGGTGGAGAGGGGTTCCCTCTTGATTGAGATGAGAACACTAACCCCAAATGTGAATCATTTGAAGTCTGAAGGTTCACCTTAAATCTGGACTACACCTGTTGGTGGCAGCCCACATTAAAAGAAATGGGAAAAGGAGGCTTTTTGCCTGTGTCCCCTCCCTCCCATTGGCAAGTTTATCGATTTTGCTGTTTAGGCATTCCTCCCCTGGTATCAGTACCTACATTTTCGGGATTCCAACAAAGACTGATCTATCCTGTCCTGTGGAATAAACAAAGTTAAGATTCTTGATCTTTTCACTGGGAGGCAGTTATTGTTGGACTAGCAGGATCACAGCCTCTAAGGTACTCTAGTAAATAATACGTACATATGTACATACATACATACATACATATATATGTATGTACATACATATGTGTATATGCATATAAACAAATAAATACGCCATAATATTCATTCTTACTATTCTTATATGAATACTCTAGAGAATCTTGACTAATACGTATATATGTATATGTGCACATCCATATATATTTATATGCATTCAGTTACTTCAAATAATATTATATATTAATGTAAATACAAATAAAAATGTCACCATTCCTGAGCAGGGAAACAATGTTAATCTTCAACTGAGACTGGACTAGAACAAGGATTCTCGTGGTCACCTTTCCAATGCTCTCAAGCACTGAGAAATGAGTTTGTAAGCAGATGCCTCATAGGAGCCTAAGAAGAAGCTCCCTGCAAAGCAGAGGGTACAAGAGAGTCTGAGGTTAAAACTCTCTAGCAAACCAGTCCCCAGGCTGGTTTAGAGGCTCAGCGGGCATCAGAGCTGGTCACTGAAGGTGACCAGAGCTGCAGCAAAGCTGAAACTAGTTCAACTTTTAGTAAGATTAATTCAGCCCTCTTTTTAGTAGATTTGCAGAAAGGAAGGTGTTCCCATTTGAAGCCCCAACACTACATATACCCATAACCACTGTTACACATGGGGTAAGCAAAAGACAGGAGACACTCACAAATTGTATATACCTCCCTACACACACACACACACACACACACACACACATACACAAATGTCAAGAGACAAAACAACCAATAAAACCATGCTCAGGAGTGGATCAGATGTTACTGATGGATAATTAAATTAGATTTAAAATACTTGCAAAATCTTGAGTGATAATGTCTCTAAACTCAGCACACAAGACCAGAGGCAAGAAATTTTTCCTAAGTTCAAAGTCAGCCAGGAGTTCGTAGCCAGATCCTGTTTGTTAATAAGTAAGTGGAAAAGATTGCCAACATAAACAAATGGGGAGATTCAGCATGATGGCAGAAACACTAAAGAAGAATGACATGGAAATGTTCTGACTAAAATAAGCTTCAGTATTTGCAGGCAAATGGTGGGACCTGGAAACGATCATCCTAAGTGAGGTATCCCAAAAGCAGAAAGAAACATATGGTATATACTCACTTATATAGACCTATAGGATAGGAAGGTCAAGCTGAATTCTACACACCTAGGGAGGATATACAGGAAGGAGGACCCAGGTTGGTATGATCAAGGCTCGTTTGGATAAACAAATGGGATGGACATTGAGTGGAGGAGAAAACAAGCAACAGGACAGGAGTATGCCAAGGAGGACCTCGGGGGGGGGGAGAGGGGGTCAATGTAGCGATGTATCAGAGCAGATATTAAGACTCGAGATCAAGCCTTTGGCAAAGGGCGAGAAGTGATGATAGAAATGGGGGAGGTTGGTGAGACTTGGGGAGAACAAGAGCTCCACAAAGACCAAACTGAGCAGGGCACAAGGGTCTTGTATGAAACGGTTTCTACAATCAAGGACCATGTGTGGATGTGGCCTGGAACCCCCGCTCAGATGGGGTCCATGATAGCTCGGTGTCGGACTGAAGACCCTAGTGAGGGAAACAGGTTCTGTTTCAGTCATGAACTTGATGGCTGACT
>CM053764.1:53843479-53896109 GCA_028658305.1 Pachyuromys duprasi
CAAATAAATCTCTGTTTCACGATGCTAAAGATGAATAAGAGGCTGGTGCCAAGAGTTTATTAGTCCTATTACATGGTATTAATGATTACACTCAAATGTGTATCAAAATCGCATAAGAAAAAGGAAAGACTGGAGTCTTTACAACATCTGTAAATTATGTGGGGCATGAAAATCAAATGATTTGAATGAATCATATCTGACAAAATTAATACTCTCAGAATACAATCTATGGCTACTAACTAAAAACAAGAATTGGGAAATGTCCCTTATATGAAAGAGTTCACTTGCAAACCCGTGAACAAGGAACATGGAATATACTCAGCATGAGGATTGCTCTTTTCAAAGTGTCATGTCTTCTGCTCTATACCCTTCAGATAGCAAAAGTGACTGTTGTTTTGCCCAAAGATAATTCTCTAGCAAAGCTCCATGTTCCATGAAGACTCTTTCTTTGTATTTCCACAGGGCACTTTTTCCTATACAAAGCTTTCAAGAGAATAGTCACATGTCACTTAAGAACAAGGATGCATCCTGAGGACCATATCATTAGTTGATTTGGTAGTTGTTCAAACATCATAGCGTGTACTTAGACAAACCTAAGCAATAGAGACAGGATTTTATATACTATGGCACAGAGTATTGTTCCTGCTACAAAACTGGGTACCAATTTGTTGTACTGGATACTGTTAAAAGAAAAAAAAGAGTAATGCTGTAAAAATAAAGTAGCAATATAGCATTTCTTTTTCAAGACAGGGTTTCTCTGTGTAGCCTTGGCTATCCTGGACACACTTTGTAGACCAGGCTGTCCTTGAACTCATAGAACTCTGCTTGCCTCTGTCTCCCTGAGTGCTGGGTTTACAGGTGTGCACCACCACACCCAGTTCATTATAATATGTTTTAAAACAGAAAAGGCACAGCAAAAATACCTGGCCATGGAAATTTTTCAATCCCATTATAATTTTATAAGGTCTGTCTTCAGTGTGGTCCATCATGGGTGAAAACAAATTCCTCCCCGTAGTCATGTACCCCATGCCTCTAGGCAATGGGCTACACTGTTAGACTGAGAATGTCCCCCATATTTGCCTCTTACCATCATAGCCTTGTTTTTGTGCCTCAAGTTACAGAGAGATTAACACTGTATCCACCTCCAAACTCTGTGCTCCATGCTTAACACTCACTTTAAGGTCTTTAAAACTTTAAGACTTTAATACACTTTAAGACACCATCTTCGATGACTAACGATTTAAAATGTTTTTTGAGAATTCACATTTTTCTTGCGAACCTGAGTAAGAAGAAGAAGTAACCTTCAAAAAAAGAATTACTACAAGTGTTTCAATGGGACTTTCTAGATACTGAACTTGTTCTTTGTGTTCTTTGCATCTTTCCTGACTGTTTAAAAATAATTTCCAAAGATCAAAACAGTGTATCATTTTCTACATTATACCTTTTCCATAAAGGTTCAAAATTCTTTGTAAGATGTCCTTTCATTCAGCCACCGTATCATCACCTAAAATTCCAATTGCTTTGATTATTAAGTGTATGAAAACAAAGACAGTATTTTTTTTAAAAAAGGGAATTCAACTTAGGCTTGAGAGCAGATAATTGAACAGTTCCAATACTGCCCAGCAAACAAAGCCATGGGAACCAGTATTAACAAAGGAGCTTTCAGACATTAGGAGGATTGGGGAAGAGTTTAAGGATGGAAAGAAATTAGCTGATGGAAAGAGTGAAGAACAGAGTTGCAAACAGAATGAATACAAGCAAAGCAGTGTATGCATATGTTATTTTAATATGCACATAGAGAGACAGATGGCAGGTAAAATAATAACATTTGGTATTTACGGAGAATATAGTTTGAAAAGACAAGAAATCAGAAAATAAACAGGGAAACGACTAGACTTCCATCAAGCTCTGAAAAACCTTCTATTTATAAATACCTTTACATAAGTTGGCTAACAGGTTAAATTTGCAAGAAGCAGTGGGCAAACTTTAGGGCTCTTAGATACAAACCAATTATAAAATCACCAATTGCCATGTTCATTTTGAAATCTGATCCAAATCTGAAAAATAATGTCAACAAAACAGAATGAATACACATCCCAACCAGCTTATTCTCCAGAAAGATCCTCCTATCACACATGGTGGCATCAGCAGCTGCAAAATTAGAGTAACAATTGACTGCTATCTTCACTCATTATTCCCTTCCAATCCATTGGGAAATTCAGTTTATGCTATTCTTCAGCATGTATTCACCGTACAACAGCTCCATCCTATAAAATATTCTGTCTCTTATTTTCATGCATGGATACAAGCACAACCTCACAACACCTCCTTCTTTCTACTCTCCGGCCCCATCTCTCCTTTTAATCTCTTTCTCTTTTTCCTTCCCACTAATGAGGTTTTTAACAATATGAACAGGTTAATAATAAGTTCAGGCTCACCTATGGGTCTCACATTAAAGAGAGAACTCAGGTGTCATTTAACTAAAATGAGCAAAGATGTGGATTCTCTACCTCACTCCCCCTGTGTCTTCCATTTTCCTCTGTATGATTATGAATCTATGCCCACCAGACAGCTAGCTTGTTCTCTGTGTCTATCCCTAACAAACAGCTTTTGTCTCTCTTTTATAGAATGACACAGAAAGTGTCACATAGACAAGGAATTGCATATCTAACGGAAATCTTTAAAATGTTTACAAGAGATTAAGTCACTGAATCCAACTGACCCCTACTGAACCAGATAACAAACCAACCAATGCTATCAAGCAATACCCATATATTGTGTTCAGCATTTATGGTGGATAAATGTTTTATAAGGTGCCTTTCCTTTTAACCTATATTTACTGTTATCAGAACAGAGGTACAAACACACTTGCAGCATGTAAGGGCATGGCAAGGCACATAATTTTAAATTACAGCTATGCATTAGCTTAGATTGTAAATGGTGATTACATGAAAATCCAAGGCAAGTGAGGTTGTTACAGTATTATCTTAAAGTCAGGTTAAACAGACAAACCGAGTGCACAGTACGATGACACTCATAAGCCTTAACTGACTTCACAGTCTATTATTAAGCATGTCCCTGTAGCTGACCAAAGTTCCAATCTTTTGGGATCAAAGAGAAACCTCTAGAATATTTCATTACCACAGATTTTCTCCACATAACACAATTATCTCTGAGAATACAAATCAAACCATTTATTCAAATGGTTAAAGCCTTCCATGGATCCCTTCAATAATCTCTCCCTGTTAGGATTTCTGCTATACTAGAATGTTGACCATGATGATATCGCCATGGGGATTTATTCCTACAGATACTTGGATCCTAATGGGTTTATTAGGAAAAATAACTGAAATCCCTTGAACAACATTTATTATGTATTTTGCAAACCTTTTTAGTATGTCAATAGTCAGCTTTATGAATGATTCTGTTGGAGACTCTAACCCTCTGAAGCATAACGGAAACAAGTTAAGGAAAATGTAGATTGTATAGCCACGTTGTTAGTACATTCCATTATCTCCAAAAATTTTGGGTTTCTGAAGTAATCATTTGTACATATTATATGAGAAACTGGAAGAACACTGTATCACTGTAACAGTGTACAAGGTTATTTACATAAGCTCTCTCTGTGTATGTGTATGCATGTGTGTGTGTGTGCATGTGCGCACAGTAATGGACCAGAAGAAATTACCCTCTCTTCTTCTCTACATATACACATAAGTACATAAATAAGCTTGGATTTCCAGGTGTGCCTACCTTGTAATGGCCTTTCTAAGATGGCTTTTAAAGGGATATTCATTACGAAGCTAACGTCGTTTTTCTTTCCAATCCTCAAATGATTTGCTGCATTTGATTCTGTCACTGGGGAAATTAATTCAAGGACTGTTCACAACTCTGTGTGGGGCTGCCTCTGTGTTCTATGACCCTAAGGAACAATTTGGCAGCACACACCCAGTGGGTTGATTTTAAACTTAAAATAGCAGAGTCTACTACTGTTTGAATGTTATAAATATCACAAATGAGAGTGATGACTTGACACAGCTTCATAGCATTTCTCTATCACTGAAGAAATGCTGGCCTAACAAAACCATTAACGCTCTAAAAATTTGTCAATGGACTGTGGGACCTGTGAACAGAATTCAGACCCAAGTGGATTCTAATACAGAACAAAAATACCTTATTTTTTTAAAGCTACATAAAGATTGTACTGGAATGTACCATCTACCTTTCTCATTTTAAGAACTGATTCATTTTCCTCAAGCCTCTCTCTGGGGATGGACTATAATTTTAAAGGTCAAGTGTAAGCTCGCTCACCTTGACAGCTGTCCTTACATGCTCATGATTGCACTTTCCTTAATGAGTGCGAAGAAACAGCCTTTCCATTACAGTGTTTGGAAAGAGCTCTCTTATTGTTCCCCAAAAGTAATCCCACCATCTACTCACAAATAGTAAGAAAGACCTTTAACAGCAAAAGAAAACATCATGCAGCCTATTCATGTTGCTCAATAAACCATAAAAAATATTGGTAAACATGGGGCTTCAATCATCCCTTTGGGTTATAAGCGCTGTTCCCTACAGTGGCAATTGTTCACGTAATCATGAATAAATTAAGTTCTTGCTTATAACATAATAAAGGAGACGATATGAAAGTGTAAGTAATGCATGAGCCTGCAGAGCCATCTGCTTGAAAAGGAAATAACCTAGTTGTGAAACCTTTATCGGTGAAGTTTAAAAATCATGTCATTTGAAGCAAGAAGGTGTACGTAATTTAGAATACCAATTTCTTTGAGATCCTCCCAGTTATTTAGCAGACCAATGGAGGTACGGATTGAAATTCCATGCTTACATTTATAGAGAAAACACACTTGCTATGATTAATCTGAATGTGACATTTAAGGGAGCAGGAGGAGCTCCCCCCATCAGTGGAGGTGGCATAGGAGGAGAAGAGGTAAGGAGGGAGAGGTTAGAAGGAGGTGAGGGAGGGGGCCACAGCCAGGATACAAAGTGAATAAGTTGTAATAAATAATTAATAAAAAAATTTAAAAGAAGCAGTGTATGATACAATATCATGTAAAATGTATTCAGAAACATTTGGG
This sequence comes from Pachyuromys duprasi, assembly GCA_028658305.1. Lineage (NCBI taxonomy): Eukaryota > Metazoa > Chordata > Mammalia > Rodentia > Muridae > Pachyuromys > Pachyuromys duprasi. Next base: position 53,848,573 of record CM053764.1, read on the forward strand.
GTTTTTATAGTTTGGGGATGACTGAGAAGTAAGGAAACAGGCTAGGAAGAAACTATTTTGTTCTTTTTAAAATAAGAAAGTGGGGTAACCACCTGGAAACAGCAGAGTGCTCCAAGCACTTTCTTCTGGGGCTACTCCATTTCCTGGGAACAGCAAGAACCAGGGAACTGCAGCTCCTGGCCTGCTCTAGCCCAACTGCAGAGACCTGCAGGCACCATCTGCCAAGGGTCACCCACACCCAACTTCCCTCATTGTGCTCTAAGTTCTACCTAAGGGCTGCTCCATTTCCCGGGCCGGAAACCACCAGGGAACGCCAGCACTCTCCAAGCACCATCTTCTGGACCTACTAAGTTCCCCAGAAGGGCAATAACAAGGAATAGCAAGTGAATACCCACCCCCAAGTCCCTGAACTGGTAGAGACCAGCTGCAGAGACTGCAAGCTTGGTCTGCCTCCCACCCCTTTGGCAACTTGCGCCCAGCCATCCCCAGAGTGTGACTTAAGAGGGTCCCCCCATTTCCCAGAAAGGTAACCACCTGGGAACAGCAGGATGCTCCTCCCAACATCTTCTGGGCCCTTTCCATTTCCTGGGCCACATCTCCATTTGCATACTCAGAGTCCAGCAACCAACAGGGGACAACAACCATCAGGAAACAGAAGAGACAGGCAACCATCAAGAAGCAGCAGAGACCAACACCCATCCAGGATCAACAGCACCCTGTGTGCTCCATATTCTGGTCCCCATCCCCACCTGCAATCCTAGAGGCTAGCAGCCGTCAGAGACCACCATTTCTCCCTATATCCCAGAGATCTGCTATCATCCAGGAAACCCAGAAGACTGCTACCATCTGGGACCACAATCCTAATGGCCAGCTACCATCAGACACTACCAGGTTTGCTAACACCACAGACAAACAAATGGCTCAAGGTCAGCATGAGAAACAAAACCAAGGGCCATATGACACCACTGGAAACCAAATATTTTACCTCATCAAGGAATTACAGGCAAATAAAGGTTGCTGAGAGCAGAAGAAAATAGTCTTACCCAAGGAAGAGCTCACAAATTGGTTATCCAGTATCAAGTGGTCAGCCCTGAAAACATATGCATACAAATAACATACAGAATGAGAAGGTTGATTTTTATATTTAGGAATATAGATATACATACATCAAATATATCAACAATCAAAATGAGTCCATGAATTTGACAGAGAGCAAGAAGTGATACATGGGTGGGGGGTTGTAGGAAAGAATGAGAAGATGAGAAATGATTATAAATCCCATAAATTAAAGATGATAACAAAATTGGGTACAATGGCACATGCCTGTAATCCCAGAACTCTGAGAGGCAGAGGCAAGAGAATTTCTGTGAGTTCGAGGCCAGCCTGGTCTACAAAGCAAATCCAGGACAGCCAACGCTACAAAGGAAAACCCTGTCTAGAAAAACAAAGAAAGAAAGAAAGAAAGAAAGAAAGAAAGAAAGAAAGAAAGAAAGAAAGAAAGAAAGAAAGAAAGAAAGAGAGAGAGAGAGAGAGAGAGAGAGAGAGAGAAAGAAAGAAAGAGAGAAAGAAAGAAAGAAAGAAAGAAAGAAAGAAAGAAAGAAAGAAAGAAAGAGAGAGAGAAGGAAGAGGAAGGAAGGAGGGAAGGAAGGAGGGAAGGAAGGTGGTATAGCAATATAATAATATTAAATATTTTTGAAATTTATTTGCTGATATATAAAAATTCCTAGGCTAAAGAAATAAAAAACTGTGAGTCTCTGCATCTGCTTTGATTCTCTGCTGGTTGGACACTTGTCTTTTAGAGGAAGCAGATGCAGAGACTCACAGCCAAACTTCGGACAGAGCACAGGGAGTCTTATGGAAGAAGGGGGATATAAAAGGACCCGGAGGGGACAGGAGCCACACAAGGAGAGCAGAAAAGCAAAAAGAATATGAAGACAAAAGCAAAACCAAGGGGGACTGCAGAGACTGATGCATCAACCGCATAGAGAGGATCTAGATCCCCTGCTCAGATGTAGCTCATAGAAAGCTCAGTCTCTACGTGTATTTTCTAGTAAGGGGAGAAGACACATGAACTCAGTTGCCTGTTCCTTGATCACTTCTCCCTGCTGGGGTAACCTAGCCAGCACACAAAGGAAGAGGTTCCTAGCAGTCCTGCTAGGACCTGATAAGCTAGGGTCAGACAGTAAGGGAGGGTGGGACCAAGAGGAGATGAGAGTGGGGGGTTACAACTGGGATACAAAGTGAATAAACTATAAATAATAATAATAGTAGTAAGGAATTATTTTTAAAAAATTAAAACTGATTTTAAACACTTAAACTTACTAGACCTATCTTCTCAGAATATGGTTTAGATTGTCAATGTAAGAACAGAGAAGAAAGTCCCAGTAGAATAACTGGTAAAACACAGGCCCCCAATTCCTCACACTCACTGCTATTATTAACAGCACGTGAGAGGGTTAACCAGAAGAGCAAGTGAGAAATCCCAATTTCACCGGAGAGTTATGGCCTGCCTCTGCCAGAAAGTAATCCCAGAGAGTAATTCACTACAGAGGTGAAACAGTTGATGATTAGTTTTCTCCTTTGTTTTCCCCTTTCCTCCCTTTTGCTATCCACAGGATCTTTTAGGTTTATCTATGGTTGTCAGATTTTAAGTTGTTCTTTTATAGTTGGAAATTAAATCACAAAACAACCTTCCCTTCTGTCATTACTGCAAATGTTTGAAATGTCTGACAAGGTAATCTTTTAAAAATCATATTTTCTCTGGTGTGACTTATTCCAAATGATTTCTCCAGTGACAAAAAGACCTCTCAGGTCCTTTCCCTGCTGTTTGAAAAGTCTTGGCTAATAAGGATGCTTGAAATGACCTTGGCGTCAAATAGCACCTGCTTGCTGTTGAACATTTCCTGTGACCTGGTTCTCAGGAAACAGAGATGGAATGAGCCTGGGAGACTTTCAACTGGTAATACACACTTCAGAGGCAAACATAAAAAATCTGAAGCAGCTAGTTAGTTCAGCCCAGTTTGAAACCTAAGTGCATCTCATATGTCAGATTCTGGCTCTTTATTTTTATAATATGAATGACACTTCAATTCTGGAGGAAATTCAAAATAAACATCTATAGTTGAAAATAGTCCTCAGCGACCACTCTACTTCTGGTTTTTAAATTTTAATTGTAAAACATCCAAAAGTAGTAGACATCTTCACAGGCTGTGAGCTATGGGACAGTTAGATTAAAAGACAGTGAGATTGAGCTCCTATACCCCCTTTTACTTTCTTTAAGATTGATTTTTATTTATATTTTTAGTGTGTGTATACGTGTAAGTCACATGTGTATAGCTAGCAGAGGAGGTCAGAAGATAAGGCTGGAGTTACAGGAGCATTAAGTACAGTTACCCAATGGAATCTGGGATCTGAACTTGGGTCCTCTGAAAGAGCATTAGAGCTCTTAACTGCTAAGCCCCATCTCTGACCCCTTTTTTATCAATTTTTGACCAAACAAATATTTATACAATTGGTGAGAGGCTCCTTAGATGGGCTTCTTTTAGAAGTTACAATTATCACATTGAAATGTATGTAATAGTGCAAATTAGTGAATACCATCTGATATCATAAGGACCCCGAACTAGCCAGTAGGTTAGAAAAGCTTCTCACAGAAATCCTGTCCTATAATAAAACACTAAGTAGCTCACAACACCTTCATCCAGAAAGTGTTACCTGGAAGTCACTGCTCTGTCCTTTCCTTTGTGATCACTTGGCTGACTAGGGACCATATAAGCTGCCCCTCTGCTGAATCAAAGAGAGGCTCCTAGCATATATGGCCAGTCCTGGACAAGATCAAAGTTCAAGGCACAGACTCCACCGAATGCACATCTTCTTCAGCATCAGATAAAGTAAAATACAATTTAAAAGGCTAAATTAAAACCATTATGAACTGAGAGTTGTCAGTCTGTAGAGGTACCGGTATGCTTTCTGGAGGAATGTACAGTGGGGGTCGAGAAATACGCTGTCTTAGTTAGGGTTTCCATTGCTGTGAAGAGACACCATGACCATGCCAACTCTTATCAAGAAAAATATTTAAATGGGGCTGGCTTACAGTTTGGAGGTTTAGTTCATTATCATCATAGTGGGAAGCATGGTGGCACACAGGCAGACATGGCGCTGCAGAAGTAGCTGAGATCTACATGCTGATTCACAGGCATCAGCAAGAGAGAGAGACTGGTCCTGGCTTGAACATTTGAAACCCCAAAGCCCACCCCCAGTGACACACTTCCTCCAACAAGGCCACACGTCCCAATAGCACCACTCCCTGGTGATCAAGCATTCAAATCTATGAGCCTAGAAGAGCGATTCTTATTCAAGACACCACATTTCACAGTCTGCACCCTATAGACTTGTAGCCATACGGTAACGCAGAATTCCGACTTTAAAAGTCTGCATAGTCCATCTCTGTCTTAATACTGTATAAAAGTACAAAGCTCGAAGTCTTTTTTGAGACCCATGGCAACCTCTTAACTGTAATCCCCTGTCAATCAAAATCAAAAAGCAGATCACCTATTTCCAACATATAATTATGTGTTATGCACAGAACATGCATTACTGTTCCAAAAGGGAGGAGAGGGGGCCTAGTGAGGAAATACTAGACCTAAAAACAAGTCCTAAAGTAAGCTGGCAAAACTCCAAGTTCTGCATCTCCATGTCTAATTTCAAAGTTCTCTTCAGATCTCCAGCTCCTGTCTACTTTGTTAACTGCTGCACACTTCCTTCTGTTGGGCTAGTTCTGCTCCCTGTTAACAGCTTTCCTTGGTAGGTACCCCACGACTCTGGCCTCTCCAACATCCAAGGGTCTCCAACAAAATCCCAGCTTCGTTTTCCAAGCACTGGCCTTTCTGGGCCTCCATGCAGGAACAGCCCTGATACAACACTGGCCTCAGTGGCTTTCGATAACCTTGGAGAGAGCTTCCACAACACCTTTCTTGTACCCTTGACTCTAATGTCAGAGCCATGTGACTGAAGCTGACAATATCTTCTGCTTACTGGAGCTAGAACATAAGCCCCTTGTTCAAATACATTTTCACCAGTGTTCTGTTTTTAATGGTTGTTTTCACTGCTAAAGCCTAGCTGTTTGGAACTTGCCCAGCAGAGCAGGCTGACCTCAAATTCAGAGATCTGCCTTGCAAGTGCTGGGATTAATCATTTGTGCTATAATACCTGGCACTAAGATTTTCTTTAAATCCTTTTCACAAGTTTGAAGCTTGGCTGGGTGGGGCCTTGGTCTAAGGTCACCAAAGATCAGACTCTTATTTGAACTTTTTATCTCCTTGAGCATTCGACTTAGCTCCATTTCATTTCTTGGTGCTTCTTTTCACTTCAAACTGTACACTTTTTATTTTTCCTTCTCAACTTGCTCCTTTTCTAGGCTGACTGGAAATCTGCTAAAGCTGTTAATCCATAACTCTTCAATTTAGCCTCAGGCAAATATTTTTGGACAAGGGCAGAAAGCAGCTACATTCTTCAACAAAATATCACAAGAACAATCTCTAGGCCACTTAATAATATTCTTCTCTTCTGAAACCACTTGAGCTGGGCTGTCATAATTTATGTTGCTCTTATCACCACTGTCTTCCATGTTCTCACTAGTATGAACCTTTAAGACTCACTTAAAGCATTCACTGCCTTCCTAATACAAAGTCTACATTCTGCCAATAAGCAGTATGGTCAGGCCTATCACGGCAATATCCCCACTCCTGCTACTAAGTTTTGACAGAGGTAGAGTTTCTTTTGCTGTGAAGAGACACCACAACCATGGCAAATCTTACAAAGAAAAACTATTAATTGGGCCTAACTTACTGATTCAAAGGGTTAATCCATTATAATCATGGCAGGAAGCGTGGCAGCATGCAGGCAGAAATGGCACTGGAGACAAGCAGAGAGGTCTACACCTGGACCCACAGGCAATAGAAAGAGGTTAGAAAGAGAAAGAAAGAGAGAGAGAGAGAAATAGCACCCTGGGCTTCAGTTGAACTTCTGAAACCCCAAAGTCCACCTCCAGTGACACCCTTCCTTCAGAAAGGCCTCACCTCCTAATAGGGTCACTCCTTGGTTATCAATAACTAAGAGCCTATGGAAAACATTTTTATTAAGACCACTATGCACATTAATCCTATATTAAATGAATTGAGTGATATGAGTGTATAAAGCCAAGAGCGTCTGGAAGAAAACTTCATCAGATAATAGAAAAGCAGGAGGCATATAGCAAAGTTCTCATGGAAATGAGAAAAATATGAAGCCTAGAAAGATGGTTAAGTTTTGAATTATTACAAATCATAACTATGAAGAAGGAAGGAAGATTACAGTTTTGCAAGATTGCTAACCAAAGCTATAACCCTCTTTTGTTGTATTTCATTGTTGGTTTGACAATCATCGGTTAGATGGACAAATGGGATGGACATTGAATGTAGGAGAAAACAAGCAACAGGACAGAAGCCTACCACAGAGGGCCTCTGAAAGACTCTAACTAACAATGAATCAAAGCTGATATTAAAACTCACAACCAAGCCATGGCCAGAGTGCAGGGAATCATATGAAAAAAGGGGGAGTTAGTAAGACTTGGCGAAGACAAGAGCTCCACAAAGACCAAATAGATCAGGGCACAGGGGTCTTCTATGAGACTGTTTCTCCAACCAAGGACCATGTATGGATACAAACTATAACCCCTGCTCAAATGTGGCCCATGGTAGCCCAGTACCCAACTGGGTACCCTGGTAAGGGGAACAGGGACTATTTCTGTCATGAACTCAATGGCTAGCTTGTCGACTCCCCCACCCCTCCCGAGGGAGGAGCAGCCTAACCATATCCCAGAAAAGGGCATTGCAGCCAGCCCTGAAGAGACATGATAATCTAGGGTCAGATGGAAGGGGGTGAGGTCCTCCCCTATCAGTGGACATGGAAGGGGGCAGGGAGAAGATGAGGGAGGGATGGGGAAAGTGGGAGGAATGAGGGAGGGGGCTACAGCTGGGATACAAAATATATAACCTGTGATTAATATAAAAATAACTAAATTACTTATAAAAAGGCTTAATTTTTTAATTTATTGATTTTTTATTAATTATTAATTAATTTTATTCACTTTGTATCCCAGTTGTAGCCCCCTCCCTCACCCTCTCCCAGTCCTGCCCACCCTCCCTCCCTCATCTCCTCCTATGCCCTTCCCCAAGTCTAATGATAAAGGAGGTCATCTTCCCCTTCCATCCGACCCTAGCCTATCAGGTCTCTTCAGGACTGGCTGTATTATCCTCCTCTGTGACCTGGTAGGGCTCCTCCCTCCTCAGGAGGAGGTGATCAAAAAGCCAGTCACTGAGTTCATGTCAGAGACAGTCCCTATTCCCATTACTAGAGAACCCATTACTAGGGGTACTGAGCTGCCATGGGCTACATCTGTGCCGGGGTTCTAGGTTATCTCCATTCACAGTCCTTGGTTGGAATATCAGTCTCAGGAAAGACCCTTAGCCCCAGAATTTTGGTTTCTGTTGCTCTCCTTGCAGAGCTTCTGTCAAGACTTTAAACATTTTAAATTTGTCTCACATTTTAATATCTCCAAAACTGAGGTACAATCTCTAATCAAGGGAATGTCACAATTCAGTTGGCATTTGCTTTTTGTGATAGTGCACAGTGGCACCCAGTGGTTTTCCCCTCAGTTAATAGTGAGTTATGCCTAGAGATGTAGAGTATAGACATCCTTAATCACAGAATAGATTAGACATTATTCCCAGAAACGGAGAACCTTTAAATTATACTATGAAGCTACAAAGTTCTAGTTTGTAAATTTAATGCATGCTTCCTCTGCATCCACACCTGTCTTCAATATACATTACAAGTGGTAATATGCCCATTATCAGTTTATCCTCTCCCATTTCTGAAGCTGTCTTTCATCATCTGATTATACTGAAATATTTCTCTCCTGGCAGTTCTCAGGATGTTGACTTTTGTCAGCAGAGGACACAGAAGAAAGGATTGCCAAACACTTACATTTTTTCCTATTCCTGAGCCACTCGGGATGCCCAGAGATTTTCTCCCTAGCAGGTCTAGCAAGAAGTATTTATCAGTGGTGTCTGTGCTCCTTTCTGAAGGTGAGCTTCAAGATTGCTGGGCTAGTTTATTGGCATCTTCCTACAAAGAGATTCCCAATGAGTTCAACAGTACCTGCATGCCTAGGTGTTGACCCACTAATTCTACACATGCTTTGGCCTGAGCAACTCGGCAGGTTCTGTGCCCTCCAATGTGCTGCAGCTCACCTCCCAGACCTCTGATACATGCCCTGCAGAGAAGCCTTTGTGTTTATTCCTTCCTGGCAATCTCCTAACTATTGACTTCCAAGCATTTCTTCTTAATCTACTGTGAATATGAGTATAAAATCTTTACTTTTCACATCGTTATAAGGTTTCTAGCTCTTGAGTGACCCCTAAGAGAGTAGGGAGAGAATGGATAAATGAGCAGTACTTACACATTTTTTAATGGATTAAGATGGATATAATTGGGAAACCATAACAAACAGACTGACCAAAGACAAATATGTGTGCCTGAGTTGACATTGGGGGAAATAGGTGGAATGGGTGGATTGAGACACACAAGAAGTTATCGGTGAGGTTTTCTGTCAATGTGTTTCCAAAGATCAGAAAGCCAGTTTTCTCCAACTTCTGTTCTAAGTGATCAGTCTTATTAACTGAGATGCCAGTATCTCTGGATACTGACCCTAGGCACAAATAATCTCAATTCATTCTGATATAACATAAAAAGTCCTTCTACCACCAGGAAGGTTTCTCAGCATACCAAAATGCATACCCAGATGTCTCCAAACACCAGCTTTTTAACAAGGCAAATAAATCAGTTTCCTGACAATTGACTTAATGTTTCGTTTTCTCATCCAGATGTTTTAGTATTGTGTTCACACTTTCCAAGTATTTGGGTACAATATGTCTTCATGCAGCATGGCATTTGGGAGAACACATTACCTTAAAACTGAGAGCAGTTAAGTCAGAAAATAGGATGAATTAAAAGTTCAGACCTAACTCCAAACTGTAGTTAGTAGAATTTGTGGTTTTACAAAGACTGAAAGGACCAGCGTAAGACAGCAGGAATATCACTGGGGAGATTCACTTTCCAAGACTGTAGTTCAGTTTTCATCTAGTCCTCTCCCTTGCATTTGCAGCTCTCAGTGTCTAATCTGGAAAGTCCTCCAGAAAGGCTTCATGAGCAGCATACATCATTAGTGGACCATGCCAAGACACCTCTCTTTTTACATAGGATTTCTTTTTTACCATTTTATTGAAAATTGACATTTTTATATAATATATCCTTGATTATGGTTCCCCTTCTGAGTTCCTCTCCACGTCTTACCATAATCTGATCCATGTCCATTCTGTCTCTCATTAGAAAACTAACAAGTTTCTAAGGGAATACGATGTGATATGATAGATCATAATAAAATTAACACATCATAATAAGACAAAACAAACATGAGGAAAAAATTCAAGAAAAGGCACAAGAAACCGATAAAATCATAGAGACCCATTTCTTCACACACTCAGGAATCCTGTAATTTATAATATATACATATTATGGAAGAGATAATACATATTCAAAGGATCTACAGGATAGAGAAAGGAAAAAAACATAAAAATTAGAAAATTACATTAAAAACAAAAGTGTGACATGACATGACATTATGAGGCAAGGAATCCCCAAAGATGCCATTGAGTTCATTTTCTATTGGCCATTTGCTATTGGGTTTGAGGTCTACATTTAATGGCAGTTTATCTCTCTGGTGATAAACTTTCTGGAACAAAATGAAACTTTTGTGGACATTCCTTCTACACAGCGAGGAGGATACTCATCCTTCCAGCTCTAGGACCCCATCTGGGGTAGAGCCATGCAGGCTCTGTATGTGCTGCTTCAGTCTCTGCAAGTCCATATGTGTGCTGGTCCTGTTGCATTTAGAAGGACTTGGGCTTTTGGTGTCCATCCCCTCCAGCTGCTGCACTCTTTTGATCTCCTCTTCCAAAGGATCCCCTAAGCCCTGAGAGAAGCGATTTGATGAAGACCTCTCCTTAAGGGCTGACTGTCCCAAGGTTACTCCCTCTCTGCATATTGCCCAGCTGTGGTTCTCTGTATTTGTTCACAGCTGTTGTAGAAAGAATCTTCCCTGATCTATGTGCAAGTCCCTGATCTATGTGTAAAGCAGAATGTCATTTTTATTGCTATAATATTTTAGAAGAACAGTGGTATTTTGGTTCTTGGTCACCCAAGTAATGTCCATTATGAGTTGTATCTCATGAAATAGGCTTTAAGTCAAACTAAATTTTGGTCCCACAAGCTTTGTGCCACCAACTGTATTAGCATACGTTGCAGGCAGAGTATATCAAAAGGTTTGTATCTGGTTTGGAATTTATGTTTCATTTTTGGTAGCACACAAAGTGCTTTCTTGCACTGAAGATACTAGCACGTAGGGATGGAGGCTCTGAGTAGGCACAAGTGACCTGTCGATGTTCAATGAGTTTCATAGGTGTTATCCTCAGCAATGAGGCTCTGACATCAGTGTGTAGAAAAAAAATAAATGTATAGCCTTGTCAATAGCCTGAGTTTATTGAAGGTTCCCAGGGGACCCCTTTGGCCAACAACTCAGTCCATTGTAAACCATTTCCAGCAGTGGAAGCTTCATTTGATGGCAAGAGATAGCTAGCTGGTCTCTGTCTCTCCCATTGTCTGTCAATTTTTAGGTCTCCTTCACTTAGGTATATATATATATATGAAAATGTCTACTGAATTAGGTTTCCATAGTGCCTCTCAAATGGCTCTTAATTTTAGCTATTTCCCTGTATTTTCTCCCTTGTCCCTCTCTTTCCTCCGTACTTGATCCTTCCATTCCAGACTCTCTCTCTCTCTCTCTCTCTCTCTCTCTCTCTCTCTCTCTCTCTCTCTCTCTCTCTCTCTCTCTCTCTCTCTCACACACACACACACACACACACACACACACACATACACACACACACAGTCCATCCATAATTATCTACTTTGTTTCCCTTTCCTAGAGGTTTATATGTCCCCTTGGTTCCTTACTATAACTAGCATATGCGATTCAATGGATATAGCCTACTTATCATTGACTTAACAGCTAATATCCACACAGAAGCAGATAATGCCATATTTGTCTTTCTGTGTTTTGGTTACCTCACTCACGATGGTTTTCTTGCTAGTTATATCCATTTACCTGCAATCTAATTCATGGTTTCAATTTTTAGCAGCCAAGTAATATTCTATTTGTGGGATATTATCCCATAATATTTTCATAAATGTGCTACATTTTCTTTATCCATTCTTCTGTTGAGTGGTATATAGGTTGTTTTTAATTTCTGTTTGTAATAAATAGAGCAGCAATGAACATGGCTGAACAAGCGTCTCTGTGATAGGATGACACATCCTTTGTGTATATGCCCAAGAGTTGTACAGTTGGATCTTGACATAGATAACCAACATCTTCCTAATTAACCACCACAGTGATTTCCACAGTGGCTGTAAATTGTGGACTCCCACCAGCAGTGGATATGTGTTACCTTTATCCCACATCCTTTCCAGAATAGCTGTCAATTGCTTTATCCATCTTAGTCTTTCTGATGGGTGTCAGATGAAAGCTCAAAGTATTTTTGATTTGCATTACCTGATGACTAGAGATATTTTACATTTCTTTTACTGCTTCTCAGACATTTGATTTCCCTCTTATGAGAATTATTATTATTAACAATACTCACTTTGTACACAAGTTGTAGCCCTCTCCCTCATCTCTTCTCGGTCCCACCCTCCCTCCTTCTTCTTCCTCCATCCCTCTCCTCTAGTCCACTGATAGGGGAAGTCCCCCTCCTCTACTGTCTGACTCTAACCTATCAGGTCCCATCAGGGCTGTCTGGATCCTCTTCCTCTGAGGGCTGGCTTGGTCACCCCATCAGGGAGAAGTGAAGAAGGAACAGACAACCAAGTTCATATGAGAGACTGTCTCTTCTCCCCTTACTAGGGATACCATATGGAGACTGAGCTGTCAATGGGCTACATCTGAGCAGGGAGTATACGTCCTTTCTATGTATGGTATTTGGTTGACATTTCTACAGGCTTGCTGTAAACTGTTTTTATTATATTGAGCTATGTCCCTTGTCTCTCTAATCTTGCCAGGTCTTTTCTCATAAAGGAGTGTTAGATTTTTGTCAAAGAACTTTTTTGTTATATAATGACATCATCATACAGCTTTCATTTTTCAGATTCTTTATGATATATTCTATTTATTGACTTATGTATGTTGAACCAGTTCTGTATCACTAGGATGAACCTTACTTCATCAAGGTGGATGATCTTTTTGATGTGTTCCTGGATTCAAGTATTTTGTTGATTTTTTGCATCTATATTCATAAAAGAAATTGGACTGTTACTCTCTGTTTAGTATTTATGTGGTTTAGGTATCAGGATATCTATGGTCTCATAAAATGAGTTGGGCAAATTTTCCTTCTGTTATCTGTTTTGCAAAATAAGTTAAAGAGTATTGGCATTAATTCTTCTTTGAAAGTGTGATAGGATTCTGCACTAAAACCATCTAGCCCTGGGCTTTGTTTTGTTGGAAGATTTTTAATTACTGCTTCTGTTTCACTATGGGGTATAGGTCTGTTTAAATTGCCTATTTTGACCTTAATTTAACTTTGGTAGATGGTATGCATCAAGAAAATTATCTAGTACTTTCATATTTTCTAATTTGTTGGATTACAATTTTTTGAAGTATATTCTTATGATTTTGTGGATTCCCTTCCTCAGTGTCTGTTGTTAGCCCCCCCTTTACATAACTAATTTTGTAAATCTGCATCATCTCTTTCTGCTTTTTTGTTAATTTTGATAAGGCTTTGCCAATCTTATTGATTTTTCTCAAATAATCAATTCTTTCTTATTGAATCTTTGTATCTTCCGTCCCCTCTATTCTACTGATTTTGGCTCTGAGTTGTTGTTGTTTTTTTTTAATTTCTCAGTGTTTAATACTTTCAGTGTGGTTTTTTTTTTCCTTTTAGTTCTAGAGTTTACGGCTGTGCTGCTAAGTTACTAGTATGAGATCTCTCAATTTTTTTTTTTTAGGTAGACAGTGCTATTAACTTGCCACCTTCATTGTGTCACGTAAGTTTAGCTTGCCTTTTTATTTTCATTCAATCTTAGAAAAGCTTTAATTTCCCCCCACCCCCTGCAGTCACCAATTTATTCAATATAGCTTCTAGAACGTTCTTGGAAGAGCAAGCTTAGTTCAGCATAATGTTTCAATGAACAGATGAGGTATTGCTCAGAATTTTATGCTCTACAGTGGTAACAGCCAATGTTCACTTCTTCAGTGCTGTAGTGTAGACAGACAAATAAAGGCTGGTGCAGAACCTCTATTTTTATCTTCAAAGTGTCTTTCTCTCATATTGGTTATTTATACCTGCAACTTTTCTTTATTCTTCTCTTACTCAATATATCCTGACTGCAGCCTCCTCTCCCATTCCCTTCCCTCTTCCCAGCCCCACCTCCTCCATCTTCTGTCTTGACCCATAGTTCATTTAGTGGTGAATGGTTCTGTTTCATTGAGTTTGTAGGCTTTCCATTGTTTCTTTTGTCGTTGATATCCAGCTTTAATGTATGGTGGTCAGAAAGTATGTGGGGTGTTATGTTAATGCTCTTGTATTTTTTGAAGCTTGTTTTGTGTCAGAGAATATGGTCAGTGTTGGAGAAAGTTCCATGAGGTGTTGAAAAGGTATATTCTTCTGTGTTTGGGTAAAATGTTCTATAGCTATCTGTTAGGTTCATTTGGTTTATAAAGTCAGTTATGCTCAGCATTTCTGTTTAGTTTTTTTCTGGATGACCTGTCTCTTGGTGAGAGTGGGTTACTGAAGCCTTCCCCTATAAGTGTGGAAGGGTCAATATGTAATTTAAGCTGTAGTCCTGTTTATTTTACAAACTTGGGTGCCTATGTGTTTGGGGCATAGACATTATAAATTAAAATATCATCTTTGTGGATTTTTCCTTTGATGAGTATACAGTTTCCTTCCCTATCTCTGTTGATTGGTTTTTGGTTTGAAGCTTATTTTGTTATATATCAAAATTGCTACACCAGCTTGCTTCATAGATTCATTCATTTGGAATATCTTTATTCTCCTTTTAGCCTGAGGTTATGTCTATCCTCAATGTTAACATGCATTTCTTGGATGCATCAGAAGGATGGATCTTGTTTTCACATCCATTCTGTTCATCTGTGTTTTTTTATTGGGGAAATTGAGGCAATTGTTGTTGAGAGTTGTCAATAACAATTGTTCATTTATTTCTGCTATTTTGTTGTTGTGATGGTAGTAGTGGTGTGGGTATGCATGCAGGTTTTGCTATTTTTTCTTTGTTTTGTACATTTAGTGTGTTGATTATTATGTGCTGAAGGGAAGAAATATTCTCCAGTCTTTTTGGTGTTCTATATGCTTTTGAAACTTGATAGACCTCTCCTTCTTCAGGTTAGAGAATTTTCTGTGATTTTGTTGAAGATATTTTCTGTGCCTTTGACTGGCATTTTATTCTCTTTCCTCAATTCTTATTATTAAATTTGATCTTTTCATAGTGTCCAAGATTTCTTTAATGTTTTGTGCCAGGATTTTATATATATATATATATATTTAACATTTTATTTTACTGATTTATCCACTTCTTTTCTGACTTCAAAACCAGGGATTATTTTTTCCACCACTTATACTCCATTGGTAAGACTTGGCTCTGAGATTCATATTTGAGTTCCTAAGTTTTCATTTCCAGATTTCCTTCAGTTTGGGTTTTCTTTATTTATTCTATTTCCACTTTCAGGACTTGAACTGTTTTATTTTTTGTCTTTCACTCTTTGTGTGTGTGTGTGTGTGTGTGTGTGTGTGTGTGTGTGTGTGTGTGTGTGTATCTTCAGGATTTATTCATTTCACTATCATATTCATAAAACTGGCGCCATTGGAGAATCCAGGTAAAATGGGTTTCTGAGAATTTGGAGCTGAGTCTTAGGAATGGGAATGGGCAAGAATGGGGATAGGGGGTCCACAGGAGGGAGGAAAGTAGGGTGTTCGTGGAGATCTTAGTCCCCTAGTAATAGAGACAGAGAGTGAGAAGAAGCCAGAATAGGTAGTGTGCTACAGAGCTGGGTGTGATAAGCAAGGGATTGGACATGCAAGGAAGAGGAAAGAAAGGAGAAAATCTGCAGTTAGCCTGTCTGGTTCTCTGGCCAGTGTGGCCTGTGGGATCCTTCATATCACTTGTAGAACTGTATAAAACACTAAGTTCTAAAGTTTGTAAATATGCAAAACCCGCGCATTGTGCGGGAGGTGTTTTATCTTAAATATAAACCTCACATTATTCTCATTACTTTTTATGTATTAATTTGTATCTCTTCAACTTTTTTTTTAAAAAAATGTTTTTGTTTGTCATTTTCTGGATATATTTTGTTAAAACAGTCTCGATTCAGAATATTATCACTGGGATGTCCATGGCTTTCTTTTCTTTTTTTAGTTTTTGAAGTCCTGGATAAAGAATTAAAAGACAAATATGAGTTTGAATAAAGGGGATTTCTATGCTGAGCCAGAAAGTTATCATTCAGATCCTCTAACAGTGAGTTCTGGATGATTATTTAGCTTTAGTGTGCTTTGCTTCCAGCCTGGGACCAAGAACTGGAAGCAGCAGGCTCTTGTTTTGGTTTTGATGTGTACTCTATATTCTGAATGATCCAAAACAGTGAAATACAGACTTCTCTTTCCCAGCTGGAGCCCATTGGATTGATCATAACTCAGGCATTTATTTTATACTCACACACATCTATTGCACTCAGTGTATGTATTCACAAAATTATTCACATATATAATTCCCTTTGGGCCTATATTGTATTATAAATCCCCTTAACACCACAATATAGACACTTTGATGTTCTCAAAATGCAGAAGGACACAATCTTCCTCCACTGCTTCCTATAGCAACAACAATGCTGGTAATTCTTTGAATGGGTGACTTGCAAAAAGCATCCTACCATCTGCTGCACTTGTTAACAAGCACGCTGCCCTCACACGTATAGAGCATAAGAGAGTATCATGATGGAAAAAAACTTGGAGAACTAATTCCTCAAACAAGAGAGATAAAATAAGCAAGGGTGGAGATTTCCCCAAGGTCCCACCAGGGAGCCAGGTGCAAAGCTAGAAACTGTGTCTCCAATCATTTGTAGCACAACACTCCTTGGTTGTCTTTAGTTCTCAGTAATCAACCTTCCTTCTTCTTTTGGTAACATTAAATCATTCAAAGATGTTGTTCTGCTCATCTCAGAATTATTCTTTTATGAAAAGCATATAGATTAGTTGTCATCACTAACACAGAATGAGTGGGTTGGATTAGTCCTTGTCATCTCCATGGAAAGATGGAATTCAGTAGAGGATTCCTGATAGTTATGTAGTAGTATCAAGGACAGGCATGAACTCATATATGCAGAACTCTGAGAAGCCTAGTCCACTGCCTCTTATTCAGCCTGACTCCTGAAATAGAGATGTCACTATCACTGTCTCTCTTTAGACATTTAGTTCAGGTCCATTCTGCAATCAGAAATACTTTCCTGTTGGGAGGAAAATTAGTTATACAGTGTTGTTTGATTTATAGCCATTGCAGTTAAGTAGTTAGGTAATGATGTACTGTGCATACACAAATATAAGGGAAAAAAAGGCTACAGGGCAGGGTCACTTTCTTAGCATGTCTCATCTATAGATAACTTAAATAATCCTCTCCCTACTGCCCCCTCCCCAGCTCTGTAGCAGACCACTTACTGCAACCTCATCTTCCTTTTTGTCCCCATCTCCATAACACATATCTCCTCCAGCTTTCTTCCCAACACATGTGTGCTAGGTTGCAATCAACCTTACTTACAGACCCTATCCTATCTTATAAACAGGTTCTATTTAAATATCAAATAGCCAATAAAGAAGGCCAGAATTATTTTGCCTTGAAATCGTCATCATAGGAACAATAGGGGCATGAAATACAATTTTCACATGGTGTTATTATGGTGGTCACTGATTTTTGAGCCCTATGATGTCCATCCAACTGCTAAGATATTAATAAGATAGCATTGCCATCTTCAAACCTCAATTTGACTTTTTCGGGTACTTAAATTAACTAATTATTCACAGATACCTCCTTCTTTTGAGCTCTGACTCTGTTTTATGAGACTACATTGACCAAGTAGCCAAGTCAGCATTTGGTTTTTAACAATGTATTTTGCAGGATCTTTTTGTAATTTTGAGAATGTCTCTTAAGTAAAGCTTTGAAATTGCATGGAGAAATGCTAATCATAGTCTCAAAAAATGTCGCACTCAAAACTATTTGGGGGTGAACCTCAGTAGTAGATTACTTGTCTGTGTTGTCCACTGTCCTGCATTTTATCTTCAGCAGAAAACCAAACAAACATATACACCAAAACTAGCCAGTAAACTGTTCCTGATGTGCCATTGTAAAGTGGAGGAAGCCAGGGGTTGTAGGTGCTCAGAACAAAGGAGAAATTGTTCCTAAAGAAAGACTTGATGGATCAATAACCTCTTTGAAAAGCAAGGATGCTGTCAGATGGTAGACACACACACACAAACTTCACAGTTCACATACACTTGATCTGTTGATAGTGTGAAACAATTACAGGATGCTAATAGAAGATATATGATCACATAAACATTGATTTAACTTTTATTTTGTGCTTTAGAAGATGTATATATTTGGAAGGGTTATGTAGATGTGAGTGCTGGTGTCTGGATACCAGATGCGCTGGCTTCCTTTGATCTGGAGTTAGAGGTGGCAGTGAGTAGCTCAAGGTAGTAACGAAAACTCAACTTGGGTAGTTTTAAAGAGCAGCATATCCTCATCTGCTAAGCAATCTCTCCAGTCCCTTCAGACTTATTTTAATTTCTCATGAGTATGCATGTGTGCCAGTGTGTATGCATGCCGCATGGATGCAAGTTCCATATAGTCCAGAAGAGAGTATTGTACACTCTGGAGCTGGAGTGTGGTGTTGTGCACCACACCATGGTGTGTGCTGTGGTATTAATGAGGGTCCTCTGAGAGAAGTGAGGGCTCTTAATTGCTGAGCCATATCTCCAAGCCCTGCAAGCACTGATTTAAAAGATTAAGCCTTGTAGAGACCATTTTTAAAGTTGTGAATTCAACTGTTGATCTAGTCCAAGTATTACTGTGAGAACTAGATTAAGCTGTTCACTCCCAGGGCAAGTGTGTCACCTTTATATCAGCCCTATGTGCTTTTTTTTCTTATTAAGATGATGTTCCTAAATATCACTAGCAGGATGCATGTTTGGGATTATTTTTGAGTAGCACAATATGTTGTAGCTCATCTCTTACTGTAACCTGGCCTCGGGATGCTGTTGACATTGTAGTTCCCTTTCGTGCTAATATATTAGGTGCAAATCCAGGGCTCTCTGCCCAGTTCAAATATCTAGATATTGCAATCCTGCCAATGTTCTCCTTTTCTTTTTTTTTAACAGAGGAATTTCATGCGAGATTGAGATGACACCCATACGGGACCTCAAACTTAAAATACAGTCAATTTAGGCATATTTATATTAATAAACTGAAGAATATACTAATTTGCAATTCTTAAAAAGAGGAGGTGCTTAAAGAAAAGGATTAAGTTCCACCTCATCTCTGCTTGATAGGGTACCACCATCCTTAGCTTGTTAACATCACTGTTAAGAAAGCAATTCACATGGAGGATCCAAGGTGGAGTGCTGCGTTGAGCGCACACAGTTTCTGAGTGGCAGGGCCACTGTGACAGCAAAGCGAGTGACAGGCTGTGCTACAAAGCCCCAAACGCCAGCTTCTGTGTTTTTCAGGTGAAAGGAGAGCCCACTGGTGCTGGAATGTGAGGTTTCAACCTCTAGCCATCCAGTTAAATTTGCCATTCTGGGGAAAGCTCCCCAGGTTCCAGGATGCTCTGTTCACCTGCCTTTTCCCATCTTCCCTGGTTCAATGCGCACTCAGTTCCAGCCTCTGGATACCTGACTCCTCAGATCCAGGGAATGGTCCCAGCCTGGTCCATGGCTCTATCTGTCTCCTCTGAAGAGACCAACCAGACATCAGGAGCATACTGAAACTCACTCCAAAAGGGCAGCAACCAGCCTGCAAGGTGTCTGGGAAGCTTGAGCTCAGAGAACTAGGCTGCATGAGTGAGTGTGATTGGGTTACAGCCACAGGAAGGAGAATAGCAGGCTAGTCTGCAAGATCCAGCAGCCAGTCTATACCACACTCACAACCCCCAAGTGGGCTGCTCCAGGAACATCCAGCCTCCTGCCCAGGGCTCTTCTCATACCCTGGAGAAATCCAGACAAGAACCAGGAACAACCAGCCAATTTCAGAACAAACAGATGGCTAAAGGACATTGTAAGAACACCATCAACAAAAGCCAGGATATTATGGCACTTCCATAACCCAGTAATCCCACTACAAACAGCCCTGGATACCCTAACACACCGAAACACAAGAAAGTGAAATTAAATTTATGCTTTTGAAGATGATTGAGGCATTTAGTGAGGAAACAAATAAATCTCCTACAGAAATACAGGAAAACACAAGCAAACAGAAGCCCTTAAAATAGAAATGAATAGATCACTTAAAGAAATGGAGGAAAATATAAACAAAGAGGTGAAGGAAATGAATTAAATGGTTCAAGAACTGAAAACAGAAATAGAAGCAATAAAGAAAACCTATACTGAGAAAATTCTGGAGATGGAAAACTTAGGGAAGAAAACAGAAACCAGAGAGGTAAGCATCACCAACAGAGGAAAGAATCTCAGGTGTAGAAGACACAGTTGAAGAAATAGATATATCTATCAAAGAAAATTGTTAAATCTAAAAAATTCCTGACATAACATATCCAAGAAATCAAGGATACTATGAAATGATGAAACCTAAGAATAATAGGAATAAAAGAAAGAGAAGATTCTCAGTTCCAAGGCCTAGAAAATATTTTCAACAAAAATCATGGAAGAAGATTTCTCCAACCTAAAGAAAGAGATGTCTATAAACATACAAGAGGCATATAGAACACCAAATAGATTGGATCAGAAAATAATAATCAAAACACTAAATAAAAAATGAAAAGCTGCAAAAGAAAAAAGGTCAAGTAACCTATACAAAGGCAGACAAATCAGAATCATATCTGATTTCTTGACAGAGACTATGAAAGCCAGAAGGGTCTGGACAGATGTCCTGCAGACCCTGGGAGAACACACATGTCAGCCCAAACTACTATATCCAGCAGAACTTTCAATCACCATAGATAAAGCAACAAAATATTCCATGACAAAAACATATTTAAACAATATCTAAGCATAAACCCAGCCTTACAGAAGACACTGGAAGGAAAACCCCAACTGAAGGAAGTAAACTACACCCAAGAAAACACAGAAAATAAACAAAACCACTGCAGCAAAACCAACAGAAGAGAAACACACAAACACACTACAACCACCAACACCAAAATAGCAGGAGCTAGCTATTGGTCATCAATACCTCTCAATATCAAAGGACTTAATTGCACAATAAAAAGACAGGCTAAGAGAATGGATGTGTAAAAAGACCCATCATTCTGCTGCAAATAAGAAACAAACCTTAACAACAAAGATACACATTACCTGAGAGTAAAGGGCTGCAAAAATGTTTTCCAAGCAAACAGACCCAAAAAGCAAGCTGGAGTAGCCATTCTAACATCTAATAAAATAGACTTTCAACCAAAATTAATCAAAAGAGATGAGGAAGGGCATTTCATGCTCATCAAAGGAAAAAATCAACCAAGATGACATATCAATTCTGAACATCTATGCCTCAAATAAAAGGGCACTTATATTTGTAAAAGAAACATTACTAAAGCATAAATCACAAATAGTAGGAGACTTACACATACCACTCTGACCAAAAAACAGATAATCAAGATAAAAACTAGGCAGAGAAATAATTAAACTAACAGATGCCATAAATTAAATAATCCTAAGCAATATCTATAGAACATTTCACCCAAACACAAAGAATACATATTATACTCAGCACCTCACAGAACCTAAACCAAAATTGACTATGTATTTGATCACCAAGCAAGCCTCAACAGAAACAAGAAAATTGAAATAACCCTTTGTATCTTATTCTGATATATCATGATAATCCACCATGGGCTAAAGCTAGATTTCAATAACAATGAAAACAAGAGAAAAATCTACAAACTCATTGAAACTGCACAACTCTCTACTCAATGACCACTGGGTCAGAGAAGAAATAAAGAAAGAAATTAAAGGAAGGCTTTCTAAAATTCAATGAAAATGAAGAGACAACATACCCAAGCTTATGGGACACAATGAAAGCAGTACTAAGGGGAAACTTCATAGCACTAAGTACCTCCATAAAAAAAAAAATGGAGAGTTCTCATACTAGCAATTTAAAAACATACCTGAAAGCTCTAGAACAAAAAGAAGCAAACATATCAAGAGGAGTAGATGGCAGGAAATAATTAAACTCTGGAAGAAAATCAATAACTTAGAAACAAAGAGACCAATACAAAGAATCAATGAAATTAAGAGCTGGTTCTTTGAGATAATCACCAAGAGAGACAAACTCCTAGCCAAACTAAAGCAAAAGAGAGTATCCAAGGCAAACTAAGGCAAAGAGAGAGTATCCAAAATAACAAATTCAGAAATGAAAACGGGACATAACAACAGACACTGACAAAATTCAAGGATTATTAGGTCTTACTTCAAAAGCAGCTACTCCACAAAAATGGAAAATCTAAAAGAAATGGATGATTTTCTCAAGAGATTTCACTTACCAAAGTTAAAGCAAGATCAGGTAAACAGTTTAAACAGTCCTATAACACCTAAAGAAATAGAAGCAGTCAACAAAAGTCTCCCAACCAACAAAAGCCTAGGGCTGCATGATTTTAGTGCAGAATTCTTCCAGACTTTCAAATAAGGTCTAATACCAATAGTTCTCAAACTGTTCCACAAAATAGAAACAGAAATATGATTACCAAACTCATTCTACGAAGCCACAGTTAACCTGATACCTAAACCACATAAAGACTAAACAAAGAAAGAAAATTTCAGAGCAATTTCTCTTGTGAACATTAATGTAAAAATTCTCAATAAAATATTTGCAAACCAAATCCAAAAACACATCAAAGACATCATTCTCCATGATTAAGTAGGTTTCATCCCACGGAGGCAGTGATGGTTCAACATACAAAAATCCACCAATGTAATCCACCACAAAAATAACCTTAACAAAAAAAAATCACATGATCACCTCATTAGATATAGAAAAATCTTTTGACAAAATCCAACACATGATAAAAGTCTTGGAGAGATCAGGGATACAAGGCCCATAGCTAACCATAATAAAGGCTATCTACCACAAGCCAATAGCCAACATCAAATTAAATGGTGAGAGAGCCAAGCCCTGACATTAAGAATACTCTGCTATGTTTACAGACAGGAGCCTAACAAACATTCTCTGAGAGCCCACCACCCCTTCCCCAGCCAGCCACTGATCTAATCAGATGCTGAGACTCAGAGCCAAGCATCAGGCAGAGCTGGGAGAGTCCTGTGGAAGAGTGGGAAGAAAGGATAGAAGGACCTGATGGGAAGAAGAATGTTTCAAGAAGAGCAACAGTCAACTAAACTAGACCAACGGCAGCTTACAGAGACAGAAACACCAACTAAAGAGCAAACATGGACTTGACCTAGAACCCTCGCACCTATGTAATTGATAGGCATTTTGGTCTGCATGTGGGTTCCCTAGTCAGTTGACGAGGGGCTGTCTATGACATGGATTCTGTTACCTGCTATTGATCACTTTGCTCTAAATAGGCTGCCTTGCCTGTCCTTAGTGGATGAGGGGATCTCAGTCCTGATGCAATGTGATGTGGTGGGTGTGGGTTGGAGTTGGGAGTTAGGGGAGATTCCCTTTTCTGAAGGGAAGGGGGATGTGTGAAGAGGGTAGGAGAGAGGAACCAGAAAGACACAGAGGGCTCTATAATGTGAAATATATATATATATATATATATAATTTATATATATATATTTAATATATATATATAAATTTTTTAAAATAAGGCAGTTCACTACCTACCCCTAATGTGTCTGCAGTAACTTCTTGTTAACCAGATTTTTTTTTTCTCTGACTTGGATTTTGGATTGCAGCATTCTACTTTGTGTGGGGCTAAAAAGTCATGCAACTTGGGGAGCCAGTCCAGAGCAAGAATGGGGTTGAGATGTGTCCAAACCCCAAAAATCTTTTCCTGAGGCTGGCAGTAGAACTGCTCCCTCCTTGCTTTGGGCCTGCGTGTCGCAGCACCCACAAGCCTTCCAGTCCTCACCTCCATCACCCTTGAGGTAGTCACATGGCCTGGTGGCCCAGGTGTTAGGTTAAACCTCCTCTCTCCTTACAAAGACATGTCCACCTAGCACCCAGAATTCTTCATACAAACGAAGCATTCCTAGTACCTTGGTCCCAGCCTCTATCCAGGCCCCAAGGTTTATTTTGCCCTAAATCACCTTCAATAAGCAGAGGTGTTTCACTGAAAATCATCTCAGAGAAGGCTATTTCTCCTGCACTCGCCAGGATCCTGCTAACCCACCTGCTGGGTTAAGCTTCATTCCTTCCAGTCTAGCCCACTGTACAACAGTGTTTGGCCACCCTGAGGGCAGAAGCAGACCCGGGCCTACAACATTCTAATCAGCGTGCTGCTCTGTCTGAACTACAGCAGACTGCTCATGAGCCCCACACTAACAGCTTTGCTGTCTGAATCCTATACTGAGGAACTTGCCGCTACACCTGCTCTACCCAGCTCTGCATTCATTGTCTGATTTACACTGATTCATTTTCTAACCTCCTTTTATTTTGGGTGAGAGAGTGAATCCCAGAGGAAAAGTTCAAACATAAAAACTATCCATTCCATGAACAGAAGCAGCCCCACGCTTTGCCTCTCACATGAAATTATTAAACACTCAACAATAATACCAAAGACTAAGACTTTATTTCACACCCAATATAGCATCATAAAACTTCTCTCTCATCCTTTAAAGGCACAGATTATAAAATACAGGAAACACTTTGGAGTCAAATTTGCAACTGATTACATCTGTCATGTTAGCAACAGATGGACTCACCCATCAAATGGCCATATGGGCTGACAAGTGACCCATAAAAGCTTCTCAGCCACTAGAGATTCTAAATGTTATAAAGGGAGAATAAAAAACCAAAGAAACCACGGATGTTCTAGAAACTTTAACTACAAAAAAGTCCATTTACCTCTTCATGCTCAATTAACAAAGCAGTATGCAAGAGGCTCATTTATTAATTCACTTAGTCTTCAGCTGTTTATTGGTTTTTAAACAATTATTTCGTGCCATGCACTATGAATAAAAGTATTTTCATATACATATTCCAAACTAGGTAACAGTCCCCAAGTTATTTTTCTGAAATTATATTTTCTAAAATGCATACTCAGAAACGTGAATGATTAAAAATCTCAAAATGTTAACAAATGGAGGGTCAATCCAAAAAGCTGCATTTTTTGATGAACAGAGTGAAGTGATCTTCCAGTGAATCCCCAGAGCTGCCTGGGATCCTCCTCTTCACTTCTTGATCCCAAGTTGTTCTAAGTGTTCAGGACACACTCTCACTATGGCAAGTGTGAACACTAGTGGGATGAATATGAAGGAAATCAATTTAAGACAGGGTCATGTGCTTATCTTGTGAAGATCCTTGTGTCACTTATAAATTATGAGTCCCT
Source organism: Pachyuromys duprasi (assembly GCA_028658305.1). Classification (NCBI taxonomy): domain Eukaryota; kingdom Metazoa; phylum Chordata; class Mammalia; order Rodentia; family Muridae; genus Pachyuromys; species Pachyuromys duprasi. The sequence goes on from CM053764.1 coordinate 53,873,462, forward strand.
TGCATGTGACAACCCTTCCACTTACATTTTTTAAATTTCATCTAGGCATAATAAACAAGTTACTCTTGAAGCTCTCAATTGTTAATTGGCACTTTAAATGAAGCAATGCTCAATTCCTATGGTTGCTTCTCTATTTGAAAGGCATTAGCATTCATTTTTAAAGGATTAATCATGCTGAAAAGTTTCTAGTTGAGGAAAATGTCAAACTCAAAAAGAAAAGAATATTTAATTAGTTAAGTGCCTTAAGTTTTGACAAATACAAAGTGGACTTGTGGAACCCTTGCTGCCCAAACTCAGAGACTTCTTCAATATGGAAATGGAGACAATCAGCACCTCTCAACATTTAGTTCTCCATGATTCAAGCCAAGCTCTTTCTTCCTTTTTTTATGTTACTGTTACAAATTGTAAAGTAAATATTTTGGAGAATAGACTTTTATCAAAGGGGTCGTGGCCCATATGTTGAGAACCACTGATTTAAAACAACAAACCATAGATGTAATGTGTAGAAGCAGAAAGAGAGAGACAGAGAGACACAGAGAGAGAGAGAGAGAGAGAGATCTAAGGAAGTATGCAAATATGGAGGCCAAACTTCTCAGTCTACTATGTAAACTTGGGACCCAATAAAGCCAATGGTGTGCTTCAGTGATCATTCAAAGGCATTGGAAGCAGAGGAAGTGGTTATGCAGATTCTAGTCTGAGAGCATGAAAAGATGAGGTGAAATGTCTGAGCTAAAGCAATGAGGCAGAAAGCCAAAGTAAGTCCCTCTTTTCTCTGTCTTTTCCTTACCTAGGGCCTCTCAGTTCTGTCCAGTCTTTGGACGGTAGAACAGAACATTGGCATCTATAACGTTTATATTCGTGAACTGTACAATTGGCTGACAAAAAGATCTAAAATACATATTGTGATGTTTCAAGTAAATTGACCATTTTATTTTAGGCCACATCCTCAGCAATCTTGGACCATGTTCAGACAGAAGGCCACAGACTGCACATGCTTGATTACTTTCACCATATGAAGGCCATTATACAAGGTCCACAGGTTCAATTACAAAAGTAGGGTTTAATGTGGATACCATGTGACCTAGTCAAGCAGATGCTTAGATTAAGCAATGTTTTTTTAAATTTTTATTAATTATAGTTTATTCACTTTGTGTCCCCCCTGTACCTCCCTCCCTCCTTCCCTCCTAATCTCACCCTCTCTCTTCCCCACCTGTGTCCCTCTCCCAGTCCACTGATAAGAGAGGTCCCCCTCCCCTTCCCTCTGATGCTAGTCTATCAGGTCTCATCAGGAGTGGCTGCATTGTCTTCCTCTGTGGCCTGATAAGGCTGTTCCCCCCTCAGGGGGAAGTGATCCAAGAGTAGGCCAATCAGTTCCTGTCAGAGACAGTCCCTGTCCCCATTACTATGGAGCCCACTTGGATACTGAACTGCCATGGGCTACCTCTATGCAGGTAACCAATGTTTTAAGAACATTTTCAGCAGGGATTGAGGATGGAAAGTCATCTTTCTTCCTTCCTGCTTTCCTTAATTTAGAAAATATTTTGGAAGAATAACTTGTATAAATCGAATAACTTGTATAAATCGATTTTATTCATAAAAGCTATATATATTTGCAATTTACCTGCCATCAATTCACTTAACCATAGAGTTAATTAAAAGCACCTGAAATGACTCTTTCCCAAAAGCTTAGCTAGTCCAAGAGAAAGATCAGCAACCTCCTTGGTGCCAATAAAAAGGTGGCAAAATACAGTGGCCTCACTATATTTTCATCAAAATAAATTTTAAATGCTATATTACCCTCTATCTCATCTTCCTAAACATAATTAGCTACATTTGACAACTTTCGTCAGGATGCTTTACAAATTTCCCTTGCACCACTGTTCATGTGAAGTTCCCTAGAGCTTTTCTTAAGTTTGTCTTCTCAGTAAGTTCTTTATATAAAACTCTACATGCTGACTTCTACTGTTAATAATCAAATACTTGATAAATAAATACTAACTTCCGTGAATGATACTTGCCCTCCAAGGCTTAGGGACTCGCAATAAAGAGGAAGAATAAAGAATATGAGAGCTTTGGGATGGACATAAACCAAAAAATAAAAAAAAAATTAAAATAGAATTGCTCTGTACATGGGCTCTGCACTCAGGAATGTACTGCAGCTGTGGTTACTCATCCAAGACCTGAGTGCATCAACATTTGTTATGTAGAATTTTCCTCTGATACAGGAAAGGTTTTAACCTGAAAGGTCAACATCTCAAAAAAGTTTCAAGAAATCCCTCAAACTGAACCACCAGGACCCTCCCTCACAATATTGAGTATTGTATACTGAGCATAATATTGTTGAGTATAATATAATATTATATAATGCTGAGCATAACAATATTACTATTGAGTATACAACAGAGGCTCCCGATAGCCACTCACAGACAAGCCAGACTACAAAGAAGACTCTGAGACCAGACAAACTACCTAGAAGAAGCAGAAACAAGCCAAGATGCTTGGAAGAGGTTTAGAAACACTGAGTCAAGTATAAAGGATACTCTCCAGTCACCTCTCAAGGTGACTAACTGAAGACTGGTACGCTCCAGGTTCCAACACAGGTGGGCTTTGGTGATAACAGATGTTGTGCAAGGGACCTGGATGGGGTGAGAGAATAATGGGAGAGAACCAACTATTATACATATGTATGAAACCATTGTAGAATAAAAACAAAACCAGTAAATTCTATCAAGACATTTAAACCTTATAAAGAGTATCACATAGTGTTCAAGAAGAGTAGAATGTTCAGATTTACTCTAATATATTTTATAAATACTATATTTGAGTAATCGGCTCCCATCAACTCTCCGTAACTTTTCCCCCTGAGCTGATGATATAATCTTTCATCTTTTGAAGCTGAGTGATCATAGGAGCTAACTACACCAACCCTCATGAAAGAGTGAATTTAAACTAGCCAGGGTCCCACAAACATGCATGCTTTCCTTGTCAGGAAAACACATTACATATAAGGTTCTTCTGAGGGCTCCTCCTCCCACAGAATAGCACCTAAAGGAGGTAATAGAATGCAAGAACATGTGGCACTGTGCAGGGAATGTTTCTCTGCCTAATTGGCCTGAATTTATGAGTGTATAATAACCCTCTATGCAGTCTCAAACCCAGGCAGCATTATAAAATAAGCCTGAGTAATATCCAGGCTGCTTTGTTTTATGGGAAACTTTACAGCATGAGCATGTCGTGCACAAATGCATGAGCTGTGCACAGATGTTTGCATTCCTTTATGCTTCTTGGGGCAACAGCAACAATATGAATGCAGTTTGGACAGCATCATTAAGAACAGCACTTGGATTTGCTTTATTAGCTTAAAAGAAAAGGCATGTTTGCTCTTTCAATTCACTTTCAAAGTCAAAAATTCACTTGGCCAAGGGAGAGATGACTGCCTCTGCCTTTCCAAGTTCTTTTCCAAAATTAATATTATATTTGCTTTTGTATTGGCATCTAGGGGCTACTCTGCTGTTTTGGATATTAAATAGCCAAGTGTCTCCAGGAACAAACATCAATGCTGCCTGCTCACTTTTTTTTACCTGTCTGGTTACTTGAATTAATGCTATAATACTTGAGATGCCATTACATTATGACAGCACTACCTTTCCTTAGCTATGAGTACCAGTGGAGAACAGTTTGTAAGCAATATTGTGCTTTCCTGATTCAGTAAGTGGGTAATTTGTTCCAGTGAGCAAACCTGCATGACTTTCTTATTATGAAAATAAATGAAATACAGAGCTCATCTGCTTTTGAGATCTCTACTACAAGTTTTGTTTTAAGACTTTGAAAGACATTAGGAAAACAAAGAGGTATAAACTTTGGAGGTAATGTTAGGGCCCTTGATAACATCCTGGCAGGAACCTGTGGAAAGTTGGCTCTGTTAGTACTGTAATCTGACACCTTCCTCACAACTGTCTAATTTATTAGCAATTCAAATGAGCCACACAGAATTAGTGTCCACTAGAAGGACAACCACTCTTACCCTGATTCCTTCTAGGCTGGAATAAGGCCTGGAGGGGACTCTTTACAGGCAGTTCATATATGCCAGCATTTTTGAGTGTGCAGCAGAATTGGGGACTTAGGGAATCATAGAATAAGATTAATTTTATGGTTTTTTTTCTCCTAAAATTCTATCCCAGTCACAGATGGATCTTAAAATGTATTTAGCTAAAACTGCCAAACCAACCTATTTAACCATACAACATGCTTTTTAAAAATGACTTTAAATCACACTTTTCTACTTCCTCACTGCTGACATCTGGAGCTGCACAATTCTTTGAGGGAAATGTTTTCTCAGGCACTATAAGGTGTTTAGAAACATCCTTGTCCTCTACTCATATGCTTCCAAAATTACGACAACCAGAGCTTTCCTAAAACATTGCCAAAGGTGCCTTGGGACCCAAAATCACACCTGAGTACTACTGCTTAAATAAAACAAACTCATTTTCAATGGGAAAAATAAAAGCTACTATTGTTTAATTTCCAAGAAACCAATATGAGAAGGTAGGGGCTTAGGTGAAAGTAAATGCAAGGATTTGGAATTGGCCTGCTTGAGACTCTTTGCTCATCTGTACAACAGCTGCTGTTGAAGGCAACTATTTTATTATGTTTGAAAATAGCATAATAACTATTTAAAATAACATCTGCTTTATTATGAAAAAGTAGAGTCCATTTAAGAGGAAGATGATTTAGCCAGCCTTGCTGAGACCTGATAAGCTAGGGTCAGATAGAAGGGGAGGAGGTCCTCCCCTATCAGGGGCTGCAGTATGGATACAAAATGAATAAATTGTAATAAATAAATATATAAATTAAATTAAATTGCTAAAAAAGTTTATAAAAAAAAGAAGAGGTAAACTTTAACTGTCAGCCTCAACATCATCCTTGGGATCCATTTTGAAATCTGTTTTCCATTTTCAATGAAAAGCAATGTTGTACTGGGATCCATGTACATGGTGAGTGTGAGAGCCGAGAAGCGAGAGTGAAAACAGTAAAAGTAGATCTGATCTACACACAAACAAAAGCAATTTCTAGAGCATAAGAACACCAGGTGCTATGCTTGATTCAAACTCATACTCCAAAATCCCAGTAGAGCATTTTCAGGACTGCTTTAACATAATCCAAGATACATCAATATTAGTGTCCCCACATCAATCCTTGGGGCCACCACTTTCAACATGTAGGAAATGAGTGCAACAGCCTCTTTTTCTCTTGGAAAAAGCAGAAACTGAGGACACAAACAATTCAAAACACATAGTTTTTCTAATAGCAGAAAAAAAAAGCCTACAAAAATGAAAAATTCTGGTGATTCATGAGCAATTCTGGTGTTTCAATACATTAGTCTGGGCTATTGATTAAAACAGGAGTTCCAGTATCTGCTCTGATACTCAGAGGCCCTCTGTGGTATATGACCACATTCTTATTTGAATTTTAAGTCAGAGAATGCTTTAATGAGGAGCAAGGAACAAATAGTAAACAACCCCTGTTGGAAGAAAAGGAATAGAGAACATACTGCAAAAGGTATGGGAAGGGTGACAATAAAAGTTGCTTACAATGCTTAACTGACAGTTGCAAGAAACTGCTCAACCTCAAGAAGCTTTAAAGAGCTCAAACCCAAATTTCAGGAGACGCCTTCTTTCTTTGTCATCAGCCATCTAACAGTCAAGCCTTACTTCTAGACCTTTGTTCAAATGTTGTGAACAGATTAAGTTGAAAGAAACAATCTTTTCTGGGTGACTCTAATACAACTTTTACTGTCTTAAAAGATAAGACCAATTTTACTTCAAAATAAGCTCTCTTTCAACATAAGGCCCAGTAGAAAATGAGGAGCACCCTCAAGGGAAAAACCTTCAATTTCATGTAAAATACTAAAATTGTTGCCTAGAAGGTGAGGAAAAAGATAAGGACAGCTAGAGAATCCACTTCTATGTTATATACTAATGGAAATCTTAGGTAGAACAATTAAATGAGAAAAAAAAGGCATTCAAGAAAAACAGAATTAAAATTATCTCTGTTTGCAGACAATATGATATCTTATATAGAAGACTTTAAAGACCTTAAACTGTTAGAAATGACAAATTCAGTTTGTTTTTAGGATACAAAATCCACATATAGATGGATCAACATACTGAGTATTATACTCCAACACTGAAACAGACATTAAAAGAATACCTCCAGTTATGATAGCACCCAAAAGGAAAGTACTGAAAAATAAAATTAATAAAAGATCTAAAAGACCTGTAGACCGAAAACCATAATATTCTGCTAAAAGAAACTGAAGCACAAAGGAGTGGCAATTATTTCTTGCTCATGGATTAGAGGATAAAGGAGGGCGATCCAATATCGTTCAAATGCATGGTGCCCCAAAATTAGTTTTTAAATTTAATGCAATTCTTATTTTAAAAAAATCTCAGTGATTATGTTACAGATGTTGAAAAATCTTTTAACAATTTATATGGTATCTTCAGGTATCTGAAATAGCCAGAGCAATCTTTGTTTCAAAAATGTTTAATAACAGTTTAATACATACATATATATATAATGAATTTCAATCATTTTTACCCCAATTCCTCCTATCCCCACTGAGAACCTTCTTCTCCCACACATTCGTTTCCTAATTGCCTGCCGTCTTTTTATATGTGGTCACTGAATTTAATTAATTTCTTGCCAGTGTTGATAAAAGCTTATTTCCTGAAGCAAATGATACCCCTGTTAGTTTAATGTTCTTGTGGAATGTAGAATTTACCCTTGTTCATTCAAATGCTGATTCCTCTACCCCACTATCTGGCTTCAATCGGACATTGCATTGTGATGCTTATTCTAAGCATCACCTGTCTCCAGTTTGGGTAAACATGCCACCATTTGTTCTCTGTATGGTCAATAAAACAACCAGCAACAATGCTGATCAATGGAAAGAATAGGGTGGGACATCCTGGTCTGGAGGGGAGGAGAAGGAAGTGAGTGGGAGAAGGAGAAGAGCAGAGATGGGCAGGAGAGGTCTTGGAACCATGGGGAGAGATGAACCAGACCTCAGATATGGCAAGCATAATGTGGAAAATCTGAATGGGAGGAAACTATGAGGGCTTGGAGGTTTAGGATGAAGTAGCTATTGCCCAGCATTGTGCTCTAGGTTAACTAAATAAATCCTGGTCTCTATATGGTGATTTGGGTATATAGCTGGTTTAGAAATAACCACTGTTTAACTAAAAGATAAATCAATAATGAATATTAATAACCAACAACAGATCCCTAACCCCAAAAGTCCACTGCTTGTCACCCATGCTTTGAAGGTGTGGGATGTCAGGGGCCTTCTCCCATTCATGATAAAGTGTGGTTGGGCCCAGTCATGTGCAGATCTTGTACACATAACCACACAAGTGCCTAAGTACATAAGAGAAATGGTTGCATCATGTCCAGGAAACACCTTTTTCTACAGAGCTCTTCATCCTCTGGCTCTTATAATTTTCACACACCCTTTACCTCAATGGTTCAAGAACCCTTGAAGTGGTGCTATAGCTGTCCCATTTAGGGCCAAGCATTTCTCCAACCCTATTATCAGTCTTTCGACCAGTTATAGATTTCTGCATTAAGAACTGCTAAGACAATACTGTACAGCAGCTATTATTCATAGCTGCTCAAATGAATTTATGGTGAGACTCTACTGTTGAAGTCATACACTTATATTATAAGCCCTAGAAAAATTAAGTTTAAACTTTATTTCTAGCACCTATCTGTTATAGTGGCAGAAGGTATTATGCAGATTGGAAGAGAAATGTCACCAGCAGGTTTACCCAACTGTGAATCCTGCGGTATTTCTAATGTGTGAGACAATTAGAAGCATTCTGTGGCAATAGTGGCATGATGGCTTTGGGAAGCACCAATTGGTTTTAACTGAATTTGAGTCATCTCCATGGTAGAGAACTCATTGTTGGTTCTATAAATCTGGTCAAGAGCTTTGTGCTGGGGAGTTCACATGAATTTGAAGAGAGGAAAGGGATATAGAGTTTGGAGGAAAGAAAGGGACAAGGAAAATGTTGTAATTAAATTATAATCTCAAAAATAAAAATAAATATTTTAAAAGGATATACACTATGAGTCTCAGCATTTGCTTCCTTTCCCTGATGGGTAGAGTCTTTCAGAGGCCCTCTGTGGAAGGCTCCTGTCCTGTTCCCTGTCTTCTCCTACTTATGATGTCTATCCTGTTTGTCCTGGATGAGGATTAAGCCTTTTCCCTTGGGTCTTCCTTGTTGTTTAGCTTCTTTAGGAATATAAATTTTAGTATATTTATCATATATTATATGTCTAAAACCCACTTATAAGTGAGTATATACCATGTGTGTCTTTCTGCTTCTGGGTTATTTCACTCAGAATGATCTTTTGTAACTTGCCTGCAAATTTCATGATTTCCTTGTTTTTAATAGCTGAGGAGTATTCCATTAAAGCAGATGCTGGGACTCATAGGCAAACTTTGGGCAGAGTGCACTGAATCTTATGGAGGCAGGAGGACATAGAAAGATCTGGAGGGAACAAGAGCTCCACAAGGAGACCAACAGAGCCAAAAAAATCTGGGCACAGGGGGTCCTGCAGAGACTGATGAATCAACCAAGAACCACGCATGGAGATAACCTAGAACCCCTGCACAGATGTAGCCCATGGCAGTTCAGTCTCCAAGTGGGTTCCATAGTATTGTTTTTTTTTAAATCTTTGCTCAATTGCTTTTATGGACCTAGACCCCCTGCTGAGATGTAGCCCATCGGCAGCTCAGTTTCCCTGTGGGTTCTCCCTAGTAAGGGGAACAGGGGAAATCACTGGCATGAACTCAGTTGCCTGGTCTTTGATCATCTCCCCATGGCAAGGTGGCCTTACTAGGCCACAGAAAAGAAGATTCAGACAGTCCTGATGGGATGTGATACACTTGGGTCAGATAGTAGGGGAGAAGGACTTCTCCTATGAGTGAACAATGGGAGGGACATAGTGGAGGAAGAAAGAGGGGGTGGGGCTGGGAGGAGATGAGGGAGGGAGCTACAGCCAGGATATAAAGTTAATAAATTGCAATTAGTAGTAATACTACTACTAATAATAATAAATTTAAAAAACAAAAATAGAATAAAAATAAAATACTTTCATGAAACAAGGAGGGAAAAAGGTATATACTGTGTCTTTCCACTTATAAAAATAGTTGAGTTGATACAATCAGAAAGTTCCTAGAGAGCAATTCTGGTTATAGAGAGCAGTACAAATAGAATTGCTATGATGGCTATAGATTAATTTAACAGAATATGAAAGTACCAAAAACTGCTTTCACAGCACAATGAGTATCATACTACTAAACTACTTGCTTGGATATTATTTAAAAGTAAGTTTCACTCAAGGAATATTTTGTCACAATTAAATCTTTTTTACAAAGGGTGAAGTCTTTTTTAGCAGAGATAGAGAAAAGTTTCTGAATGCCACCTATGGATTTCTTTAGGCCACATTGATTCACAGCCTGGAGTCACTCATCCTTTGCTTCCATAAGAATGCTTCTGAAGAATCCCAGCCAAAAGCTACCTTTCCGATTTGAGTTTTCTATCTGACACCCAAAGACTCAATGTCTGTCCAAAATCCACCACTCAATCAAAGTTTTCATTTTGTCTTCAGGTAGTTTTATATCCCAAGAACACTCCCACTCTAGTCTATAAAGCCGCAAGACTTCAAGAAGAGCTTTAATAATCTCTTCAAAAACTTTAAAACAACACTAATAATAAAACTTGCACCATTAATACCTCCCAATTAAAGAGGGAATTGTTTGGCCATTATCTATAGGAGTTCACCTTCCTGAGGTACTATCTCTCAAACACATCAACATGTTTCAAGCTGGATATTCTCTGTGCAATTATCCACCTCCTTCCTGGGTATAAAATTGTATCAGTGTTTTTAGTGTTGCCGTTGTAACTCCAAGAAATGATATGTTCTCTAGATCACAAACACTGCCTTAAAAATCTTTACATCTTCACCACACCCACAGGCATTTTAGGAAATGTCTTAAACAAGATACTGCATGATTTATGAAGTCAGTTCTTAGCCAGTTTTCCCTCGCTCATTAGCCATGAAAGCTATTTCAACTCTCTCACATCCCGCTTCAAATTTCACTTGCTTAATGAAGCCATTCCAAAAAGGCAGTGAATTGGGCTTCTGGGACATAACAATGAAAATTGAAAGAAGCTGCCAACCACGTCACTGTTGTGTAAATCATTCATCCTCCACTGAGTACTTTTTACCCCAGCAATTTCTCAGTCTTACCTTGATTGTCAGCTCATGAAGCTCAGATTATGTCTCTATATTCATCTCTTCATCTGGGGCGGGATAATTAATAGCAGTTGTTTCATTTGCAATTTCTCTCACCATAAAGATTTCCCCTCACTCCTACCTCTCTGGACTTCTGAGCTTATTTATTCAGTATTATTAGGTACACTGGCCATGAGTTATATGAAAAACGGGAGTTGGAGAGGTCATTTAATTAGGAGTTTTAACTCTAGTTTTGCTCACTCTGCATTTATATGGAAAGCCTTTATTGATCCCAGGTCTCCATTTCTTTATCTATTAAAAACAAATGTAGGAGAGGCTCCCAAAGATCATGTCTTCATTTCCTAGCACACACTCAAGCTTCCATTAGAGGAGCCAAATATAGATAGACAGACAGATAGATAGATAGATAGATAGATAGATAGATAGATAGATAGATAGATAGATAATAGATATTCTATCTAACCCTACTCTCAAAGAGAACCTAGTAACAGAGTGGCTCTGTCACTGTTAACATTTGGCTTCTATCCCAAGACTAAAATATGTGAATCAAAATGCCACCATTAGGCCAGCTCTTCCTAAGAAGAAAAGAAGGTCAAGGGTCATGTGTGTTCATTGTCTTTATGAGCATGATATCAAAGTGTTACCTGGCCCCTCAGGCAGAAATGGATCACATGCTCATGAAAAGGCATGTGGGAAATGCAGTCTTTATCAGCGTTCTTATGTAATGCATGTGGGAAATGTACTCTCCATCAGGGTTCCAACCCAAAGTCTGGTGGGGTTTTTTTGTTGTTATTTTTTGCTTTTTATGATAAACAGAAGAATGTCTAGGCTGCCTCTATAAATATTAAGAACTCATAAGATTCTGTTTTTACCTAGCCACCCGTAAAAGACGTTTGCTGAACATGGGTACCGCAATACTGGCAAAGTTCCAGGACCCCTGGTTCAGCATGAAAAATGTATTACTTACTACACTGCAGGCGTTTTTTCCGTCGGCTCCACTTGCCTCCCACCATCACTCACGAGGCCTTGCACACAGATGCTTGCATGTAGACTCTGTCAAAGTTGGTTGTACTACAAGAGAGAAACTTTCAATTTAAGTAATCCAGTTTTTCTATAATGACAAGAACATGCCTGCCTTTTGCTCTAGAGTGAAACGTCATCTCTATTTTGCAGGGCTTTTGTGACATAAGCATCTCTGAACAGAGAGTCCAGAAGCCAGGCATCATGGTGCACCCTTGTAATCATTGTCCTTTGGAGGCTGAGGCAGGAGAAGAACAGCCTTAACTATTCAGCAAGATCTGAGCAAAAACTTGGGGGAGGGGGCAGTTAAGGTAAGGGAAAAAGTAAAAGAGAAATCAGAATGTACTTACTACTCAATCATAGTATGTACAGGTATGCAGTTGATCCCTGGGCAATTATTTTCCAGTGTAGAACACTATTAAAGAAATGACACTGACCTTGGCAGAACTTTCTCAGGGAAACTGGGTTGCAGGTTCACTGGCAGAGGCCCTTTGCCACTGCTGTATCTTCTAATTCTATCATACTTAGGATCTGAAAGGATGGGTACCTGTTGAAGGAGCAAGATGTGCGTAAAAAAGAATAATACCTAAATGTAGACATTTACATTGCTGACAAACAGTTCCTTAAATCCAAGCCTCAGTCTCAGGGTGATGAATGAATTTAATGTGTTGGGATGTGAAAGTTATTATTTAGTGTGAGGGCCCTTGACTGCTACACCAGCCACTTGACATCTAGGTTCAGATTTCCTATTAATTTGATTTCTGATCTTGAGCACGCCACTTAACATTTCACCTCAATTTGTTTATTCTGTATAATGAGCTGCTAATGTCTTTTTTCTGCCTCTCAAGTTCGACTTGAATTAAACCGCTGATGACTGTCTGAAGACTTGGTGAACTGTGATTACCGGACAATGCCTGTGGCTGCAGGTCCCGTATGTCCAGGTCTCGGAGCTCTTCTGGCCTTCTATAGGAGATTTTTTTCATGTGTTCCATAGAATAAACTAAAAATCTTCTTTGCCTTAAACCTAAAAAAACCTAAAGTTTGCTCTAATTGTGAGATAAACTCAACAGGGGCAGAGTGATTTACTGAAACTTAGTCCCATCTGGATCTATCTATAACATTTTTTTATGTCACAAGAACAGTAGCTGCCGTCCCGGGGCATAGAGGAAGTGTTGAAGGTGATCTCCATCTGGTCACAGACGGAGAGGCTGGTTGCCCTGCTGCTGAGTCCTTGCCATCTTTGATATGAATCCTCCCTCCTGCTATTTGATTCTTTCTTTTTATCTAATTGCTTTAACAGACAATTAACGCGTGTGAATCCCTTTTATCCCATCTTCAATCAAAACCTACAAAACCCTTCCCCTTCTATATTAACTCCTTTTTATCGATGATCTTCTGTCAGTGGCACTAATTCTTAGGTGCTTTCATGTTTTAATTAGTTTTCGATATAGGTTCTCATGTTATCACAAAAGGCTTATAAACTCCCCAGCGAAAGCAGGGTGCCCCGCCCCCGCCCGCCCCAGCCCATGTGCTTCCTTCCTGGTCTGCAACTTTGTACTATTTTGATCCTCGTTTTGTTTTCAATAACATTGTTTTCTTAAAAATTAATGTGTTTTGCAAATTAGTCTTATAGAATTGTACTTGCAAATACACAGGTTAAGCTGAATCTTCCAATTGTGTTTTATGGCTTTTCTGTCTTTAAACAGATTTTAGGTTTCCTGGGCGGCTTTTGTTATAACTCTTTAGTATCTTTCTAATAAATGTTCTTATTTTATAACAATTTCATGATTATAATTTCATTTTTATTTTATTGTTATTTTTATTCAAAGGAGCAAATATGTATAGTTTGGGAAGCAAAAACAACATAAGGGCTCATGGAGAAAACCAGTAATTCTCTTTTCTTTGCGTCCCTCCCTTGGCTTCCCAATCCCTAGAGGCAAACTCTAACTGCTTGCATTTTGTTTTTCTAGGGCTCAACTCCAAATACTTAATTAGCACATTTATACTACGATTTCTTATCTGTTGGGCTCCTGCAATGATATGTGAAACTTTCTCTCACACAAATGACTCCTCAGCTCCTTCTATTTATACTTTTATCACGGTTTTTTACCTCCAAACATCTTTGCAATAACAAAAATATTTTACACTCCACTTGTTGGTCTAGACAAACTGGGCTGGAGATGTTGTCTCCTCACATTATAAGACAACAGGAAAGGAAAGCACCTCCCCTCCTCAGCAGTCCCTCCTCCGTCCCGTAGTTCTCTCAATAATATATGCACTTTCACTGATAGCAGGGCCCACCACTGCACTCTGTTCTGTAGTCCGGTCTCCTATTCTTTATCTCTAGAGACTCTGAAAGATAAATGTCAGTGATTATTAAATTGCTAAGGTGTGTTAATGATGTAGGTAATTAACTCAATTTCAATTTCGGGTATCATATTCTCCCTTTACATATCATTTCCATTGAATTTTTTTTTTTTACAGTTCAGCAAGGCATTTCTAAATTGATGCTCATATTTTCTACACTTGGGTTTTGTTTCCCCTCCCTTCCTCCAGAAGAAGGATGCTCCTTCTTATTCTGTAACAAAACTGTTTTCTAGACCTGAGGAATAGATCTCCCTTTCCCACCAGCTGTTTTGACTCATGTGCTTCCTTCCACTGTCATTATTACTTGCATGATGTAGGGAGGGATGGCGCACACACACCTACCTCAGTACCCTTGTAACGATTAGAGTTCAACATTGTAGAGTCAGTTATCTCCTTCCATCTTTCTGTGCGTTCTGGGATGGAGCTCACGGAATCAAGCATGTGTGGCATCGCTCTAGTCTCTGAGTTCTGTGTTTTCTGCATGTTATATCTTCTTTCTTAGATCATCCCCTCATTTTCTCTGGAGAACATCCTCAAGCAACTTCTTAAGAAAGGGTAGGTCAAAAACTCGGTGGGTCTGAAATGGTTTAATTTTACTAAGGCATTGGGTGTACTGGTTTTGATTTGCTCATCCTTGTACATGTGACCCACAGCTGATGAAATGTCATGTCTAGAAGTCACCATTTCATAACTTTCATCCTTACCTGCCATGAAATTCCCTGGGATTAGGACTGTTGGCAGTTAATATAAGTAACCCAGATACAGATTAGTACTCAAAGTCATTTATGCTAGACAATTTGATCAGTCATATGGCCACTGGTAAGTTAAACATGTCCCGGTGGATGGCCTCATCCCAAGTTGCCAATGGGGAGCAAATGTTCAACTTAGGGTACGATTAATAACAATAATTTTTAATTGCATAGAATTGGAAGGAAGATGGCAGTTTTTTTATGATATCAGCAGGAGAGCAAATTAGAACATCCCCTTTCTTTCAATATACCTAGCCTCAGGTATTTCGTTACAGCAATGAAAAATGAGGACTAAGACAGACCCTGAGTGCTGTTCTTAGTAGCTCTATGTCTCAATGTTTCAGTTACAAAAGAGAAGTAATCAATTATTATTCTATAAGAGGCTTTCTGTGTGAAGACACCCAAATCCATCTCCTACTTTCTACTACTATGCTAGAAAAGAGCACATAGTTAGAAAAGGGCAGTGTTGATATATAAATTGGAAACTTTCAGAAAATACAAATCTACATGATTGGGTAAAGAAATAAAGTTCTGTTAACACCTCAGGTGATCCGTCTAGTCCTCAGCCCAGCTGGCACAGAGCCGAGAACTGACTGTTGCCTTCTTCACAGCACAGTTTGGACTACAAACCTGCTAGACAGCAAACAAGTCGCAAACACAAAACTTGTATTCAACATCTGATTTCATTGTTGCGAGAAAGTTCTTTTTAAATTTTAAATTCTTTAGGCTTTTGTATGCATTTTAAAAATAGATTTGGGTATGATAGTACACAACTGTAACCTAGTACCGAAGAAGCTGATACAGGAGTATCAGGGGTTCAAGGCCAGCCTTAGTCACAGAGCAAGGTCAAGACCAAGTTGAAAGGAAAAAAAAAACATCATTTTTAACATAAAATACCTAAGTAAATAATAAGAAAAATGTTAAACTTTTAGGCAACTCATAATGGGAAAAAAAACAAATGTTATTCCAGTTGGAGTAAAAGAATAAAAAAGATACAAGAAGAAAATATCAAAATCTGCTATATTAATGATATGTGAATTATAGACTTACATGGAAAGATGGAAAGTAAGCAATCCCCTGAAACACAAAAGCATTTGATCAACTTAAATGTGAAAAGATTCCTAGCTCCCCTAAAGGTCAAATGAACATGAGTTATAGTATGGAGCTGTAATATATCATACTGATAACAATTTAAATTAATACTACATATTAAAACATTAGGAAACAGGTACTTATATATTGTTAGTGTGAATAAAAAAAAGTAGAAACTATTTCTTAAAGAAATAATTGATATTCACTTTGTATCCCACCTGTAGCTCCCTCTCCCCTCCCTCCCACCCTCCATCCTTTTCTCCATCCATGCCCCTCCCCTAGTCCACTGATAAGAGAGGTCTTCCTCCCCTTCCTTCTGATCCTAGCCTATCAGGTCTCATCAGGAGTGGCTGCATTGTCTTCCTCTGTGGCCTGGTAAGGCTGCTTCCCCCCACCCTCAGGGGAAGGTGATCAAAGAGCCAGCCACTGAGTTCATGTCAGAGACAGTCTCTGTTCCCTTTACTAAGGAACCCACTTGGATACTGAACTGCTATGGGCTACATCTGTGCAGGGGTTCTAGGTTATCTCCATGAATGGTCTTTGGTTGGAGTATCAATCTCAGAAAAGACCCCTGTGCCCAGATTTTTTGGTCTCTTGATCTCCTTGTGGAGTTCCTGTTCTCTCCAGGTCTTATTATTTCCCACTTCTTTCATAAGAATCCCTGTACTCTGTTTGGCTATAAGTCTCAGCATCTGCTTTGATACCCTGCAGGGTAGAGTCTTTCAGAGGCCCTCTGTGGTAAGCTTCTGTCCTGTTCCCTGTTTTCTCCCTCTTCTGATGTCTATCCCATTTGCCTTTCTGAATGAGGATTGATCATCTTACCCAGGGTCTTCCTTCTTGCTTAGCTTCTTTAGGTGTACAGATTTTAGTATGTTTATCCTATATTATATGTCTAATATCTACTTATGAGTGAGTATATACCCTGTATGTCTGTTTCTGAGATAGCTCACTCAGGATGATCTTTTTGAGTTACTACCATTTTGCCTGCAAATTTCATGCTTTCCTTGTTTTTAATTGCTGAGTGGTATTCCATTGTGTAAATGTACCACAATTTCTGTATCCATTCCTCTGTCAAGGGACGTCTAGGTTGTTTCCAGATTCTGAAAATTACAAATAAAGCTGCTACAAACATGGTGGAGCAAATGTCCTTGTTGTATACTTGAGCATATTTTGGATATATGCCTAGGAGTGGTATAGCTGGATCTTGAGGTAGCACTATTCCTAATTTTCTGAGAAAGTGCCAGACTGATTTCCAAAATGGTTGTGCAAGCTTACATTCACATCAGCCATGGAGGAGGGTTCCCCTTTCTCCACATCCTCTCCAGCATGTATTGTCACTTGAGTTTTTCATCTTAGCCATTCTGATGGGTGTAAGGTGAAATCTCAGAGTCTTTTTGATTTGCATTTCCCTGATGACTTCTTTAAGTGTTTCTCTGCCATTCTATATTCTTCTATTAAGAATTCTCTGTTTAGCTCTGTAGGGAGGGAGCTACAGGTAGGATAGAAAGTGAATAAACTATAATTAATTAAAAAAGAAAGAAGTGATAAATGTACATCCTACCTAAAATTCTTCTGTACCATTTGAATTAAAAGATACATTCTAAGGAAATTACCCTATGGAATTATTAAAAGTTTACCAACATGTTTAAACACTGATGTTTGTATGGGATTGTCAGAAAACATTGCAGAAGAGAGAGTGAGAAGATTGTAACGGCTGGAATCCCAGGAAGTCCACCGTGAAACACTTTCTCCTCGAATGTGGTACATGAATCAGAGCAGAACAATGGAAACTGTAATGGGCATGTTGACTTGAAAAAGGGACATTTTATGGAGTCTCACTCCTATATGAAGAAGTACAGGCAACTGGCAACTAAGGACACTGATGTGAGAGGGACAACTAGTCTTTCCCAGGGATAAGCCCCTTTATTGGCTGTCTAAAACAGAGTGATCTATATGCACATGAAACCATATCCAATTAAATATCGAAAACAGACTCAGCAGGTTATATATATAACCATATATATATATATATATATATATATATATATATATATTTGTGATTATATGTACATGTGCAAGTAACAATAATAATCAAAGGAAAAGGGCTACAAAATTTAAAATGTGAGGAACCTGGGAAGTTTTTGAGGGAGGGTAGTTGAGAGCACCTTCAGGGAGAAAACAGAGGATGGAAAGTGATATAATCCACTTCGATTAAAAACATTTAAAAGTAGAAAAACGTAAATAATCAAAACATTTTTGATATATTTAGGATAATCTTGGAAATTAAGCATAGTCATAAAATTGAGTAATCCACCACCACACATACAAAAAAAAAGTGAGGTAAGTCTATATACCAACAAGGACAGGTGAATATACTTTACTAAGTTATAAAAAAATTAATGATAACTGAGTTTCAAATCCATTGTGTTAAAAAGGGGGAAACACAGTGAAAAGTACGTATTACACTAATCTATATCATAAAGTGTCCAGAAACAGCAAATAGAGACAGACAAAACACTCATGTTTTCTTGGTGTGGGAGCTGGGACAGAGATTGACTGTTGATGGCCACAGGGTGTCTCTCTGAAGAGATGGGAAGGTTTTACTTGGAATGGCAGTGATAGTTGAACAGCTGATTCACTGTAAGAATTTCATCCTCAGTAAAACTAGCATTCTTAAAGCAATGGTCAGATCATTACAATCATTTCATGTGTATGTGCAAGTATATTCAAATTACCAGAAAGTTGGCTTTGGGACATATCAACATTGTCTGAGTTTTTACTAAAAATATTAATTTTGCAATCAGAACAATTTATAGATAGGATGGCCCATGGAGATGCCGTCCCACAATTCCAGCACTCAGACAGCTGAAGCACAAAGGTCACAAGTTCAGCCTGGACTACATACTGAATTTGAGACTAGCATGAACTGCAAAGCAAGACTCCACCTCAAAAAACAAGTAAACAAACACCACTGAATCTAGACATTATATTTCAAAATCTTGAATTAGCCATTTTTCTACCTACCAATGTCCCCAAAGCACAATGCAAACTCACACACTCTCATTCAGAGATGAAAGCTTGGTACATGTTGCCAGTGGAGGCAAATAAAGAGTAGGCCATTGTGCTCTCAATTCACAGAATGCAATCCAACAAAAATAATTAGTCACTGACACTGAATACTGTGCTAGGTGCTTAAGTAAATCTACATACTTAATCCATGTAGTTTTACAATCCAACTTTGCACATGATGGAGACTATAGAGTTGGTGAATAAAATTCAGAGATTGAATCCAAGCAGGTCATACTCAGTACATAGATACTGAAAACAGTATCAAACACCCTCCACCCAGGACATGGCCATATCATCTACTATCATATCATGCAAACCAGTTCTTTTCTGCTTATCCACGCTTACTTCAGTAAAACCTAACTTACATTCTATTTATATATGTTTAAGGTTTATGTATAATAATTATGTACTTAACATTTTTACAGCTTAAACATAATATTTGCATATGTTCACAGATATATAAATTCTTTAACTGTGCCAATTCAAGTCAACACAGCTTGTCTGGTATTCTGTGATTGTGTTAATATGATGATTGTCTCTCTCTCTCTTTTTTTTTTTTTTTTTTGGAAATGTAACAGAGAAGGTGCTTAGGCAATGCAGATCAAATGATAATTAATGCTTTCTTTTGAACATTAAACGTATTTATTTGGGACATGCACAAATGGCATGAAAAATGATCAGAGGACAACTTGGAGGGAGTCGGATCTTTCCCTCCAGGATGTAGATTCAGGGATTAAGCTCTGTCATCAGTCTTGGAGGCAAGTGCATGTCCCTACTGAACCAGGCCTGTCCTGTTTTCCCCTGTTTTCCGTGTTTCTCTCCACAGTCCAAATTGGCCAATAATTTTTTGAAACCATCTTTTAAAACAGCAGCAAAAAGGCACAACTAAAGGCATATACCTTCTTTTTTCTCAAGTGGTACAGAGTCAGAAAGCCAGAGTCAGTAGGGATTGTGCACAACAGAAGATTACAACTCATCAGAATTCAATGAATTCTAGACCTTCACTGTCAAGTAATTACAATTCTTTCTTTTCCAGCTGTCTTTGAGAATAAAGGAAAAACAAATCTTCAGATTCAATGGTTTTACATAACATCCCATCCATCATGTTTTGTAAATACTAGAAGAGCTTTGATCAATTTGATATAGAGCTAGGATTTGACTTTGCTTACAAACATTGCTATTCAACTCCTGCTGAAGATGTTCTAATTTTCTGTGAGCACACTAAAAGCAAAACAAACAACCAATCAAACAACCAAAAACAGGAGCAGCCCTGCCAGGCCACAAAGGAGGACTTTGTAGCCAGCCCTGAAGATACCTGATAAACCAGGGTCAGATGAAAAGGGAGGAGGTCTTCCCCTATCAGTGGACTTGGAAAGGGGCAGGGAGTAGACGAGGGAGGGAGGGTGGGATTGGGAGGGAATGACAGAGCAGGATTCACCTGGGATACAGAGTTAATAAAATGTAACTAATAATAAAAAGAAAAGAAAAAAGAGAAAAAGTAAATTATAGATTTATATCATCTAAACTTTTCATCCCTTGAAGGAATCTTTACAATTTTGTGAATGCAGACTTATTTATCCACTCGTTCTAATTTCATCCTTGTATCCACATTCTTGTGAATAACAAGAATGTTCTCTCCTCTGCAAATACTTGTTTTGTTTGTGCACATTATAATTCTCTTGGAAGATTCAGCAGGCAGTGATTGATCCCCTCAGACCAACTAATGAGGAACACTTCATTCACGTCTGTATTTGACTATGTTATGTGCAAAAAGTTAGCCAAGCTTCTTGGAGAAGAGCAGCTAACAGTGTCTTTAAAGCTGAGAACACATATGAAATGTCCAGACGCAGTATGAGAAACAGCTACTATGCACATAGTTAAGCAATTTTTGTCTGTCCATCAAAAGAATGTAAAATTTTGGAAAAATCTTCCTAAAATTAAAAGAAAACTTGAATAAAATGCAAAAAAATATTCAGGCAAGCTCTCAATATTGCTAATCATATGTCAAATAGGCATGACATACTCCCATACACCTGCCCAGGAAATATGGTAATATAGCATGTTAGTACTGGAAATAAGATGGAAAAATCCATTTATTAGGTGATGAAAACAAATATGGACACTTATACCTGGCTATTTCCTTAAATGATGTTGATTCTTGTACGTCCTATATTTCTTCAGTTAAAGGTTACAAACATTTGTTTCACAAAATGAAGCAGTAATCTGGGTTTCATGGGTCTTAAATTTTACAAACACTCTCTTTATTAAATAACTCATACAATCTCAAATAAATTCAAATATCAGTGAACACTGGTGGATTTCTCTCCTTGTGCTCTGTTATGTATGTTCTCCTCATTTTTGTCAAGCTGAGATAAATCACACTTCCTTCAAACAGCTGGCTTCACAATTCAATTTAAAGACCTTCATTTTCAAATAGCTTCACGCATTAATTTTGAAATTAGGCCCTATTAGTTCTTGACATATCAATGTTAGAGTCCTCAAATATACATGAAATACTTATTATCTTATTCTTCCGCAGTGTTTAAAAATTAATAATAGTGAAAATCCAATTTCAATTGGCCACATCGTAGAATCAGTCAGTACACTGAATCAAGGTTTAGGTCTGAGTATGGTTAGTCCCATTTTAGTCCCAGTAAAGTCAGACTCAATATGTATAGCCCACGTATGCTCTGCTATTAAAGCACACATGAAGAAGAACTCCGTCTCATAGCTGGGCATCAACAGTGTTGGAGAAATTTCCTTGTCAGGCCATGGAAATGAGCCTCTTCATGGTAAAACTTTTCATGAGAAATTCAACTTTCTGGAAACATCAGTTTCCATTTCCAGAACATTAGTGGAAGCATCTGTTCTGTTTTGTTTCTAGGTTTGTGTGTGTATTCTTTGTTGTTTAATTATTTTTTTATATCTTAAGATTATAATAAGCATATCATGTCTTCCCACTCTAAACCAGTGATTCTCATCCTGTGAGCTGTGACCCACTTGGGGTTGAACAACCTTTTCACAGGGGTCCCGTACCAGATATCCTACATATCAGATATTTACATTATGTTTCATAACAGTAGTAAAATTATGCTTATGGAGCAGCAATGAAATAATTGTACGGTTGGTGTCACCACACCATGAAGAACTGTATTAAGGGTCACAGCTGTAGGGAGGTTGAGACCTGCTATGGAAATCCTTCCATATATGCCTTTTGTCTCTCTTCCAAATTCAAAACCTCTTTTTTCATTAATTGCTGTTATTTACATATATGTATGTACATACATATTCATAAACACACTTATACACTGTGCTTCTGATTTTAGTTTTTATAAAAATCACACAGTTCATGCCATTTCTGTTAGAAAACTGCAGATAATCAGCATTACTTTTAAGATGTACAACTTGCCCATACCTTCTGATTTGCACTTCCTTGGCAAGTGAACTGAGTTTTCACAGAGTTCACATAAGTCACCATACAGGAAAACTAATGTTTAGAACCCCATCTGAGTAGATCATAGCCAAGACAGGGTGTGGAGGCTGGAAGATGAATCAGCAGCTAAGACTCCTGCTGCTCTGTCTTGAGGATCTGCATTTGGATTTCAGTTCCTATGTCTGAAAGCTTGCAAATGCCTAAGACTTCAGTTTTAAAGAATCTGATTTCCTATTTTGGCTCCCAGGACACAGGTATGCAGATATACACACAGACATACAGAGACATACACTTAAATAAAATAAACTAAGAAAGAAAGAAAGAAAGAAAGAAAGAAAGAAAGAAAGAAAGAAACAAAGAAACAAAGAAACAAAGAAACAAAGAAACAAAGAAACAAAGAAACAAAGAAGCAAAGAAAGAAGGAGAAAAACAAAACAAAAAATAACCCACAGGGGATTGGAAAGATGTCTCAGCAGGTAAAAGTACAGACCGCTCTTCCAGAGGACTCGACTTTTGTTCCCAGCACTTGAATTTAACAGTTCACAATTACTCCCAGCTCCAGTACGCCCACACACACACACACACACACACA